>CM070716.1:17244782-17913334 GCA_036346275.1 Otatea glauca | reverse complement strand
TTTGACTTAACTAGTAAGTCCTTAGCAAGTTGATCATACTTGACATTCAAAGCATCATTGTCAAGTTTTAGTTGCCTACAGCCCTCACATGAGCTGACTGGGTCCTTAGAAGCATGCAATTCAAGTTCATCATTTCTAGCAGAAAGCTTCTTAAGGTGTGAACTCATGGCATCAATTTTAGCAAGCAATTTAGGGCAATTAGAGCATGATAGAGTAGAGTGAGCATGAAGAAAACTAGCCTCAATAGGAATAGCATCAATAGAACTAGTGCTAGCATTCTTCAACCTAAGGCCATAAAGTTCAGCAAGCACACTATCATGTATGGTCCTTAGGTTCTCCAACTCCACAAGAACAACATCACAGAGAACATAGTCATCAGTGACTCGGGAGGGAGAAGATCTAAGTGAAGCTAACTCCCGAGTCAAGGTACCTAATTCCTTTTCTAACTCAGAACACCTCGACCTAGCCTTAGCATGAAACTTGCCTAATTTACAGAAGGCAGCATTTAACTCGTCGTAGGTGGTTACCTCATCCGTGTCGCTGTACAGCTCGGAGTCGCTTGCTTCAATGGCGCCTGCCATGAAGCACATGCTGGAGAAGTCATCGCCGCTCTTCTTCTCTTGCGGTTCATCCTCGCCTTCGTCGCTCCACGTCTCCATGTCGGAGAGATCGATATCAACTAGTGTGGCGAGGACCCGGTGAAAGAGCTTCTTGTTCTTGGCAAAGTTGTGGTACTTCTTCTTCGTCGGCTCACGAGTTGGGGCCTTCTTGTTGCGGTTCTTGTCGGTGTAGTCGTTCTTGCTTGAACCGCCTTGTTCGTTTTTGCCCTTCTTCAGCTTGGGGAAGTTAGCTCGAATGTGGTTGGGGCCACCACACTCGAAACAGGTGATTATCCCACCTCTCCTCCTCTCTCTCACACTCTTGTATGCATGTGAAAATTTGCGAGCAAGAAGAGCAAGCTCATTTTCTGAAAAATTTTCCAGTTGGTCATCGCTTAGCTCGCAAAGGGTGGAGACGGAGAAACCAAAAGAAGAGTCAGAAGAAGAAGATCCAATGGGATCGGTGACCAAGGCCATCGACTGAGCTTTCGTCTTCCGCGAGACGACGTTGATCTCATGAGTCTTGAGATAGGAATAAAGGCCGTGAAGAGTCAAGGTCGACAGGTCGATGGAGTCCTTGATGGTAGTCACCTTCATCTCCCAAACGCTCAAATTGAGTGTGGTCAAGAAATGTCGAGCATTATCCGAGTCAGGGTATATACAACCAACTGCTCGAAGATCGCTCAAGATCTTGGTAAAATGACCGAAACACTCATCAAGACTCTCACGCTTGTTGAACTCACGCTTGACTTGGTCCTGTCGAACGTCTTGATTTGGGTAGTGCCCTCATGGTAAGCATCGAGGGTCACCCAAATCTCATGAGCAGAACGAAGGTGAGAAATCCTGTCATACTCACTGCGGCTAAGACCCTGTATGAGGATGTTCCTTGCCTTAGCATTCACCTCAACGTCAGCCATATTGCCGGCCGTGACGTTTTCATCGGTAGGAACCTCATATGGGAGTTTAACCTTCTGCCATATCAGGAAGCCCTAGGCAGTGATGTATGACTCCATGCGCGACTTCCAAAATGGAAAATCGACTCCAGAAAAAATGGGAGGCTTGGTGGAATACTTGTCCATCGCCATGGCTCTTGAGACCGGTCAAGATCTATGGATGAGCAAAACCGGCTCTGATACCAATTGAAAGATCGAAATGGCGATCAGAGGGGTGTGAATGATCCCAAATAAAATTTCCCATACTCAAAGTAGTCCAAACACTCTTGCAATAAAAATCTAAAGCACCCAAAGATTTTAGTTCAAACTGGTGCTTCTCAGATTCGCACACCCTCCAAAACCCACAACAATTAGACAACTATGTGTACCCCTAGCTTGCATGGATAAGAACTATGAATCATGTGAGGGGTATTTTAATCACAATCCTGGTTGTCAAGTGTCCAAACAAAAGAGGAATCAATTCAAAAGACTTCTTTTCTAAAGAGATAAAGCTAAAACACCAAAGTCTCTTTTCAGAAAAGTTAAAGCAGATTTTCAGAAATTGTCTTCAGTTGGAACAGATGGTTGGTGAGTTTCTGTTACTCTAAAATGTTTGGTAATTTTTGTCCCTATGAACAGTTGAGTCATAAAACACTCCACCAAAAATCACCTGCGAAAGCTTTGTAGAATATGAATGAAAAATCAAGCAATACAGACAGTCAGGAACTTCGACCAGAAATTTTGAGACTCGGTTTTCACTTCATATCTCTCAAACGGTGAAACCAGTGGACTCAAGAAACTTTATATAGATGGATATATGAGTCCTGCACCTTATACAAAAAGAATCACTTAAAAATGATTTTTCTATATTTGTATAAAAATCAAAATCTGACTACTGTGTGAAGAACAAGTTCTGGACAGATTTGCAATTTAATAAAAAAACTTGATTTCTAGTCTATCCAAGGGTGTAAGAAAGATGTAAAACCAAATGAACACCCTCAAGACATCCTAGAAGAACAGCATTTAGAAGGAGGGGAGGCAAATCCAAATTGCATAAATGTAAATTGCTAGAATGTAAGTGCTGAATTTAATTGCGGAATTTAAGTGCATAATGTAAATTGCGTAATTTAATGCGCATTGTAAATGCACAAAGAAAAGAAATGATTTGAGGAAACATTTCATTTCTGGAAGGAGAGGTTACAAAGCCTCACATTCATGTGGGCAAAGCTCAAAGGAGCATCAAAAACCTCAAAACCTTCAAGAGGGGAAGGCTACCCCTCTACCCCTATTAATACAACTCTTGGGCCACCTACCACCCTTGGATGAGCCTCTAAACCCTAGAGCATCCATCAAGGGCTAGGATTTACCCACTCAACCAGCCATGCAAGGGTTCACCCAAAACCCACCACACAAATGGGTTTTCTTGCACGGTCTCAAAGCACACTAACTAGACCCGCTATCCTATCAACTAGACCGCAATCCAACGGCCCTCATCGATCCGAACAGCATCTAGCTAGCATCACATCCATTCCTTGTCTTCACGGCTTGTAAGAACTTCATCTCCGATCATCTTCTGGCGATCCCTGACCGTCTAGACCTCCGACGCTCCTCGCCTAGTCCCGGCCATCCTTCGCCTCACCATGACCTAGCACCGTCGTCCTGCAACCATCAAAAACAAGGAAACTCCTCACATAGCATTGCCCACAAAGATGTGCAATAAATCCATCAAAGTACACTCATTAAAATTCATTTTTCTTCGTTCTGGCCGGTAGCACCGGGAAAACAAAGAAGACTTCAAATTGCTTCCAATTGATAATCCATTTCTAATCAAACTTAAACATGTGCAACCCAAGCTCAAATTTAGTCAAATACTTATCACAAATCTGGATAGACCTCCACATGGTCCTTCACTATGATTTACTTTGCAAAGATGTTTTGTTTTCACTTGGGAAATTGCCTACATCTTTGCTTCCTGCTGTTACTAACCTTTTGCAGGACTTCGCTGAAGTGTTTCCATTCGAAATACCCCGGGGCTGCCACCTGTTAGTGGAATTGAGCATCAAATTGACTTGATTTCGGGAGCTTCTTTGCCAAACCGTGCGCCATATAGGACTAATCCGGAGGAGACTAAGAAAATTCAACCTCAAGTGCAAGACTTGCTTGACAAAGGGTATGTACGCTAAAGCCTTAGTCCTTGTGTTGTTCTTGTGATTTTAGTTCCTAAGAAAGATGGATCATGGCGTATGTATATTGATTGTAGAGACATTAACAATATCACTATTAGATATCGTTATCCTATTCCTAGGTTAGATGATATACTTGATGAATTGAGTGGCTCTATTATTTTCTCTAAAGTAGACTTGTGTAGTAGTTACCACCAAATTAGAATGACACATGGAGATGAATGGAAAATGCATTTAAAACATATGGGTTATATGAGTGGATAGATCAGCCTTTTGGTTTAACTAATGCACCTAGCACTTTCATAAGATTAATGAACGAAGTTTTACGTGCTTTCATTGGTAAATTTGTGGTGGTTTACTTTATTGGTATATTAATTTACAACTAGTCACTTGATGAACATCTCGAACACTTTGCGCCATTTATTAATTTACGTGTTTTTTTATTGTTTTGAGAGATACGTGTTTGTTTGGTAACCTCGAAAAGTGCACCTTTTGCATAGATCTAGTTTGCTTTCTTGGCTATGTTGTTACTCTACGGGGAATTGAGGTAGATAATGCCAAGATTTAAGCTATAAAGAGTTGGCCTACACCACAAACTATCACACAAGTGCGGAGCTTTCATGGACTCACTGGATTCTATCGTTGTTTTGTCAAGGATTACAGCACCATCGCCGCACTACTTAATGAATTGGCCAAGGAAAGTGTTACCTTGAAATAGGGACAACCGCAAGAAGAAGCTTTCAACCTTCTCAAAGTGAAGGACAAAAATGGCGACCAGAGGGTGCATGAATGATCCCAAATAAAATTTTCTCACTCAAAATGATTCAACCAAGCCCACAGATAATTCAATCAAAAGGAGCAAATGGAATGAAGAAAGTTTTCTTAAAAGTATGGTTTGACCAGGGAATCTGGTTGCATCGGAATTTGGTGTGACCGCACGAAAAGCGGTATGACTAGACTCAAGAATAGCAGGAAGAATAGAGCCAAGAACAGCACGAACACAAAAGCTAATTTGAGGAATCTTTTGATCGGCTAGACAAAAACTCATGAAACTTGGTAGATGTGATCCTAAGAATGTCAGGAACTTATTCCAATCTTCAATCACAAGGATTGACATTAAAGTTCCAACCTTTTTCACATTGAAGGAAGAACACACCAAGTTTGAGTAAAAACTCGAGAACTTGATCTTGGACTTGCTTGTGGAGTTTTCATGATCAAGAAGATCTTGGATAACCTCCCACACGTCATAGCAAGCAAGAACACAAGTCCAAAACCCCTTAAGCACGATCTAAAAGAATGATTCACTTAAGCATACAAGATTGGTTTCTTGCAAGAAAGAATACAAGATTTGTCTAGATGATTGGAATATTGTCTGAAGAAGACTCATCCATCAATCATACATCCTCAGCTCAAGATCCACAAGCATTTTAGAGGAAGGGGAGGCAAATCCAAATGTGCAAGAAGCAAATTGCAAGTAGATTGCAGAATTTAATTGCTGAATTTAAATGCGTAAAATAAATTCAAGGATGGTAAATGAAGCTTTTATTTCTGGAAGGGAGATTTTCAAAGCATCACAACAAAGTGGGAAAAAGCTCAAGGAGCCAAAACCTCTAAAACTTTCAAGAGGAAGGCTACCCTCCCCCTCTATTTATATTACTCTTGAGTCACCCTCCACCTTGGATGAGTTCCTTCTACCCTAAGGACCACCATCAAGGGCTAAGAATGACTCCCTCACTCATACATGGGCTAACCCGAAACCCTCTAACAGACCGGGTTTTTGCACGCTTTTCAAAGCATACTAACTAGACCCGCTACTCTATCACCTGGACCACGCTCTGACTGCCCTCCTTGATCGGAGTAGCCCATAGCTAGTATCTCAACCATTTCTTGTCTTCTAGGCTTGTAGCGACTCAGTCTCTGATCATCTTCTGGCAATCCTCGACCGTTGGACCTCTAGCGCACCTCACCTAGTCCCGATCATCCCCCGCCTCACCATGATGTAGCACTGTCGTCCTGCAACCATCAAAAACAATGAAAACCCATCACATAGCAATGTTCAACAAACATATGCAATCAACATCTAATTGCATTGCTCAACAAGTCGGCACTATCGACCACTATATCGACTTCTTTGAGTTGCCACCATCGAGTAGGATCCTCGCCCGAGAAGAAACTCGACCACCGCTTCAACCGTATCGAGTGATCGACCAATTGTCAAACTCGATACCTAGTCTATCAACCTCAAGTCCAAATCGATAAAACGATATCGACTAACAATTTGTTAGACTAAGGACTCGAGTTGAGCAGATGGCAGGGCGCTTGACCCAGCAACAAATCTACTCAATACTTAGCAATTACCAAATCACACGAGTCGATCGACTGATGAGGACATCACTTCTTCGAGTACGGCCACAGTACCTACTACCATAACTCCTCAACCTATACAAGGACCGATCACGCGAGCTCGTGCACAAAAACTGAATTATCAGGTACTTTCGTTTCTTGGTACATCTAATGACTTCAAGAACTATATGATGCTGCCTGTAACGGATTGTTTTATTCTTTTATGGAATGAAGGTCCAAGCTCACTGATGGGTGAATGGACACGATGATTCTCCACGAGATTTTGGCAGCAAGGAGAGGAGGTGCTGTGTCACCTATAGAGTGGCCCTTGCCATGTAATAGAGTTTTTTATTTAGAGACAAGAATAATACTGATGAGGACATCACTTCTTCGAGTACGGCCACAGCACCTACTGCCACAACTCCTCAACCTATACAAGAACCGATCACGCGAGCTCGTGCACATAAACTGAATTATCAGGTACTTTCGTTTCTTGGTACATCTAATAACTTCAAGTACTATATGAAGCTGCCTCTAACGGATTGTTTTATTCTTTTAAGGAATGAAGGTCCAAGCTCGCTGATGGGTGAATGGACACGATGATTCTCCACGGGATTTTGGCAACAAGGAGAGGAGGTGCTGCGTCACCTATAGAGTGGCCCTTGCTATGTAATAGAGTCTTTTATTTAGAGAAAAGAATAAAAAGAAGGAGGCCTAGCTAAAGATGGAAAGGAATAGGAGAGAATGCCTCATTTTCGGCTAGCAACCAAGGCTTGGCCGAACAGCCCTCCCCCCACTTCTTTTTATACCAAGGCTGGCCTCCAAAGGAACTCGGATTTCGTTGAGTTTAGGTTTAGCCCTTGTGCAAACTTTTGTTTTTCAGTTGTGTCGGTCGACCACCTGTAAAGACAGCTTAATGAGAATCCCACCTTTGCTATTCAGATGGCTTTTCATCTTATTCTTGCTAGTTCTTTGATTGCTCGCAGAGATTCAACTTCGTGTTCTGGTTGATTGTGCCTTCGGCAAAGTAAATAACGATTTGGAGTTGGTTCAGCGATTGCTAAGGCACAAACGACGTCATGCGGTTGTAGTCGGATCGTGAGGGTCAATTCCACCAAATCGATATTTATCTACCTCATCGAAAAATCGGGCACCCTTCTTTACATCAGGTGGTATCATACTCGCCAAATTGCTTCAACTTCCTGATTTCACTAAGATGTTTGAGCTAGAATGCGATGCTAGTGGAATTGGTTTGGGTGGTGTGTTATTACAAGAAGGCAAACCAGTAGGTTATTTCAGTGAGAAATTAAGTGGACCTACTTTGAACTATTCGACTTATGACAAAGAATTATATTCTTTAGTTCGAACTCTTCAAACTTGGCAACTTTATTTATGGCCTAAAGAATTTGTCATTCACTCAGACCATGAATCGCTTAAGCATATTAGAAGTCAATCGAATCTGAACCGTAGACATGCGAAATGGGTGAAATTCATTTAATCTTTTCCTTATATCATTAAGCACAAGAAAGGAAAAGAAAATGTGATTGCTGATGCCTTGTCTCGTCGATACACTATGCTTTCACAAATTGACTTCAAACTTTTTGGTTTGGAAACTCTCAAAGAACAGTATGTGCATGATGTTGATTTCAGGGATATATTGTTATATTGCAAACAAGGGAGAACATGGAACAAGTACATTATCAATGATGGATTTGTGTTCCGTGCTAATGTAACGATCCCCATTTTCATACAAATGCAAAAATAGAAATCTAATGCGCATACAGTACTAGTCCCATGATCAGTGGCTAGTACGCACATTTTCAACAATTGGAATCACATCCGTACATAATTTTATTCAAGCGGAAGCTATTTGTACAATATATTCTTACAACTCAGAGTATATAAATATATCAACAGAAGAAGCAAAGTCTTGTAGTGTGCCCATCCAATCCCTCAGGCAACTGAGAAGGCATAATTCCCAGAAAGGTCGCTTTATTGAAAATCCCGCATCCTGCGACGAAAAGAGATCTTTCAAAGCTTTGCTATCTTTTTTCACCTAAAACAACATAATAAGCAAGGGTGAGTACTTTACGTACTCCGCAAGACTTTAACAAATCCTATAATATATGCAGGCCATTTCAAAGGAAAGGTTTCTACGGTTAATTTGCATAAAGCGAAATGGAATTTGTAAATCAAGTTGTCATTTGCAAACGGAATTTAATAAAGCAAGTTTGACTGATAAGAAATAAGTAACAATAGAGCATAAGTAATAACTCACAGTCCTCCATGACGTGAGCGTCGAGATGTCCAATTTCCTGCCAACTCGTGGCATAACCATAATCTTTGCCAAAACAAGGCATATTAGAAGAAAATCATCCCATTTTGAAAATAGTAAAAAATTTAGCTATGTGATGACGTTACCAAGTGCCTTTAACCGTAGGCGCGGCTAATTAATTAGATTTACACTCCGCAGAAGCGTACAGCTTTACCCATAAGAAATGATCAGCTCTTTGTGCAAGCTATTAGCACACTTCCTTCGGAGTGCCACAGAGAGATCATAACATAACCGTTACATTACATAGACCTAGCTTTGCACCAGCCCGATGACATTAAATCCTTGTTATGCAGAAGAAACATGACAGTGAATCCCTGTCATATAAAGTGGTAATACAAGCAGTAATTCCCTGCGATAGAAGCAGTAAATTCCTGCGATAAGTGTTTCTTCCCATACCAAGGCGTACACCGTTATACCGATATGCATTTACCCACAACGAAGTGTGGAAGCCCCTCATAAGCAAACCTAGAAAGGATTGCTCATACTATCTCCCGCCTACCAATGTGCAAAGCCAGACCTAAGCAACTTAATAGGTTAAGGCTGCCCCATCCCAGCACTTGTGGTTGAACGGAATTCTTGGCTTGAAAACAACCCATAGTTCGATCCTTAATCCGACACGGGCAATAATCTCCCCCTACACTACGTACAAGTCCATCTCTTGCACAATCGGCTATTGCCAATAATTGCCCGCATCTAAACCATAGTTTTATTTTGGGGTTTTTAGTCAAAATACCAACAATTGACATCATGTCATAACCAACCATTTTCAATTCTCAAGAATAAATTTTGATCCGATCATATTCAACGTTGGTTCTAAAGCATGGCTAAGCATGGTTAATATTCGCATATTCCCAAGTTGACATTATGTATTGTCTAACCCATTTATATGGTTATCAAGGTTCACATGTCCATATTTATCAAGGAAGTTTTATGAGACAATAGGTATATCTACCAATACTACAAAATAGTGTATTTACAAAAAATAAACGCATGCATGAAACATTTTCATAAACACAATGAAAATTAAATACTGGGATCAATATGATCAAAGGGGGGTGCTTGCCTTGCTTAATCATTGTTTACGATGAAGTTGCGGTCGAAGCCTGTGTTGTCGACGACGGAATTAATGATGTCAGGTTCTACACGTCGTTCAATGGAAATATAGCGAAACAACAATTTCAATAAGGACAAAAAGAAGACAGACAGTAAATCAAATAAAACATGCTATAAGAAACAGACGCATTTTCTTTAATAGATTATTTATTCTTGTTTTACGAATTCAAGAGGCTAAAATTATGTATTCTTGTATTTATAACTTTGAATTATCGATGCTAAAATTATTTAAAGTATAAAGATTTGTCTTATGGTGATATCGTAAAATAGTATGTTGTTAATAGGATTCAGATGCAAAGCAATGTATTTAAAGACTTCTGAAATAAACATTTATCACTAAATTTCTGGCTGCCATTTTATCAGGCATAACACATAAAGTTATCTACCCCATTTTCATGAACTAATTGTTAGAAGCAAGCATGGTCCCATATGAACACATACATATATATATACATATATACCTATTATGCTTGAAGGACCGAGATGGCGAACAGAGGGGGGTGAATGGTCGCAAATAAATTTTCCCCCAAAATACTCCAACAAAAACCTTGACAAGATCGCTCAAAGGAAATCGTGAAAAACCCGAAAAACTAGACAACTATGTGTACCCCAAGCTTGCATGGATAAGTACCATAAAATATGTGGGGATTTTTGAGTCACAATCCTGGTTGTCTAGTGTCCAAGATAAAGAGGAATCAATAAAACTCTTGCTTTTAGAAAGAACATCAATTCAAATCACAAAAGTCACTTTCAGAAAAGCAAAAGCAGAATTTCCAGAACTTGTCCTCAATTTGAACGGAGGTTGGTGGGTTTCTGCAGCTCAAAAAATTTTGCGAATTGTTATCCCTATGAGAATCAGAGTTTTGAAGAACTCCACCAAATTTATCCTCAAAGAGCCTTACATAAAAAACAGGAAAAATCGAAGAACACAGTCAGTCAAGAACTTCGAGCAGAAAGTTTGGGGCTCAGTATTCACCTCATGGCGCCTAAACGGTGCAACAAGTGAACTCCAAAATTTTTTTACAAGTGGATATCAGAGTCCCGCACCTCCTCCAACAAGAATCACTTAAAAAGGATTTTTCTATAGTTTTATAAAAATCAAATACTAAATATTGCGTAAAGAACAAGTTCTGAACAAAGTTGGAACTTGAAAGAAAAAGATGTTCTCTACTCAATCCAAGAGTGCAAAAGAGATGTAAAACCATATGAACACACTCCAAACATCCAAGATCAATAGCATTTAGAAGGAGGGGAGGCAAATCCAAATTGCGTGAAAGTAAATTTGCAAGAATGTAATTGCGGGAAAGTAAATGCTGAATTTAAATTGCGTAAAGTAAAGACATAATGTAAATGCGCAAAATAAATTCAGAGATGGATGAATAAAACTTTCATTTCTGGAAGGAGAGGTTACAAAGCCTCACTTTCATGTGGGCAAAGCTCAAAGGAGCATTCACAAACCTCAAAACCTTCAAGGGAAGGAGGCTACCCCTCCACCCGTATTTATACTACTCTTGGGCCACCTACCACCCTTGGATGAGTCCCTTAACCCTAGAGCACTCATCTAAGGGCAAGGATTAACCCACACACACAGCCATGCAAGGGCTAACCCAAAACCCACACACATACCGGGTTTTCTTGCACGGTTTTCAAAGCATACTACCTAGACCCGCTAACCTATCAACTAAACCTCAATCCGACGGCCCTCATTGATCCACGCGGCATCTAGCTAGCATCATCTCCTTTCCTTGTCTTCTTGACTTGCCCGGACTCCGTCTCCGATCATCTTCTGGCGATCTCCCAACCGTCTGGACCTCCGACGCTCCTCGCCTAGTCCCAGTCATCCTCCGCCTCACCATGACCTAGCACCGTCGCCCTGCAACCATCAAAGACAAGGAAACCCTTTCACTCCTGGCAGAGACAACTCAAATTGCTTCAATTTGAAATTCAATCCAAATCAAACTCAAAATTGAGCACACCTTGCTCAAATAAAGTCAAATACTCATCACAAACATGGATGGACCTCCACATGGTCCTTCAATCTCCCCCTTGATGAGTATATTGACAAACCACACAAAAGGCATAAATTTGAGTTTGAATGAGAGAAGAAGAAAGCAATTTGATTGCAAAGCCAAACTTGGTCCAGAGAGAAAGATATAAAATCATGACCAAGTTGGCAGAAAGAATTTTGAGCAAGAACATGAAAAGAGCAAGTTTTCCACAAATGCTCTAAAAACCAATCGTAAGTGCCAAATGTGATTATGATCCATAAAAAATAGCAAAGATTTACAAAGATCATAAGAACCAACAAGCTTTCACATTTTTATCTCTCTGTTTTTTTAATGATGCCTTTTCTACATTTTCTCCCCCTTTTGGCAATATAGGCATCAAAATGGAATTTTCTCCCTCTTTTTATGTATGCTAGAAATGCAATCGAAAGAGCTTTGAAGATTATCCAATTGATCAAAATGGAAGGATATTACACCAAGCTTGTCAATTTCAGAAGATGACTAAACTAAGACATGTCCAAGTGCAAATACGAGCTTAGTTTTGAATATATCATTTTTAGCAAGATTTGACAAGTGCAACACTTAGCTTTAGTTTCAAAAATAGAAGAATAGCCACACTAAGGATCAAAAGGAAAACCTAGAGTTCAACCTACTCAACACTTTGGGGAATCTAGAAGAGCATACAAGGTCCTTCGGGCTCATTTATCACTTAATGCAAATTTTGATTCATCATCATACAAGACATAGCGGGGTGCAAATGTTTGACATTATTTGCATTCTTTACCCACATATGTCTTTGTTTTTAATTTATATGCATTTTCTTTTGTCAACCAATTGACTCAAGCCGTATGCGACCATCTCAAGATGAACTCTTAAGAGGATGGTCTAGGTCAAACACGATGTATTCCAAGTTCATCCCAAGTGCAATGGGAAGCGGTCTTGTGAATGCAAGGTGTTGAGTCGTATGTGCATAAGAAGAGTCAATTTTGTTTAATTTTCATGTTTAGCACAATGATTTATGAGCAATTGAAGGACTCTAGCATGGATCAAACTAGTTTCACCCAAGTTGATATAGGGACTCTAGAGAACTCCAAAATTTCTCAAATTATGGCACAAACCTCTAGAGAAGAAACGTAGCAAGTAAAAGCAACAAGTTTCATTAAGTTTTTCATTTAAGGCTTATTTCATTTTTTTTAGCTTAGCAAGTTAAATGAACTTGGACATATATAAGCTTGTGATTTCCTCCATATGATGTAGCATGGTGTATAGCATGAAGAAGAAATCAATTGCATAATAGATAAAGCTCATTAAACAGGAAATACAGTCTATATGCAATGCACGAACAGATTTCCAAACTCCCCCTCAACAAATGAATCAATTTTAAGCTCAAATCTGGTTAAAATTGAGTTATTATCAAGATTAGGCATAAAGAAAACCCGAATGAACTCAATAATAACCAGAAAAACAGAATGAGGAGAAGAAGTCGAGAAACTGCAAAACTGGATGGCTATTGAGCATAGGTAAGATAGAAGAGACTCACTACGGCTCAGACTCGCTCTTATCTTCCCCAGAGACTGACATAGGGAAGCTGACTCTAGATCCCAACTAAGGAGTGCACACAGACCCTGTCTACCCAGGAGGCCCAATACCTGCTAAACTTATAAGATTGTGAGGGAACTCAACCTAGAGAGAAGAGAGAACAGCTAATCACGCACGATAGCAACCTAAAGCACAAGATAAGAGGTCCATCAAAGGCATGCCAGAAGTCTAAGTGAGTGAACTCAACTCAAGAAAACAAGCCCAAAGTCACCCAGAAGACGCACAAAGAAAAGAAAAGCTGGACGAAAACATATAATACATAATATACAAACCAGCTCCCCCTCACGAAAGGCCGTAAGGGCTCACGACTCCAAGCTCACTCCTCGAGGCAACAAATCAGGAGCTATCGAAAGGCTTGGTGAAGATATCGCTAATCAAGGTCACTCTCGAATCAAGCGCGATATCTCCCTTCTCCATATGGTCTCTAAGGAAGTGATATTTAATATCAATGTGCTTGGTTCGGGAATGTTGCACTGGGTTTTTAGCAATGCAAATAGCTGAAGTGTTATCACAGAAGAGTGGCACACTCTCTATCTCTAACCCATAGTCACGTAAGGTCGATCTCATCCAGAGCACTGCTACAAAGAATCGGTCGACAAGAATATACGGCCTCGTGGTGGGTATGCAACCCTGCATCGCTTCCTAGATGACGAAGAAACAAGAGAAGTGCCAATGAATTGGCAAGTGCCAGAAGTGATCTTCCTATCTATCCTACAGCCAGCAAAGTCGGCATCGGAAAAGGCTCTGAGAGATAGACAAGAAGAAGAAGAGTACCAAATACTATAATCAGTGGTAGCACGAAGGTACACGAAGATGCGCTTGACCCTTTGGCGGTGAGAGGCGCGAGGAGAAGCTTGAAATCGAGCGCATGCACACACAACGAAATGTATGTCCGGCCTCAAGCAATGAGTTACAAGAGGAGCCGATCATGTTCAAACTCATTTTGATCAAGAGCTCACCATCCTCATCGGGCTCGAGGACAGCAGTGGTGGCCATAGGAGTCATCACCGGCTTCCCATCAGACATATCAAAGCGCCTCAGAAGGTCACGGGTATACTTGCCTTGATGCAAGAAAGTACCCTCCCGAGTCTACTTGATTTGGAAGCTAAGAAAGTAGCTCAACTCGCCCATCATACTCATCTCAAACTCTGTGCTCATCACCTCAGAAAACTGAGACACAAGCGAATGAGACGAGCCACCAAAAATGATATCGTCCACATAAATCTGGACAAGAAGAAAATGAGACTCATGGTGTCTGATGAAAAGAATTTTGTCTACTATGCCCATTTTAAAGTCATGGCTGAGAAGATAAGACTTGAGCCTCTCATACCATGCTCTGGGGGCCTGCTTGAGTCCATACAGAGCTTTAGAAAACTTGTATACATGACTCGGAAACTTGGGGTTCTCAAATCCTGGAGGTTGTTTGACATAAACCTCTCCCTCAATATAGCCATTAAGGAATGCACTCTTGACATCCATTTGATAGAGCTTGAAGCCCCGGGATGCAGAGAATGCAAGCAGGATCCTAATAGCCTCTACTCTAGCTACAGGGGCAAAGGTCTCCTCAAAGTCAAGACCCTCAACCTGAGAAAACCCCAGTGCAACTAGTCTAGCCTTGTTGCGAATGACAACCCCATCCTCACTCTGCTTGTTTTTGAACACCCACTTAGTCCCAATGACATTATGATCAGATGAACGTTCTATAAGCTGCCAGACTTTGTTCCTCTCGAAGTTTTCAAGTTCCTCATGCATAGCATTAGTCCAAGACTCGTCAGATAATGCATGAGTCACATCCTTCGGCTCAAACGAGGCAACAAAGGTAGAGTGAAGGCAGAAACTGGACAAACCTGATTTTGAGCGAGTGCCTCGCTCAAACAGATCGCCGATGATCTGATCAGGTGGATGAGAACGCTGAATATGACAGGGAGGTCCAGAAGTAGAAGTGGCCTCTACCTCATGCACAGAAGAGGTAGGAGCAGTGCCATTAGCTGAATGAGAGTCAGAAGGCAAGGGCTGGCCTTCCTAAGGTGCAAAAATAGAAACAGGAGGCACCTCAGGTGTAGAGGGGACTGGATCTGGTGGAACACCATCATCCTCATCCTTTACAAAGATGGTCTCGGAGGAAGAAGAAGAGCCTGAAATATCGGGTCTAGCTCCTGGGCTAGCCTCATCAAAGGTCACTTCACAGGTCTCTAAGATCCTATGCGCATCGCAACTCCAAACCCTATAGCTACGAGAAAAAGTCGAATAACCCAGAAAGATACCATCAGAAGAACAAGACTCAAACTTATCCAAGTTACCAGACTTCAAAATAAAACACCTGCAACCAAATACACGAAAATGAGAAACACTGGGCTTTCGCCCATACCTCAACTCGTAAGAAGTGCGGTGCAAATATGCTCTCAAGAATACACGATTAGAAACATGGCAAGCAGTAGCTATAGCCTCAGCCCAAAACTTCCTAGAGTCTTGACTGTCTAGCATCGTCCTGGCCATTTCTACCAGGGTCATGTTCTTCATTCCCACTACGCCATTTTGTTGAGGGACGTAGGGAGAGGAGAATTGATGCTCCAAACCAGACTCCACACAGAAACTCTCAAAATAGGAGTTGTAGAACTCCATGCCATTGTCACTGCGTATAGGTCGTAGGGCACCAGTGAGCTCAAAAGACAACCTATGAACCAAACCCCTAAAATGGGTAAAAGTCTCATCCTTCGAGGACATGAAAAACACCCAAGAATACCTCGAAAAGTCATCAACCATGAAAAGAACATACCACTTCCCACCCACTGACTGCACTCTAGCTGGACCAACAGTGTCCAAATGTAAAAGCTGTCCTGGTGCATCAGTCATCACAACAGTGACTGGGGGATAAGAAGCAGCAACCATCTTGCGATGTCGGCAGGGAGAGCAAACTAAGTCTTTGACCATTTTGAGTTTGGGCAAACCACGAATGAGATCGTGGCTGCTAACTCAGGTCAAATGATCAAATCCAATGCGACCAAGTCTCCTATGCCAGAAGGAGAGATCACGGGACTCAGAAGCAATCAAACACTGAAGAGAGTCTCAAGAAGAAACAGAAAAATCAGCACGGAAGACTCTCCCAAATCTAGAAATCCCGCAAACTAACCCTCCTGATGAATCGAGGATTCTACAGGCATTACTCTTAAAACTCACCTCGAAAGAGTCATCAATAAGTCGAGAAACGAAAGCAAATTGTATTGCGACTTACTTACTAAGGCAACATTTTTAAGAATGAAATTGTCATTAATGCAATTGGTACCTTTAGCGATGACTCTACCTGAAGAAGCATCCCCGAAAGTGATCAACTCATCACCGGGGGCTCGGACTAGGGAAGAGAACCATCAAGAACCTCCGGTCATATGACGAGAACAACCGGAGTCGACAATCCAAACATCTCCCTTCCCCATCCGACGAACCTGATCAAGACACAAGAGAGAATGATGACTCAGTACTGGGATAGAGTGAAGACTTACGAACCCAATACTGAACCATACGACACCTCAGTACCACCACGTAAGAAGATCGGACTCGAGTGTCTCTCTGACGTTTAACCCTAACAAGATCAGTAACAACTCTAGTAGAAGATCTAGAAGCTGAAACTGGGTTGGCCTGCCGTGGTGCAAAAGCCGAACCACCCCAGTGAAGCTGCCTAAAATTCCTACCAGAAAACACCTCACGCCGCTGATTTCTACCTCGATGAGAAAAACGAGGAATATCAAGAGGACGATGGAAAAACTGACTACGAACAGCTCCAGGACTAAAACTCAAAGAACTAGCATGAAAACCGAGTCCTGTACGCTGCCCAAAAACAGGCGACTTTCTAACCTGTCTAGAAGCAGTGTGTGCCCTAGGAGCACTCAAAGTCTGGGGATGACCTTGAATACCCTTAAGGGCAGCAACACGCTCACGCCGATTGATCTTGACGCGCCTGAAGCAGAAATCTACTAGGTGACCATCCTTCTTACAGAAGGTGCATGTGTACTTCGCCTTGCTAGAGGAAGAAGCAATAGGAGTAACACCCTTCTGGTCAGAAGTCCTATGGACAACCCCAGCAGACCTAAACACGGTGGTACTCACTCTGGGAGCTACCACAATTTCACCACTATTGGAGCCGCGCACAATGGTGGGAGGATGCGCCCGAGCATGCTCCAAGGGATCAAATCCTGGACCTTGATTGAATCTACTAATCTTGGATTGGTCTAGAATAAGATTGAGCTTCTTCTTGCCTCCAACAAACTTCTCGAGAGTGCTCATATGATACTGGCAATCTCGAAAGAAAGAGGCACAAGAAGAGCAGGGGGAAGAAGAAGAAGAAGAAGAACCAGAAAGATGAGCTCTCTCAGCACGTGCATTTTTCTCCCTCAGCACGGCTGCCTCAATTTTGAGGGCCTCACAAGAAACGCAAGACGCATTTCTAATTCTATGAGCTTGGTCTTCTAATTTCTTCCTAAGCTTGACATGGATTTTATCCAAGTCCCCCTCAATCACAGAACATCGCAAGCAACTTTCTTGTGACTTATCTAGTAAGTCCTTAGCAAGTTTAGCACAGTTGGTATTTAAGGATTCATTGTCAAGTTTTAGTTGCCTACAGCCCTCACATGAGCTGACTGGGTCCTTAGAAGTATGCATTTCAAGTTCATCGTTTCTAGAAGAAAGCTTCCTAAGGTGATCGCTCATGGCATCAATTTCGGCAAGCAATTTAGGGCAATTAGCACAAGAAGGAGTAGAGTAAGCATGAAGAAAACTAGCATCTAGTGGAATAGCATCAACAGAATTATCGCTAGCATTCTTCAACTTAAGACTTTCTAATTCAGTCAACACACTATCATGCATAGTCCTTAAGTTCTCCAACTCCACAAGAATAGCATCACACAAAGAGCAATCATCAATGACTCAGGAGGGAGAAGATCTAAGAGAAGCTAACTCCCGAGTCAAGGTACCTACTTCCTTCTCAAGCTCCGTACACCTAGCTCTAGCTCTAGCATGAAATTTTCCTAATTTGCAGAAAGCTTCGTTGAGCTAGTCATAGGAGGGTACCTCGTCCGAGTCGCTGTAGAGCTCGAAGTCGCTGATGTCATTGGTGTCGGCCATGAAACACATGCCGGAGAAGTCGTCGCCGCCCTTCTTTTCTTGCGGTTCATCCTCGCCCTCGTCGCTCCATGTCTCGGTGTTGGAGAGGTTGATGTCGTCAAGCGCGGCAAGGACGCGGTGGAAGAGCTTCTTGTTCATGGAGAAGTTGCGATACTTCTTCTCACGCGTCGGGTCACGAACTGGAGGCTTCTTGTTGCGGTTCTTATCGGTGTAGTCGTTCTTGCTCGAACTGCCAACGTCGTTCTTGCCCTTCTCTAGCTTGGGACAGTTCACCCGAATGTGGTTGGGGCCACCACACTCGAAGCAGGTGATCATGCCACCTCTCTTCCTCTCTCTCACCCTCTTGTATGCATGAGAAAACTTGCGAGCGAGAAGAGCAAGCTCATTTTCTGGAAAATTTTCCAGTTGGTCATCGCTTAGCTCACAAAGGGCGGAAAGAGAGAAACCAATAGAAGGATCAGAAGAAGAAGATCCAATGGGATCGGTGACCAAGGCCATCGACTGAGATTTCGTCTTCCGTGAGACGACATTGATCTCATGAGTCTTGAGGCGGGAATAAAGCCCGTTAAGAGTCAGAGTCGACAAGTCAGTGGTGTCCTTGATGGTGGTCACCTTCATCTCCCAAACACGCAAATCGAGTGCGGTCAAGAAATGTCGAGCATTATCCGAGTCAGGGTATATGCAACCAACTGCTAGAAGATCGCTCAAGATCTTGGTAAAATGACCGAAGCACTCATCAGGACTCTCACCAGCGTGCTGTTCAAATTTGTTGAACTCACGCTTGAATTAGTCCTGTCGAACTGTCTTGATTTGGGTAGTGCCCTCATGGTAAGCATCGAGGGTCACCCAAATCTCATGAGCAGAACGAAGGTGAGAAATCCTGTCATACTCACTGCGGCTAAGACCCTGTATGAGGATGTTCCTTGCCTTAACATTCACCTCAACGTCAGCCATATTGCCGGCCGTGACGTTTTCATCGGTAGGAACCTCATATGTGAGTTTCACCTTCTGCCATATCAGGAAGCCCTCGGCAGTGATGTATGACTCCATGCGTGACATCCAGAATGGAAAATTGACTCCAAAAAAAATGGGAGGCTTGGTGGAATACTTGTCCATCGCCATGGTTCTTGAGACCAGTCAAGATCTATGAAAGAGCAAAACCGGCTCTGATACCAATTGAAGGACCAAGATGGCGAACAGAGGGGGGGTGAATGGTCGCAAATAAATTTTCCCCCAAAATACTCCAACAAAAACCTCGATAAGATCGCTCAAAGGAAATCGTGAAAAACCCAAAAAACTAGACAACTATGTGTACCCCTAGCTTGCATGGATAAGTACCATAAAATATGTGGGTATTTTTGAGTCACAATCCAGGTTGTCTAGTGTCCAAGATAAAGAGGAATCAATCCAACTCTTGCTTTTAGAAAGAACATCAATTCAAATCACAAAAGTCACTTTCAGAAAAGCAAAAGCAGAATTTCCAGAACTTGTCCTCAATTTGAAAAGGAGGTTGGTGGGTTTCTGCAGCTCACATAATTTTGAGAATTTTTTGCCCTATGAGCATCAGAGTCCGAAAGATCTCCACCAAATTTCTCCTCAAAAAGCCTTACCGAAAAAACAGGAAAAATAAAAGAACATAGTCAGTCAAGAACTTCGAGCAGAAAGTTTGGGGCTCGATTTTCACCTCATGGCGCCCAAACGGTGCAACAAGTTAACTCCAAAATGTTTCTGCGAGTGGATATCAGAGTGCCGCACCTCCCCCAACAGGAATAACTTAAAAAGGATTTTTCTATTTTTTTATAAAAATCAAATACTAAATGCTACGCAAAGAACAAGTTCTGAACAAAGTTGGAACTTGAAAGAAAAGATGTTCTCTACTCTATCCAAGAGTGCAAAAGAGATGTAAAACCATATGAACACACTCAAAACATCCAAGATCAACAGCATTTAGAAGGAGGGGAGGCAAATCCAAATTGCGTGAAAGTAAATTGCGAGAATGTAATTGCGGGAAAGTAAATGCGGAATTTAAATTGCGTAAAGTAAAGACATAATGTAAATGCGCAAAATAAATTCAGAGATAGATGAATAAAACTTTCATTTCTGGAAGGAGAGGTTACAAAGCCTCACTTTCATGTGGGCAAAGCTCAAAGGAGCATTCACAAACCTCAAAACCTTCAAGGGGAGGAGGCTACCCGTCACCCCTATTTGTACTACTCTTGGGCCATCTACCACCCTTGGATGAGTCCCTCAACCCTATAGCACTCATCTAAGGGCTAGAATTAACCCACACACACAGCCATGCAAGGGCTAACCCAAAACCCACACACATACCAGGTTTTCTTGCACGGTTTTCAAAGCATACTACTTATACCCGCTAACCTATCAACTAGACCTCAATCCGACGGCCCTCATTGATCCATGCGGCATCAAGCTAGCATCATCTCCTTTCCTTGTCTTCTTGACTTGCGCGGACTCCGTCTCCAATCATCTTCCGGCGATCTCCCAACCGTCTGGACCTCCGACGCTCCTCGCCTAGTCCCGGTCATCCTCCGCCTCACCATGACCTAGCACCGTCGCCCTGCAACCATCAAAGAAAAGGAAAAATCTTTCACATAGTAATGCCCACAATGATATGCAATAAACCATCCAACTCATCACTACTGCGCCCATACGGCCGGTACTGCCACTCCTGGCAGAGACAACTCAAATTGCTTCAATTTGAAAATCAATCCAAATCAAACTCAAACTTGAGCACACCTTGCTCAAATAAAGTCAAATACTCATCACAAACATGGATGGACCTCCACATGGTCCTTCAATGCTCTTCATACTAAATCACATCCTATTTCCATAAATCATTATTTGTTCAATATTTTTTCCTAGCCTAACATTGTTCTACCATCATGCTGAAAAGAAATATGTTTAACAAACTTCCAAAAATTCTTTCCTTATCAATTTAGTTATTATTGCATAGTTACTAAAAATGTTAGACTTCAATAGAAAAGACATGAAACAACAAGTTACCCAAATATTTTTATAGAAATAGGTGCATAGCAGAATAAGTATTATGATAAAATTGGTTCCAAATAAATTTAACTTTGTTTGCAAAGTCTCCATATTTAATCTACTTTTATGTCTACTATTCATCTTTGTATTAAAATATTTTTCCAGAATAGATTTTCAAAATATTTTTGCATATTTTGGAAGCTCTTGATTTTAGATGAATTTATAAATTGGTTTCATCTCATTTGGATTTCAGATGCGAAAGATATTCAAGTTTGAATATGGTTCGGTTGGAAAATCCAGGAAAATCAGAACATACGCTTTCAATACCTTGAAAGTGGTTTCTCATTTTCGTGGTTTATTTAAATCTCAACCAACCGATAGGTTGGGCCTGCGGATTAGCGAGAGGACGAGGCTGAGGCGTGGTGGCTGACAGGTGGGGCCCTCGCGTCGTACACCCGGGAACAGGGGCTCACCTCCGCGGCTCGTCGCCGGCGAAGCAGCTTAGGGAAGGTTCGGCCGGCGGTGCAGGGAGCATCAGGGAGATGAGCTGCACCCAGGGAACATACCGATTCAGCCATAGGTGGACTGAGACAAGCTGGCACCGAGAGGAGGCGGCGGCGGCAAAGGAGGCTCGCTGGAGAAGATAACAGATGAGTCTCGGTTCGAATCGGTAGCAAAATAAGCATCAAGGGATGCCAGAGGTTCCATTTTACCAGCCTTTAGCGTCGGTGGAGGCTTGATCTGGGCTACCACCGTGCGCCGGTTTTGGGAAAGAGGCTTCGATGGTGGCGGCGAGGTTTTGGTAGACAATCCCTGAAGTTTGTTGAGGGCTATTGGTCCTTATAGTTTGGTAATGCTACGGCTTGGAGGAATTGTGAAATGAGTCATTGAACAGGCTTCAATTGGTAATTAACCGAGCTCAAGGTTTTGTGGCAATGGCGGTTTGGACAGAAATTGGGTAGTTTCGGCTGGAAAAACTAGAGAAGAAGGGAAGGGGAAATGATGCGCGGCTCTATGCGAACTCGGGGGTGGCTTTTATAGCCGAGGCGATGGCATAGATAGGGCCTGCGTTGGGTAAGAACTCACCGGGTTCTTGCGGCTCGGCACAGGAGAGAAGATGGCTGGCTTCCCGGAAACACTGCGAAGGGCACCGCGTGGCGGCGAGGTGGCGATTAGGCATTGGCCGGGCGACGAAAATTGCAAGAGCTAACGCGAGCTGCAGTGGGCGCGAGAGAGACGGGAGCGAGAGCTGCTCGGGGACACCAGCGCTTGGAGGAAGAAGACAAGTAGCGCTGGTGGCTGGCAAGTGGGCCGCACAGTAGTTTGGGACCCACATGTGTGCGAGGGAATCGGTGGACTTCAAGCGATTTCAGCGACCAGAGCTCGGTTAGTTCATTGAATCAGTTAACTCTCTTATCATAAAATTAATGAAAACTTTAATGAGTGTACTAGATCTAGTTTAGAACCTACCATATTAATTTCAGACCTATTAGACTTATGTATAATTTATAGAAATTCTGACAAGCCACTGTACACAAAATTGTGTTTTCGGTTTTTGAATTTTATGGAGGTCTATATCTTGTCAAAACTTTTGGAAACTTTTAATATGAGTTCTAATTGGTCGTATAAGTCTTCAGTAAAATTTTTTATTTAATATATTTTATTTAAAACAATTCTGACAATCTGATTCTTATATTTTCAGGAATTCTGTTTTTGAATTTTTATAAATATCAAACCTAAAGATTAACTCCTAATATTTTAACTGAAGATGACTCTATCTAAGAAGAAGATAATATAAATATTTTCACATCAAAATTATGAACATTTAATTTCTGACATTTTGACTATTACTAGTCTTGTTTCATTAAATTTCCTTTCTTTTCATCATTTAATATTTTTCCACGACTTCAAAATTATATTTTGTGTTCTGGATAGCTCCACGAATTTTTACAGCAATTTTTATTATTTTTTTGTTTTACAAATATTTTCTTATTACTTAAGTAATGGTTTATTGTTTTGAAAAAGGAATTTTCCTTTTAAGCAATAATCAAAAGAAGTCAAGATAGCTCATAGAAAATTCAGAAAAACCCAGGGAAATACAAATTAAAACTTCTTCATATATATTATTTAATTTATTTTTATTACTCATTTTTTGGGATATTACACTTAACTTAGCACATACTTAGTTGGCCTCATATGATATGGAATTAAGAGGCACTAGTGAGTCATTAGAGAAGGAAATAAATACAGGAGAAGAAGAACATAGAGAGGAAGCTCACAGAACAAGAGATGGCGCCATGGAGGAAGCTCGGGCATGCATAGCCAGTGGCAACCATTCAATAGGGCAACCAAGAAATCAACTTGAGGTTTCTATTTGGTAGTGCTTGAGGATACTCCATGCCAGCTTAAATGAAATTTGTGGCTATGAATGGGAAGCTGGCTGGGAGGCATGCTCACTGGCTTTTATAGCCCAGCAAGGCTGTGGAGAAGCTAGATGACGGGTGGGCCCGGGCATTGTTCATTGAAGTGACACAAAACAACCTCATCAATTCCTTATCGCCTGCAGATCTGGATTGCATTCGACGAACCGGATAACAATCATGGTGATAATTTAATGAGGAATATATGGCGTGTACTACAGATAAGCTTGAAGGTCGTGACAAATGTTCAGAATTATCTCATGATTGTAGAATTTATAAAAATTTGAATAGTGGACTGTGCACAAATTTGAGTTTTCTGTATTTAATTTATCTGGGGGTTCATAATTTATGAAATATCTTTGAATTTTTTTGTAGGTTCCTTATAGCTTATTAGTATCCTGTAAAATTTTTAGCTTCAAATTATGTATATTTTATTTACTAAAATTCTGACATTCGAATTACCAAATTTTTAGCTTTTCAGTTTTCGAATTTATAAAATTAACAAATTTAATTATTATTTCCTTATATTTTTACTGTTCATAGGCTGATCCATAATGAAGATAATATAAAAAATTCAAGTCGAATTAAGGCAGAATTATTTTTATTTAAATCTGACAAATTCACTGTTGCTAGTCAAGGATTCATGAATTGCACTCTTAATTGCTTTTATGTGACATGTAACTTCCTAAAATATATCCATTTGACTCTTAAATGCCAAAATTAATTTATGAATAATTTTATATGTTTAAATAATTTTTTTTTATTTTTTTGTTATAAACTTTTTACTCTTTTCTTTATCTATTATTATGATTATATGAAAAGATTTTTCCTTTGGAAAAAAAATCAAGGAAATTCAAGAAAATTAGAAGCAATTCATAAAAATCCATAAAAATAATCAATAAATATATTTTAATGTTGAACTTTATTTGCTTGTTGTATTTTAAGTTTTGTATTGTAGAGAAAATGAAATTAGTACAATTAAAGATTTTCTTAAGAACCAAAAATTCAAAAAAAATTTAGATTAGTTGGAATTTCAATGTAAATTTTTATTTCCAACTTATTTTCATTTTTTTTATTTGAAGTTTTATTTTGCAACTCATACTTTTATTATGGTTGGATTTCAAGATATTGAAATAGAAGATAATATTTTAGTTCATTCTTCACATTCTAATTAAAATTATATTAAATTTCATTTTCTAAATTTATATATTTCTTTTTTTATTATTTAGAATTTTTGGGATTCTACAAATCTATGCCCCTTACAGAAATCTCATCCTTGAGATTTGCAAGGACTAGATGGGTTTAGGGAATTATTCCTTGGAGGTGATCTTGTCGTTCTGATCACTTCATCTTCTGCATAGCTGCTTCACTGGATCTTCTTTTTGCGATTCCGAAGCGATGTGCCATGAATAGAAAAGACTTCTATTTGGGTTTCGCATATGTATATGAGAGGTATTAGCACTTCATATATACACCTTTTGATTGGATAACCAGCTTTTAGATTATTAGCACGGTCAAACTATTTTTATGGAGAGGTATGGAATATGATAGAAAAGAAGAGATGAATAGCAACTAGAATTATTTAGGAAGTACTGGGTGTTGACATCAAAGAGAGTATTTAAATGTAAAAGCTAATTTGGATAACTCAACAAGGGTTGATGATTTTAGTTGCGAATAATTTGGTTTGGGCTGAATTTCACAAGCATAAGTAGAAGGTAGCTAAAGTCAAGGCGTTTGATTTTTTAATTAATTAGGGAATAGATGAAGGATTTATCGGGTAATGGTTAAAGGTGAAAATTGAAAGTTTAAAACTTGTACTTTTACCAGCCTTTTGGAAGGATTAAGATAAGATATATTTTGATGAGAGTTCAGTTATAAGGCAACATTTCGCTTATCAAAACATTACCTTTATGAATAGTTTCTAAATGAATTTTCAGTTAACTTCAAGTAGGTCTAAAGAGATAAGATGATTTCAAATAAATCTTATTTCGGGTAGAAACTGTATTCATAAGGGATGTACCTGGCATTGTGTCAGGTATGCTATGATTGATGTCTTGAGTTGGAGTAGATGCAGAGTCACGGGCTTGTTGGCCTTCGAAAACTTGAGGTCGTCTTCAGGGTTGATGTACAGCTTCATGGAGTTGAGCATAAGGTTGATTTCGCTTCTTCTTTGGGCACTTGTTGGCATAATGCCCACGTTCACAACAGTGAAAACAAGTAACATTGATTTCTTGATTTTGAACACCAGATAACTGATTATTAACGTTGTTGGAGGGACGAGCAGATGGTGATTGAGTTTGGGATTGGAGTTGAGCAGAATTCTCTTTGGGGCAAGTGTCGTTGTTCAAGCGCCTCTTCTTTAACAGATTCTTCGGGCGACCTGCTTCAAATCTTATTCCTCCTACTCTTGGAGTTATAATCTTAACTGATGTAATTTCTGGTATGGCTATAGCTACATGAGATATTTGCTCTCTTTGTGGGCATTTCTTAGCAAGATGGCCCTGCTTGCTACAGATGAAGCACTTTTGTTTCTTTCGTGACACTTTGTTGGGAACAATTGCATGTTTCAAGATGTTCTTCTTCTGAAGCTTAACTTGCTGATGATTAGGGCATTCCCTTGCCTAATGACCTTCTTCACCACACAAGAAGCATGCTGTTGGCGATGGCCAATTACTGCTTTCTTGATGGTGATTGACAAGATTGAAATGTTGCTTCTCCAATTCTTCTAATGATATTCCTTGTGCAGCTTCTCTTCTATTTGCCAATTCTTGAGCAACTAAGGCTCGGAGTTTATCTTGGTGATGCTGGACTGCGGCGGTGACTAGTGGATCAAGGGGGCATTGGGATGGGCAATGACCTTGACTTTCGCAAAGGTAACAAGTGATATTATTTAGGGGATACTTTTCAGGAGAATGATTTCCTTCACAGCTGGGCAGTTGATTGCATGCTCATCAGCAGTATATCCTATTTCTCCACAGCGAATGCAAGCACGATCTTCAGATTGGTTGGGTTGACAACATTTTAAGGAACAACGTTTTGGTATCGAATAAGTTGTAGGAGCAGGTTTTTGATCTGAACTATTTTCTCTTCTGGTGAGGATTGAGCCAAGGTTGGATATGTTTTACGCTAGCTGATGGGAATTTAATTGGACTATGGTAGGATTATCATTTGGAGGTCAAAAACTTTGTTTAACTTCACTTTCAAGGATTTTGCCGAGGGATCTTGCCACAGGCATCCTGCAACAATGATTATAAGGTTATTGGGATGAGATTCAGCTAGGTTATAAGACATTGTTTCATTCTTTAAAAGTTTAATTTATATTATTACTATCATTTTTAAGGATTAACTCATCGTGAATTTCAACCGAGAGGTTTTACATTCGCGAGGGTAATCCGAACAACAATATAAAGCACTTTAAGTATCAAAAGTTGAAAAGAACACCAATTAACACACTGATTAATATACATTTAATCTAGTTTCATATACTCTAAGGATAGAGGAAGTTATAGGCTAACTAAATATTGTTCTTAATTAGGGAAAGGTTTCTAGTCTAGTTTAAGGTTTCCATTCCAATTCTGAGGTATGGGATTCTATTTCTTCTGGCCCAGAATTGCTATACACGACCCATGCCAGACAGGTCGGTGGAGAGTTCCTTGCGGCAGCTGGTTAGAATTGTGGTAAGTACTTCTGACGATTACTTGTTTGTTGACATCTTGGTCCAATTGCTAAGGAAGGATCTTGAAGTCTTGTGCGAGCTTTGTATGCATGAACATAAGTGTTCATGTTAATTCTATAAGCTTTACACACTCGACATAGAGGCTTGCGTCCAGTCTCTTGGATAGCGTTGAATCTTGGTATCGTCATGATGCTTTGCGTAGTGACATTGAACTTGATTTCCTAATTGAGTGATGACATGCTTCTAACTAGTTCCATGGCCTAATCGGGTTTGCCTGGTATCATAAACAGGTGCATACTTTCCATGTTCAAGGCTTTTTTTAAGGAAAGAGGTCAGTATGATAATTTAGATAAGAAAGAGATTAAAATGGGAGGAAGAGAGCTATCATAATCTTACTTGTGCAATATCTAATATTTTTGGAAGGCTCATGCTTCTAAAATAACATGTTATGTTTTATGTCTTCATAACTATGGGTTTTATATTATTTTGAGTCTTCTCGTCGTAACTTTTTAACCTATTGGCTAAATGTTACGAGAGTATCCCGAAATAACAATACATGCAAAAACTTTCAACTGGTCGAAAGGTAATAGACTTTTATTTTGTTATGTAGGAGTTATACATCTCCTTATATTACAACAAAGGTTTTCACTAGTACTTCTTATTACTATATGATCATATCTTCTATTCTAGTAACAAAGGGTTTGGCTGGAGGTCCTATGGTAAGAGTATTTCTCAAAGTAGTAGAGGTAGATTTGCGGTGTTAGTTTACTAAAGAATCTTGAAAGAAAAAGGTGCTGGTATTCTTTGGAATAGTTCTTTGGATATAGATGAAACGAGGATAGTTGGCAATGATAGACAACAATGTCTATCAGATGGACTTGGAGGAATTTGGTTGGTGTCGCAATTCGTTGATCATGGCAACTTGTGGCGGCATTTCTTTGGCAATACTCTGTCGAGAGAGAGGAAGGAAGAAAGGTGGTTATAGCTGTGACTCAGATGAATCGAGCCTAACTGGTAGAGAGTAAAGAGATGACTGGAAAAGAGAGCTGAGTTATTGATCCTGATGAGACAGAATTTTGCAAGGAGGGCTAGAAATTTTAAAAGGATATATAGATAAGAATTTCTACAGAAGAAAGGATAAGCTTGACAGAAATTTTATAAAAGAAGGGAAACTCTTTGTGAAAATTTTCCATCTATCCTACATGTTAGGATTTCTAGATTTATATATATTTAGGAACAATTTATTATAAAACTTTAACCTAAAGGTTAAGTTTATATGTAAATCGTCCAGACAAGGAAAACAAAATCCAACTGCAAATAACAAGATATAAACACTACATAAGAACGCTTTATATAGCTAAAGTAGAATGACACTACTATGCATAAGGATTCCTATCCTACGGGGAATCTAATATATTCTTGTACATTTTACTATTGGGCTTTGTTGACTCTTCATGAAGTAGGATCTTCATACTTTACCTCCGCCTTGCCGGTTGTAGCGAGGCGTAATGTCCATCTTGATGTCGGTGTAGACGCTGTAGTATTCTTCGGCTCGGTATGAAGGAGGGTAACGACATATCTTGGACAACTTCAGAAGCAAATAGTGAAGATGAATTAAAGGCGAGGACTACTTTTAAGGAAAGAGGAGTTTGATATAAAACAAAATGAGAGTGGGGTAAGGACAAGATCTTAAGAGAGAGGAAAGAATAGCAAAAACTACATTTTGCAAATATAGTAACTTTTTGCAATTAAAATTTTGAGATTGGCCTAATCTTATTACTAACGGCCATTCTATCCAGGGTTTATCCTACGGTCAGTATGGCTCTGATACCAACTGTAACGACCCCCATTTTCACATAAATGCAAAAATAGAAATCTAATGCGCATACAGTACTAGTCCCATGATCAGTGGCTAGTACGCACATTTTCAACAATTGAAATCACATCCATACATCATTTTATTCAAGTGGAAGCTATTTGTACAATATATTCTTACAACTCAGAGTACATAAATATAGCAATAGAAGAAGCAATGTCTTGTAGTGTGCCCATCCAATCCCTCAGGGAATTGACAAGGCATAATCCCCAGAAAGGTCGCTTTATTGAAAATCTCGCATCCTGCGACGAAAAGAGATCTTTCGAAGCTTCGCTATCTTTTACCACCTAAAACAACATAATAATCAAGGGTGAGTACTTTACGTACTCCGCAAGACTTTAACAAATCCTATAATATATGCAGGCCATTTCAAAGGAAAGGCTTCTACGGTTAATTTGCATAAAGCGAAATGGAATTTGTAAATCAAGTTGTCATTTGCAAACGGAATTTAATAAAGCAAGTTTGACTGATAAGAAATAAGTAACAATAGAGCATAAGTAATAACTCACAGTCCTCCATGACGTGAGCGTCGAGATGTCCAATTTCCTGCCAACTCGTGGCATAACCATAATCTTTGCCAAAACAAGGCATATTAGAAGAAAATCATCCCATTTTGAAAATAGTAAAACATTTCTCTATGTGATGACGTTACCAAGTGCCTATGACCGTAGGCGCGGCTAATTAATTAGATTTACACTCTGCAGAGGCTTACAGCTTTACCCACAAGAAATGATCAGCTCTTTGTGCAAGCTATTAGCACACTTCCTTTAGTGTGCAGCAGATAGATCATAATATAACCATTACATTACATAGACCTAGCTTTGCACTAGCCCGATGACGTTAAATCCCTGTTATGGAGAAGAAACACGACAGTGTATCCCTGTCATATAAAGTGGTAATACAAGCAGTAATTCCCTGCGATAGAAGCAATAAATCCCTGCGATAAGGGTTTCTTCCCATACCAAGGCGTACACCGTTATACCGATATGCATTTACCCACAACGAAGTGTGGAAGCCCCTCATAAGCAAACCTAGAAAGGATTGCTCATACTATCTCCCGCCTACCAATGTGCAAAGCCAGACCTAAGCAACTTAATAGGTTAAGGCTGCCCCATCCCAGCACTTGTGGTTGCACAGAATTCTTGGCTTGAAAACAACCCATAGCTCGGTCCTTAACCCGACACGGGCAATAATCTCCCCCTACACTACGTACAAGTCCATCTCTTGCACAATAGGCTATTGCCAATAATTGTCCGCATCTAAACCATAGTTTTATGTTGGGGTTTTTAGTCAAAATACCAACAATTGACATCATGTCATAACCAACCATTTTCAATTCTCAAGAATCAATTTTGATCTGATCATATTCAACGTTGGTTCTAAAGCATGGTTAATATTCGCATATTCCCAAGTTGACATTATGTATTGTCTAACCCATTTATATTGTTATCAAGGTTCACATGTCCATACTTATCAAGGAAGTTTCATGAGACAACAAGTATATCTACCAGTACCACAAAATAGCGTATTTACAGAAAATAAACGCATACATGAAACATTTAGATAAACACAATGAAAATTAAATACTGGGATCAATATGATCAAAGGGGGGTTCTTGCCTTGCTTAATCGTTGTTTACGATGAAGTCGCGGTCGAAGCCTGTGTTATCGACGACAGAATTAATGACGCCAGGTTCTACACGTCGTTCAATGGAAATATAGCGAAACAACAATTTCAATAAGGGCAAAAAGAAGACAGACAGTAAATCAAATAAAACATGCTATAAGAAACAGACTCATTTTCTTTTATAGATTATTTATTCTTGTTTTACGAATTCAAGAGGCTAAAATTATGTATTCTTATATTTATAACTTCGAATTATAGATGCTAAAATTATTTAAAGTATAAGGATTTGTCTTATGGTGATATCGTAAAATAGTGTGTTGTTAATAGGATTCGGATGCAAAGCAATGTATTTAAAGACTTTTGAAATAAACATTTATCACTAAATTTCTGGCTGCCATTTTATCAGGCATAACACATTAAGTTATCTACCCCATTTATATGAACTAATTATTAGAAGCAAGCATGGTCCCATATGAACACATAATTATATATATACATATATACCTATTATGCTCTTCATTCTAAATCACATCCTATTTCCATAAACCATTATTTGTTTAATATTTTTACCTAGCCTAACATTATTCTACCATCATGCTGAAAAGAAATATGTTTAACAAACTTGCAAAAAATCTTTCCTTATCAATTTAGTTATTATTGCATAGTTACTAATTATGTTAGACTTCAATAGAAAAGACATAAAACAACTAGTTACCCAAATATTTTTTATAGAAATAGGTGCATAGCAGAATAAGGATTTTGATAAAATTGGTTCCAAATAAATTTAACTTTGTTTGCAAAGTTTCTATATTTAATCTACTTTTATATCTACTATTCATCTTTGTATTAAATATTTTTCCAGAATAGCTTTTCAAAAATATTTTTGCATATTTTGGAAGGTCTTGATATTAGATGAATTTAGAAATTGGTTTCATCTCATTTGTATTTCAGATGCGAAAGATATTCAATTTTGAATATGGTTCGGTTGGAAAATCCAGGAAAATCAGAAAATACGCTTTCAATAACTTGAAAGCGGTTTCTCATTTTTGCAGTTTATTTCAATCTCAGCCTACCGACAGGTGGGGCCTGCAGGTCAGTAAGAGGACGAGGCTGTGGTGCGTTGGCTGACAGGTGGGGCCCTCGCGTCATACACCCGAGAACAGGGGCTCACCTCCGCGGCTCGTTGCCGGCAAAGCAGCACGGGGAAGGTTCGACCGGCGGTGCAGGGAGCATCAGGGAGATGAGCTGCACCCGGGGAAGGTACCAATTCGGCCGGAGGTGGACTGACATGAGATGGCACCGAGAGGAGGTGGCGGCGGCAAAGGAGGCTCGCCAGAGAAGATAACAGATGAGTCTCGGTTCGAATCGGTAGCAAAATAAGCATCAAGGAATGCCAGAGGTTCCATTTTACCGGCCTTTAGCGTCGGTGGAGGCTTGAGCTGGGCTACCACCGTGCACCGTTTTTGGGGAAGAGGCTTCTATGGTGGCGGTGAGCTTTTGGTTGACAATCCCTGAATTTTGTTGAGGGCTATTGGTCCTTATAGTTTGTTAATGCTACGGCTTGAAGGAATTGTGAAATGAGTCATTGAACTGGCTTCAATTGGTAATTAACCGAGCTCATGGTGTTGTGGCCATGGCGGTTTGGATAGAAATTAGGGAGTTTCGGTTGGAGAAACTTGAGAAGAAGGGAAGGGGAAATGATGCGCGGCTCTATGCGAACTCAGGGGTGCCTTTTAAAGCCGAGGCGATGGCATAGATAGGGCTTGCGCTACGTAAGAACTCGCTGGGTTCTTGCGGTTCGGCGCAGGAGAAAAGATGGCTAGCTTCCCGGAAACACGGCGAAGGGCACCGCGTGGTGGCGAGGTGGCGGTCAGGCACTGGCTGGGTGACGCAAGTTGCAAGAGCTATCGCGAGCTACAGTGGGCGCGAGAGCGACAGGAGCGAGAGCTGCTCGGGGACACCAGCGCCTGGTGGAAGAAGACGAGTAGCGCTGGTGGCTGGCAAGTGGGCTGCACAGTACTTTGGGACCCACATGTCTGCGAGGGAATCGGTGGACTCCAAGCGATTTCAGCGAACAGAGCTCGGTTAGTTCATTGAATCAGTTATCTCGCTTGTCATAAAATTAATTAAGAATTTACTGAGTCTACTAGAGCTAGTTTAGAACCTACCATAAAAATTTCAGACCTATTAGACTTTTGTATAATTTATAGAAATTCTGAAAGTCCACTGTGCACAAAATTGTGTTTTCCATTTTTGAATTTTATGGAGGTATATATCTTGTCAAAAAATTTTGAAACTTTTTATAGGAGTTTCTATTGGTCATATAAATCTTTAGTAAAAATGTAGATTTAATATAGTTTATATTTTATTTACAAAAATTCTGACAATCTGATTCTTATATTTTCACCAATTCTGTTTTTGAATTTGTATAAATATCAAACCTAAAGATTATCTCCTAATATGTTTACTGAAAATGCCTCTATCCAGGGAGAAGATTATATAAATATTTTCACATCAAAATTATGAACATTTAATTTCTGACATTTTGACTATTACTAGTCTTGCTTCATTAAATTACCTTTCTTTTCATCATTTAATATTTTTCCATGACTTTAAAATTATATTTTGTGTTCTGGATAGTTCCACGAATTTTTACAGTATTTTTTTATTTTACAAATATTTTCTTATTACTTAAGTAATGGTTTATTGTTTAGGAAAGGAATTTTCATTTTAAACAATAAATCAAAAGAAGTCAAGATAGCTCATAAAAAATTCAGAAAAACCCAGGGAAATCCAAATTAAAACTTCTTCAAATATATTATTTAATTTATTATTATTACTCATTTTTCGGGATGTTACACTTAACTTAGCACATACTTAGTTGGCCTCACATGATATGGAATTAAGAGGCACTAGTGAGTCATTAGAGAAGGAAATGAATACAGGAGAAGAAGAACACAGAGAGGAAGCTCACTGAACAAGAGATGGCACCATGGAGGAAGCTCGGGCATGCATAGCCGGTGGCAACCATTCAGTAAGGAAACCAAGAAATCAACTTGAGATTTCTATTTGGTAGTGCTTGAGGATACTCCATGCCAGCTTAAATTAAATTTGTGGCTGTGAATGGGAAGCTTGTTGGGAGGCATGCTCACTGGCTTTTATAGCTCAGCAAGGCTGTGGAGAAGCTAGATGACGGGTGGGCCCGGGCATTGTTCATTGAAGTGACACAAAACAACCTCATCAATTCCTTATCGCCTGCAGATCTGGATTGCATTCGATGAACTGGATAACAATATTGGTGATAATTTAATTATGAATTTATTGCATGTACTAAAGATAGACTTGAAGGCCCTGACAAATTTTCAGAATTATCTCATTCTTGTAGAATTTATAAAAATTCGAAAAGTGCACTATGCACAGATTTCAGTTTTTTGTATTTAATTTATCTGGGGGTTCATAATTTATGAAATATATTTGAAAATTTGTTTGTATATTTCTTATATCTGTATTAGTATCCTGTAACATTTTCAGCCTCAAATTTGGTATATTTTATTTACTAAAATTCTGACATTTGAATTACCAGTTTTTCGGCTTTTCATTTTTCGAATTTTCAAAATTATCAAATTTAATTATTATTTCCATATATTATTAATGTTCATAGGCTGATCCATAATGAATATAATATGAAAAATTAAAGTCTAATTAATGCAAAATTATTTTTATTTAAATCTAACAAATTCACTGTTGCTAGTCAAGGATTCATTAATTGCACTCTTAATTGCTTTGATGTGACATGTAACTTCCTAAAATTTCTCCATATGATCCTTAACTGCCAAAATTAATTTATGAATAATTTTATATTTTTAAATAATTTTTTGTTTATTTTTTTGTTATAAACTTTTTACACTTTTCTTTATCTGTTATCATGATTATATGAAAAGATTTTTCCTTTGGAAAAAAATCAAGGAAATTCAAGAAAATTAGAAGCAATTCATAAAAATCCATAAAAATAATCAATAAATATATTTTAATGTTGAACTTTATTTTCTTGTTGTACTTGAAGTTTTGTATTGTAGAGAAAATGAAATTAGTACAATTAAAGATTCTCTTAAGATCCAAAAATTCAATAAAATTTTAGATTAGTTGGAATTTCAATGTAAATTTTTATTTCCAACTTATTTTCATTTTTTTATTTGAAGTTTTTTTTGCAACTCATACTTTTGTTATGCTTGGATTTCAAGATATTGAAATAGAAGATAATATTTTAGTTCATTCTTAACATTCTAATTAAAATTATATTCAATTTCATTTTCTAAATTTTTATATTTCTATTTTTATTATTTAGAATTTTTGGGATGTTACAGCTAATAAGCTGTGCATTCCCGCTAGCTCTGTTCGACTTTGTTTATTGCAGGAGCCGCACGGCGGTGGTTTGATGGGACACTTTGGCGTGAAGAAGACGGAGAATATACTTGCAGATCTTTTCTTTTCGCCGAAGATGCACCACGACGTTGAGCGATTTGTTGCCCGCTGCTCTACATGTCAACGAGCTAAGTCACGACTTAATCCTCATGGTTTATACATGCCTCTTCCTATTCCTAGCATTCCATGGGAGGATATTTCGATGGAATTTGTTTTAGGATTGCCTAGAACAAAGAAGGAGAGGGATAGTATATTTGTGGTCATTGATAGATTTTCTAAGATGGCACACTTTATACCATGTAACAAGAGCGATGATGCTTCCAACGTTGCTGACTTATTCTTTCGTGAAATTGTTCGCTTGCATGGTGTGCCTAATACAATAATTTCAGATCGTGATGCAAAATTCCTTAGACACTTTTGGCGAACTTTGTGGAATAAATTGGGGACCAAATTAATGTCTAGCACTACCTGTCTTCCCCAAACCGATGGCCAAACTGAAGTGATTATAGAACTTTATCTACCATGCTTAGGGCTATTTTGAAAAAGAATCTAAAAATGTGGGAAAAGTGTTTGCCTCATATTGAATTTGCTTATAATCGATCCGTACATTCTACCACAAAGATGTGTCAGTTACAGATTGTGTATGGGTTTGTCCCTCGTGCACCAATTGATTTGTTACCCATTCCTTCTTCCGAGAGAGTAAATTTGGATGCTAAACAACGCGCTGAGTTGATTTTGATAATACATGAGCTAACTAAAGACAACATCGAGCGCATGAATGCTAAGTATAAAATTGCTGGTAGTCAGGGAAGGAAGCATGTTACTTTTGAACCGGGTGACCTTGTTTGGTTACACTTGAGAAAGGATCGGTTCCCAGATTTACGCAATTCGAAATTGATGCCTCGCACTGACGGACCATTCAAGGTACTTGCAAAAGATTAATCATAATGCTTATGAGCTTGATTTACCTTCAGATTTTGAGGTTAGTCCTACATTTAACATGGCGGACTTGAAGACCTACTTGGGTGAAGAAGATGAGCTCGAGTCAAGGATGACTCAAATGCAAGAAGGTGAGGACGATGAGGACATCATTTCTTCGGGTACGGCCATAGCACCTACTGCCACAACTCCTCAACCTATACAAGGACCGATCACGCGAGCTCGTGCACGTAAACTAAATTATCAGGTACTTTCGTTTCTTGGTACATCTAATGACTTCAAGAACGATATGATGCTTCCTGTAACGAATTGTTTTATTCTTTTAAGGAATGAAGGTCCAAGCTCGCTGATGGGTGAATGGACACGATGATTCTCCACGGCATTTTGGCAGCAAGGAGAGGAGGTGTTGCGTCACCTATAGACTAGCCTTTGCCATGTAATAGAGTCTTTTATTTAGAGACAAGAATAATACTGATGAGGACATCACTTTTTCGGGTACGGCCATAGCACCTACTACCACAACTCCTCAACCTATACAAGGACCGATCACGCAAGCTTGTGCACATAAACTGAATTATCAGGTACTTTCGTTTCTTGGTACATCTAATGACTTCAAGAACTATGATGCTGCCTGTAACGGATTGTTTTATTCTATTAAGGAATGAAGGTCCAAGCTCGCTGATGGGTGAATGGACACGATGATTCTCCACGGGATTGTGGCAGCAAGGAGAGGAGGTGCTGCGTCACCTATAAAGTGGCCCTTGCCATTTAATAGAGTCTTTTATTTAGAGACAAGAATAATAGGAAGGAGGTCTAGCTAAAGATGGAATGGAATATAAGGGAATGCCTGATTTTTGGCCAGCAACCAAGGCTTGGCCGAACAGCCGTCCCCCCACTTCTTTTTATACCAAGGCCGGCCTCCAAAGGAACTCGAATTTCATTGAGTTTAGGTTTAGCCCTTGTACGAACTTCTGTTCTTCAGATGTGTCGGTCGACCACCTGTAAAGACAGCTTAATAGGAATCCCACCTTAGCTATTCAGATTGCTTTTCATCTTATTCTTGCTAGTTCTTCGATTGCTCGCAGGGATTGAACTTCTTGTTCGTGTTGACCGTGCCTTCCGCAAAGTCAATAACCATTTAGAGTTGGTTCAGCGATTGCTAAGGCGCAAACGACATCATGCGGTTGTAGTCGGATCGTGAGGGTCAATTCCACCAAATCGATATTTATCTACCTCATCGAAAGATCGGGCACCCTTCTTTACATCATCGACAGACACAAATCACACCTCAAATTGCTTCAATTTGAAAATCCAATTCAAATCAAACTCAAACCCAAACATACCAAGCTCAGATTTAGTCAAATACTAATCACCAAAATGAGTAGACCTCCACATGGTCTTTCAATCTCCCCCTTGAGAAAGAATGGAGAAAGCAATTTGAATGCAAAACTAAAATTTGTCCAGAGAAAAAGAAAATAAGATCATGACCAAGTTGATGATTTTAGAGCAAGGCATTGAAAAGAACAAAATTTCCACAAAGCTCTAAAAAATCCAAGAAAAACTCTTTTGTTTTTTTTTGTAAAATGATGCCTTTTCTACAATTTCTCCCCCTTTTGGCATTATAGGCATCAAGATAGCATTTTCTTCCCCTTTACACATGTATGCATGAAATGCATCCTAAAAGAGCTTTGAAGATTATCGAAGTGACGATATAGACAAATAATGACACCAAGCTACTCAAGTTCAGATTATGCTAAACAAAGATATGTCCAAGTGCAAATATCAATTTTGCTAGCAAGCACAAAGAAGACGATGTCATTTTTGCATGATTTAACAAGTGCAACATTAAGCATAGTTTCTAAACTAGAAGCATAGCCATACAATAGATCAAATGGAGAACCTAGAGTTCAACCTGCTCAACACTTTGGGAAAGCTAGAAGTGCATACAAGGTCCTTCGAGCTCAAATATCTTTAATGCAAATTTTTGCTTTAAGACTTCAAGTAACATAGTGAGGTGCAAATGTGTAACATTATTTGCATTCTTTACCCACTTATTTTTTTATATTTGCATTTTTAAGTGAGATTGACTCAAGCCATAGTCGACCATCTCAAGAAGAGCTTTTAAGAGGATGGTCTTGGTCATACACAATACATTCCAAGTTCATCCCAAGTGCAATGGGAGGTAGTCTTGTGAATGTAAGATGTTGAGATCAATTTGCACAAAAAGAGTCAATTTTGTTTTCATTTTAGCACATAGATCTATGAGCAAATGAAGGACTCGAGTATGATCTACCAAGCTTCACCCAAGTTGCTATAGGGACTCTAGTAGAAATCCAAAATTTCACAAATAATGGCATATGCACCTAGAGAGGAAACATAGCAAATAAAAGCAACATGTTTCATCAAGTTTTAAAGCTTTGATTTTCAAAATTCTAACAAGCTTAGCAAGATGAATCAAAATGATCTTGAACATATCTAAGCTAGCATTTTTCTTCATGAAAGTAGCAGGGTGCATAGCATGAATAGAAGTTCATTTGCATAATAGACAAAGCTCATAAAACGTAAAATAAAGTCTATATGCAATGCATGAGCAGATTCTCAAACTGATCCCCCTCAACAAGTGAATCAATTTTAAGCACACATCTGGTTTAAGTTGTGTTATTTGTAAAATTAAGCTCAAGAAAGGTCCAAAAGAACACAATTGAAACCAGAAACACAGAATGAGGAGAAGAAGTCAAGAAACCACAAACTGGGTGGCTATAGAGTATAGAAAAGATAGTACAGAACACTACGGCTCAGAAACACCCAGAAGATACAGAGGAAAAGAAAGGCTAGAATAAAATATATATAATACATAATATACAGACTAGCTCTCCCCCACAATAAGCCGTAGGGGCACACGACTTCAAGCTCACTCCTCAGGGCAATAAACCTGGAGCTATCCAAAGGCTTGGTAAAGATATCGGCTAACTGGTGGTCACTCTCTACAAACTAAAGCACGATATCACCCTTCTCCACATGGTCTCTAAGGAAGTGATATCTAATATCAATGTGCTTGGTCTCGGAATGCTGCACTGGATTCTTAGCAATGCAAATAGTAGAAGTGTTGTCACAGAAAAGTGAAACACTCTCTATCTCTAATCCATAGTCTCGCAAGGTCGATCTCATCCAGAGAACCTGAATATAGCAACTGGCTGTAGCAACATACTCGGCCCCAATGGTGGACTATGCAACTCCAGACTGCTTCCTAGATGACCAAGAAACAAGAGAAGTGCCATTGAATTAGCAAGTGCCAAAAGTGTTCTTCCTATCTATCCTACAACCAGCAAAGTCTGCATCGAAAAAGGCTTGAAGGGACAGACAAGAAGAGGAAGAGTACAAAATACCATAGTCAATGGTAGCTCGAAGGTGCTTGAAGATGCGCTTCACCGCTTAGCGGAGAGAGGCATGAGGAGAAGCCTGAAATCGAGCACACAGACACACAGCTGGTGTTTGCGCAAAGTGGTGCTACCGGCCTAATTTTGCTAATAATTCAACTTTAACCAGATTTGAGCTTAAAATTGATTAACTTGTTGAGGGAGAGTTTGGGAATCTGTTCATGCATTGCATATAGACTGCACTTTCTGTTTTATGAGCTTTGTCTATTATGCAAATGGTTTAATCTTCATGCAATACACCATGCAACATCTTATGAAGAAAATCACGAGCATAGATACGTCCAAGTTCTTTTATCATGATAAGATTGTTAAAATTTGAAAATTGAAAGCTTTAAATGAAAACTTGATGGAACATGTTGCTTTTTCTTGCTAAGTTTCTTCTCTAGGGGTATTTACCATGATTTGTAAAATTTTGGAGTTCTCTAGAGTCCATATTGTATTTGATGGTTGCAGGGCGACGGTGCTAGGTCATGGTGAGGCGGAGGATGACCGGGACTAGGTGAGGAGCGTCGGAGGTCCAGACGGTTGGGAGATCGCCGGAAGATTATCGGAGATGGAGTCCGGGCATGTCAAGAAGACAAGGAAAGGAGATGATGCCAGCTAGATGCCACGTGGATCAATGAGGGCCGTCGGATTGAGGTCTAGTTGATAGGTTAGCGGGTCTAGGTAGTATGCTTTGAAAACCGTGCAAAAAAAACCCCGGTATGTGTGTTGGTTTTGGGTTAGCCCTTGCATGACTGTGTGTGTGGGTTAATCCTAGCCCTTAGATGAGTGCTCTAGGGTTGAGGGACTCATCCAAGGGTGGTAGGTGGCCCAAGAGTAGTATAAATAGGGGTGGAGGGGTAGCCTCCTCCCTTAGAAGGTTTTTGAGGTTTTTGAATGCTCCTTTGAGCTTTGCCCACAAGAAAGTGAGGCTTTGTAACCTCTCCTTCCAGAAATGAAAGTTTTATCGATCCAACTCTGAATTTATTTTGAGCATTTACATTATGTCTTTACTTTACGCAATTTAAATTCAGCATTTACTTTCCCGCAATTACATTCTCGCAATTTACTTTCACGCAATTTGGATTTCCTCCCCTCCTTCTAAATGCTATTGATCTTGGATGTTTTGAGTGTGTTCATATAGTTTTACATCTCTTTTGCACTCTTGGATTGAGTAGAGAACATCTTTTCTTTCAAGTTCCAACTTTGTTCAGAACTTGTTCTTTGCGCAGCATTTAGTATTTAATTTTTATAAAAATCTAGATCAATCCTTTTTAAGTGATTCTTGTTGGCTGAGGTGCGGGACTCTAATATCCACCTGTAGAAACATTTTGGAGTTCACTTGTTGCACCGTTTGGGTGCCATGAGGTGAAAACCGAGCCCCAAACTTTCTGCTCGAAGTTCTTGAATGACTGTGTTCTTCGATTTTTCCTGTTCTTTCTGTAAGGATTTTTGAGGAGAAATTTGGTGGAGTTCTTCACGACTCTTCTTCTCATAGGGAGAAAAATTCTAAAAATTTTGTGAGCTGCAGAAACCCACCAACCTCCTATTCAAATTGAGGACAATTTCTGGAAATTCTGCTTTTGCTTTTCTGAGAGTGACTTTTGTGATTTGAATTGATGTCCTTTCTAAAAGCAAGTGTTGGATTGATTCCTCTTTATCTTGGACACTAGACAACCAGGATTGTGACTCAAAAATCCCCATATATTTTATGGTACTTATCCTTGCAAGCTAGGCGTACACATAGTTGTCTAGTTTTTCGGGTTTTTCACGATTTCCTTTGAGTGATCTTGTCGAGGTTCTTGTTTTAGTATTTTGGGGGAAAATTTATTTGCGACCATTCACCCTCCCTCTGTTCGCCATCTCGATCCTTCAATTGGTATCAGAGCCGGTTCTGCTCTTTCTAGATCTTGACCGGTCTCAAGAGCCATGGCGACGGACAAATATTCCACCAAGCCTCCCATCTTTAATGGAGTTGATTTAACTTTTTGGAAGTCCCGGATGGAGTCATACATCACTACCCAGGGCTACCTGATATGGTAGAAGGTGAAACTCCCGTATGAGGTTCCTGCTGATGAAAATATCACGGCCATCAATATGGCTGACGTTGAGGCGAATGCTAAGGCAAGGAACATTCTCATACAGGGTCTTAGCCGCGGTGAGTATGATAGGATTTCTCACCTTCGCTCCGCTCACGAGATTTGGGTAACCCTCGATGCTTACCATGAGGGCTCTACTCAAATCAAGACTGTGAGGCACGACCAGTTCAAGCGCGAGTACAACAAGTTTGATTAACGCTCTGGTGAGAGTCTCGATGAGTGTTTTGGTCGGTTTATAAAGATCTTGAGCGACCTCCGAGCAGTTGGTTGCATATATCCTGACTCGAACAATGCTCGGCATTTCTTGACCGCACTCGACCTTCTGGGTTTGGGAGATGAAGGTGACCAAAATCAAGGACACCACCGACTTATCGACTCTAACTCTTGACGGGCTTTATTCCTGCCTCAAGACTCATGAGATCGATGTCGTCTCTTAGAAGAAGAAATCTCAGTTGATGGCTTTGGTCACCGATCCCAATGGATCTTCTTCTGATTCTTCTGTCGGTCTCTCCCTCTCCACCCTTTGCGAGCTAAGCGATGACCAACTAGAAAAATTTCCAGAAAATGAGCTTACTCTTCTTACTCGCAAATTCTCTCATGCACACAAGAGGGTGAGAGAGAGGAAGAGAGGTGGCATGATCACCTGCTTCGAGTGTGGTGGCCCCAACCACATTCGGGCGAACTGTCCCAAGCTGGAGAAGGGAAAGAACGACGTTGGCGGTTCGGGCAAGAACGACTACACCGACAAGAACCGCAACAAGAAGCCTCCAGTTCGTGAACTGGCGCACGAGAAGAAGTACCACAACTTCTCCAAGAACAAGAAGCTCTTCCACCGCGTCCTCGCCGCGCTTGACGACATCAACATCTCCGACACGGAGACATGGAGCGACGAGGGCGAGGATGATCTGCAAGAGAAGAAAAGCGGCGATGACTTTTCCGGCATGTGCTTCATGGCCAACGTCAACGGCATCAGCGACTCCGAGCTGTACAGTGACACGGATGAGGTACCCTCCTATGACCAGCTCAATGAAGCTTTCTGTAAATTAGGAAAATTTCATGCTAGAGCTAGAGCTAGGTGTACGGAGCTTGAGAAGGAAGTAGGTACCTTGACTCGGGAGTAGCTTCACTTAGATCTTCTCCCTCACGAGTCACTGATGACTTTACTTTGTGTGATGCTTTGCTTGTGGAGTTAGAGAACCTAAGGACTATGCATGATAGTGTGTTGTCTGAACTAGATAGTCTTAGGTTGAAGAATGCTAGCAATGAATCTGTTGATACTCCTTCTGTAGATGCTAGTTTTCTTCATGCTCACTCTACTCCCTCTTGTGCTAATTGCCCTAAATTGCTTGCTGAAATTGATGCCATGAGCACTCACCTTAAGAAGCTTTCTTCTAGAAATGATGAACTTGAATTGCATGCTTCTAAGGACCCAGTCAGCTCATGTGAGGGCTGTAAGCAACTAAAACTTGACAATGATGCTTTGAATGTCAAGTGTGATCAACTTGCTAAGGACTTACTAGATAAGTCACAAGAAAGTTGCTTGCGATGTTCTATGATTGGGGGGACTTGGATAAAATCCATGTCGATCTTAAGAAAAAATTAGAAGACCAAGCCCATAGAATTAGAAATGCGTCTTGCGTTTCTTGTGAGGCCCTCAAGATTGCGGCAGCCGTGCTGAGGGAGAAAAATGCACGTGCTGACAGAGCTCATCTTTCTGGTTCTTCTTCTTCTTCTCCCTGTTCTTCTTTTGCCTGTTTCTTTCGAGATTGCCAGTATCTTATGAGCACTCTCGAGAAGTTTGTAGGAGGCAAGAAGAAGCTCAATCTTATTCTAGACCAATCCAAGATTAGTAGATTCAATCAAGGTCTAGGATTTGATCCCTTGGAGCACGCTCGGGCGCATCCTCCCACCATTGTGCGCGGCTCCAAGAGTGGTGAGATTGTGGTAGCTCCCAGAGTGAGCACCACCATGTTTAGGTCTGCTGGTGTTGTCCATAGTACTTCTGACCAGAAGGATGTTACTCCTGTTGCTTCTGTCTCTAGCAAGGCGAAGTACACATGCACCATCTGCAAGAAGGATGGTCACCTAGTAGAATTCTACTTCAGGCGCGCCATGATCACTCGGCGTGAGCGTGTTGCTGCTCTTAGGGGTATTCAGGGTCATCCCCAGACTTTGAGTGCTCCTAAGGTACACACTACTTCTAGACAGGTTAGAGAGTCGCCTGTTTTTGGGCAGCGTCCAGGACTCGGTTTTCATGCTGGTTCTTCGAGTTTTAGTCCTGGAGCTGTTTGTAGTTAGTCTTTCCGTCGTCCTTTTGATATTCCTCGTTTTTCCCATCGAGGTAGATATCAGCGGCGTGAGGTGTTTTCTGGTAGGAGATTTAGGAAGTCTCACGGGATGGTCTGGCTTTTGCACCACGGCGGGCTAACCCAGTTCCAGCTCCTAGATCATCTACTAGAGTTGCTACTGATCATGTTAAGGTTAAACGGCAGAGAGACACTCGAGTCCAGTCTTCTTCTGTGGCTGGTACTCTGAGGCGTCGTGTGGTTCAGTATTGGGTTCCCAAGTCTTCACTCTATCCCAGTACTGAGTCATCTTTCTCTCTTGTGTCTTGATCAGGTTCGTCGGATGGGAAGGGAGATGTTTGGATTGTCGACTCCGGTTGTTCTCGTCATATGACCGGAGATTCTCGATGGTTCTCTTCTCTAGTCCGAGCCCCCGGTGATGAGTTGATCACTTTCGGGGATGTATCTTCTGGTAGAGTCATTCCTAAAGGTACCATCTGCATTAACCAAAATTTCATTCTTAAAGATGTTGCCTTAGTAAGCAAGTTACAATGCAATCTGCTCTCTGTTTCTCAGCTTATCGATGACTCTTTCGAAGTAAGCTTCAAGAGTAATGCTTGTAGAAGCCTTGATTCATTAGGAGGGTTAGTTTGCGGGATTTCTAGATTTGGGAGAGTCTTTCGTGCTGATTTTTCTGCTTCTTCTGGAGACTCTCTTCGATGTTTGATTGCTTCTGAGTCCCGTGATCTCTCCTTCTGGCATAGGAGACTTGGTCACATTGGTTTTAATCAATTGACCCAAGTTAGCAGCCACGATCTCATTCGGGGTTTGCCCAAACTCAAGATGGTCAAAGACTTAGTTTGCTCTCCTTGCCGACATGTCAAGATGGTTATTGCTTCTCATCCTCTAGTCACCATAGTGATGAGTGATGCACCAGGACAGCTTTTACATATGGACCTTTGTTGGTCGGCTAGAGTGCGACAACAGGGGAAGTGGTATGTTCTTGTCATCGTTGATGATTTTCTAGATACTCTTGGGTATTCTTCATGTCCTCGAAGGATGAGACTTTTCTCACTTGAGGGTTTGGTCGAGAGGTTGTCTATTGGGCTCCCAGGTGCATTACGAGCTATACGCAGTGATAATGGCGCGGAGTTCAAGAATTCCTACTTTGAGAGTTTTTGTGTGGAGTTTGGTTTAGAACATCAGTTCTCTTCTCCCTACGCCCCTCAGCAGAATGGCGTAGTGGAAAGGAAGAACAGGACCTTGGTTGAGATGGCCAAGGCGATGCTAGATGAGTACAGTACTCCTAGGAAATTTTGGGCTGAGGCTATAGCTACTGCTTGCCATGTTTCTAATCGCGTGTTTTTGAGAGCACATTTGCATCGCATTTCTTATGAGTTGAGGTATGGGCGAAAGCCCAGTGTGTCTCATTTTTGCGTTTTCGGTTGCAAGTAAATCTTGAAGTCTGGTAACCTAGAAAAGTTTGAGTCTCGCTCTTCTGATGGTATCTTTCTAGGTTACTCGACTTCTTCTCGTAGCTATAGCGTCTGGAGTGTTGATGCGCATAGGATCATAGAGACCTGTGATGTGACCTTTGATGAGGCTAGCCAGAGCTAGACACGATGTTTGAGCTCTTCTTATCCCTCCGAGACCATCTTTGTAGAAGATGAGGATGATGGAGATGATGGAGTTCCACCAGATCCAGTCCCCTCTACACCTGAGGTGCCTCCTGTTTCCATTTCTACACCTCAGGGAGACCTGCCCTTGCCTTCCGACTCTCCTTTAGCGAGTAGCTCTATTCCTATCTCTTCTGTTCAAGAGGTAGAGGCCACTTCTGCTTCTGGTCCTCCCCGACATATCCAGAAAGCTCATCCACCTGATCAGATCATTGGTGATCTGCTTGAGCGGGTCACTCGCACAAAATTAAGTTTGTCCAGTTTCTGCCTCCACCCTGCCTTCGTTGCCTCCTTTGAGCCGAAGGATGTTTCTCATGCATTATCCGATGAGTCGTGGATTAATGCTATGCATGAGGAACTTGAGAACTTTGAGAGGAACAAGGTATGGTAGCTTGTCGAGCCCCCATCTGGTCATAATGTCATTGGGACCCAGTGGGTGTTCAAAAACAAGCAGAGTGAGGATGGGGTTGTAGTTAGAAACAAGGCTAGACTAGTTGCACAGGGCTTTTCTCAGGTTGAGGGTCTTGACTTTGAGGAGACCTTTGCCCCTGTAGCTAGGCTAGAGGCTATCCGAATCCTACTTGCATTTTCTGCATCCAAAGGCTTCAAGCTTTATCAAATGGATGTCAAGAGTGAATTCCTCAATGGCTATATTGAGGAAGAGGTTTATGTCCAGCAACCTCCAGGATTCGAGAACCCCAAGTTTTCGAGTCATTATACAAGCTTTCCAAAGCTCTGTATGGACTCAAGCAGGCCCCAGAGCATAGTATGAGAGGCTCAAGTCTTATCTTCTCAGCCATGACTTTAAAATGGGCATAGTAGACAAAACTCTGTTCATCAGACACCGTGAGTCTTATTTTCTTCTTGTCTAGATTTATGTGGACGATATCATTTTTGGTGGCTCCTCTCATTCTCTTGTCTCTCAGTTTTCTGATGTGATGAGTACAGAGTTTGATGGGCGAGTTGAGCTACTTCCTTGGCTTTCAGATCAAGCAGACTCGAGAGGGTACTTTCTTGCATCAAGGCAAGTACACCCGGGACCTCCTGAGGCGCTTTGACATGTCTGACGGGAAGCCGGTGTTAACTCCTATGGCCACCACTACAGTCCTCGAGCCTGATGAGGATGGTGAGCCTGCTGATCAAAAGGAGTTTCGTAGCATGATTGGCTCTCTCTTGTATCTCACTGCGTCGAGGCTGGACATACACTTTGTCGTGTGTATGTGCGCCCGATTTCAGGCTTTTCCTCGTGCCTCTCCCTGTCAGGCGGTGAAGCGAATTTTCGGTACCTTCGCGCTACCATTGATTATGGTATTTGGTACTCTTCCTCCTCTTGTCTATCTCTTAGAGCCTTTTCCGATGCTGACTTTGCTGGCTGTAGGATAGATAGGAAGAGCACTTCTGGCACTTGCCAATTCATTGGCACTTCTCTTGTTTCTTGGTCATCTAGGAAGCAGTCTGGGGTTGCACAGTCCACCGCTGAGGCCGAGTATGTTGCTGCAGCCAGTTGTTGTAGCCAGGTTCTCTGGATGAGATCGACCTTGCGGGACTTTGGGTTAGATATACAGAGTGTGCCACTTTTCTGTGACAACACTTCTGCTATTTGCATTGCTAAAAACCCAGTGCAGCATTCCCGGACCAAACACATTGATATTAGATATCACTTCCTTAGAGACCATGTAGAGAAGGGGGATATCGTGCTTCAGTTTGTAGAGAGTGACCTCCAGTTAACCGATATCTTTACCAAGCTTTTGTATAGCTCCAGGTTTGTTGCCCTAAGGAGTGAGCTTGTGGTCGTGTGCCCTTACGGCCTTCTGTGAGGGGGAGCTAGCTTGTATATTATGTATTATATTATTTTTCTTCTGGTTCTTCTTTCTTTTGTTTTGTTCTGGGTGCTATGGGTTTTTCTATTTAGAGTTCTGAGTTCACTTCACCTAGACTTTTGGCATGCTTCGGCATGGACCTCTCATCTTATGCTTCAGGATGCTATTCTTTTCTTCTTCTTGGTTGAGCTCACTCACAGACTTATAGGTCTAGCAGGTGTTGGGCCTCCTGGGTAGACAGGGTCTGTGTTTGCTCCTGTGTTGGAGTTCAAGAGTTAGCTATCCTTTGTTAGTCATTGGGGAAGATGAGAGCGAGTTTGAGCCTAGTGTTCTCTGCTATCTTTTCTATACTCTATAGCCATTCAGTTTGCAGTTTTTCAATCTTTCTCTCCTCTTTTTTGAGTTTTTGGCTTCAATTGAGTTAATTTGGTTTTTTTTATGCCTAACTCTGCTAATAACTCAATTTGTGCTTAAAATTGACTCACATGTTGAGGGGGAGTTTGAAAATTTGTTCATGGATTGCATATAGGCTGCATTTTCTTTTGTTTTATGAGCTTTGTCTATTATGCAATTGATTCAATCTTCATGTAATGCACCTTGCTACATCTTTGAAGAAAATCACTAGGTTAGGTCTATCCAAGTTCATCTATCATACTAAACTTGTTAAAATCTGAAAATTAAAAATCTTAAATGAAAAACATGTTGCTTTTTCTTGTTAAGTTTCTTCTCTAGAGGTTTTTACCATGAATTGTGAATTTATGGAGTTCTCTAGAGTCCCTATAGCAACTTGGGTGAAACTTGCTTGATCCATATTTTAGTCCTTCAAAATTGCTCATATGTGCTAAATTAAGAAAAATTTGACTCTCTTTTGTGCAAAATTAAACTCAACACTATATATTCTCGAGACTGCCTCCCATTGCACTTGGGATGAACTTGGAATATATCGTGTATGACCAAGATCATTCTCTTAAGAGTTACTCTTTGGGTGATCGAACATGGATTGAGTCAATCATTAAGAAATGCAAATAACAAAAACATAAGTGGGTAAAGAATGCAAATAATGTCAAACATTTACACCCCGCTATGTCTTTCAAAATATCAAAGAAGAAGAATTTGCACGAATTGAAAAATGAGCTCGAAGGACTCTATATGCACTTCAAGATTCCCCAAAGTGTTGAGTAGGTTGAACTCTATGTTTTCCATTTGATCCTATGACTGGTGTTTGCTTCTAGCTTTGAAACTTTTGCTATGTTTTGCACTTGTTCAAATCTTGCAAAAATAAAATCTTGTAAACAAAGCTTGTGAGCAAAATGAATTTGTTCTTGGAGACATCCTAGTTCAGTCATTTTCTAAATTGACTAGCTTGGTGTCATATCTTGCATTTATGATCACTTGGATAATTCTCAAAGCTCACTTAGGATGCATTTCATGCATACATATATAAAGGGGGAGAAAACTAAAAAAAATTGATGCCTATATTGCCAAAAGGGGGAGAAAATGTAGAAAAGGCATCTTCAAAGGAAAAATGTTAATCCACTTTGGTTCTTATGATCTTTGTGACAACTACAAATTTTTATGATCATAAGCATATTCGAGTGTTCCTTGTGAGTTTTATTGGATCTTTTAGAGCTTTTGTTGAAAACTTGCTCTCTCTAAAGTTTAGCTCTAAAATCCCTTTTTTGCCAACTTGGTCATGATCTTATTTCCTTATTCTGGACCAAGTTTGGCTTTGCATTCAAATTGCTTTCTTCTCTCTTATTCAAACTCAAAACTTATGCCATTTCATGTGTTTGTCAATATAATCATCAAGGGGGAGATTGAAAGACCATATAGAGGTCTATCCTCGTGTGTGATGAGTAATAGACGAGTTTTGAGCTTGGTTTGATTTGAATTGAATTGGATTTGAAGCAATTTGAGTGTTGGGTGCTCTTCTTAGTGCGCTACCGACCTAGGGGTAGTAGCACCGGACCATTGAGTGCAATTATGATCGATTAATGATTTTGGGATAATCATTGAATATCTTTGTGGGCATTGCTATGTGAAAGGTTTTTCCTTGTCTTTGATGGTTGCAGGGCGACGGTGCTAGGTCATGGTGAGGCGGAGGATGACCGGGACTAGGCGAGGAGCGTCGGAGGTCACACGGTGATAGGTCATGGTGAGGCGGAGGATGACCGGGGCATGTCAAGAAGACAAGGAAAGGAGATGATGCTAGCTAGATTCCGCGTGGATCAATGAGGGCCGTCGGATTGAGGTCTAGTTGATAGGTTAGCGGGTCTAGGTAGTATGCTTTGAAAACCGTGCAAAAAAAACCCGGCATGTGTGTGGGTTTTGGGTTAGCCCTTGCATGACTGTGTGTGTGGGTTAATCCTAGCCCTTAGATGAGTGCTCTAGGGTTGAAGGACTCATCCAAGGGTGGTAGGTGGCCCAAGAGTAGTATAAATAGGGGTGGAGGGGTAGCCTCCTCCCTTAGAAGGTTTTTGAGGTTTTTGAATGCTCCTTTGAGCTTTGCCCACATGAAAGTGAGGCTTTGTAACCTCTCCTTCCAGAAATGAAAGTTTTATCCATCCAACTCTGAATTTATTTTGCGCATTTACATTATGTCTTTACTTTACGCAATTTAAATTCAGCATTCACTTTCCCGCAATTACATTCTCGCAATTTACTTTCACGCAATTTGGATTCGCCTCCCCTCCTTCTAAATGCTGTTGATCTTGGATGTTTTGAGTGTGTTCATATGGTTTTACATCTCTTTTGCACTCTTGGATTGAGTAGAGAACATCTTTTCTTTCAAGTTCCAACTTTGTTCAGAACTTGTTCTTTGCGCAGCATTTAGTATTTGATTTTTATAAAAATATAAAAACATCCTTTTTAAGTGATTCTTGTTGGAGGCGGTGCGGGACTCTAATATCCACCTGCATAAACATTTTGGAGTTTACTTGTTGCACCGTTTGGGCGCCATGAGGTGAAAACCGAGCCCCAAACTTTCTGCTCGAAGTTCTTGACTGACTGTGTTCTTCGATTTTTGCTGTTTTTTTTGTAATGATTTTTGAGGAGTAATTTGGTGGAGTTCTTGACAACTCTTCTGCTCATAGGGAGAAAAATGTTCAAAATTTTGTGAGCTGCAGAAACCCACCAACGTCCTGTTCAAATTGAGGACAATTTCTGGAAATTCTGCTTTTGCTTTTCTGAAAGTGACTTTTGTGATTTGAATTGATGTCCTTTCTAAAAGCAAGAATTGGATTGATTCCTCTTTATCATGGACACTAGACAACCAGGATTGTGACTCAAAAATCCCCACATATTTTATGGTACTTATCCATGCAAGCTAGGGGTAAACATAGTTGTCTAGTTTTTCTTGTTTTTCACGATTTCCTTTGAGCGATCTTGTCGAGGTTTTTGTTGGAGTATTTTGGGAGAAAATTTATTTGCGACCATTCACCCCCCCCTCTGTTCGCCATCTCGATCCTTCACAAACAAATCAATCAAAAGGAGCAAATGAAATGGAGGAAGTCTCCTGCAAGACCGGTATGACCGGGTTGAATCCGGTAGCACCAGAGCTTGGTATGACCGCACAAAGGGCGATATGACCATGCTCTAGAACAGCAAAAAGAACAGAGCCAAAAACGCACGAACTCAAAAGCTAATTTGAGGAATCTTTAGGTCGGTTAGACAAAAACTCACGAAACTTGGTACATGTGATCCTAAGGATGTCAGGAACTTATTCCAATCTTCAATTGCATGGATTGACAAAAAGTTCCGATCTTTTTCACTTTGAAGGAAGAACATACCAAGTTTGAGAAAACTCAAGAACTTGATCTTGAATTTGCTCATGGGCATTTGATGATCAAGATGATCTTGGATAATCTCCCACACGTCACAGCAAGCAAGAACACAAGTCAAAAACCCCACACACGCGATCTAAAAGAATGACACACTCAAGAACAAAAGATTGGTTTCTTGCAAAAAATGTCATGGATTGATTAATGATTGAGGTAAGATAGAAAGGAGATTCATCAATCAACATCCTTGGTATAAGAATCAAAAGCATGTAGAAGGAGATGAGGCAAATCCAAAAGCATGAATGTAAATTGCAAGAATGTAAGTGCGGAATTAAAATGCTGAATTTAAATGCGTAAAGTAAATTTAGGTATAAGAGAAGATGATTTGCATTTCTGGAAGGGAGGTTTTCAAAACCTCATGTACAGAAGAGGTAGGAACAGAGCCATTCGCTGAAGGAGAGTCTGAAGGAAAGGGCTGGTCTCCCTAAGGTGCAGAAATGGAAACAGGAGGCACCTATGGTGTAGAGGGGACTGGATCAGATAGAACACCATCATTTCCATCATCCTCATCCTCTACAAAGATGGTCTCAGAGAGAGAGGAAATGCCTAAAATGTCAGGTCTAGCTCCTAGGATAGCCTCATCAAAGGTCACTTCACAGGTTTCTATGATTCTATTCGCATCACAACTCTTGACCCTATAGCTACGAGAAGAAATCGAGTAGCCCAAAAAACTACCATCAGAAGAGCGAGACTCAAACTTATCCAGGTTAACTAGACTTCAAGATGAAACACTTACAACCAAACACACGAAAATGAGAAACACTGGGCTTTCGCCCCACTACTACAGAATGGTACATCACTATCGCTTCATCCGGGTCGATTCCTAAGTTTTTAGGGAAAAATGATTGTGATAGATGACTTTGGAGGGGTGTTAATAATAATCACTATCGGTTCTCAGGTTAGAAGCGATTGTGATGTAGCACAGGGCACATCACAATCGGTTCTTATGTGAGAAGCGATAGTGATGTTCATACTCATTAGTGTCGGTTTTTAAATAAAAGCGATAGAGATATATGGACTATTAGTGTCAGTTTTTAAATGAAACTGATAGAGATATGTCGATTATTAGTGTTGGTTTTTTTATTAAAACCGATAGAGATATGTTGCCCACTAGTGTCGGTTCTTAAACAAAAGTGATAGAGATATATGGACTATCAGTGTCGGTTTTTAAATAAAACCAATAGAGATATGTTGATTATCAGTGTCGGTTTTTTATTAAAACTGATAGAGATATGTTGATCATTAATGTCGTTTTTAAATAAAAGCGATAGAGATATATGGACTGTTAGTGTCGGTTTGTAAATAAAACTGATAGAGATATGTCGATTATCAGTGATGATTTTTTATTAAAACCGATAGAGATATGTTGCCCATTAGTGTTGGTTTTCAAATAAAAGCGATAGTGATCTATGTTAGCAGTGTCGGTTTTCTAATGAAACGGATGGGGAAGTTGGTATCAGTGTCGGTTCAAGGTGAACCGACACTGATTGCTTCATGTCGATAACTTAAATGTGTCTTCCTCACTCTCACTCACTAGGGTTTGATGCAGAGAGATCCAAGCGCGTCGTTGCCGCCGACCGCCGCTCGTCCTCCCCTCCGAGTTCCCCAAGTGCGCCGCCTCACCCGAGTCCATTCCCCGAGCCTTTGAGCCGACGTCGCCCCCTTGTGCCTAGACCCCTCCATTTGTCTTCTCCGAGCCGGCTCGCCCCCTTGTGCCTCGACCCATCCGTTTGTCTCCTACGAGCCGGCATTGGCCCCTTGTGCCTCCCCTCTACCTCGCGGCGCCGGTCGACCTAGCACCTCCCCTCCACCCTGTGTCGCCCATCGATCCCACACCGCCCATCGCCTCCGCGTCGCCCATCGACCCCACGCCTCCCCTCCAGCCCGTGCCGCCCGTCACCACCGCATCGCCTGTTTAAGAACAGGGCATGATGCTTTGATTCTTTGAAATTTTGGAAAAATAATAGTGTTATTAATATATTGTCTTTGATGTCCTCATATGTGATGTTCTTGATGTCTTCTTGTTTAGGACCCTGCGAAGCAAGATGGAGAGCTCATAGACTGCTCTTAGAAGAGATGGTGCCTTGCCAATCTTGTTCAGTCATGGAAGAGGTTAACATTGCTAGTGTTTTGCGGTAGATGTGTTAATATATGATAAATCTCTTGAAAATTGTAAAATGCTAAAAACGGCTTATGTCTTTGTGTTCTTGCAGCTGATGAAGTTGTCAACTACAGAAACAGTGAGAGGTCAACTGAGATTCTGCGATAATTTCACAACCTACAACAGGTATAGATGAACATGCTTAATTTTCCACATGATCACTTTCTCTTTCATTTTTTGGAATTTAGAAGAACTAACATCATGTCATTTATGCAGACTGGGCCATTATACTATCCCTGAAGAAATGGACAATGTCTGGAAATGGCTTAGCTCAAGGCTGGGACTTGATCAATCTCATGGCTAAAACAAAGATATGCCTGCAGTGCGAGTGCTTTGGTAGTGATATATTAAAAAAAGGTATTTACAATATATACAGGAGAAGGTTGGTAGGTTATGTAAATTGTGACTATCATGGTTTGATAGCTTTGTAACACCATGTGATTTCCTCATGACTGCATTTCATGTTACATTAGTAGTTTTACTAGTAGTACTGTACCTTGTTAGTTGTTACCGCTAAAGACGATGCCTGTGTAGTATTGTATTGCTACATTGGTAATAATGCTGATTGAGTTTCATTAATCTTGCGGTTATAATTAATATACTTATGCTCTAGATCAGGTTAGTGTACCTTTTTTTACATGTCAGAGCATCAGAATAACAGATTTCCCAAAACATCGAAAGACAAGATGAGAGATTCACAACTTCAAGGTTAAATCTATATATGTCAAAAAACCTGCCCAAGAATGTTACTCAAGAACAGCTACAGCCAAAACCTTCTCCTTTAGACTCTTAGTACAATCTTCACCCATCAGTTTGCTAATAAAGTTTAGACTTGACATAGTTAAATATGGCTTCACGGTAGTTTTGCCCTCTGCTTGGAGTAATTCATAGCATTCGCATCATGCTCATCTTTTTCTAAGACTTTATAATTGTCAGATGCTCGTGGTAATAATTCAATTTGTTTAGCTTTCCATTCACTATTTGTATGGGGTTCACCTTGAGTTATTTATGGCCTAATTTGTGAAAGAATATTTCCATCAATTTTTTTTGAAAGAATAACTGGAATATTGCTCCCTAATCTTATTGTGATACATCTGATAGAGTGGTAAGACAAGTAGATTGGCTTTTAGCATGGTAATTCCAACCATAATGCTAGCTCAGCGCCTGTCATCGTCTTTCCTTTTCCATTGACGAGCTACAACACCTGATTGTTTCTTCCTTGCATCGATGGCTCAATATTAGTTCTACTAATCATATGCAATTGTGTTTTCTACCTTGAATATAACATGTATCTTGCTCATGCAATGACTACCATACAATATTTACAGTCTCAGATAAATTGTTGTATGCCATGCATGATACTCAAGGCAATAGACATTGTTTATGACATGAATGGATATGCATATAGCTGCTTTTGTTTAGCAATCAATCGTCATGAACCATCATATTTTTACTATATCGTATGCTACCTGGTTTACTATCGGTTCTTTCTGTGTTCTATACTGTGAATGTGATATATATATGTGCATACTGTTAATATGTGCTATTTTTCAGAATATGCAAAAATGGCACACCCCTCATCACAATCGGTTTTTTAAGGAACCGATTGTGATGGCCACCTCATCACAATCGGTTTCTATTCGTCTTCTGTTAGTGTTATGCCCTTGAGGCAATCATTTAGATGATTGTAACATGACTATGTTTATGAATCATAATATGATTATTGGTCCAATTAATGTATATCATTGTATTGATCAACAAGTATGTGACTTGCTTATGAAGCTCTTTACTTATTGATATAATTCGATAAATATCTCTGATCGAATATCATCGTATAGGACAACGATGAATAGATCAACACATGTAGTGATCGATGATCATGCTTCATAGATCATGGGATATGGAGATATCATCTATACATTGTGGACGCATGTTAAAGAACATGGGTTAGATAGACCTGCCATGGGACACTGCGAGAATGTTTCATTCTTATGTGTCATCAGTGTATCTCATACATAGTAGATGTATGATCCTTAGACCTGAGATTGTCATATTCCCTACATGTGTAATAGTTTTCCTTGGGGCTATCAAACACTACTTCCTAAACTGGATAGTTATAAAGGTAGCTTTCATGTTTACTATGAAACGTGCGAGAGGAAGTGAGCGATCAAGATGGAATTTGCCACCCAATGAAACGGAGATATATGACAAGGCCACTCGTGGGATATGATTAAGGAAGTGCATGGCCATGCCGTGATTGAGGAGTCAATCACAACTTATTAATATATCACGGATACGAGAGATGGATTGAATCATCAAAGGATGACATGCTTCTCGCCTTGAGTTCAATCTTCATATACTTGGCAAAGGGATTATTACATGAGTACTTTTGATAGGTTACGTCGATTTGATCATAGTATGTTTGGGAGTTGGCATACTTTGCAAGGAGCCGCTACCAACTATTGGATTGAAAAGGAGTTTTCCGAATCCATGTCCAAACGTATGTAACCTGCAGGGTCACACATTTAATGGGCTGGGATGCATTAATTTGGATTGGATCCGTAATTAATGGACCTCGTAGGCTTAGCACGCTGATGGGCCCTGGTTTAGGGTTTCATCTCGTGGCTATATAAGGAGGGGTGGAGGGTGGGCACAGGGTGGGCATTCCACGGTTTATAAGTGATTCACCCGAAACCCTAGCCTCCTCCTCTCGCTGCCCCTACCGAGCGACCAGGTGCTTGCACACCGACGCATGGCGTTCCATCTCTGGACGTGTGGACTACTGCTGTGACGTTGCTGTGACTGCGGTGTGGGAGGACGATCCACGGCGAGGCGAGGACGATCCACTCCATCGACGCAACGACTGAGGTGAGGACGATCCACTACATCGACGCACGAAGGATTCCACAACTGCGCGTCTAGTGGTAATCTAATCTGTGATCCCCTTCTTGCGAGTAGCTTTCTGGTTATGCGGTAGATTTTTTTTATGCTAGTGTAGCATACCGCGTTCCTCTTCATCTTCAACCTCTAGACTGCTGCATTCCCATATGCCTCCCCTTTTCAAAGCCCTTGGAAAATAGCCATAACTCCCACATTTTCGCATCAAATCAAGTGAGATTTGAAGCGTTGCGACCGCATTGATGCAACGACTCAATCCCCGGCCATTGCTCTCACCCATTCAAGCCAGATTTGGTGCAATAAGCAATTAAGTCTGATTTATTGCTCTCTTGATGTCTTGGCCGTTTCTCAATCTTTTCGTGTGCTTCCACTTCCTATAGATGCGTCTCACCTTCCTCTACATCGTGGTCACCATTTTCCTTTGTTTCCTCAAACTTTTCCTCTCCAAAACTCACGAAAACCACAGCCCCGACGTTGACCAAAGACACCGGTGAGCCAACTTTTGGTCCGGTGAGTTATTTGAAGTTCCATTCGCGTCACTTTGTACGCATTGTTGTCAGGAGCATAACCCCTTAAGAAAATTCACGTCAAGTTTTGACTCCGGATTTCGCATTTGAACATCGCCGGTCGGAGCTCCGTTCGTCGTCGATTAGTCTCAATCCGGTAAGCCTCTTCAAAATCCGATTATACCTTTGGATTCGCGGCGTCGAGCTTTACATGGTGCTCACCTTATTTTCCACATTCCGCCGTCGACGCCACTCCCATGGCCGAGCCACCTTGGCTGTGCTCTGTAATTTCATCGAGTACTGTAGCTAAGTGCTATTTTTATTTATTGTGAATTTTCTTTCCAATCCAACTTCAAATAACCCGTTCTCTTCCATCGTAACTCCAAATCGAGTGTTTATTGGCTTTACCATTTTGCTTCTTTCATGCTTTTCGGTTATGATTCATCACTGTGAACTGTGTGTACTAGCGTTGATCTGGGACTAGTATAGAAATACACAGTGGATTCTCGATAGCAAATTCGGGGTCCCACAGCGGTGGTATCAGAGCCATGTTGATTGTAGGACGTGACCTAGTTAGAATGGCAAAACCCTATGGATGATTATTTGTATAAAATATATTTATAAAATTCTAAGTTTTTTTGCTTCTATCTTTTCTATCTTAGCATCTTGCTCTTATCTTGTCTTCTATTTAAAATGCTTTACTGACCTTGTCTTATTTCAAAATTTGTAGATGCTTTCCTATACCTCGTTTGCTCAGAATGAGGGAGGTTTCTGTCAGGAGTTATCCTTGATGCTCTAGGAGCTGGGTTACACTCGTCGCCTAGAGTATCGTTGCACTTCTGTGGTCAGCAATGGCATCAACATTTGGTGGGTGAGGTTGCTTATTTTCTCCAAGGGTCAGCAGGAGGATGATCACCCTCACTACTTTAAAGTGGAGCGGCAGAAGCTTGGTGATTCTTTGCAGGACGCTGCCAGATAGGCTCTTATTCAGCTGGGTGACATCCATCGTGACTAGTTGGATACCATACCGTACCGGCTCTTTCCTTATCATCAAGTAGGGAGGAGTCACAACCGGTTTAGGAGTTTGGAGGTGGAGTCTGACCCCACCATTGTGCATATGGGTTCACTTATCCGGGCTCAGGATGAGGCCTATATCCACATATCTTTTGAGCTTCAGGATGCCTACAAGGATCTAGCTGTAGCCAGACGGGAGATCCTTTAGTTGAAGGAAGCTCAGCAGACTACGCCACCACCAGTCCTTGTGTAGGAGGCACAGCAAGTACCGCTGCTAGCCCCAGTCTAGGAGAGGCTTCCACCTAGAGGGTTGACTCGAGATGACTCTCAGGTCAAGCGTCGTCGTGGACCTTTGATCAGGATGACAACACGCAAGTCTGTGCACCGTGTGGAGCGTTCTGGGACCTCGACTAAGGCGTATCAAGGGCGTAGAGCTGCCCTTGATCAGCTAGGTCCATCTCAGGCTATCAGAGGAGTCCACATCAGCAGTGATGAGCCTAGTGAGGAGGATCCTTCCCCTCGTATTCCTGAGGAGGGTGAAGGGAGTAGTTAGTTAGCCTTGTCAGTAGCACCCATCTTTTGTCCTCGTTAGTATAATAATTGTGTGAGATGGACTGTATCATGCTTTATGCGCTTGTGATACAGTTATCCTATCAAAACTATTTTGTTTTAATTGAGATTTCAGTTGGTGTTCCTTTCTTTGCTGTTGTTCTTGTCTTTGTGGTGGGTGTTGTTTAGTCCCCCTGTTTATCTTATCTTTGCTTTTCTCTCTTTCCTTGTGCCTCTTCCATCTCTTGTTTCAGATGGTTAACCCAGGAAGAGGACGTGGAGCTGGTCGTGTCAGAGGACGTGGACGTGGTAGTGAACGTGGCCGGGTAGCTCCACAAGAACAATAAGGGCATCAAGTGCCACTGTCCCCGGTCCAGCAAGATCAAGTGCCACCGGGTCAGCAGGATCAAATGCCACCGCCACCCCCAAATCAAACACCAAGCATGGAATACATGATGGCCATGCAACTTTAGATTTTGTAGGCCTTAGCGCAGAACGTACTGAATCCACCACAAGCCGCCCCAGTGCAGGTCGCAGCTTAGCCACCCCAATCCAAGTATGGGGAGTTCATGAGGACCAGACCTCCGATTTTTGCTGGGTCAGTCGATCCCTTGGAGGCTGATGACTGGCTAAAGAAAGTAGAGAAGAAACTCTACCTGGCCCAGTGCGATGAGATAGAAAGTGTGCGGTTTGCTATGCACCAACTTAAAGGAATAGGTGCTAACTGGTGGGAGAACTATTGTGCTGCCCACGAAGAAGCTCAGAATATTACTTGGAATGAGTTCATTGAAGCCTTTCGCGCCACCCATATACCTAAGGGAATAATGGAGATGAAGAGGAGGGAGTTCCATAAGTTGCAACAAGGAAATCTCTCAGTGTTAGAATATCTAAACAAATTCACTCAGCTATCTAGATATGTTGCAGAGGATGTCTCGGCTGATGAGGCGTAGATCTGGCGTTTCATGGAGGGTCTTGACCCTACCCTCAAAGTGTAGTTGGTCTCTAATGACTTTCCCACCTTCCAGCACATGATGAACAAAGCTTTGATTCAGGAGGATGCTCAGCGTCAGCTCTTTGAGTCAAGAAAAAGGAAGATGGTGTTTCAAGATCAACGTGGTGCTAGCAGCTCTAGACCTCGTTTCTTTCAGCCCCAGTCTAGCAGACCAGCAGCGTCTAGTGCCGCCAGAACTCCAGTGTTGGCACAGCGACAGTTTGCTCAAGATTCTGCTAGCAACCCTGGAGGTCAAGTTCAGAAGAGCAACACAGCTATAGCTGGTGTCCAGTGTTTTAACTGCAGGGAATTGGGACATTATGCTAGTAATTGTCCTCAGAAGCACCAAGCCATGACCCCTGTTCGCTTCATCCTGGGGACCACACCAGCCTGCGCACCTGCATCAGCTCAAGCAAGAGCAGCACCGCAGAACCCGCGTACACCTCGCACTGTTGGAAGAGGACGTGTTAATCACATCACTGCTGAAGAAGTTCAGGACGCACCTGATGTGGAGTATGGTAAGTTCTTTGTCAACCCAGTACCTGCTTCAGTGTTGTTCGATTCTGGTGCTACGCGTTCTTTCATATCAGAGAATTTGGTCAGAAAGCATGGTTGGGTTATAGTTCAGCTTAGAAACCCTTTATTAGTTCAATCTCCTGGAAAAGAATTAAAAACTACTGCTGTTTGTCCAAAATCAGATATAGTTATAAATAGGGTAAAGTTCCTAGCGAACTTAATAATACTATTGGATATCAAGGGAATAGAGGTAATCCTTGGGATGGATTGGTTAACCAAGTTTAAAGGACAGATAGACTGTGCTAATCGATCTATCTCCCTTACCAGTCCTGATGGAATTCGTGTAGAATTCTTGTCTGATCTTTCCTCAAAGAAGGGTAGTACCCTGAACAATTTGAAAGGTACAACTTTGGAAAATGTGCCTATAGTAAATGAATACCCAGATGTATTCCTAGAAGATTTGCCTGGTGTGCCACCAGACCGGGACATTGAGTTTATAATTGAGCTTGTACCTGGTATGACACCTATATCAAAAAGGCCTTATAGGCTACCCGCCAATGAGTTAGCAGAAATGAAGCAGCAGATTGAAGAACCGCAAGAGAAAGGATTTATAAGACCAAGTTCTACACCTTGGGGAGCACCAGTAATCTTTGTTAAGAAGAAGGATGGTAGTTTGAGAATGTGTATAGATTACAGATCTCTAAATGAGGTTACAATTAAGAATAAGTACCCTTTGCCAAGGATAGATGATCTGTTTGATCAGTTGAAGGGAGCTCAGCTCAGGTTTTCTCAAAAATTGACTTGAGATCGGGATATCATCAGCTTAAGATAAGGAAAGAAGATATTCCTAAGACAACTTTTACTACCCGGTATGGACTGTACGAGTTTACAGTGATGTCTTTTGGATTAACAAATGCACCTTCCTATTTCATGAATTTGATGAACAAGGTGTTCATGGAGTTGTTGGATAAGTTTTTGGTTGTCTTTATTGATGACATTCATATCTATTCCAAAAGTCTGAAGGAACATGAGGATCATCTGAGGATAGTTCTCGAGAAATTAAGAGAGCATCAGCTTTATACTAAGTTCAGCAAGTGTGATTTTTGGTTGAAAGAAGTTGCGTTCTTGGGTCATGTCATTTCTGCTGGAGGAGTAGCTATAGATCTTGCAAAAGTGAAGGATGTTTTAGATTGGAAGCAACCTAAGTTAGTTCCAGAGGTCAGAAGTTTTCTTGGTCTAGCAGGCTATTATCGGCGTTTCATTAAGGGTTTCTCTAAGATAGCCAAACCTCTCACTCAACTCTTGAAGGAGAAGAGGTTTGAATGGATGAAATCTTGTGAGCAGAGTTTTCAGGAATTGAAGAAGAGGTTAACTTCAGCACCTGTGCTTGTTCTGCCAGATATTCGGAAGGATTTTGAAGTTTTCTGTGATGCTTCAAAGCTAGGTCTTGGTTTTGTTCTGATGCAGGAAGAAAAAGTTATAGCGTATGCTTTAAGACAGCTGCGACCCCATGAGGAAAACTACCCAACTCATGACATGGAGTTAGCTGCAGTTGTTCATGCACTCAAGATTTGGAGACATTATCTTATTGGTAATCGATGCGAGATCTACACAGATCATAAGAGTTTGAAGTACATTTTCACTCAGTCTGATCTCAATTTAAGGCAGAGAAGATGGTTGGAGTTGATTAAAGACTAGGGCGCATATGAAGTCCATTCGGGGTCTTTGTCACTCAGTTTCACTCTGTGACTTTTGTTCGCACAAATGGAGTCTGTAGTGCAGGTTGGGACACGTCGTGAGGAATTTTTAAGACCGACTCGGACAGATTGCAAACGCTTAACGATATGAGTTAAGGCGCATATGAAGTCCATTCGGGGATGTTTGTCACTCAGTTTCACTCTATGACTTTTGTTCGCACGAATGGAGAGTTGGACATGTCTTGAGGAATTTTTAACACCGACTCGGACGGATTCGAAACGCTTACCGATATGAGTTAGGGCGCATCTGAAGTCCATTCGGGGTGTTTGCCACTCAGTTTCACTATGTGACTTTTTTCGCACGAATGGAGTGTGTAGTGCAATTTGAGAGACGACGTGAGGAATTTTTGAAATCGAATCGGACGGATTCGAAAACGTACCAATATGAGTAGGGGCACGTATGATGTCCATTCGGGGTGTTTGTCACTCAATTTCACTCTGTGACTTTTGTTCGCATGAATGCATTGTGCAGTGCAAGTTGGGACACGTCATGAGGAATTTTTAACACGGACTCAGACGGATTCGAAACACTTACCGATATGAGTTAGGGCGCCTTTGAAGTCCATTCGGGATGTTTGTCACTCTGTTTGACTCTGTGACTTTTGTTCGCACGAATGGAGTCTACGGGGCAGGTTGGGACACGTCGTGAGGAATTTTTTATACCGACTCTGACGGATTCGAAACGCTTACCGATATGAGATAGGGCGCATATGAAGTCCATTCGGTTTGTTTGTAGTGCAGTATCACTCTGTGACTTTTGTTTGCATGAAAGGAGAGTTGGGACACGTCGTGAGGAAGTTTTAACATCGACTCGGACGGATTCGAAATGCTTACCGATATGAGTTAAGGCACATCTGATGTCCATTCGGGGTGTTTGTCACTCAGTTTCACTCTGTGACTTTTGTTTGCACGAATTGAGTCTGAAGTGCAAGTTGTGACACGTCGTAAGGAATTTTTAACACCGGCTCGTACGGATTCGAAACGCTTACCGATATGAGTTTGGGCGCATCTGAAGTCCATTCGCGGTGTTTGTCACTCAGTTTCACTCTGTGACTTTTGTTCGCACGAATGAAGTCTGCAGAGCTGGTTGGGACATAGCATGAGGAAGTTTTAACACCAACTCGGACGGATTCGAGACGCTTACCGATGTGAGTTAGGGCACGTATGATATCCAATCGGGGTGTTTGTCACTCAATTTCACTCTGTGACTTTTGTTCGCATAAATGCATTGTGAAGTGCAAGTTGGGACACGTCATGAGAAATTTTAACACCGACTCGGACGGATTCGAAATGCTTTCCGATATGAGTTAGGTCGCATATGAAGTCCATTCGGGGTGTTTGTGTGCAGTATCAGTCTGTGACTTTTGTTTGCATGAATGGAGAGATGGGACACGTCATGAGGAAGTTTTAACACCGGCTCGAACGGATTCGAAATGCTTACCGATATGAGGTAGGGCGCATCTGAAGTCCATTTGGGGTGTTTGTCACTCAGTTTCACTCTGTGAATTTTGTTCGCACGAATGAAGTCTGCAGAGCTGGTTGGGACATAGCGTGAGGAAGTTTTGACACCGACTCGAACGGATTCAAAACGCTTACCGATATCAGTTAGGGCGCATATGAAGTCCATTCGGGGTGTTTTTCACTCAGTTTCAGTCTGTGACTTTTGTTCGCCCGAATGGAGTCTGCAGTGCAGGTTGTGGCACGTCGTGAGGAGGTGTTAACACCGACTCGGACGGATTCGAAACGCTTACCGATATGAGTTAGGGCGCATATGAAGTTCATTCGTGGTGGTTGTCACTCAGTTTCACTCAGTGACTTTTTTTCGCCCGAATGGAGTCTGCAGTGTAGGTTGGGGCACGTCGTGAGGAAGTCTTAACATCGACTCTGACGGATTCGAAACGCTTACCGATATGAGTTAGGGCGCATATGAAGTCCATTCGGGGTGTTTGTCGCTCCGTTTCACTCTGTGACTTTTGTTCGCACGAATGGAGTTTGTAGTGCATGTTCGGACACGTCATGAGGATGTTTTAACACCGACTCAGACGGATTCGAAATGCTTACCGATATGAGTTAGGGCACATCTGAAGTCTATTCAGGGTGTTTGCCACTCAGTTTCACTCTGTGACTTTTTTCGAACGAATGGAGTCTGTAGTGCAGGTTGTGACACGTCGTGAGGAATTTTTGAAACCGACTCAGATGGATTCGAAAAGCATATCGATATGAGTTAGGACACGTATGATGTCCATTCGGGGTGTTTGTCACTCAGTTTCACTATGTGACTTTTGTTCGCACGAATGCATTGTGCGGTGCAAGTTGGGCACATCGTGAGGAATTTTTCACATCGACTCGGACAAATTAAAAATGCTTACCGATATGTGTTAAGTCGCATATGAAATCCATTCAGATTGTTTGTCACTCAGTTTCACTCTGTGACTTTTGTTCACATGAAAGGAGTTTGAAGTGCAGGTAGGGGCACATCATGGCGAATTTTTAACACCGACTCGGACGTATTAGGAACGCTTACCGATATGATTTAGGTCCCATATGAAATCCATTCGTGGTGTTAGTCACTCAGTTTCACTCTGTGAATTTTGTTCACCCGAATGGAGTCTGTAGTGCTGGTTGGGGCACGTCGTGAGGAAGTTTTAACATAGACTCGGGCGGATTCGAAACGCTTACCGATATGAGTTAGGGCGCATATGAAGTCTATTTCGGGTGTTTGCCACTTAGTTTCACTCTGTGAATTTTGTTCGCACGAATGGAGTCTGTAGTGTTGGTTGGGACACGTCGTGAGTAATTTTTAACACCGACTCGGACGTATTCGAAACGCTTACCGATATGAGTTAGGGCACATTTGAGTCCATTTGTGGTGTTTGTCACTCAGTTTCACTCAGTGACTTTTGCTCGCACGAATGGAGTCTGCAGTGTAGGTTGGGACACGTCGTGAGGAAGTTTTAACACCGATTCAGACGGATTCAAAACTCTTACCGATCTGAGTTAGGGCGCATATGAAGTCCATTCGGGGTGTTTGCCATTCAGTTTCACTCTGTGACTTTTGTTCGAACGAATGGAGTCCGCTGTTCAGGTTGGGACACGTCGTTACGAATTTTTAACACTAACTCGGACGGATTTGAAATGCTTAACGATATGAGCTAGGGCGCATATGAAGTCCATGAAGGGAAACGCGGTATGCTACGCTAGCACAAAAAAAAAACTACCGCGCAACCAGAAAGCTACTCGCAAGAAGGGGATCATAGATAAGATTACCACTAGACGCGCAGTTGCGGAATCCTTCGCGCGTCGATGTAGTGGTTCGTCCTCGCCGCGATCGTTGCGTCGATGTAGTGGATCGTCTTCGCCTCGCCGTGGATCGTCCTCCCACGCCTTGATCGCAGCGGCGTCACCGCAGATAGTCCACACGTCCAGAGATGGAGCGCCGTGCGTCGTGTGCAAGCACCTAGTCGCTCGGCGAGGGCGCGAGAGGAGGAGGCTAAGGTTTCAAGTGAATCAAACCTAAATCGTGGAAAGCACACCTGCGCCTCCTCCTCCCCTCCTTATATAGCCACGAGATGAAACCCTAAACCAGGGCCCACCAAGATGCTAAGCCCACGAGGTTCATTAATTACGGATCAATCCAAATTAATGCGTCCCACCCATTAAGTGTGTGACCTGCGAGGTTCACATACGTTTGGACATGGATTGGAAAACTCCTTTTCAATCCAATAGTTGGTAGCGGCTTCTTGCAAAGTATAACAACTCCCAAACATACTGTGATCAAATCGAACAGAACCTATCAAAAGAACTCATGTAATAATCCCTTTGCCAAGTATATGAAGATTGATCTCAAGGCGAGAAGCATGTCATCCTTTGATGATTCAATCCATCTCTCGTATCCGTGATATATTAATAAGTTGTGATTGACTCCTCAATCACGGCATGGCCATGCACTTTCTTAATCATATCACACGAGTGGCCTTGTCATATATCTCCGTTTCATTGGAGTGGCAAATTCCATCTTGATTGCTCACTTCCTCTCGCACGCGTTTCATAGTAAACATGAAAGCTACCTTTATAACTATCCGGTTAGGAAGTAGTGTTTGATAGCCCCAAGGAAAACTATTACACATATAGGGAATATGACAATCTCAGGTCTAAGGATCATACATCTTCTAGGTATGAGATACACGATGACACATAAGAATGAAACATTCTCGCGTTGTCCCATAGCGGGTCTATCTAACCCATGTTCTTCAACATGGTCCACAATGTAGAGATGATATCTCCATATCCCATGATCTATGAAGCATGATCATCGATCACTACATGTCTTGATCTATTCATCGTAGTCCTATACGATGATATCCGATCGTAGATATTTATCGAATTACATCATTAAGTAAAGAGCTTCATAATCAAGTCACATACTTGTTGATCAATACAATGATATACATTCATTGGACCAATAATCATATTATTATTCATAAACATAGTCATGTTACAATCATCTAAATGATTGCCTCAAGGGCATAACACTAACAATCTCCCACTTGCACTTGAGTCAATCAATTAAGTATCTAATACCAATAGACCTTGTGTGCGCCTCATGCTTAGGTCGTGGCGGTGGCTTTGTCAGCGGATCGGCCACATTGGCTTCCGTATGTACTTTGCATATTCGATGTCACCTCTATCCACAATCTCGCGAATAAGGTGAAAGCGGCGGAGTATGTGTTTAGACTTTTGATGTGATCTAGGCTCTTTTGCTTGTGCAATGGCACCACTATTATCACAATAGATGTCCATTGGACTAGAGACACTAGCGACCACACCAAGCTCGTGATAAACTTCTTAATCCACACGGCCTCCTTTGCGGCCTCCGGCCGCAATGTACTCGCTTTCATTGTAGAGTCGGCCACCGTGTTTTGCTTGGAACTCTTCCACCATGCTCCTCCATTAAGTGTAAACACAAACCGGATTGCGATCGAAAATCATCTTTGTCAGTTTGGAAGCTTGCATCGGTGTAACCCTTTGCAAGCAGATCTTCCTCACCTCCAAAAACAAGGAACATACCCTTAGTTCTTCTCAAGTACTTCAGGATATTTTTTACGGCTATCCAATGACCATCACCAGGATCCGCTTGGTATCTGCTCGTGACACTTAGAGCATATGAGACATCTGGGCGTGTACAGATCATGGCATACATAATAGACCCAATAGTGAAGCATATGGAATCTTGCTCATCTGTCTCGCTCATCGGATGTCGAAGGACACCGATTCTTGCAGAGAGGCGATGCCATGTGACATTGGCGTGAAACCTCTCTTGGATTCATGCATATTGAACCTTTTCAATATCTTGTCAATGTACGTTTCCTGACTTAATCCAATTAACCTTTTTGATCTATCTCTATAGATTTTTATGCCCAAGATATAGCATGCTTCTCCCAAGTCCTTCATTGAGAAACTCCTTTTCAATGAAGTCTTAACATCTTCAAGCATAGGAATGTCATTCCCGATTAATAATATGTCATCCACATACAAAATCGAGAAATACAAGTGCGCTCCCACTAGCCTTCTTGTAAACACAAGGCTCTTCTTCATTTTTGATAAAGTCAAAACCTTTGACTACTTCATCAAAGCGAATGTTCCAACTCCTAGATGCTTGCTTTAACCCATAAATGGATCTTTGAAGCTTGCATACCCTTTTAGCATATTTAGGATCAACAAAGCCTTGAGGTTGTATCATGTATACATCCTCGTAAAGATTCCCATTAAGGAAGGCTGTTTTGACATCCATCGCCATATTTCATAATCAAAATATGCAACAATAGCTAAAATGATCCGGACAGACTTGAGCATGGCTACGGTGAGAAAGTTTCATCATAGTCAACTCCTTGAACTTGTTTGAAACCCTTTGCCACCAACCGTGCCTTATAGATCTGAACATTTCCATCTACGTCTATCTTTTTCTTGAAAATCCATTTGCACTCAATGGTTTTACACCATCAGTGAATCGACCAAGTTCCAAACTTGATTGTCATGCATGGATTGAATTTGGATCTCATGGCTTCAAGCCATTTTTGAGTTTGGGTCCATCATTGCTTCTTCATAAGTCGTGGGCTCATCATTGTCCAACAATAATATGTCATTCCCATATCTAATAGGTACATGGCGTGGCCTCCCGACCACGTAATGAGTCTCTTCCACAGGTTGTACAACACTTTGTACATCTTGTGAAGGTTCAAAGATAGCTTGAACATATTCATGTGATTCTCGAACTTCATCAAGATACACATCACTCCTCTGATTTCTTTTGAAAGAAACTCTTTCTCCAAAAGACACCATTTGAGCAACAAAAACTTTGTTCTCGTTTCTTTTGTAAAAGTAATATCCTTTTGTTTCTTTAGGATACCCCACAAAAAGCATTTTTCGATTTAGGTGCGAGTTTATCGATTGTAAACGTTTTACATAAGCCTCACATCCCCATATCTTGAGAAATGACAACATGGGTCTTCTCGATCCATATCTCATATGGCGTCTTCTCAACGGATTTTGATGGGACCCTATTCAAAGTGAACGCAATTGTCTCTAGGCGAAACCCCAAAGGATAATGGCGGATCTGTTTGGTGATCATTGACCGAACCATATCTAATAAAGTCCGTTCGTCGTTCGGACACACCATTCCATTGAGGCGTTCTGGCGGAGTAAGTTGTGGAGCGATTCCACATTGCTTTAAATGATCACCAAACTCTTGGCTCAAGTATTTCGCCACCACGATCGGATCGTAAGTGTTTTATTGTTTTGCCAAGTTGATTTTGTACTTCGTTCGAAACTCTTTGAACCTTTCAAAAGTTTCAGATTTATGCCTCATTAAATAGATATATCCATATCTCTGAAGTCATCGGTAAAAGTTACAAATCATTGAAACCCACCCCTAGCGATCGAGCTCATTGGTCCACATACATCAGTATGTACTAGGGCCAATAATTCACTTGCTCTCTCACTAAAACCTGTGAAAGGGCTTTTGTCATCTTGCCAAGTAAACAAGATTCACATGTTTCAAATGATTCAAAATCAAATGAGGTTAGAAGTCCATCACCATGGAGCTTCTTCATGCGCTTCTCATTTATATGACCTAGCGACAATGCCACAAAAGGTAGGGTTCAAATCATTAGGCGGTGCCTTTTTACATTAATATTATAGACAGGTTTTCTTGAGTTCAGGGCGTACAACCCATCCACCATGGGGCAACGACCATAATACATATCATTCAAAAATATTGAACAAACAAAGTTCTTTATTCTGAAATCATAACCTTCATGTTCCAAACAAGAAGATGAAATAATGTTTCTACTCAAAGATGGAACAAAATAACAATTATTGAGTTCTAAAACTAATCTCAAGGCAAATGCAATGGGTATGTGCCAGCGGCAAGACCAGCAACTCTTGCTTTATTCCCCACGAAGATCCACTTCTCCTTTTGCCAAGTCTCTACTCTTTATCAGCCCGCAACGAATTGCAAATGTGAGCAACCGAACCGGTATCATATACCCATGAGTGAGTGAAGAAGTAGCAAGATTAATTTCTATAACATTAATACGAAGTGGAAACCACATTTCCATTCTTCTTATCCGCAGTACTTTTTGCGATTCCGTTTCCAATGCCACGATTTCTTGCAATAGAAGCATTGGGTATCAGGTTGAGGGCCAACTTTAAGCTTCTGAAGCTTAGTTTTGAGGCTCGCGATCTCATCTTGAGCCTTGCCCTTGCCCTTGCCCTTGCTCTTTCCCGTTCCCCCAGCCTTAGCCTTTCTCTTTTTGAAAGCAGTTGTTTTCTGAACCATCATCACATGATTGGGTTTTTCTTAATGCTTTCCTCCATGACCTTGAGCATCCCATGTAGCTCGGTTAGGCTCTTCTCCATGCTATTCATATGAAAATTCATAATGAATGGCTCAAAGCTCGAGGCGAGGCGGAGAATAACATCGTGGCCAAACCGAGGCTAAGGGAAACTCAAGTTTTCCAATCTCCCAATGTAACCAATCATCTTGATCACATGAGGGTGACCGGACTGCCTTCAGCCGGCTTACAAGCAAATAAAAGCTTTGAGATACCATACCTCTCAGCTCTTGCTTGATTCCCAAACATGCCCTTCAAGCCCACAATCATATTGTAAGCATCCTGGTCCTCATATTGCTTTTGGAGCTCAGAGTCCATTGTGACTAGCATGAGACAGCTGACCTCTACAGAAGCATTAACATGCTTTTCATATTCAACCCTCAAATTGCGAGCAGCATTTTCGGCTGGTTCATCAGGAATTGGATTCTCTAGAACATAGTCCTTCTTTTCATGCTTGAGAACAATTCTCAGGTTGCGATACCAATCAACAAAATTAGTTCCATTCAGTTTTTCCCTTTCCAAAACCGATCTCAAAGCAAAACCAGGTGTAGCAGGAGTAGGAGAAGGTGCCATTGAACTACAACAAAAATATGCAAAGATTCTAAGCACTATGTTTATGTAAAACTTTTATTAAACTTTTAATTAAAGACACTCCTATTTTATGTCCTTTTATAGACACATAGTGAGTATTCAAGATCCATATTCATTAAACACTAGTGAGCTTTGGCATCACTGCTAGAAATTTAATGACATAGGTAAGCAACACCTTTGCTAATTACATCATATGTAACTCTTGTTTGTTGAGTATGAAAACAAGTAATGAATGCCTCCATCAACTTGACTCATGGCCAGTCAACTGCCCCAAGGGCTCACATGAGGGAGGAGCACTTCCGTATTGGGTGCCAATTAAGAAACCTGCCTCATGTGTGTTTTCCTAGACACCAATTGTCTTGTATAGGTTCCTTCATTCTGAAATCAAATCCCAACCACTTATGTCCTCAAGCCCAAAACCGTTTTGATAGCTCGTTTAAATCGCCATTGTTATGCGTGATGTGTCTAACACATCCCTATCATCTATTGAGATAGCCATTGATATACTACTTTGGCGATCATATCAATAACGATCTAAATTCTTGATAGGTGCAACAATTGGATGGACAATTTGATTTAAGATTTTTAACTATAAGGATGAACAAAGATTACTATGAACATAGCATCACATGCAATGAGCATAAAGAAAATAGCAAGGATAAAACACACATCCACGAGAAAATCAAAATAAGTGTGAAATAGCATGGCCCTTAGCATTAAGATCTCCATCATCATGCTTGGTTGTTCACCTAGCCACCTTGCTTGATTTGTTCACCTAGCCATCGTCTTCATCATTATGGATGCAACTCCTTACAACTTTTGATAATGAATTTTACATGAGGGTTTGAAGCATCACAAGTTGACACGCAGTCGTTATACAATTTAAATAGCCTTATGGCTTAACACGGCCACGAGCCATGTGGAAATTACATGCATCACATACACATAGGCCATACTATTTCACATAATTCCTGCAAAAGCGAGTTAAACAAAAGCAACCCTCGACTCAGGGTCCGAGGCGGCGCCCTCGCAGGGTCAAGGGGCGGCGCCCACGGCGGTAATCATTGGCGGTCGTGGCGGGTCGAGGCAAGCACCTGGCGGGGTCAAGGCGAGCCCACGGCGGTCCCTTGGACCCTCAAAATTTCCACGGATCAGCAGTTGACCCAATCCGATCTAATATAATTGGCTTGGTCCCATATGGATCGTTTGAAACCCGATGGCGGTAACCCGGCCGGTAAGAACAGCGTCGTACCATGAGCGGACTCACCCAAATCAATATTGAATCTGTTTGCGCTTACCATGGATCAAGCAGATTGACCCAATCCAACTCGATCGATTGGCTTGGTCCCATATGGATACGTTTGAAACCACGATGGCGGTAACCCGACCGGTAAGGGTAACGTCGTACCATGAACGGACTCACCCAAATCAAGATTGAGTCGGTTTGCACTTTCCTCAAACCCTAAATCGATCGATCTCATCGATGGTGCCGTCACCAATTCATCACATGAACCGGTTGAACATGTAATAGATCCAATCTACTAACCTCACACATCATATGTGCAACATCCGAGATCACAAAACTATACGAGATGGCTCGATACCATTGAAGGAAGCGCGGTATGCTACGCTAGCACAAAAAAACTACCGCGCAACGTAAAGCTACTCGCAAGAAGGGATCATAGATAAGATTACCACTAGGCGCGCATTGCGGAATCCTTGGCGCGTCGATGTAGTGGTTCGTCCTCGCCGCGATCGTTGCGTCGATGTAGTGGATCGTCCTCGCCTCGCCGTGGATCGTCCTCCCACGCCGCGATCGCAGCAGCGTCACCGATGAGTCCACACGTCCAGAGATGGGCGCCGTGCGTCGTGTGCAAGCACCTAGTCGCTCGGCAGGGGCAGCGAGAGGAGGAGGCTAGGGTTTCAAGTAAATCAAACCTAAACCGTGGAAAGCACACCTGCGCCTCCTCCTCCCCTCCTTATATAGCCACGAGATGAAACCTAAACCAGGGCCCACCGACATGCTAAGCCCACGAGGTTCATTAATTACGGATCAATCCAAATTAATCGTCCCACCCATTAAGTGTGTGACCTGCAGGTTCACATACGTTTGGACATGGATTGGAAAACTCCTTTTCAATCCAATAGTTGGTAGCGGCTTCTTGCAAAGTATGCCAACTCCCAAACATCTTGTGATCAAATCGAGCAGAACCTATCAAAAGAACTCATGTAATAATCCCTTTGCCAAGTATATGAAGATTGATCTCAAGGCGAGAAGCATGTCATCCTTTGATGATTCAATCCATCTCTCGTATCCGTGATATATTAATAAGTTGTGATTGACTCCTCAATCACGGCATGGCCATGCACTTTCTTAATCATATCACACGAGTGGCCTTGTCATATATCTCCGTTTCATTGGAGTGGCAAATTCCATCTTATTGCTCACTTCCCTCGCACGTTTCATAGTAAACATGAAAGCTACCTTTATAACTATCCGGTTAGGAAGTAGTGTTTGATAGCCCCAAGGAAAACTATTACACATGTAGGGAATATGACAATCTCAGGTCTAAGGATCATACATCTTCTAGGTATGAGATACGCGATGACACATAAGAATGAAACATTCTCGCGGTGTCCCATAGCGGGTCTATCTAACCCATGTTCTTCAACATGGTCCACAATGTAGAGATGATATCTCCATATCCCATGATCTATGAAGCATGATCATCGATCACTACATGTGCTGATCTATTCATCGTAGTCCTATACGATGATATCCGATCAGAGATATTTATCGAATTACATCATTAAGTAAAGAGCTTCATAATCAAGTCACATACTTGTTGATCAATACAATGATATACATTCATTGGACCAATAATCATATTATTATTCATAAACATAGTCATGTTACAATCATCTAAATGATTGCCTCAAGGGCATAACACTAACAGTCCATTCGGGGTGTTAGTCACTCAGTTTCACTCTATGACTTTTGTTCGCACGAATAGAGAGTTGGGACACGTCGTGAGGAATTTTTAACACCAACTCGGACCTATTCGAAATGCTTACCGATATGAGTTAGGGCGCATTTGATGTCCATTCGGGGTGTTTGCCACTCAGTATCACTCTGCGACTTTTTTTGCACGAATGTATTGTGCAGTGCAAGTTGGGGCATGTCGTGAGGAATTTTTAACACACTCGGACGGATTCGAAACGCTTACCTATATGAGTTAGGGCGCATATGAAGTCCATTCGGGATGTTTGTCACTCAGTTTGACTCCGTGACTTTTGTTCGCCCGAATGGAGTCTGCAGTGCAGGTTGGGACACGTCGTGAGGAATTTTTCATACTGACTCCAACAGATTCGAAACGCTTACCGATATGAGTTAGGGCGCATCTGAAGTCCATTCGGGATGTTTGTCAATCTGTTTGACTCTGTGTCTTTTGTTCGCACGAATGGAGTCTACAGTGAGGTTGGGACACGTCGTGAGGAATTTTTAACACCGACTTGGACGGATTCGAAAAGCTTAACGATATGAGTTAGGGCGCATATGAAGTCCATTCGGGGTGTTTGTAGTGCAGTATCACTCTGTGACTTCTGTTCGCACGAATGAAGAGTTGGGACAAGTCATGAGGAATTTTTAACACTGACTTGGACGGATTCGAAACGCTTACCAACATGAGTTAGGGCGCATCTGAGCTCCATTCGGGGTGTTTGCCACTCAGTTTCACTTTGTGACTTTTTTCGCACGAATGGAGTCTGCGGTGCACTTTGGGAGACGTCATGAGGAATTTTTGACACCGACTCGGACGGATTCGAAACACTTACCGATATGAGTTAGGGTGCATATGAAGTCCATTCGGGGTGTTTTTCACTCAGTTTCACTCTGTTACTTTTGTTCGCACGAATGAAGTCAGCAGTGCAGGTTGGGATACAGTGTGAGGAAGTTTTTACACCGACTCGGACGGATTCGAAACGCTTTCCGATATGAGTTAGGGCGTATATGTGTCGGGGATCGGTCAGCCTAACACATGTCCAGGCCCCTCTTTGGGGGTTTTAGGACTTTCTCTCCAGCTCGGGTGGGAGTTTTCCCGAGCTCGTGCTGACTCCCGTGACCTCCTCGACCTCAGGGCCCTCGGCCCAGCCTCCAGTGTAATAATTTCCTTTTTATATGATCTCTCTCCCCTGCGTGGGAACTTGGGTCACCGACTTCTGTCAGTTCCACTTCGTGGGAACTAGGGTCACCATCTCCTGTCAGTTCCCCTACGTCGGAACTAGGGTCAACTGCTGCTGTCAACTCACAGACAACCACCTGACGTCAGCCTCGAGATCAGCGCCAAGGGTCTATAAAAGCGCCAGACCACCTCGGTCGAAAAAAAGGACAAGACAAGCAGAAACCAAAGGGTATGCGCATACACACCTGCAGACACACTTGTACACCACACCATCCATCGAGCTCCCCTCAGTCGTCACTTCCGAGCGACCCCGAGGTCGAGCTCCCCCTTTGTTCTCCCCCGAGGATCCTTTGGTCACCTTTCGCCTACGGGCAAGACTGGAGTAGAGCTATTACCCGACCTTGGGGGCTCGAACCAGTATAAGTACTGTGTCTCCCGTCCGATTGCTCTTCTTCCCTGAGTTGTGCACCTATCTACGCTCCCTCCTTCCCAGACGAGCACGACTTTGGGCCTCGCCCCTTACGCGATCCTTCCCCCCTTCTTTGCGATCGACGGTCCTGATCGTCGACAGCTGGCGCCCACCGTGGGGCCCGAAGTTTCGTTCGTCCGAAGTTCATCGCCTCAGCGTCGTCAGCACCTTTAGCTTCACCAACAGCATGTCGCGATCAGCTAGCCTGGGCTCGAATGCGTTCCCTGAGTACCAAGGCTCCACCTCCATGCTCTCGCCCACATTGCCGCCTCGCGAACGCCTGGTCTTCAAGGCCGACAGCCGCGAGGCAACTTCGGGGGCAGATGTCGGCGGCCCAGAAACTCCGCAGGAGGCATGTCGGCTTGCCCAGGTCACTTTCAACCAAGCTATCACCGCCATTCGGTGAGAGGAGCGCGGGGTGGCCCGCTCTCCGTCCGGACAGCTCAGTCCCTCCCGCCTGGACGAGCCTGGTCGGGAGCGCCTGCGGGCCATCGCCTGGGTCATGGTTGACCCTGCGCGGGCCGGCTCAGCCCTCTTCCGATGGTCCCTAGCCGAAGAGCTCAACAGGGCGACCGACGACGTCGCGCCTCCGCGGCCAGGACGGTGCTCGGACTTCGAGTCTCACCCCTTGGCGAGCAGTAGAGGCTCGCCGCACGGTCGTTGGTCGTTCCGCCAGCAGACTCCTTACCCGCGGGCTCGCACCCCATCACCGTCGCTGCCACCTCGTCAGGATGAAGACGTAGCACGTGGGCAAGCCCACGGCCAGCGGAGCGGCAGTGATGCTCGCTCAAGCAGCATTCTTCCGGAGGCCTTTCCCTGGACATTTCGCCCAGGCACCGAAAGGTGCACAACCACCCGCGCCACCGTCCTGACGATGCTCCTGCTGACCGTCGCGGTCGGCGCGGGCTGCACCGCCGACTCGAGTTTCCCCTGCCAATGGTCGGCGACTCCGACGCCAGCAGTGGCGGCAACGGTCTCCCGGCCTACGGCTGCCCGGCATACTCAGACGAGCTCCGTCGGTACGCTGGCCAGCCCGGTTCAAGTCGACGATTATGGAGTGGTTCGACGGGACCAAGAACCCCGCGGAATACCTCTCCATCTACTCCATCACCATCTTGGCGGCCGGCGGGGACGAGGTCACGATGGCCAACTATCTCCCCACCATCCTGGATGGAGCCGCCCGCACCTGGCTCTTCAACCAAGCACCCGGCGCTTTCCGGTCATGGCGCCAGCTCCGGAGCGCCCTCCACTCCAACTTCCAGAGCTGCTAGGAGCGACCTGGACGAGAAAGGGACCTGAACCGTGTCATCCAGGGAAAGGGTGAGCCCCTCCGAGACTTCGTGCGCCAATTTTCCCACGCGCGAAACTCGATCCCCAACGTCTCCGATGAGACTGTCATCAAGGCCTTCAAGTTCGGCGTCCGCAATAGACGCCTTACGGAGGACCTTGAAATCGCAACAAAGCTCACCATCAAGAAGTTGTTCCGCATGGCGGAGCGATACGCAGATGCGGACGACGCCGTCCGCTGGAAGCATGACTACGACCGAGGCAAGCTCGGCCTCATCTTTGGTGAAGCAGGGCCATCTGGCACTTGTGAATGGGGCTCAGCCCCGCGCGACATGAAGCGGGGGAAAGATCACGATCGACAGCAGGCGCGAAGGGACGAAAACACACTGGCCCGACCGCCGAGGGCCTTGGCCCCAGCAAAACAGCCCACGGCCTCGGCAAGCGCCACGCCGACCCCAACAGGGGCTGGGTCAGGCTAGGCCCCCTCTGGCCAATGCCCAATCCTGGGACGACGAAGAACGGCTCAGCCTCGACTCCGAGAAATTCTGCCCGTTCTATAAAGCCTACGGCCACGATCTACGAAATTACAGGACGTGGCTGTATAGACTGGACGCTTTTTATAGAGGGTGTGGAGAGATGCCCACGCTCCCGAAGGACGACGAGCTGCCCGGCGGGATCGACACTGGCGAGGACCAGGCAGGCCTCGACTTTGAATTCCAGTGGGGCGACCACCGCATTGATGTAATATTCGGTGGCTCCTCGGCATATCGGTCCCGGCGTGAACTAAAGGATGCTGCGCGCACCGTGTACCAAGCCACCATCGGGAAGCCCACCGACCAACCCTGCAGGTGGGATGGCGTTCCCATCACCTTCTCCCAGGATGATGCTCCCCGGGGATGTCCCGAGACTTCAAGACCGCCCTGGTCGTTGCCCCGACCATAAGCAACGGTTCGTCGGGCGAGTTAAGGTTGACGGGGGAAGTTCCCTCAACCTGCTCTTAGCAAGCGCATTGGACCGGATGCAGATACCCCGGTCGAAGATAAAAAATATAGCGGTCCACTTCTTCGGCATCATGCCGGGGAGCTCGACCACTCCGCTCGGGCAAGTGGTTCTGCCCACGCCATTCTCGAGCGACCGGCCCTGATTAAGTTCATGGCCATGAATCACTACGGACACCGGTGCATGAAACTCCCGGGGCCCGGCGGCGTCATAACGATTCGCGGTGACTTCAAGGCAGCGCACGGCTGTGAGGAAAAGGCCCTAGAGCTCGCCGGCATGCTACCTCAGCAGGGTCCCGAGATGACACCGAAGAACGCCCGTCGGAAGGCGGCAATCCAGTCTGGTGGCCCGACCAAGGCCATGCAACTTGAGGACGGAAGTTCGGACAAGTGCGCCCGCATTTCCGCCCAGCTCGACACAAAATAGGAAGATGAGCTCATCACCTTCCTCAGAAATAATAAAAGCATTTTTGCATGGGGACCAGCGGACATGCTGGGGGTCCCACGGGAGGTGATCGAGCACAAACTGCAAACAAAGCCTAGCTGCAGGCCCTTGCGCCAGAAACTGTGGCGCTTCTCCCCTGAGAAAGCGGCAATAATCAGGGAGGACCTTGACAAGCTCCTAAAGGCCGGCTTCATTCGCGTGGTGAACTACTCCGAATGGCAGGCCAACCCTGTAATTGTGCAAAAAAAAGGTGGAAAATGGAGAATGTGCGTCGATCACATGGGCCTAAACACCGCGTGCCCCAAAGATAACTTCCCTCTTCCACGCATAAATCAAATTGTGGATTCCACCGCCAACGCCAAGATGTTGAGCTTTCTTGACGCCTATTCCGGTTACCACCAGATCAAGCTCACCGTGGAAGATGAGGACAAGACCGCTTTCATCACGCTGTTCGGAACCTTCTGTTACACAACCATGTCGTTCGGCCTCTGCAATGCAGGCGCAACGTTTCAGTAGCTAATGGTCAAGACCTTCGACCCGCAGATCGGCCGAAACCTCGAGGTTTATGTCGACGACATCATCGTCAAGAGCTCCTCCGAGGCCGACCACGTCAACAAGTTCAGCACAAAGCTTAATCCCGAGAAGTGCGCCTTCGGCACGACCTCCGGAAAGGTACTTGGCTACATGATCAGTGGCTCGGGCATGGACCCGAACCCGGAGAAGATCGAAGCAATTGAGCAGATGGCCGCCCCAACTTCGGTAAAACAGGTCCAGAGCCTCACTGGCCGCATCATCGCCCTCAGCCGCTTCATCTCCATACTCGGCGAGCCAGGGCTACCCTTCTTCAGGATCCTGCGCAGGCACGGGGGCTTCGAGTGGACCCCCGAAGCCCAACTATCCTTCGACGAGCTTAAGACGTACCTCTCAAGTCCACCTCTGCTGACGACTCCGCAGTAGGGCGAAGTGCTGTTACTCTACCTCGCGGCTACGACCAAGGCCGTTAGCGCAGTCCTGGTAGCCGAGCGCGCCGGGCGACAGCACTCGATCTACTACGTCAGCGAGGTGCTAGACTGGCCAAAGGAGCTCTAACCTCTAGTCCAGAAGCTCCTCTACACCCTCTTCATGGCCTCGCGTAAGCTTCGGCACTACTTTTAAGTGCATTCGGTGGTTATCCCGAGCGGGCTCCTGCTCAGAGAGATTCTTAGGAACCCGAAGGCCGGAGGTCGTGTCGCCAAATGGGCCATGGAACTGGCTGAGTTCAACCTCCGCTTCGTGGCCCGCACTGCCATCAAATCACAGGCACTAGCCGACTTCGTGGTCGAGCAAACGACCGAGCCTGCCCCCGAGCCTGTGGTCGAAGTCGAAGACCCTTGGACCATGTTTTTCGATGGGTTGAGGTCGTTTGAGCGCTCGAGGGCTGGCGTTCTCATCGTGACCCCTCGGGGTGACCACCTGAGGTATGTGGTCCGCTTCAGTTTTCCCTCAACCAACAATGCTGCGGAGTATGAGGCCCTCTTGGTTGGCCTACGAGCTTGCAAGTCCCTGGGCATCTGCCGTCTGATTGTTAAAGGGGACTCCCAGCTCATCATCAATCAGTGCAACAAAGACTACCAGTGTTCGGACCCATTAATGTCCAAGTATCTCACCGAGGTACTTAAGATGGAGAGGTGGTTCCAAAATTTAAAGATCCAGCACGTGCCAAGGAAGGACAACTCCACCGTCGACCTCCTGTCCAGGCTCGGATCATCCGGTGATGAGCTCCCGCTAGACATCATCCTCGAGACCTTAGCCCGCCGTCCGTTGCCGACCAGGAAGACCCGGTGGCCCTCCTCGAGAGTGTTCCCTCGTGGATGGACCAGATCGCCAAGTTCCTCGACCGCGGAGAACTCCTTGCTACTCCGGCCGAGAGAAGTAGGATCCAGCGCCACGCGAGCTCGTACAGGCTCGTCGGCGGGCAGCTTTACCGTCAAGGAGCTCTGGGCATTCTGTCGAAATGCGTCATCCCGGAGGAGGGTTAAGTACTTGCTCAATGATATACATTCAGGCCTATGCGGCGCTCACTCTTCTTTCAGGACCATGGTCGGGAAGGCATTCCGGATGGGATTTTACTAGCCAACAGCGCTCGGGGACGCCCAAAACATCGTTCGCGCTTGCCAGGCCTGCCAGTTCCATGCCCAGAAGGCTAGACAATAGGCCTACGCCTTGCAGACCATCCCTCTCGCCTGGCCGTTCTCGACGTGGGGCCGAGACATTCTCGGCCCCTTCCCGAGATCGGTTGGAGGGAAGAAATTCCTGTTCGTCGCCATCGACACTTTCTTGAAGTGGATCGAGGCTGAGCCGGTCTTCGCTATCACCGCCATAGCCGCGGTAAGGTTCTTCCGTTCCTTTGTGGTCACGAGGTATGGAGTCCCTTGCAGGATCATCACCGACAACGGGACACAGTTTACCAGCGAGCTGTTCCAAGAGTTCTGCGCAGACATGGGGACCAAGGTCTGCTATGCCTCAGTGAGCCATCCTCAGAGCAACGGAGCAGTCGAGCACACCAACGGACAGATCGTCCAAGGCATCAAGAAGTGAGTGTTCGCCGAGCTCGGACAGCGCGGTCGGGCCTGGGTGGACGAGCTTCCCACCGTCCTTTGGTCTGTTCGCACCTCATCAAGCCGGGCGATGGGGGCGAGCCCTTTCCAACTCGTCTTCGGTGCTGAGGCCGTCCTACCATCCGAGATTGAGCACGGCTCCTTCAGGGTTAGCTCGGTCGACCAAGTTGGCCTCGAGCAGGATCGGTCTCTCGACCTCGCCCTGGCGGAGGAAGTAAGGTGTCGCGCACTGCTGCGCTCGGCGTGCTACCTGCAAGATCTCCGCAGGCATGCTGCCTGATCGATATGACCTAGGGGTTTACATATCGGGGACCTGGTCTTAAGGCGAATCCAGGACCGGTCCAACACTAACAAGCTGTCCCCGTTGTGGGAAGGCCCCTACAGAGTCGTCTCAGCAAGTCACGCGGGAGCTTACCGACTAGCAACCCCCGATGGCAGGGAGCTCACGAACTAGTGGAATGTAGATCAGCTCCGAAGGTTTTATACCTGATGCTCCCCCTCCTTCTGTTTTGTGATAAGATGCTTTTCCTTATCATCATGCTTGTCTCTCGTATCTCGGGCAACGCGACCCGGGCTGTGGCCCAGACACTTACCTCCGGGGGTCGAATACGCGGTAAGCCGATCCTCATCGCAATAAGCCGGCTATCCCCCCATCGCAGGATCCATCCTAACGGTCATGCCTATGGGCTCGCCTGCCTCGAGATACTCGAGTCACGGCCTTCAGGCCCCTCACTCGAGCTAGCATGGCGGTCCCGTGGTTCACCTCCGGGGGTCGAATGCATAGTAAGCCGATTCTCTTCACAGTAAGCCGACCATGCCCCCGTCGTAGGGCACGGGCCCAGGACCGTCGCTGGTAAGGGCTTCGAGCTAAGGGGCTCGGCCTAGTTTTCTTCCTCACGATAAAATGTACTGCTTTATCGTCTCTTGTTTCCTCTTATGTTTTTTTCGCGTCTTGAGCAAACGTGTCTAAGGGTCATGGTGCGAAGGATCGACACCAAGGGGTCAAACCCATAGTAAGCCGATTCTCATCGCGGTAAGCTGACCTCCCCCTGTAGCAAAGTCCATCCTGGCAATCACGCCCGAGCACTTCCTCGACCTCGAGACGCGGGAACGTCGGCCCGTGCGCCCCTCACTCGAGCAAAGGTTACAGTCTCGTGACTCGCCTCCGGGGGTCGAAATACGCAGTAAGCCGATTCTCATTGCAGTAAGCCGACCATTGCCCCCATCGTAGGACCCGAGCCTGAGATCGCCCTGGCCTCGGGGGCGCCCGGGCCTTGAACTCTTATGTCAATACGCTCCGACCCAATGCGGGTGTGGGCCCATGATAAAAATTCTCCTTTATCTCCGGTGCTAACCTTTCTCGGCCTCTCAAGGGACGTGACGTCAGGTCACAGTCCCATGTTTCAGGTTCTTCCGCCGAAGATCGTGCCATTTCAAGACCTCGGGCCCGAGGCTCTGTCTGTTTTTCTTTCGGCCGAAAGTCTTCTTTTTTTCCTATGATAAAATGTCTCGAGCGACGCGACCTCGCGGCATGACCATAAGGGCAACCATAAGATCACGTGGGGAGCTACCCGACCTCGAGACGTCTGTATCTTTTCCTGCATGTATTTGCGTATTTTTTGCAGTGCCCAAGGTCGCGTTCTCTAGGTTCGCCTCGCTATGCCCCGGCCACAGTAAGTCGATCGTTATCGGGATAAGCCGGCCATTCCCCGTGCTGCCAACCAGAGAACGTTCTCAGGGGGCGCCCCGAGCCTGATGCATTCCCGGGCTCGGAGGTTGCAGTTCCTAAATTCACCACCGGGGACGTTTCCAGTCGCGATAAGCCGCCCTACCACCATAAGCCGACTATACCCCCGTGGCCAAGTAGGCCAGTTCGAATTTCTGAAATCGCCCTCTGAGGGAGCCCCGAGCTCGAGCATTCCTGAGCTCGGCGGACTGGACCCGAGGCCCAAACCTGGTCTGAGCCTGAGCAATCCCTGGCCGGCCAGTCCGAGTCGTGCCCGAGACTGAGCATTTTCGGGCTCGGCCAACCTCGGTTAACCTGACCTCGAGTGTTCCCGGGGTCAGCCGACTCAACCTGAAAGGCACAGGTAAGGTCTGCCTCCCTTTCCATTAATGCTTGCGCCTCGAGCGATGTGATCTCGCTGCGTGGCCATAAGGACTGCATCCGGGTGGTCCATGCTACTCTGTATGACGATTCTCATCGCTTCAGGGCTCCCTCCTGTCGTAGGTCCGGACCAGAGGTCACGCGGAGAAGTTCCCTGACCTCGAGGCGCATATGCGTTAGCTTTTCTTGCGTATATTTTGCGTGTTTTTCTTTGTAGCACCCAAGGTTGCGTTCTCTAGGTTCCCCTCGGGGATATCCCGACCGTAGTAAGTCGATCTTTATCGGGATAAGCCGGCCACTCCCCCGTGCTGCCAACCAGAGAGCATTCTCAGAGGGCGCCCTGAGCCTGATGCACTCCCGGGCTCGGGGATCGTAGTTCCTAAATTCACCACTGGGGACGTTTGCAGTCGCGATAAGCTGCCCTGCCGCGATAAGCCGACTATACTCCCGTGGCCAAGTAGGCCAGGTTCGAATTTCTGAAACCGCCCTCGGAGGGAGCCCCGAGCTCGAGCATTCCCGAGCTCGGCGGACAGGACCTGAGGCCCAAAACTGGTCGGAGCCTGAGTGTTTCCAGTCGGAGCCTGAGTCGTGCCCGAGCCTGAGCACTTCCGGTCTCGACTGACCTCGGTTAACCTGACCTCGAGTGTCTCTGAGCTCGGTCAAATTAATCCGAATGGCTCGGGTCGAAGGCAATGGCTCGCCCGACAGGCCCTCCGGCTATGTGTGCTCCATGCATCCCAGTCCGACGTCGCTCGAACTCTTCTACGAAGCGAGCTAAGCTAGCCTACGAAGGCAATGAGGAGCTAAAGTCAAGCTAAGTCATCTAAAAACGCAATTTCATATCTTGGGGCAACAAAATACAATTGTCTTTACAAGGGGTGCAAATGTTTTGCCCCCCTCCTATTTTTTAACCTATCTTGTCTAGTCTACAGACATATCCCGAGCAAGTTTCTCCTGCTCAAGGACAGAGACCCTCCTCCGCAGTGCCAGCACCTCGGCCTCGGCGTTGTCGACCCGGTTGTGGTCGCTCTGGGGTTGGGCCAGGGCACTTTTCCCTGAATGGGCCACCCGGGCTAGCCTCTCCTCAAGCCCGGTGGCCTTCACCTCTGACGCGGTGGCCTTCGCATTTGCCTCGACCGCCCGTGCCTCGGCTTTAGTGGCCCTCGCTCCGGCCTCGGTCGCCTTCGCCTCGGCCTCCGTGGTCCTCTTCTCCAGCTCGGCTGCCCTCTCCTCGAGCGCGGCTGCCTTCTCCTCGGCCTCGGTCGCCTTGGCCTTGAGCTCGGCCACCTCGACCTCAACTCGGCAGAGGCCTTCCCCGGGGCAACGGAGAGCTTGTCGAGCCGTGACTGAAGACCTACCGCCTCCTCGCGTGCGGCCTCTCCCTCTGCGCGTGCCGTGGGCAGATCCGCCAGTCACACCTGGAGCCCCTCCACCCCCTTCCGCGCGATTGCAAAGTCCTCAAGTGCGGACGATGAGATCCCATAGCTCTCCTCGCAAGCCATGAAGGATGTCTTGAGGTGCTCCCGGAGCACCTGTGCATCTTGCCACGCGGCCTCCGCCTTCGAGCGAGCGCCAGAGAGCTCTAGCTCAAGGCGGTGAACCATCGCCATCGCGCTCGTGCGGTTCTCATCGAGAACTGCTTGCGCCTTCTTTCGCTCCTCCTCGGTTTTGGAGAGCGTTGCGGCGTGGGTGTCCCTCTCAAGATTCAGCTCCCGCACGACCTCTCGGGTCCCGTGCTCCCGCTCGCCCTCGATAGCCCGCGCGAGCTCGAGAGTTTGAGCCTTTTTTAGCCGCTCGATTTCCTCTTGCCCGCACACTGCGTCGGACTCGAGCTCGGCGACGTCCTTCTGTTTGGTTTCAATGGCATCCCAAAGGGCTCGAAAGCTGAGCATGCCCTCGGTTGGATGACATGTTAGATGAATTGAGTGGTGCTGTTATTTTCTCTAAAATTGATTTGTGTAGTGGGTACCATCAAATAAGGATGAAAGAAGGGGATGAATGGAAAACAGCCTTTAAAACAAAATTTGGATTGTATGAGTGGTTAGTAATGCCATTTGGTTTAACTAATGCACCTAGTACATTCATGAGGCTAATGAACCATGTTTTTAGAGCTTTTATTGGAAAATTTGTTGTGGTGTATTTCGATGACATCTTAATTTACAGCCACACTTTGGAAGAACACACTGATCACATTAGACAAGTGCTTGAAGTGCTTAGAGCTGAAAAGTTGTTTGCAAACATGGAGAAATGCACTTTTTGCCAAGATAAAATTGTGTTCTTAAGTTTCGTTGTTTCTGGAAATGGGGTAGAAGTGGATGAATCAAAGGTTGAATCAATTAAAAATTGGCCTACACCGATGAATGCTAGTCAAGTTAGAAGCTTTCATGGTCTTGCTGGTTTTTACCGTAGATTCGTAAAAGATTTTAGCACAATTGCAGCCCCTTTGAATGAATTAACCAAGAAAGGAAGTGATTTTGTTTGGGGAGATGCTCAAGAGAGTGCTTTTGCTGAATTAAAGAAGCACTTAACAGAAGCACCATTGCTTGTTTTATCTTATTTCACTAAAGTTTTTGAAATTGAATGTGATGCTAGTGGAATAGGTATTGGTGGTGTTTTGATGTAAGAGGGCAAACCAGTAGCATACTTTAGTAAAAAACTTTGTGGTGCTCAATTGAACTATCCTGTTTATGATAAGGAGTTGTATGCTTTGGTTCGTGTTTTGGAAACTTGGCAACATTATCTTTGGCCTAAAGAATTCATTATACATTCTGATCATGAAGCTTTGAAATATTTGAAAGGCCAATCAAAACTGAACTGTAGGCATGCCAAATGGGTGGAATTCATTGAATCCTTTCCATACATTGTGAAATACAAGAAGGGTAAAGAGAATGTGGTAGCTGATGCTTTGTCACGCAAGATTGTGCTCTTAACTCAACTTGAAATCAAGGTCCCTAGTTTTGAAAGTTTAAAAGAGTTATATATTTTAGATAATGAGTTTGGTGAACCATATTCTAAATGCATTGATGGGAAAGGATGGGAAAAGTTCCATGTTCATGATGGGTTCTTATTTCGTGCTAACAAACAATGTGTTCCAGATTCGTCCAAACGTTTGCTATTATTGCAGGAATGCCATGCTGGCGGATTAATGGGACATTTTGGAAGAGAAAAGACTTTGTCCATGCTGTCCGATCACTTCTATTGGCCGAAAATACGGCGAGATGATGAGAGGTTCGTGCAGCGATGTGTCACATGCCATAAAGCTAAGTCCAAACTTAATCCACATGGTTTGTACAGTCCACTTCCTGTTCCTAGTTCACCTTGGGAAGACATTAGCATGGATTTTGTTTTAGGATTGCCTAGGACTAAGAGGGGAAGGGACTCTATATTTGTTGTCGTGGATAGGTTCTCTAAAATGGCACACTTTATTCCATGCCACAAGAGCGACTATGCGTCGCATGTAGCTAACTTGTTTTTCAGGGAAATTGTGAGATTGCATGGGATGCCAAGAACTATTGTTTCAGATCGTAACGTCAAGTTCATGGGATGCCAAGAACTATTGTTTCAGATCGTGATTGCATGGGACAAAGTTGTTGTTTTCTACAACTTGTCACCCACAAACTGATGGTCAAACAGAGGTGGTGAACCGCACACTTTCTATGTCGCTGCGAACAATTATCAAGAAAAACTTGAAGGAGTGGGAGGATTGTCTTCCTCATGTTGAATTTGCATACAACCGGGCGGTTCACTCAACAACTCAATATTGCCCTTTTGAGGTGGTGTATGGCTTTAAACCAATCACGCCGCTCGATTTGCTACCACTTCCACTTCAAGAACGAGCTAATATGGAGGCAGCAAAGCGAGCTGAATTCGTCAAGTCCATTTGTGTGAAAACTAAAGAAGCAATTGAAAAGAAGACACGCTACTTCGCTGGAAAGGCAAACAAGACAAGGAAGAAAATGTTATTTGAACCAGGTGACCTAGTTTGGGTACATCTCCGCAAAGAATGCTTTCCGGAGAAGTGTAAGTCCAAGCTGATGCCACGCGCTGATGGACCATTCAAAGTGCTCAACAAGATCAATGACAATGCATACAAGATCGAGCTTCATGGAGATGATTACAATGTGAGTACGACATTCAATGTTGTTGATTTGTCACCATTCTTTGGACCAGAAGAGACAGAGTCGAGGACGAGTCCTTTTCAAGAAGGGGAGGATGATACGGGCAGCATAATATCATCATCATTTCCTTCCCCTACTATTGGTCAAGATAATCTAAAACAATTCCAAGGACCATTAACACGTGCCCGTGCTAAACAAATCAATCGACAGGTGAATTTGCTCCTTAATAAGAACTACTTTTCTTGTGAGAGTCAGCTGCTACCTAATGCAACTATTTTAACTACTTTCAGGTATGAACGTGATGAAAGGAAGTGTGAACACCCAAGAGAAGATCAAGAGAAGCAAAGACAAATTACCATGCAAGGTGGGAACACGAAAGAGCTTCACTCGGCCTTCAATGACAAGTATGAATTCAAATGGACCTAGAAAATGCAAACGGACTCGGTTTGGGGCGTGTGAGCACTTGATGAAAAGATAATTTCCAATGGATCCAGCCTCATAATTAAATTCCATTCGAGTTGGCCACAGCATTGAAAAACTTGCGACGGTCTCCTCTTGTGTTGGGTGCTGCGCCACCATTATGTTTGGTCCTTGCCAACCATTAGTCTTCCTCTCCTCTCCTATATAAGAGAGGCACCCCTTTGTGTTTTGGTTAGACAATATGAATATTGAAATAGATATGCTATGCATGTTCTTGGGTTTTCATGCCACCGGCTGAAACATCTCTAAGATTATGCATTCCTTCCCGTTGTTCTTGCAAGCTCTTTGTGATTGCAGCGAGGATTGTAATCCGCTTAATTTGGTTGAGTGGACAACGTGAGGTTGGGCGAACTCCGTGCTGCAGGTTGTTGCATTTGCAACGGTTGGCTGCACAAGATTTGTTAGGTTTCACGAGTATCTTCGATTCTACGCCGTGAAGGTTGGGCACCCCTCGTATCAGTGACTTTTGTTCGCTCGAATGGAATATGAAGTGCAGGTTGGGACACGTCGTGAGTAATTTTTAACACTGACTTGGACGGATTCGAAACGCTTAACGATATGAGTTGGGGCGCATATGAAGTGCATTCGGGGTGTTTGTCACTCAGTTTTACTCTGTGACTTTTGTTCACATGAATGGAGTCTGAAGTGCACGTTGGGACACATCGTGAGGAATTGTTAACACCGACTCGGACGGATTTGAAACGCTTAACGATATGAGTTAGGGCGCATCTGAAGTCCATTCGGGGTGTTTGCCACTCAGTATCACTCTGTGACTTTTTTCGCACGAATGGAGTGTGCAATTCAAGTTGGGAGAAGTTGTGAGGAATTTTTGAAACCGACTCGAACGGATTCAAAAAGTTTACCGATATGATTTAGGGCACGTACGATGTCCATTCGGGGTGTTTGTCACTCAGTTCCACTCTGTGGCTTTTTTCGCACGAATGTATTTTGCAGTGCAAGTTGGGGCACGTCGTGAGGAATTTTTAACACCGACACGGACGGGTTCGAAACGCTTACCGATATGAGTTAGGGCGCATATGAAGTTCATTCGGGATGTTTGTCACTCAGTTTGACACTGTGACTTTTGTTCGCACGAATGGAGTCTGCAGTGCAGGTTGGGACACATCGTGAGGAATTTTTAACATCAACTCAGACAGATTGGAAACGCTTACCGATATGAGTTAGGCGCTTATGAAGTCAATTCAGGATGTTTTTCACTCAGTTTGACTCTGTGACTTTTTTCGCACGAATTGAGTCTGCAGTGCAAGTTGGGACACATCGTGAGGAATTTTTAACACCGACTCGGACGGATTCGAAATGCTTACCGATATGAGTTAGGGCGCATAAGAAATCCATTCCAGATGTTTGTCACTCAGTTTGATTCTGTGACTTTTGGTCGCACGAATGGAGTCTGCAGTGCAAGTTGGGACACGTCGTGAGGAATTTTTTACACCGACTTGGACGGATTCAAAATGCTTACCAATATGAGTTAGGGCGCATCTGAAGTCCATTCGGTGTATTTGCCACTCAGTTTAACTCTATGACTTTTTTCGCACGAATGGTGTCTGCGGTGCACGTTGGGAGACATCGTGAGGAATTTTTGACAACGACTCGGACGGATTCGAAACGCTTACCGATATGAGTTAGGGCGCATATGATGTCCATTCGGGGTGTTTGTCACTCAGTTTCACTCTGTGACTTTTGTTCGCACGAATTGAGTCTGCAATGCAGGTTGGGACTCGTCGTGAAGAATTTTTAACAATGACTCGGACAGATTTGAAACGCTTACCGATATGAGTTAGGGCGAATCTGAAGTCTATTCGGGGTGTTTGTCACTCTGTGACTTTTGTTCGCATGAATGAAGTCTGCAGTGCAAGTTGGGATACAGCGTGAGGAAGTTTTAACACCGACTCGGATGGATTCAAAAAGCTTACCGACATGAGTTAGGGCGTATATGAAATCCATTCGTGGTGTTTGTCACTCAGTTTCAATCTGTGACTTTTGTTCGCCCGAATGGTGTCTACAGTACACACTACAAGAAACAGAGAAAAATTCATGGGTTTTTTTAAATTTGTGGGCAAAAAAAAACCCACGAATTTATTTATTTAAATTCATCGGTTTTTATAAATCCCACGTTTTTAATTAAATTTGTGGGCCACAATAACACCCACGAATTTATTTATTTCAATTCGTGGGCCACAATTTACCCACGAATTTACTTATTTAAATTCGTGGGCCACAATACACCCACGAATTTAACAGCGAATTGAAAAGCCCATCCATCTTCCTCTCTCTGTCTTCGCTGCTCTCCACCCACCCGCCCGCGCCGCCGCCCACCCGGGCCCCACCCCGCCTCGCCGCCGCGCCTCCTCGCCCACTGGCTTTGGCCTTGCCCCGCCTACCCCGGCTGCGCGCCGCCGCCGCCCTGCTCGGCGCCGTGCCGCTTGCATCGCTTCGCCGAGCGCCGCTTCACCCGGTCGGCCACCCGTCGTCGCCGCCGCCGGCTGCGTGTCGCCGCGCCCGGCCGCCCTCCCGCCGCGCCGCCGCCGCTTCGGCCACGAGAGCCGCCCGCCGCGGCCGCCGCCCGCGCCGCCGCCACGTCACCACCCGCCCGGTCGGCGCGCGCGCCGCCCGCCCGGCCGGCCGCTGGCGCCCACCCGCCGCCAGCGCCATCGCGGTGCCGCCTCGTCGTCGGCCAGCGCCACCCGCCCTCCCGGACCCTCCGCGACGCCCACCGGCGTTGGAGAAGGTATATTTCATCTCTTTTATATTTGTTTGAAGTTATTTCATCTCATTTTATATTATTTGCATATGGTATATATATTTCGCTGCCGTTGTATATAACGTTAGAGTTTAGGGTTTTGTCGAACGAGAGAGAGCCTGGCGTCACCGTTCGGAACGGCGCATCTCACATTTGCTTGTGAGGTGCGCGTTCGGAATTGTCCAAATATTTTGGACGGCCCGAGAATGTTGGTTGTTGCATAGGGCTGTGGCGTGCGGCGATCCGAGCGTGATTTGACGCATAACCTGTTGTTCTCCGACGCACCAAAGATCGCGCGTGCGTTTGGAGAACAGCGGAGTTATGCCGTCAAAATTTCATTCGGTTCATAGCGCACGTCACAGGTCGCATGCAATAGCCTCCATTCTTGGGTGGGTTTAGAACACATCTTTCCTAATAGGGTTGTCTTTGTCACCTAAGCCACGGTAAATGCGTTGACATCGTTTCATTTGTTTAGCTTTGATAATGGGTGACGATCGAAGGGCGATGTATGACGGATGGAGGAGTGATGGGGGACACTCAAGGGAATGGTGGCAGATCACGGATGCTTTCTTGAAGCAAGCATTCGCTGGAGGAGCTGAATATGTGTATTGCCCGTGTACCCTCTGCGAGAATAATAGCTACTACAGCAAGGATATAGTGCAGTATCACATTTGCAAAAACGGGTTCATGCCTAACTATTTGGTGTGGCACCGTCATGGAGAGGCCGCAGGGCAGGCCATTGAGATGGAAGAGATGCTGGACCATGGGGAGGATCACGACCGGATGGAAGAGATGCTGGATGATCTTGGCAGGGGGACTGAATTTAACTCCGGGGAGGGGTCACAGCCGGAGGAGGTTAAGGAATTCTATAGGCTACTTGACGCCTCGGACGAGAAGCTGCATGACTTGACCAATGTGACCGTCCTGCAGGCGGTTACACGACTTATGTCGATGAAGTCGAAGTTCAACTTTTCGAACAAATTCTTCAATGCTTTGCTTGAACTTATGAATGATGTCCTTCCGCCTAACCACAAGATGCCAAAGGATTTGTACCAATCAAAAAAGTTGATGGCCGGCCTCGGGATGAATTACCAGAAGATTGATGTGTGCGAGAATAATTGCATGCTGTTCTGGAAGGATCATGACAAGGATACTCATTGTATGCATTGCGGTAAGTGTAGATTCGTTGAGGTGGTAGATGAGGAAGGGGTATCAGTGACTACAAAGGTCGCGACTAAACAGCTTCGGTACATGCCGATCACGGATAGGCTTAAACGGCTGTACATGTCAAAAGAAATAGCGAAACATATGCGGTGGCACAAATAAGGTAAACGTGAGGACCAAGACCCGGATATGATGGTGCATCCGTCTGATGGCGAGGCATGGTAGGCATTGGACCGATTCGATCCTCGCATTTGCAAGCGACCTAGGAGTGTCCGTCTTGGTTTGTCCATGGGCGGTTTCACACCTTCGGACAAGCGCTAGCCCCTACTCTTGTTGGCCGGTATTCATCATGCCATACAATCTTCCACCTGAGATTTGCTTGAAAGAGGGGTTCATATTCCTTGCTCTTGTCATTCCAGGTCCTAAGCATCCTGGGAAGGATCTCAATGTGTTCATGCGGCCCTTAATTGATGAGCTGAAGAAGTTGTGGTGAGGGGAAAAGGCATACGACAGCGTTAGTGGTAGAGAATTTACCTTACGAACCGCATACCTGTGGTCGGTCCATGATTTGTTGGCATAAGGCATTTGGGCCGGCTGGTGTGTTCATGGTCGCCTGTGTTGTCCAATTTGTATGGCTGACTCTGATGCATTCAGGCTCACGCACGGTAAAAAGATCACATTCTTCGATTGCCATCGACGATGGCTTCCGGCGAGGCGCCCTTTTAGGAACAACGCCAAAGCATTTCGAAAAGGACAGAAAGATAAAAATGGGCCGCCGAAGCGACTCACAGGAGAGGAGATAGCTGAATGGCATAGTCGGCTTCTACGATCTACGAAAGTGGGTTTCACTGGCTATGGAAAGGAGCACAACTGGACTCATATTTCTTTTCTTTGGGAGCTGCCTTACGCGAAAGCTTTGATTCTGCCGCATAACATATATTTGATGCACCAAGAGCGCAATGTTGCAGAAAGCATCATAAGCATGGTGTTTGATGTAGCCGACAAAACAAAGAATAACGTGAGTGCAAGGAAAGACAAGGGTGATCATTGTGCTAGGCCGTGGCTCGAGGTTAAAGTTGGTTTAAATGGAAATGAGAGCCGGCCACGAGCTCCATCTGTGTGAAGCCAGAAGACCGTAAACAGATTTTGAGGTGGTTGAAAACTCTAAAGTTTCCTGATCTCTATGCATCTAACGCCGTGAAGCATGGGAGGTTCATTAATAAAACTGATTTTAATTGTTTTCGCTCTACTAAGGAAAAAAATGTTGCATGGTCACATTTCAGTATATGTCGTTTGTAGGTGGGCCATGGGGGATGGAGTTGTGGACTGCAATCGTCTTCCACGAGGCTCGGTTTCCTCACAGGGGAGTGCTCGCTCGTCGAGGTCCGCACGGGAAGCACAAGCGCACGAGGAGGCTCGTGAAGCGCGAGAGGAGTCTCGTCAAGCATGAGAAGAAGCTCGCAGAAGCCGAGAAGACTCAGAATACATGAAAATGTATCTGCAGGTACAATCTCAACTTTGAACAAAACGCTCAATTGTACATTTGTGATTAAAATCTAACAAACAATCTATATGCAGCAACTGTCACAATCTCTTAGACCTAACGTGCCAGTGTTTCACCCTCCTGTTATGCCGCAGGTAAAGAAACTTGAGTTCATTACTCTCTAATTCACTTAGCTTGTAAAATCAAGAATTCACAAACTTGACTATTATGTCATAGGGCTCCCAGCCACCTCCCTTCTACATGTTTTCTCCGCACATGCAGCCACCACCACAAGGAGAAGCATCACAGGGTGCTCGGCCTCCCGACGTCCTTCATAAACCCCATTGGGATGCGAGCACCACCCTAGGAGATGCACCTCGGGTTATATGATATTCTCACGCATTCTTTATTTTTAAAAACTCTATTATGTATACTTTATATCACAAACTATGATCCACAGAGCTCCCACCTCCTCCTCCTTTCTACATGTTCACTCCATGATCTGACCACCTTCTGCAGGAGAGGCACCACCGGTAAAGATGGATCTGTTCAATTCGTTATTCAAAATTTGAATGAATGATTTATATGTGGCATAATGTACCTGTATATGCCTTACAGGGCTCCCAGCCTCCAAACCCGTTCTACATGTACCCACCACCTATGCCAGGCCAAGGAATGCCTATGTACTTCAACTCGTGGTTCCTGCAGCCACCTCAGACGACACCACAGGTATGGATGTCGAAAACATTCTAAGTTTGCGAAACGAGCTAAGTTTGTCAATTCTTGAACTTACAGGTTTCTGGGTCACGCCCTCCAGCACGTACTAACGACGGCATCATAGAAGACATCTTCAACAGCGCCGGCGGCGGTAGTGGTCATTGCGTACGTAGTTTACAAATTGCCGTTTTGGATGTGTGATTGATTATCTAAGAATCCGCTAGAATGTCTCCTTCTGGTTTGAGAGATTGATATATATTATAACTGCAAATGTTTTTTTGTCTGCTGAGTAGATGTCCTATTTATTAGAGAGGGCATGCCGAAATTTTGTACATTTCGGTGACTTAGTTTTAAGCCGGTTTTGAAGAGTTAAAAGGTTGGTTTCTGTATTTTAGTAGAGGTAATAGGTTTGGTGTCTCGTTTGTTAATTCTTCGTTCGCTTGAACTTTGTTGTGGAGTTTGTTCTTTTGTGTTAGTGTTTCTGATCATATTTGAACAAAATAGATGATACTTCTTATTCTTCGCTTAGCAATTTTTAGTTTCAATTTTCTTTTTGCCTTTTATTTTCTTCTTTAGTTGATATGTATTGAGTGCGATGCATATGGATATATATATATACATTTGTGTATAAATGACTGATAAATTCGTGAGCCATTAAAAACCCACGAATTTATCTGGCTGCTCCAGATAAATTCGTCGGTTCCTTGAGCCCACGAATTTAAAAATTAAATTCGTGGGTTTATTAAGCCCACGAATTTCATAGATTAAATTCGTGGGTTTTTTACCCCCACGAATTTAACAGATTAACTTCGTGGGCTATATAGCCCACGAATATGTGGCCCACGAATTTAATCTGTTAAATTTGTGGGCGTAATAAACCCACGAATTTAACTTAGATTCCTAGTTAAATTCGTGGGCATGGCAGAAACCCACGAATTTAACTTAAATTCGTGGGTACCCATGAATTTAATTGATTAATTTCGTCGAGTTAAATTCGAGAACTAAATTCGATAGTTTGCTCACGAATTTAAATTAAATTCGTGGGTTTTGGCATAAATTCGTGGGTTTCTGGCCCACGAATTTTTCCCTGTTTCTTTTAGTTACAGGTTGGGGCACGTCGTGAGGAAGTGTTAACACCGACTCGGATGGATTCGAAATGCTTACCGACATGAGTTAGGGCGCATACGAAGTCCATTCGAGGTGTTTGTAACTCAGTTTCACTTTGTGACTTTTGTTCGCACGAATGGAGTCTACAGTGCAGGTTGGGACACGTCGTGAGGAAGTTTTTACAGCGACTCGGATGGATTCGAAACGCTTAACGATAAGAGTTAGGGTGCATCTGAAGTCCATTCGGGGTGTTTGCCACTCAGTTTCACACTGTGACTTTTTTCGCACGACTGGAGTCTGCAGTGCAGGTTGGGACACGTCATGAGGAATTTTTGAAACCGACTCAGACGGATTTAAAAAGCGTATCGCTATGAGTTAGGGCACGTATGATGTCCATTCGGGGTGTTTGTCACCCAGTTCCACTCTGTGACTTTTGTTCGCACGAATAGATTGTGCAGTGCAAGTTGGGGCACGTCGTGAGGAATTTTTTACACCCACTCGGACGGATTCGAAACGCTTACCGATATGAGTTAGGGCGCATATGAAGTCCATTTGGGGTGTTAATCACTCAGTTTCACTCTGTGACTTTTATTCGCACGAATGGAGTCTGAAGTGCAGGTTGGGACACATCGTGAGTAATTTTTAACACCGACTCGGACGGATTCAAAATGCTTACCGATATGAGTTGGGGCGCATATGAAGTCCACTCGGGGTGTTTGTCACTCAGTTTCACTCTGTGACTTTTGTTCGCACAAATGGAGTCTGAAGTGCACGTTGGGATACGTCGTGATGAATTTTTAACGCCGACTAGGACGGAATCGAAACGCTTACCGATATGAGTTAGGGCGCATCTGAAGTCCATTCGGGGTGTTTGCCACACAATTTCACTCTGTGACTTTTTTTGCACGAATGAACTGTGTAGTGTAAGTTGGGAGACGTTGTGAGGAATTTTTGAAACCGACTCGGACGGATTCGAAAAGCGTACCGATATGAGTTAGGGCACGTATGATGTCCATTCGTGGTGTTTGTCACTCAGTTCCACTCGGTGACTTTGTTCGCACGAATGCATTGTGCAGTGCAAGTTAGGGCACATCGTGAAGAAATTTTAAGGCCGACTCGGACGGATTCGAAACGCTTACCGATATGAGTTAGAGCGCATATGATGTCCATTCGGAATATTTATCACTCAGTTTGACTCTGTGACTTTTGTTCACACGAATGGAGTATGCAGTGCTGGTTGGGACACGTCGTGAGGAATTTCTTACACCGACTCGAATGGATTCGAAACTCTTACCGATATGAGTTAGGGCGCACATGAAGTCCATTCGGGGTGTTTGTCACTCAGTTTCACACTGTGACTGTTGTTCTCACGAATGGAGAGTTGGGACACGTCGTGATGAATTTTTAACACCGACTCGGACGGATTCAAAACGCTTACCGATATGAGTTAGGGCGCATCTGAAGTCCATTTGGGGTGTTTGCCACTCAGTTTAACTCTGTGACTTTTTTCGCACGAATGGAGTCTGAAGTGCAAGTTGGGTGACGTTGTGACGAATTTTTGAAACCGACTTGGACGGATTCGAAAAGTGTCCCGATATGAGTTAGGGCACGTATGATTTCCATTCGAGGTGTTTGTCATTCAGTTTCACTCTGTGACTTTTGTTCGCACGAATGGAGTCTGCAGTGCAGGTTGGGACACGTCGTGATGAATTTTTAACACCGGCTCGTACGGATTCGAAACGCTTTCCAATATGAGTTAGGGTGCATCTAAAGTCCATTCGGGGTGTTTGTCACTCAGTTTCACTATATGACTTTTGTTCGCACGAATGAATTCTGCAGTGCAGGTTGGGACACATCGTGAGGAAGTTTTAACACCGACTCGGATGTATTCGAAACGCTTACCGATATGAGTTAGGGCGTATATGAGATCCATTCGTGGTGTTTGTCTCTCAGTTTCACTCTGTGACTTTTGTTCGCCCGAATGGAGTCTACAGTCCAGGTTGGGGCACGTCGTGAGGAAGTTTTAACACCGACTTAGATGGATTAGAAATGCTTACCGATATGAGTTAGGGCGCATAAGAAGTGCTTCCGGGGTGTTTGTCACTCAATTTGACTATGTGGCTTTTGTTTTCACGAATGGAGTCTGCAGTGCTGAAGGACCATGTGGAGGTCCATCCATGTTTGTGATGAGTATTTGACTTTATTTGAGCAAGGTGTGCTCAAGTTTGAGTTTGATTTGGATTGATTTTCAAAATGAAGCAATTTGAGTTGTCTCTGCCAGGAGTGGCAGTACCGGCCGTATGGGCGCGGTAGTGATGAGTTGGATGGGTTTATTGCATATCATTGTGGGCATTGCTATGAAAGGTTTTTCCTTGTCTTTGATGGTTGCAGGGCAACGGTTCTAGGTCATGGTGAGGCGGAGGATGACCAGGACTAGGCGAGGAGCGTCGGTGGTCCGAACGGTTGGGAGATCGCCGGAAGATGATCGAAGACGGAGTTCGGGCAAGTCAAGAAGACAAGGAAAGCAGATGATGCTAGCTAGATGCCGCGTGGATCAATAAGGGCCGTCGGATTGAGGTCTAGTTGATAGGTTAGCGGGTCTAGGTAGTATGCTTTGAAAACCATGCAAGAAAACCCGGTATGTGTGTGGGTTTTGGGTTAGCCCTTGCATGGCTGAGTGTGTGGGTTAATCCTAGCCCTTAGATGAGTGCTCTAGGGTTGAGGGACTCATCCAAGGGTGGTAGGTGGCCCAAGAGAGTATAAATAGGGGTGGAGGAGTAGCCTCCTTCCCTTGAAGGTTTTGAGGTTTGTGAATGCTCCTTTGAGCTTTGCCCACATGAAAGTGAGGCTTTGTAATCTCTCCTTCCAGAAATGAAAGTTTTATCCATCCATCTCTGAATTTATTTTGCGCATTTACATTATGTCTTTACTTTACGCAATTTAAATTCAGCATTTACTTTCCCGCAATTACATTCTCGCAATTTACTTTCACGCAATTTGGATTTGCCTCCCCTCCTTCTAAATGCTGTTGATCTTGGATGTTTTGAGTGTGTTCATATGGTTTTACATTTCTTTTACACTCTTGGATTGAGTAGAGAACATCTTTTCTATCAAGTTCCAACTTTGTCCAGAACTTGTTCTTTGCGCAGCATTAAGTATTTGATTTTTATAAAAATATAGAAATATCCTTTTTAAGTGATTCTTCATGGAGGAGGTGCGGGACTCAGATATCCACTTGCAGAAACATTTTGGAGTTCACTTGTTGAACCGTTTGGGCGCCATGAGGTGAAAACCGAGCCCCAATCTTTCTGCTCGAAGTTCTTGACTGACTGTGTTTTTCTATTTTTCCTGTTTTTTCTGTAAGGCTTTTTGAGGAGAAATTTGGCGTACTTCTTCACGACTCTGATGCTCATAGGGAGAAAATTTCTCAATATTTTGTGAGCTGCAGAAACCCACCAACCTCCTGTTCAAATTGAGGACAAGTTCTGGAAATTCTGCTTTTGTTTTTCTGAAAATGACTTTTGTGATTTGAATTGATGTTCTTTCAAAAAGCAAGAGTTGGATTGATTCCTCTTTATCTTGGACACTAGACAACCAGGATTGTGACTCAAAAATCCCCACATATTTTATGGTACTTATCCATGCAAGCTTGGGGTACACATAGTTGTCTAGTTTTTCGGGTTTTTCACGATTTCTTTTGAGCGATCTTGTCGAGGTTTTTGTTGGAGTATTTTGGGGGAAAATTTATTTGTGACCATTCACCCCCCTCTGTTCGCCATCTCGGTCCTTCAATTGGTATCAGAGCCTGTTTTGCTCTTCCATAGATCTTGACCGGTCTCAAGAGCCATGGCGATGGACAAGTATTCCACCAAGCCTCCCATTTTTTCTGGAGTCGATTTTCCATTCTAGAAGTCACGCATGGAGTCATACATTACTTCCTAGGGCTTCCTGATATGGCAGAATGTGAAACCCCATATGATGTTCCTGCCGATGAAAACGTCACGGCCGGCAATATAGCTAACGTTGAGGCGAATGCTAAGGCAAGGAACATCCTCATACAGGGTCTTAGCCATAGTGAGTATGACAGGATTTCTCACCTTCATTCTTCTCATAAGATTTGGGTGACCCTCAATGCTTATCATGAGGGCACTACCCAAATCAAGACGGTTCGACAGGACCAATTCAAGCGTGAGTTCAACAAGTTTGAACAAAGACTTGGTGAGAGTCTTGATGAGTGCTTGATCGTTTTACCAAGATCTTGGCGATCTTGAGCGGTTGGTTGCATATACGACTCGGATAATGCTCGACATTTCTTGACCGCTTTTCGATTTGCGTGTTTGGGAGATAAAGGTGACCACCATCAAGGACACCACTGACTTGTCGACTCTAACTCTTGACGGGCTTTATTCCCGCCTCAAGACTCATGAGATCGATGTCGTCTCATGGAAGACGAAATCTCAGTCGATGGCCTTGGTCACCGATCCCATTGGATCTCCTTCTTCTGATCCTTCTATTGGTTTCTCTCTTTCCGCCCTTTGTGAGCTAAGCGATGACCAACTGGAAAAATTTCCAGAAAATGAGCTTTCTGTTCTCGCTCGCAAGTTTTCTCATGCATACAAGAGGGTGAGAGAGAGGAAGAGAGGTGGCATGATCACTGCTTGAGTGCGGTGGCCCCAACCACATTCGGGCGAACTGTCCCAAGCTGGAGAAGGGCAAGAACGATGTTGGCGGTTCGGGCAAGAACGACTACACCGACAAGAACCGCAACAAGAAGCCTCCAGTTCGTGAGCCGACGCGTGAGAAGAAGTATCACAACTTCTCCAAGAACAAGAAGCTCTTCCACCGCGTCCTCGCCGCGATTGACGACATCAACCTCTCCGACACCGAGACATGGAGCGACGAGGGCGAGGATGAACCGCAAGAAAAGAAGGGCGGCGGCGACTTCTCCGGCATGTGTTTCATGGCCGACACCAACGACATCAGCGACTCCGAGCTCTACAGCGACTCGGACGAGGTATCCTCCTATGACCAGCTCAACGAAGTTTTCTGCAAATTAGGAAAATTTCATGCTAGAGCTAGAGCTAGGTGTACGGAGCTTGAGAAGGAAGTAGGTACCTTGACTCGGGAGTTAGCTTGTCTTAGATCTTCTCCCTCCCGAGTCACTGATGATTCCTCTTTGTGTGATGCTATTCTTGTGGAGTTGGAGAACTTAAGGACTATGCATGACAGTGTGTTGACTGAATTAGAAGAAAGTCTTAAGTTGAAGAATGATAGCGATAATTATGTTGATGCTATTCCACTAGATGCTAGTTTTCTTCATGCTCAATCTACTCCTTCTTGTGCTAATTGCCCTAAATTGCTTGCTGAAATTGATGTCATGAGCGATCACCTTAGGAAGCTTTATTCTAGAAATGATGAACTTGAAATGCATGCTTCTAAGGATCCAGTCAGCTCATATGAGGGCTTTAGGCAACTAAAACTTGACAATGAATCCTTAAATATCAAGTGTGCTAAACTTGCTAAGGACTTACTAGATAAGTCACAAGAAAGTTGCTTGCGATGTTCTTTGATTGAGGGGGACTTGGATAAAATCCTTGTCGAGCTTAGGAAGAAATTAGAAGACCAAGGTCATAGAATTAGAAATGCGTCTTGCGTTTCTTGTGAGGCCCTCAAGATTGAGGCAGCCGTGCTGAGGGAGAAAAATGCACGTGCTGAGAGAGCTCATTTTTCTGGTTCTTCTTCTTCTTCCCCCTGCTCTTCTTGTGCCTCTTTCTTTCGAGATTGCCAGTGTATTATGAGCATTCTCGAGAAGTTTGTTGGAGGCAAGAAGAAGCTCAATCTTATTCTAGACCAATCCAAGATTAGTAGATTCAATCAAGGTCTAGGATTTGATCCCTTGGAGCACGCTCGGGCGCATCCTCCCACCATTGTGCGCGGCTCCAAGAGTGGTGAAATTGTGGTAGCTCCCAGAGTGAGTACCACCGTGTTTAGGTCTGTTTGGGGTTGTCCATAGGACTTCGACCGAAGGGTATTACTCCTATTATACGCCTCTAGCAAGGCGAAGTACACATGCACCTTCTGTAAGAAAGATGGTCACCTAGTAGATTTCTGCTTCAGGCGCGCCAAGATCAATCGGCGTGAGCGTGTTGCTGCCCTTAAGGGTATTCAAGGTCATCCCCAGACTTTGAGTGCTCCTAAGACACACACTGCTTCTAGACAGGTTAGAGAGTCGCCTGTTTTTGGGCAGCGTCCAGGACTCGGTTTTCATGCTAGTTCTTTGAGTTTTAGTCCTGGAGCTGTTCGTAGTTAGTCTTTCCGCCGTCCTCTTGATATTCCTTGTTTTTCTCATCGTGGTAGATATCAGTGGCGTGATGTGTTTTCTGGTAGGAGTTTTAGGCAGCTTCACTGTGGTGGTTCGGCTTTTGCACCACGGCATGCCAACCCAGTTTCAGCTCCTAGATCATCTACTAGAGTTGCTACTGATCTTGTTAGGGTTAAACGTCAGAGAGACACTCGAGTCCAGTCTTCTTATGTGACTGGTACTCTGAGGTGTCGTATAGTTCAGTATTGGGTTCCTAAGTCTTCACTCTATCCCAGTACTGAGTCATCTTTCTCTCTTGTGTCTTGATCAGGTTCGTCGGATGGGGAAGGGAGATGTATTGTCGACTTCGGTTGTTCTCGTCATATGACCGGAGATTCTCGATGGTTGTCTTCCCTAGTCCGAGCCCCCGGTGATGAGTTGATCACTTTCGGGGATGCTTCTTTAGGTAGAGTCATCGCTAAAGGTACCATTTGCATTAATGACAATTTCATTCTTAAAAATGTTGTCTTAGTAAGTAAGCTGCAATACAATTTGCTTTTTGTTTCTCAGCTTATTGATGACTCTTTCGAGGTGAGTTTTAAGAGTAATGCATGTAGAATCCTCGATTCATCAGGAGGGTTAGTTTGCGGGATTTCTAGATTTGGGAGAGTCTTCCGTGCTGATTTTTCTGTTTCTTCTGGAGACTCTCTTCGGTGTTTTATTGCTTCTGAGTCCCTTGATCTCTCCTTCTGACATAGGAGACTTGGTCACATTGGATTTGATCATTTGATCCGAGTTAGTAGCCACGATCTCATTCGTGGTTTGCCCAAACTCAAATTGGTCAAAGACTTAGTTTGCTCTCCTTGCCGACATGGCAAGATGGTTCTTCGCTTCTCATCCCCGATCCCATTGTGATGGTGATGCACCAGACAGCTTTTACATATGGACACTGTTGGTCCAGCTAGAGTGCAGTTAGTGGGTGGGAAGTGGTATGTTCTTGTAATTGTTGATGACTTTTCGAGGTATTCTTGGGTTTTTTTCATGTCCTTGAAGGATGAGACTTTTACCCATTTTAGGGGTTTGGTTCATACGTTATCTTTTGAGCTCCCTGGTGCCCTACGAGCTATACGCAGTGACAATGGCACGGAGTTCAAGAACTCCTATTTTGAGAGTTTCTGTGTGGAGTGCGGTTTAGAGCATCAGTTCTCCTTTCCCTCGTCCCTCGGCAAAATGGCGTAGTGGAAAGGAAGAACAGACTCAGTAGAAATGGCGGGACGATGCTAGGCAGTACAATACTCCTAGGAAGTTTTGGACTGAGGCTATAGATACTGCTTGCCATGTTTCTAATCGTGTATTCTTGAGAGCACACTTGCACCGCACTTCTTACGAGTTGAGGTATGGGCGAAAGCCAGTGTTTCTCATTTTTGTGTGTTGCAAGTGTTTTATTTTGAAGTCTGGTAACCTGGATAAGTTTGAGTCTCGTTCTTTTGATGGTATATTTCTGGGTTATTCGACTTCTTCTCGTAGCTATAGGGTCTGGAGTTGCGATGCGCATAGGATCATAGAGACATGTGAAGTGACCTTTGATGAGGCTAGCCCAGGAGCTAGACCCGATATTTCAGGCTCTTCTTCTCCCTCTGAGACCATCTTTGTAGAGGATGTGGATGATGGAGATGATGGTGTTCCACCTGATCTAGTCCCCTCTACACCTGAGGTGCCTCCTGTTTCCATTTCTGCACCTCAGGAAGGCCGGCCCTTGCCTTCTGACTCTCATTCAGCTAGTGGCTCTGCTCCTACCTCTTCTGTGCATGAGGTAGAGGCCATACGCCTACAGTCCTCCCGACATATCGTAAAGCTCATCCACCTGATCAGATCATTGGTGATCTGTTTGAGCGGGTCACTCGCTCAAAATCAGATTTGTCCAGTTTCTGCCTGGCCTTCGTTGCCTCCTTTGAGCCGAAGGATGTTTCTCATGCATTATCCAATGAGTCATGGATTAATGCTATGCATGAGGAACTTGAGAACTTTGAGAGGAACAAGGTATGGCAGCTTGTCGAGCCCCCATCTGGTCATAATGTCATTGGGACCAAGTGGGTGTTCAAAAACAAGCAGAGTGAGGATGGGGTTGTAGTTAGAAATAAGGCTAGACTAGTTACACAGGGCTTTTCTCAGGTTGAGGGTCTTGACTTTGAGGAAACCTTTGCCCCTGTAGCTAGGCTAGAGGCTATCCGAATCCTACTTGCATTTTCTGCATCCAAAGGCTTCCAGCTTTATCAAATGGATATCAAGAGTGCATTCCTCAATGGCTATATTGAGGAAGAGGTTTATGTCAAGCAACCTCTAGGATTCGAGAACCCCAAGTTTTCGAGTCATGTATACAAGCTTTCCAAAGCTTTGTATGGACTCAAGCAGGCCCCCAGAGCATGGTATGAGAGACTCAAGTTTATCTTCTCAGCCATGACTTTAAAATGGGCATAGTAGACAAAACTCTGTTCATCAGACACCATGAGTCTCATTTTCTTCTCGTCCAGATTTATGTGGACGATATCATTTTTGGTGGCTCGTCTCATTCGCTTGTGTCTCAGTTTTCCGAGGTGATGAGCACAGAGTTTGAGATGAGTATGATGGGCGAGTTGAGCTACTTTCTTGGCTTCCAAATCAAGCAGACTCTGGAGGGTACTTTCTTTCATCAAGGCAAGTATACGTGACCTTCGAGGCGCTTTGATATGTCGATGGGAAGCGGTGATGACTACTATAGCCACCTGTTGTCCTCAAGCCCGATGAGGATGGTGAGCCTGCTGATCAAAAGGAGTTTGAACATGATCGGCTCCCTCTTGTACCTCTTTGCTTGAGGTGGACATACATTTATTTGTGTGTGCGTGCGCGATTTCAAGCTTCTCCTCGCGCCTCTCACCGCCAGTGATCAAGCGCATCTTCGGTACTTCGTGCTACCACCGATTATGGTATTTGGTACTCTTCTTCTTCTTGTCTATCTCTTAGAGCCTTTTCCGATGCCGACTTTCTTTGGTTGTAGGATAGATAGGAAGAGCACTTCTGGCTCTTGCCAATTCATTGGCACTTCTCTTGTTTCTTGGTCATCTAGGAAGAAGTGCAGGGTTGCCTGATCCACGGCGAGGCCGAGTATGTTCTTGCTGACGATTCTTTGTTGCCAAGTGCTCTGGATGAGATCGACCTTACGGGACTTTGGGTTAGAGATAGAGAGTGTGCCACTCTTCTGTGATAACACTTCAGCTATTTGCATTGCTAAAAACCCAGTGCAACATTCCCGGACCAAGCACATTGATATTAGATATCACTTCCTTAGAGACCATGTGGAGAAGAGAGATATCGCGTTTCAGTTCGTAGAGAGTGACCTTGATTAGCGATATCTTCACCGAGCCTTTGGATAGCTCCAGATTTGTTGCCTTGAGGAGTGAGCTTGGAGTCGTGAGCCCTTACGGCCTTTCGTGAGGGGGAGCTGGTTTGTATATTATGTATTATATGTTTTCTTCTAACTTTTCTTTTCTTTGTGCTTCTTCTGGGTGACTTTGAGCTTGTTTTCTTGAGTTGAGTTCACTCACTTAGACTTTTGGCATGCCTTACATGGACCTCTTATCTTGTTCTTTAGGTTGCTATCATGCGTGATTAGCTGTTCTCTCTTCTCTCTAGGTTGAGTTCCCTCACAGTCTTACAAGTCTAGCAGGTATTGGGCCTCCTGGGTAGACAGGGTCTGTGTGCACTCCTTAGTTGGGATCTAGAGTCAGTTTCCCTATGTCAGTCACTGGGGAAGATAAGAGCGAGTGTAAGCCGTAGTGAGTCTCTTATATCTTTTATATGCTCTATAGCCATCCAGTTTTGTAGTTTCTCGACTTCTTCTCCTCATTCTGTTTTGCTGGTTGTTATTGAGTTCACTCGGGTTTTCTTTATGCCTAATCTTGATAATAACTCAACTTTAACCAGATTTGAGCTTAAAATTGATTCATTTGTTGAGGGGGAGTTTGGGAATCTGTTCATGCATTGCATTTAGACTGCATTTTCTGTTTTATGAGCTTTGTCTATTATGCAATTGATTTCTTCTTCATGCTATACACCATGCTACATCATTTGAAGAAAATCACTAGCTTAGGTATGTCCAAGTTCATTTAACTTGCTAAGCTTAAAAATGAAATAAGCCTTAAATGAAAAACTTGATGGCTATTGCTTTTACTTGCTAGGTTTCTTCTCTAGAGGTTTGTGCCATAATTTGAGAAATTTTGGAGTTCTCTAGAGTCCTATAGCAACAGGTGAAACTAGTTTGATCCATGCTAGAGTCCTTCAATTGCTCATGAATCATTGTGCTAAAAATGAAAATTAAACAAAATTGACTCTTCTTGTGCACATACGACTCAACACCTTGCATTCACAAGACCGCTTCCCATTGCACTTGGGATGAACTTGGAATACATCGTGTTTAACCTAGACCATCCTCTTAAGAGTTCATCTTGAGATGGTCGCATACGGCTTGAGTCAATTTGTTGTCAAAAAGAAAATGCATATAAATTAAAAACAAAGACATATGTGGGTAAAGAATGCAAATAATGTCAAACATTTGTACCCCTCTATGTCTTGTATGATGATAAATCAAAATTTGCATTAAGTGATAAATGAGCCCGAAGGACCTTGTATGCTCTTCTAGATTCCCCAAAGTGTTGAGTAGGTTGAACTCTAGGTTTTCCTTTTGATCCTTAGTGTGGCTATTCTTCTATTTTTGAAACTAAAGCTAAGTGTTGCACTTGTCAAATCTTGCTAAAAATGATATATTCAAAACTAAGCTTGTATTTGCACTTGGACATGTCTTAGTTTAGTCATCTTCTGAAATTGACAAGCTTGGTGTAATATCCTTCCATTTTGATCAATTGGATAATCTTCAAAGCTCTTTCGATTGCATTTCTTGCATACATAAAAAGAGGGAGAAAATTCCATTTTGATGCCTATATTGCCAAAAGGGGGAGAAAATGTAGAAAAGGCATCATTAAAAAAAAGAGAGATAAAAATGTGAAAGCTTGTTGGTTCTTATGATATTTGTAAATCTTTGCTATTTTTTATGGATCATAATCACATTTGGCACTTACGATTGGTTTTTAGAGCTTTTGTGGAAAACTTGCTCTTTTCATAGTCTTGCTCTAAATTCTTTCTGCCAACTTGGTCATGATTTTATATCTTTCTCTCTGGACCAAGTTTGGCTTCGCAATCAAATTGCTTTCTTCTTCTCTCATTGAAACTCAAATTTATGCCATTTGTGTTGTTTGTCAATATACTCATCAAGGGGGAGATTGAAGGACCATGTGGAGGTCCATCCATGTTTGTGATGAGTATTTGACTTTATTTGAGCAAGCTGTGCTCAAGTTTGAATTTGACTTGGATTGATTTTCAAAATGAAGCAATTTGAGTTGTCTCTGCCAGGAGTGGCAGTACCGGCCATATGGGCACAGTAGTGATGAGTTGGATGGGTTTATTGCATTGCAACTCCCTCCATCAATAATAACTCGCACTGAACGTTTATTGATGACATTTTGTTTGGAACAAGTTATGGCGTTGATTCTGTTCAGCATTCTCCATTTGCACACTAAGGATACGCTTCACAATGATGCTCATGTATCTTTCTGAAATTTCAGCACCCGAATTCTCCTCCTCATGTTTACCCCCTTTATCCTCACCTGTGAGGTCAGTCGCAACTAGAGCAAAATCTTCTTCAACATCACTAGTAGAAGTGTACACACCATCTTCCACGACAATTAAAGCACGTTGACTTGGACAATCACGCATCATGTGTCCAAATCCTTTGCATCGATGGCATTGCATGTCGCGTGTACGACTTGTGGATGCAACTGAAGAAGAACTCTTTGTGGGAGCTTGTACCGTGGTTATTTTCATGTCGGAGACATGTGATGGAGTGGAAGTAGAGGCAGCAGGGCGCCCACGGTTGGAGGGTGGAAGTGCTCGTCCTGAAGTAGTGAATGGAGCCTTTACTTGCACTTGGCTTGCTCGTGACGAAGAAGAGCCTCCAAAGTTTCCTCTCAACTTGGAATGTCGTCCCTGTACTTCTCTTTCAACTTTGCAAGCAAGATGAAATAAACGAGTGACAGAGTTGTATTCTTTATAATCAAGTATGTCCTGAATTTCACGATTAAGTCCACCTAGAAATCTAGCCATCTTAGCATCTTCATTATCTTCCAAACCACACCGCAACTCATAAATTTGCATTTCTTGATAATACTCCTCTACAGATTTATTTCCTTGATTTAAACATTGTAATTTATTGAGCAAGTCACGAGCATAGTAAGAAGGAACAAACCTAGCTCTCATCATTCTTTTAAAGGCATTCCATGTTCTTGGTGCATTTCCATGATTCCTACAAGTCTCACTCCACCAAATGGAGGCAAAAGCAGTGAACTCACTAGTGGCAGCCCTAACTTTTCTATCTTCAGGAAAGTTATAGCATGCAAATTTTTGCTCTACCGCTAGCTCCCAATCAAGATAAGCATCAGGGTTATATTTTCCATCAAATGAAGGTATTGTAAACTTAACCTTTCCCATGGGATCATTATGTACCTCTCGTGGTTCTCGTTGATTCCTACCCATACTTTGCCGATTATGTCGAAGTCGTCGATGATCTCGTTCATTGTTGGAGTTAAAACCATCATCATCCTCAGTGTCAGCAATATAATTGTTCTCTTCCTCTTCCACCTCATTTGCCCAAGCACGGGCAGCATGCCGCGGTCGGCGTCCATGTGCTCCATTTTGTTCTTGTCCATTGTTGGCCACATTTTCAACAAGTGGTGGTTGTTGTCCCTCAAGGCGATCTACTTGGTTACAGAGGGCTGCGATGTTGTTGTTGATTTCAGCCAAGACCTCATCATGGTTGGTAGCATGCACATTCAATAAATGTGTGAAGTGTTCTATGATTCCTCTTGAGCGAGGCGTGAGAATTTCAGCTTGGTTTTCTTCATTGCTTCCATTGTCATCTGCCATGGTTAGCAATAAACAGGAAAACACACAAAGGTATGTAATTCCCTATCACTACTACTTGCTGAAACGATTGGGTGTCACTCTCTCTTGCTCTTACCAAGCTCTTACAAATTCTTACGAATGCAGCAAGTGGTGCAACCGGTTGGTGGCTGGTTCGTGATAAACCAAACTCAAATGTGAACAAAGCGATTGCAAGGCTTATCACCTGTATGGTTAGTAGAAAGTGGAGCTCGGAAAAGCTTTATAATGAGTAGCAAAGGAAAACAATCAGCCAATTTAAGAATTTGCATAAAATTGAATAAGTGTTGAAACTAGCAATTAGCCTATGTTCTTTGATAAAAAAGATGGATATTAGGCTAAACCAAAAGATATGGCAGTGGATACAAGTGGTAAACACAACAAAATTCAAGCATATGCAATTTGCAACTTGGGAGCACAAGATGGATACAACTTTGTATTTTGCTGATTTCTGTCAACCAGACAGCAGGTCGGTATTTTTGCCGTATCTTTTAGTCAGTTGCCTTTTTTTCAATGATTCTTTTTTTCTTTTTTTTTTGGTTTTCTTCCTGACGGCTTTTGCAACAACTTTTCTTTTGGATAAACTTTCTGAAATTCAACCGAGCATTTTGCACGAATTTTACAATTGCACACAGATGCAGAATTCAGGACAACAATTAGGTCTTATTGAAACATTCACAGATTGCTCGTGCTTGCAAGTATGGATGTGAAAATTGACATCAACATAGAAAATTAAGTCACGGATCTACTCCTTTTGGTTTTACTCAAAAAAGATAAGGGAATTGAGTTTTATGGAGTTTTTGGTGGCGGCTGCAGAAAGGTGATCTTTCAGGCCGAGATGGGGTTGTTTGTTTTTGGGTTTGAGGGATGGATTTTGACATGGGGAGATGAATAAGAAGATGAACAGCAACAAGGCAATACTAGAACGGACGCAAACTCAAATTAGCAAAAACGAAATTAACTAATTGAAAGTCACAATGGGGTTTAGACAGCGGACAAACAAACTTTTTGTGGGGCAAATTTTCTGGACTCTAGGAAGAACACAATCAAACAACTAAACAAGATACAAGAATTCACCGGTCAACCATTGCTCTGATACCAAATGATGCGCACAAGAAGGCCCGATCTTCGGGTGAGGGGATAATTTCGATTAGGCAGAGGATGACTTTGACGATCCGGCTACGAACCACACAAGGATAAGCGCCGCAATCGCAAAACCACACTCCTAGTTGTTATCAACTGTGCCGAAGCCCGGATGACCTGACCACGAAGGTCTACTCTAGCAAGCAATCGAAGAACCAGCAAGAACAAGGATAAAGCAAACACACGAACTGAGGTTATGAACTTGTTTCTTCTTTGCTCTAGCAGTCGGAGAACAAGGTTAAAGTTCCACACATGGGGCAACTAAACTTAACAAAACCTAAGAGAAACTAAGGGAATCTTGTCCACTTTTAAGCCAAGGAGATGGCTGCTAGGATGTGGACTCACGTCACTTTGATTACATGGGAACTCAGCCCAAAATAATGGTGGCACAACACCCAATACATGGAAGATTGTTTCTGGACGTTGGAGTTTTTCGACGATATCTTCCAGATCAGAAAGAATTTGATGATAAGGTTGGATCCATTGGAAAGTGTGCGAGATAAACTTTTAATCAAGTGCTCAAACGACCCAAACGGACTCCATTTGCATTCTCTATGCCCATTTAATGTCAGACTGGTCTTTGGAGGCCGAATTGGATCCTTTCGCATTCCCACCTTGCTTGATGACTTGTGTTGGTGAATAAAAACACTCTTGCTGATCCGTGCCAAGGTTCCTAAGTATGAGAATATTATAAGGTAGCAGTCTGTTCTCCAAAGTGAAATTATGGAACCCAAGAAATGAATTTACCTGATAATTTAGTTGTCGCGCACGAGCTCGGGTAATTGGTCCTTGAATGTTGGTCGAATGTTGCTGATCACTAGGAGGAATTTGTTGGTCATTGATCATTGGTGCCATGAGTGTATCCGACGTAGCTATGTCCTCATCAGAAAGATCAGGTCACAACCTCGCATCAGTAATGATGAGGACGCCTGCCCCCGAGCGCTTAAACGACCTCAAGCCATCGAAGAACATGGTCCAGAGACCCTTTTTCGCTGACTTGGGTTCGGGGGCGGGCTCGGTCGTCTGCTCGACCACAAAGTCGGCAAGTACCTGCGACTTGACGGTGGAGCACGCCACGAATCAAATGTCGAATTTGGCTAACTCCATGGCCCATTGGGTGATGCGACCACCTGCCTTCGGGTTTCTTAGGATCTCTCCAAGCGGAAACCCACTCGGGATGACCACGACGTGGGCCTAGAAGTAATGCCAGGGCTTGCGCGAGGCCATGAAGAGGGCATAGAGCAGCTTCTGGACCTAGGGGTAGCGCTCCTTTGGCCCATGGAGCACTTCGCTGACGTAGTAGATCGACTGTTGCCGACCATCGTGCTCGGCCACTAGGACGACGCTGACGGCCTGCGCTGCGGCCGCTAGGTAGAGCAGCAGCGTTTCGCCTGGGTGCGGGGTTGTGAGCAGCAGGCGGCTGGAAAAGGTATGATTTCATCTCATCGAAGGACCGATGGGCTTCCAGGGTCCATTCGAAACCATGATGTTGGCGCAAGGCTTTGAAGAACGGCAGCCCGCGCTCCTCGAGCCTTGAGATGAAACGGTTGAGGGTGGCCACGCGGCCAGCGAGGCATTGAACCTGCTTTGCAGATATTGGGGCGGCCATCTTCTCGATCGCTTCGATCTTTTCCAGGTTCGGACCCATGCCTGAGCCCTCGATCATATAGCCGAGCACCTTCCCCGAGGTTGCGTCGAAGACGCATTTCTCGGGGTTGCGCTTGACTCCATGCTTGTTCAAGTTGGCGAAGTTCTCCGCAAGGTCGTTGACGTGGTCGGCTTCAGAAGAGCACTTGACGATGATGTCATCGACGTAGACCTTGAGATTCCGCCCGGTTTGACGGTCGAAGGTCGGGGACATCAGCCGCTGGAATGTCGCCCCGGCGTTGCGGAGGCCGAACGACATAGTTGTGAAGCAGAATGTTCCGAACGACGTGATGAAGGCCGTCTTTTCCTCGTCGCCCGCCGCGAGTTTGACCTGGTGATAGCCAGAGTAGGCGTCTAGGAAACTTAGCATCTTGGTGTTGGCAGTTGAATCCACGATCTGGTCTATGCGGGGAAGAGGGAAGTTATCCTTTGGGCACACCGAATTCAAATCCGTGTGGTCGACACACATCCTCCACTTTCCGCCCTTCTTTTGTACAATCACGGGGTTGGCCAGCCATTCGGAGTAATCGACTTCACGAACGAAGCCGGCCTTTAGGAGCTTGTCGAGATACTCCCTGATTATCGCTACCTTTTCGGGGGAGAAGCGTCGTAACTTCTGGCGCACGGGCCTGCACCCAGGCCTCGTTTGCAATTTGTGCTTGATCACCTCCCTCGGGACCCCGGGCATGTCTGCCGGTTCCCACGCGAATATGCTTTTGTTGCTGCGGAGGAAGGTGACAAGCTCGAGTTCTTATTTTGGGTCGAGCTGGGTGGCGAGAGGGACACATTTGCCCGGGTCCTCCACCTCGAGCCGCACGGTCTTGGTCGGGCCGCAGGGCTGGATCACTGCCTTCCGGCGGGCGTCCTTCTGTGCCGCGTCGGGGCCCCACTGAGGGAGCACGCCCGCAAGCTCGAGGGCCTTTTCCTCACAGTAGTGCACCGTTTTGAGGTCGCCTCGGACGGTTATGACGCCCTGGAGCACAGGAAGCTTCATGCAACGGTGGCCGTAATGGCTCACCTCCATAAACTTGATCAAAGTCGGCTGCCCAAGGATGGCGTTGTAGGGGAGATCGCCGTCTACGACCTCGAAGGTGACCAGCTCGGTGTGGAAGTTCGCCGAGTCGCCGAAGGTGACGGGCAGGACCAGCTGCCCGAGCGTAGTGGTCAAGCTCCCCGGTACGATGCCGAAGAAGGGAACCGCTATGCTCCTGATCTTGGACAAAGGAATCTGCATTCGGTCCACCGTGCTAACCAAGAGTAGGTTGAGGGAACTCCCTCTGTCAACCATAACCCTCCCGACCACGGTGTTGCTTATGGTCGGGGCAATGATCAAGGCAGTCTTAAGGTCCTTGAACATCCCCAGGGCGGCGTCGCCCCGGAAGAAGGTGATCGGAATGCTAGCCCATTTGCAAGGCTGGTCGGCAGGCTTGTCGGACGAAGCTTGGTACACAGTGCGTGCGGCGCTTTTGAGCTCGCGCCGGGATTGGTATGCAGACGAATCGCCGAAGATCATATCAACGCGATGGTCGCCCTACTGGAACTCTAGGTCGAGGCCCTCTGGCCCCTCATGGGCGACGCCTTCGTCGGGCAACTCGCCCTCCTTCGGAAGTGTGGGCATCTCCCCAACCCCATCGTAGAAGGTGTTCAGTTTGAACCGTCACGCCCTACAGCCCTTAGGTCGTGACCAGCAGCCTGGTGGAACAGAAAAAATTTGTCCAGGTCGAATCCTGGCCCGGCCTCGTTGGCGGGAGATCAGGCGTCCCCTCGATGGAGGTCGGCCCGATGCTACCCCTGCGGCGGTGGGTCACGAAGCTGCCCGTGCTGGGGTTGACGTTCCGCTTGCTGACGTCGTGGCTGACCAAGCTGGGGTCGAGGTCCGTTGCGGTCGGGTTGCCGCACCTCCATCACTTTGCGCTCGACGTCGGCCAAGGCGACCAAGCGTAGCTGGCCACCACCATCGCGGCGACCTTGCCCCTGCTTCTTGGGGTGCAGGTTCGGGCCAGCAGCAGCCTTGGCGGCAGACAGCCCGGGCTTGCCGGGAATGCGGCCGAGCATACCCTGGTCATAGTCACGCTTCCAGCGGACGGCATCGTCCTCGTCCGCGTAGCGTTTTGCCATTTTGAACAGCCTGTCCCGGACGCCGAACTTGAAGGCCTTGATGACGGCTTCGCCGGAGACGTTCGGGATTGAATTTCTTGCGCGGGTGAACTGGTGGACAAAGTGGCGGAGAGGTTCACCCTTGCCCTAGATGACGCGGTCCAGGTCCCATTCCCGTCCAGGGCACTCGTAGTAGCTCTGAAAGTTTGATCGGAGAGCGCTCCGCACTTGGCGCCACGACCGGAAGGCGCCAGGAGCCTAGTTGAAAAGCCAGGTGCGAGCAGCGCCGTCCAGGATGGTAGGGAGGCAGTTGGCCATTACAGCCTCATCCCCGCCGGCCACTAGGATCGTGGTGGAGTAGATCGACAGGAACTCGTCCGGGTTCTTGGTCCCGTCAGACCGCTCCATCGCGGAGGGGCAGAAGCGAGTCAGCCAGCGCACCCGGCGAAGGTCGACGGAGTACGCCGGGCATCCGTAGTTTGGGGCAGCGTGGTCACCGCTGCTATGGTCGGAATCGCCATCGGTGAGGTGATCGAACTCGAGTCGGCGGCGCACCCCGCGCCGAGCTCGGTAGACAGGAAGGGTGTCGTCAGGGTGGCGATGATTGCGAGCCTTCTACCGCCTGGGCGGAATGTCTGGAGACAGACCCCCGGAAGCGTCACTACTCGAAAGAGCGCTGTCGCCACCCGGCTGATTGCGGGAATGCCCGCGCATTAGGCCTACACCCCAATGAGGTGGGGATAGTTGCGGCGGGCTCCTAGCCTTCGGGTACGGAGTCGGCCAGCGAGGACGGCTGGGGCCGCGCGATTAACTACCATCGCTTCATAGGGAGCGGGGTTCGGCGAGCGTCGGTGTCCTTGCTGCGAGGGGGTGACCTCGTCGGCCGCCCTGTCGAGTTCCTTGGCAAGGGACCAGCGAAAGAGGGCCGTCCTCGCCCTGGTGGGATGAGCCATGACCCGGGCGATGGCCCGCAAGTGTTCCCGGTTGGGATCGTCCTGTCGAGCAGGGCTGTGATGCTCAAGCGAGGTGTGGAGCCCCTCGCGCTCTTCCCGTCGGAGGGCGGTGACGGCCTGGTTGATGGCAACCCGGACCAACCGACGTGCCTCCTCCGAGGCTTCTAGGTCACCGTCACTCGCTCCCGCGCTTGTCTCGTGGCTGTCAGCCATGAAGGCCAGGCGCTCGCGCTATGGCAGCGAAGGAGAGAACATGGAGGTGGAGCCCTCGCGCTCAGGAACTGCATCTGGGTTCAGCCTCACTGATAGTGACATGTCGTCGTTGGAGCCGAGGGTGCTGGCGACGCTGGAGCGGTGAATTCCGAATGAGAGAAACTCGGGCCCCACAGTGGGCTGGTTATCGACGATCGGGACCGTCGATCGCAGAAGAAAGTAAGGGGGAGCGAGGTGTCTGCTCGGGAGCGGGACCCGAGGTCATGCTCGTTCGGGGGCTCCAAGCGCCGCGGGGAAGTCATTCCAAGAAAGGATGCTGTACGCAGGGTTTTATAATGGTTCGAGCCCCCAAGGTCGGGTAATAGCTCTACTCCAGTCTCGCCCGGAGGCGGAGGGTGTATTAGCAGCTCTATGGAAGAGTACAAAGATGGGGCCCGAGCAAGGAGGGGGCCGCGCTGCTCTTCTTTGTTGGTTTTTTGGTGTCGGGTGTTGCACTTGTCTTTTGTCTATGTCATCCTCTTGTTCTGTTCTTCCTCTCCTTCTTTGTGGCCGAGACAACCCATTGCTTTTGTAGCCTCTGGGGCCCCTTGCTGCTTGGTCCCGAGGGCGATGTCAGGAGCTCGTGGTGATTAGACGGAGGCTCGGAAGTCGTCGCTAGCCGTTGAGAGTCTGACGGGAGTTGTTGAGATTTTGACGTGAGCTGTTGAGATTTTGACGGGAGCTGTTGAGCCCTAGTTCCCACGCAGGGACGGGTAGGGTGCTGATTCCCACACAGGGGAGAGTTTTGCACAAGATAAAAATAGAAAAGTTATAGATGTTTATAGATGCCCTTTTCCTTGATGCCTGCTAAGGCATCGAGGTCGAGGCTGAGGCGTCGAGGTCGAGGGCGCCTGTACCTGCGGTGGTGCCCAAGCCCGAGCTTGCTGACCCCGAGCCCGACCATCGAGGGGGGCTCGTCACCTAGATCGGGGATGAGCCCCCCGGTCTGTGGAAACCCGCCACGAGGCCGGGGGGATGCTTACACGTGGCGAAGGTACCGATCCCCGACAGTTAGCCCCCGAGGCTCAAGGGACGGCCCGAAAGCCCGGGGCGGCCTTGAGTCTTATCTTCTTTTGGGAATGGATCGATCTTTTGGCCAAGCACGGAAGCCCCCGAGGCCGACCTTAGGCGTCGAAAATCCTCCAAGGACCTCTATCGTGGTCGCCCTGAAAATGCCCTTTCGTCTTTGCGGCATTAACTTGTTGATTGTTTCCGGGAGGTGTCTAATTTTCATCGCCTTGAATTCCCGTGGGGGATTCGAGGGAGCGGCCCGCAACGCTTCGCGTCTTGACGCGACAGGCGGCGGATATGGGAAGCAACGTCTCAGATCCCCGGGGGTATTCGAGGAGGCGCGACCGTGGCATTTCACGTTCTCTGTCCGAAAATTTTGGCGCGCCTTTTGAGGAGTAACTGGCGCTAGCTGTCAGTGATCGTGCCCCTTTAAAAACTTGAAGCTGCATACCTCTGAAGTCCTCAACACTCATGCTGTGTTTTTAGCCTTTCTGCTTGTCGCCCTTTTTTCTCCCCAATCTGTCTAGATCTCTTCGAGTACCATGGACAAGTTCGGGAAAAGCACCATGACCACCGAGAGGATGAGGGAGCTCAAGTCAATGGGACTCCAGGATCCAATGACCTGGCAACTTCCGGCGGCCAGAGAGGTTGAGCCGCACCCTCGAGAGGACGAGATCGTGAGCACAGAGCAGTATATGCTCTTTAGGCTTCGGACCGCTGAGAGCGGCTTCTTGGTTACAGTGAAGGTTGGGACACGTCACGATGAATTTTTAACACCGACTCGGATCTATTCGAAATGCTTACCGATATGTGTTAGCGCGCATATGAAGTCCATTCGGGGTGTTTGTCACTCAGTTTCACTCTGTGACTTTTGTTCGCACGAATGAGTCTACAGTGCAGGTTAGGACACGTGTGAGGAAGTTTTAACACTAACTCAGACGGATTTGAAACGCTTACCGATGTGAGTTAGGGCGCATATGTAGTCTATTCGACGTGTTTGTCACTCAGTTTCAATCTGCAACTTTTGTTCGCACGAATGGAGTCTGCAGTGCAGGTTGGGACACGTCGTGATGAATTTTTAACACCGATTCGGAAGGATTCGAAACGCTTACCGATATGAGTTAGGGCGCATATGAAGTCCTTTCGGGGTGTTTATCACTCAGTTTCACTCTGTGACTTTTGTTCGCACGAATCGAGAGTTGGGACACATCGTGAGGAATTTTTTAAACCGACTCATACGGATTCGAAACGCTTACCGATATGAGTTAGGGCACATCTGAAGTCAATTCGGGGTGTTTGCCACTAAGTTTCACTTTGTGACTTTTTTCGCACTAATGGAGTCTACAGTGCAAGTTGGGAGACGTTGTGACGATTTTTTCAAATCGACTCGGACGGATTCGAAAAGTGTACCGATATGAGTTAGGGCACGTATGATGTCCATTCGCGGTGTTTGTCACTATGTTTCAATCTGTGACTTTTGTTTGCACGAATGCATTGTGCAGTGCAAGTGGGGGCATGTCGTGATGAATTTTTAACACTGACTTGGAAGGTTTAGAAACACTTACCGATATGAGCTAGGTCGCATATGAAGTCAATTCGGGGTGTTTGTCACTCAGTTTCACTCTGTGACTTTTGTTCGCATGAATGGAGTCTGAAGAGCAGGTCGGGACACATCGTGAGGAAGTTTTAACACCGACTCGGACGGATTCGAAACACTTACCGATATGAGTTAGGCGCATATGAAGTCCATTCATGGTGTTTGTCACTCAGTTTCACTCTGTGACTTTTGTTCGCACGAATGGAGTCTGCATTGCAGGTTGGGACACATTGTTAGGAATTTTTAACACCGACTCGGATGTATTCGAAACTCTTACCGATATGAGTTAGGGCGCATATGAAGTTTATTCGAGGTGTTGGTCACTCAGTTTCACTATGTGACTTTTGTTCCCACGAATGGAGTATGAAGTGCTGGTTGGGACACGTCGTGGGGAAGTTTTAACATTGAGTTGGATGGATTTGAAATGCTTACCGTTATGAGTTAGGGCGCATATGAAGTCTATTCGGTGTGTTTGTCACTCAGTCTCACTCTGTGACTTTTGTTCGCATGAATCGAGTCTGAAGTGCAAGTTGGGACACATCGTGAGGAAGTTTCGACACTGACTCGGACGGATTCGAAACACTTACCGATAAGAGTTAGGGTGCATATGAAGTCCATTCAGGGTGTTTGTCACTCAGTTTCACTTTGTGACTTTTGTTCGCACGAATGAAGTAAGCAGTGCAGGTTGGGACACGTCGTTTGGAATTTTTAACACCGACTTGGACGTCTTCGAAACGCATACCATTATGAGTAAGGGCGCATATAATGTCTATTCGGGGTGTTTGTCACTTATTTTCACTCTGTGACTTTTGTTCGCATGAATGGAGTCTGCATAGCAGGTTGGGACACGTCGTGGGGATGTTTTAACACCGACTCGGACGGATTCGAAACGCTTACCGATATGAGTTAGGGTGCATCTGAAGTTTCACTCTGTGACTTTTTTCGCACGATTGGAGTTTGTAGTGCAAGTTGGGAGACGTTATGAGGAATTTTTGAAATCGACTCGGACGGATTGAAAATGCGTACCGATGTGAGTTAGGGCACGTATGATGTCTATTCGGGGTGTTTGTCACCCAGTTTCACTCTGCAACTTTTGTTCGCACGAATGCATTGTGAAGTGCGAATGGGGGAACGTCGTCAGGAATTTTTAACACCTACTCGGACGGATTAGAAACGCTTACCTATATGAGTTAGGGCGCATATGAAGTCCTTTCGAGGTGTTTGTCACTTTTCAATCTGTGACTTTTGTTCGCATGAAAGGAATCTGCAGTGCAGGTTGGGACACGTCGCGAGGATTTTTAACACCGACTCAGATGGATTTGAAACGCTTACCGATTTTAGTTAGGGCGCATATGAAGTCCATTCGGGGTGTTTGCCACTAAGTTTCACTCTGTGAATTTGTTCGCACGAATGGAGTCTGCAGTGCAAGTTGGGAGACGTTGTGAGGAATTTTTGAAATCGACTCGAACGGATTCAAAAAGTATACCGATATTATTTAGGGCACGTATGATGTCCATTCGGGGTGTTTGTCACTAGTTTCACTCTGTGTCTTTTGTTCGCACGAATGCACTGTGCAGTGCAAGTGGGGGCACGTCGTGAGGAATTTTTAACACCGACTCGGACGGATTAGAAACGCTAACCGATATGAGTTAGGGCGCATATGAAGTCCATTCGGGGTGTTTGTCTCTCAGTTTCACTCTGTGAGTTTTGTTCACACAAATGGAGTCCGTAGTGCAGGTTGGGACATGTCGTGAGGAATTTTTAAAACCGGCTCGGATGGATTCGAAATGCTTACCGATATGAGTTAAGGCGTTTATGAAGTCCATTCGTGGTGTTTGTCACTGAATTTCACTCTGTGACTTTTGTTCGCACGAATGGAGTCTGCAGTGCAGGTTGGGACACGTCGTGAGGAAGTTTTAACACCGACTCGGACGGATTCGAAGCACTTACCGATATGAGTTAGGGCGCAAATGAAGTCCATTCGAGGTGTTTGTCACTCAGTTTCACTCTGTGACTTTTGTTCGCACAAATGGAGTCTGTAGTGTTCCTCACGACCCGTCATGAGGAATTTTTAACACCGACTCGGATGGATTAGAAACGTGATATGAGTTAGGGCGCATATGAAGTCCAACCCTGTGACTTTTTCGCACGAATGCAATCTGTAGTGCGAGTCGGTTAACATTGTGAGGAATTTTTAAAATCGACTCGGACGGATTCGAAATGCGTACCGATATGAGTAAGGGCACTCATGATGTCCATTCGGGTTGTTTGTCACTCTGTGACATTTGTTCGCACAAATGGAGTCCGCAGTGCAGGTTGCGACACGTTGTGAGGAATTTTTAACATCGACTCTGACGGATTCGAAATGCTTACCGATATGAGTTAGGGCGCATATGAATTCCATTCGGGGTGTTTGTCACTCAGTTTCACTCTGTGAATTTTGTTCGCACGAATGGAGTCTGATGTGTAGGTTATGACACGTCGTAAGGAATTTTTAACACCGACTCGGACGGATTCGAAACACTTACCGATATGAGTTAGGGCGCATAAGAAGTCCATTCATGGTGTTTGTCACTCAGTTTCATTCTGTGACTTTTGTTCGCACGAATGGAGAGTTGGGATACGTCGTGAGGAATTTGAAACACCGACTCGAACGGATTCGAATCGCTTACCGATATGAGTTAAGGCGCATCTAAAGTCCATTAGGGGTGTTTGCCACTCTGTTTCACTCTGTGACTTTTTTCGCACGAATGGAGTCTGCAGTGCAAGTTGGGTGACGTAGTGAGGAATTTTTGAAATCGACTCGGACGGATTCGAAAAGCGTACTGATATGAGTTAGGGCACGTATGATGTCCATTCGGGGTGTTTGTCACTCAGTTTCACTCTGCGACTTTTGTTCGCACGAATGCATTGTGAAGTGCGAGTGGGGACACGTCGTGAGGAATTTTTAACACCGACTCGGACGGCTTAGAAACGCTTACCGATATGAGTTAAGTCGCATATGAAGTCCATTCGGGGTGTTTGTCACTCAGTTTCACTCTGTGACTTTTGTTCGCATGAATGGAGTCTCCAGTACAGGTTGGGAAACGTCGTGAGGAAGTTTTAACACCAACTCGAATGGATTCGAAACACATACCGATATGATTTAGGTTGCATATGAAGTCCATTAGGGGTGTTTGTCATTCATTTTCACTCTGTGACTTTTGTTCGCACGAATGGAGTCTAAAGCGCAGGTTGGGACACGTCGTGAGGAATTTTTAACACTGACTCGGACGTATTCGAAACGCTTACCGATATGAGTTAAGGCGCATATCAAGTCCATTCGGGGTGATTGTCTCACAGTTTCACTCTGTGAGTTTTGTTCGCACGAATGGAGTTTGCAGTGCAGGTTGGGACACGTCGGGAGGAATTTTTAACACCGACATGAGTTAAGGGCATATATGAAGTCCATTCGGGGTGTTTGTCACTCAGTTTCACTCTGTGACTTTTGTTATAACGCGTGGAGTCTGCAATGCAGGTTGGGACACGTAGTGAGGAATTTTTAACACCGACTCGGACGGATTCAAAACGCTTACCGATATGAGTCAGGGTGCATCTGAAGTCAATTCGGTGTGTTTGCCACTAAGTTTCACTCTGTGATTTTTTTCGCATTAATGGAGTTCGAAGTGCAAGTTGGGAGACGATGTGGGGAATTTCTGAAATTGGCTCGGACGGATTCGAAAAGCGGACCGATATGAGTTAGGGCACGTATGATGTCCATTCGGGGTGTTTGCACTCAGTTACACTCTGCGACCTTTGTTCGCACGAATGCATTGTGTAGTGCGAGTGGGGGCACGTCGTGGGGAATTTTTAACACCGACTCGGACGGATTAGAAACGCTTACCGATATGAGTTAGGTCGAATATGAAGTCCATTCGGGGTGTTTGTCACTCAGTTTCACTCTGTGACTTTTGTTCGCTTGAGTGGAGTCTACAGTGCAGGTCGGGACACGTCATAAGGAAGTTTTAACACCGAGTCGGACAGATTAGAAATGCTTACCGATATGAGTTATGGCGCATATGAAGTCCATTCGGGGTGTTTGTCACTCAGTTTCACTCTGGGACTTTTGTTCGCACGAATAGAGTCTGTAGTGCAGGTTGGGACACGTCGTGAGGAATTTTCAACACCGACTTGGACGGATTCGAAACGCTTACCGACATGAGTTTGGGCACATATGATGTCCATTCGGGGGGTTTGTCACTCAGTTTCACTCTGTAGGTTTTGTTCGCACGAATGGAGATTTGGGGCACGTAGTGAGGAATTTTTAACACCGGCTCGGACGGATTCGAAACGCTTACCGGTATGAGTTATTGCGCATCTGAAGTCCACTCGGGGTGTTTGCCACTCAGTTTCACTCTGTGACTTTTTTCGCACGAATGGAGTCCAGAGTGCAAGTTGGTAGACGTTGTGAGGAATTTTTGAAATCGACTCGGATGGATTCGAAAAGCGGACCGATTGAGTTAGGGAACGTATGATGTCCATTCGGGGTGTTTTATCACTCATTTTGACTCTGTGACTTTTGTTAGCACGAATGCATTGTGTAGTGCGAGTGGGGGCACGTCGTGATGAATTTTTAACACCGACTCGGACGGATTAGAAACGCTTACCGATCTGAGTTAGGTCACATATGAAGTCCACTCGGGGTGTTTGTCGCTTAGTTTCGCTATGTGACTTTTGTTCGCATGAATTGAGTCTGTAGTGCCGGTTGAGACACGTCGTGAGGAAGTTTTAACACCGACTCGGACAGATTAGATACGCTTACCGATATGAGTTAGGGTGCATACGAAGTCCATTCGGGGTGTTTGTCACTCAGTTTCACTCTGTGACTTTCGTTCGCACGAATTGAGTCTGCAGTGCAGGTTGGGACACGTCGTGAGAAATTTTTAACACCGACATGAGTTAGGGCATATATGAAGTCCATTCGGGGTGTTTGTCTCTCAGTTTCACTCTGTGACTTTTGTTCGCACGAATGGAGTCTGTAGTGCAGGTTGGGACACGTAGTGATGAATTTTTAACACCAACTCGGATGGATTCAAATCGCTTACCGATATGAGTTAGGGCGCATCTAAAGTCCATTCGGGATGTTTGCCACTCAGTTTCACACTGTGAGTTTTTTTCGCAAGAATGGAGTCTGCAGCGCAAGTTGGGAGATTATGTGAAATTTTTTTGAAATTCAGTTAGGGCACGCATGTCTATTCGGGGTGTTTGTTAGTTAGTTTCACTATTTGACTTTTGTTGGCACGATTGCATTGTGAAGTGTGAGTGGGGGCACGTCGTAAGGAATTTTTAACACCCACTCGGACGGATTAGAAAAGCTTACCGATATGAGTTAGGTCGCATATGAAGTCCATTCGGGGTGTTTGTCACTCAGTTTCATTCTGTGACTTTTGTTCGCATGAATGGAGTCTGCAGTGCAGGTCGGGACACGTCGTGACGAAGTTTTTACACCGAATCAGACGGATTCGAAATGCTTACCGATATGTGTTTGTCCGCATATGAAGTCCATTCGGGGTGTTTGTCACTCAGTTTCACTCTGTGACTTTTGTTCGCATGAATGGAGTCTGAAGTGCAGGTTGGGACACGTCGTGAGGAATTTTTAACACCGACTCAGACGGATTCGAAACGCCTACCGATTTGAGTTAGTGCGCATCTGAAGTCCATTCGGGGTGTTTGCCACTCAGTTTCACCCTGTGACTTTTTTCGCACGAATGGAGTCTAGAGTGCAAGTTGGGAGACGTTGTGAGGAATTTTTGAAATCGACTCGGATGAATTCGAAAAGCATACCGATATGAGTTGCACGGGCACGTATGATGTCCATTCGGGGTGTTTGTCACTCAGTTTCACTCTGTGACTTTTGTTCGCATGAATGCATTGTGCAGGCGAGTGGGGGTACGTCGTGAGGAATTTCTAGCACCGACTCGGACGGATTTAAAAAGCTTACCGATATGAGTTAGGTCGCATATGAATTCAATTCGCGGAGTTTGTCACTCAGTTTCACTGTGTGACTTTTGTTCGCATGAATGGAGTCTGCAGTGCAGGTTGGCTCACGTCGTGAGGAAGTTTTTACACCGACTCGGACGGATTCGAAACACTTACCGATATGAGTTATGGTGCATATGAAGTCCATTCGGGGTGTTTGTCACTCAGTTTCACTCTCTGACTTTTGTTTGCACGAATGGAGTCTGAAGTGTAGGTTGGGACACGTCGTGAGAAATTTTTAACACCGACTCGGACATATTCGAAACGCTTACCGATATGAGTTTGGCGCATCTGATGTCCATTCGTGGTGTTTGCCACTCAGTTTCACTCTGTGTCTTTTGTTCGCACGAATGGAGTCTGTAGTGCAGGTAGGGACACGTCGTGAGGAAATTTAAACACCGACTCGGACGGATTCAAAACGCTTACTGATATGAGTTAGGGCGCATATGAAGTCCATTTGGGGTGTTTGTCACTCAGTTTCACTCTGACTTTTGTTCGCATGAATGGAGTCTGCAGTGTAGGTTGCGACACGTCGTGACGAAGTTTTAACACCGACTCAGACAGATTAGAAACGATTACCGGTATGAGTTAGGGCACATATGAAGTTCATTCGGGGTGTTTGTCACTCTGTTTCACTCTGTTTATTTTGTTTGCACAAATGGAGTCTGGAGTGCAGGTTGGGACACATCGTGAGGAATTTTTGACACCGACTCGGATGGATTCGAAACGCTTACCGATATGAGTTAGGGCGCATATGATGTTCATTCGGGGGGTTTGTCACTCAGTTTCACTCTATAGCTTTCTTTCGCACGAATGGAGATTTGGGACACGTAGTGTGGAATTTTTAAATCCGGCTCGGACGGATTCGAAACACTTACCGGTATGAGTTAGTGCGCATCTGTAGTCCATTCGGGGTGTTTGTCTCTCCGTTTCACTCTGTGACTTTTTCGCACGAATGGAGTCTAGAGTGCAAGTTGGGAGACGTTGTGAGGAATTTTTGAAATCGACTCGGATGAATTCGACAAGCGTACCGATATAAGTTAGGGCACGTACGACGTCCATTCGTGGTGTTTGTCGCTCAGTTTCACTTCGTGACTTTTGTTCGCACGAATGGATTGTGTAGTACGAGTGCGGGCACATCGTGAGGAATTTTTAACACCGACTCGGACGGATTAGAAACGGTTACCGATATAGTTAGGTTGCATATAAAGTCAATTCGGGGTTGTTTGTCACTCAGTTTCACTCTGTGACTTTTGTTCGCATGAATGGAGTCTGAAGTGCAGGTTGGGACACGTCGTGACGAAGTTTTAACACCGACTCGGACAGATCCGAAACGCTTACCGATATGATTTAGGGCGCATATGAACACCATTCGGGGTGTTTGTCACTCATTTTCACTCTGTGTCTTTTGTTCGCACGAATGGATTCTAAAGTGGTGGCTGGGACACGTCGTGAGGAATTTTTAACACCGACTCGGACGGATTCGAAACGCTTACCGATATGAGTTAGGGCGCATATGAAGTCCATGTGGGGTGTTTGTCACTCAGTTTCAATATGTGACTTTTGTTCGCACGAATGGAGTCTTAAGTGTAGGTTGGGACACGTCATGAGGAATTTTTAACCCCGACTCGAACTGATTCGAAAAGCTTTCCGATATGAGCTAGCGCGCATATGAAGTCCATGTGGGGTGTTTGTCGCTCAGGTTCACTCTGTGACTTTTGTTCGCACGAATGGAGAGTTGGGACACGTCGTGAGGAATTTTTAACACTGACTCTGACGGATTCGAAACGCTCACCGATATGAGTTAGAGCGCATCTGAAGTCCATTCAGGGTGTTTGCCACTCAGTTTCACTCTGTGACTTTTTTCGCGCGAATGGAGTCTGCAGTGCAAGTGGGAAAACGTTGTGAGGAATTTTTTAAATCGACTCGGACGGATTCGAAAAGCGGACCGATATGAGTTAGGGCACCTTTGATGTCCATTCGGGGTGTTTGTCACTCAGTTTCGCTCTGTGACTTTTGTTTGCACGACTGCATTGTGAAGTGCAAGTGGGGGCACGTCATGAGGAATTTTTAACACCGACTCGGACGGATTAGAAAAGCTTACCGATATGAGTTAGGTCTCATATGTAGTCCATTCGGTGTGTTTGTTACTCAGTTTCACTCTGTGACTTTTATTCGCATGAATGTAGTCTGCAGTGCAGGTTGGGACACGTCGTGAGGAAGTTTTTACACCGACTCGGACGGATTTGAAATGCTTACCTGTTTGGGCGCATATGTAGTCCATTCGGGGTGTTTGTCACTCAGTTTCACTCTCTGACTTTTGTTCTCACGAATGGAGTCTGCAGTGCAGGTTGGGACACGACGTGAGGAATTTTTAACACCGACTCGGACGGATTCAAAACGCTTACCGATATGAGGACTATGCCAAAACCTGCAATAGGTGACGGTCTATTTGTGACGGTTTTTTTCGAACCGTCACAAATATAACTGTCGGTGGCTTTTCTGTATTAAAAATGGAGGGAATAATATCAGTGGTGGTTCTATCCTCTAACCGCCCCTGATAATTCATTATCAGTGGCGGTTCGACGATAGAACTGCCACTGAGAACAAATACATCATTAGTGGCGGTTGGAGGATAGAACCGCCACTGATAACTGCGGTGCTATCTTCGAACCGCCACTGATACTATTGGATTATCCGTGGCGGTTCTATCCTCGAACCGCCACAGATCTAGTTAACAACCGCCACTGATAATATTGCCTATAAATAGGTGGTCTGTAGCAGCATTGGTCTTCTTCCTCCCGAGAGCAAACCAAAACTTCTAATTTTCAGATTTCGTTTTCTCCAATTCTTATGCTTGTACTTCCTCTGGTTGTTCCTTGGTGTGTTATTTTTTCTCCTCTCTTGATTTGTGTTAATCTTGTTGCAATTTAATTTTTAAACCTAGTTTAATTAAGTTTTATATGTAGATGAGATGAAAAGTTTAGATTTTGTTTATTTTTATTTACCTACCATTTTGTAGTTGATGAATTTATTTCCTAGCTAGGTTCATTAGATGATGTTGTGTTCTTTTTATAGATGATGAATTATGATGAAGCATATATTTAATATAAATTGCATTTTAAGTTCATTTGTAGATGATGAATTTATTATCTAGTTTCTTTAGATGATAAGTAATTAGATTAGTTTTTAAATTACTATTAATTTTGTTCCATTAGTGAACGGACATATACATCTTGCATATATTAAATTTATTTATTTAAGATTATTGGATATTAATATACATGAAATTTTAGTTAATTTGGTAGGTAGGTGCTCATCATTTTTAGATGATGAATTTATTATCTAGCTCCTTTAGATGATAAGTAATTAGATTAGTTTTTTAATTACTATTAATTTGGTTCCATTAGTGTGGACATATAATATACATCTTGCATATATTAAATTTATTTAATTAAGATTATTGGATATGAATATACATGAAATTTTAGTTAATTTGGTAGGTGGGTGCTCATCATTTTTAGATGATGAATTTATTATCTAGCTCCTTTAGATGATAAGTAATTAGATTAGTTTTTAATTACTATTAATTTGGTTCCATTAGTGTGGACATATAGTATACATCTTGCATATATTAAATTTATTTAATTAAGATTATTGGATATGAATATACATGAAATTTTAGTTAATTTGGTAGGTGGGTGCTCATCATTTTTAGATGATGAATTTATTATCTAGCTCCCTTAGAATTAAGTAATTAGATTAGTTTTTTAATTACTATTAATTTGGTTCCATTAGTGTGGACATATAATATACATCTTGCATATATTAAATTTATTTATTTAATATTAGTGGATATTAATATACATGAAATTTTAGTTAATTTGGTAGGTGCTCATCATTTCTAGATGATAAATTTATTATCTAGCTCCTTTAGATGATAAGTAATTAGATTAGATTTTTAATCAATTTTTGTATGCTAATTAATTTTAGATGGACCGGAGATGGATGTACAATGCGAACCGTTACAGCCGAGATTACATCGACGGGGTATCTGCTTTTCTAAGAGCCGCTGAGGAGAACAAGTTGCACAAGAAGACGAAGTACATACATTGTCCATGCATTGATTGCAAGAATGAGAAAATGTTTTCAAACAAAGAGCACATCCACTTGCACTTGATTCGAAGGGGTTTTGTACTTGGCTATACACATTGGACAAGTCACGGTGAAGAGGAAAACATACATGAAGGTGATAACGTATTGGATGATGGAGAAGGCATTATGGCAGCTGACATTGGTTATGGATCTGATGAGGATAGGTTGGACATTGATGACGATAATAATCTTGCTCAGATGTTGCGCGATGCAGAAGGGAACTACACTAGTCAGAGAGAGTTTAATCCATTCAAGGGTTTGTTGGACGACTCGGACACACCTTTGTTCCCGGGTTGCAAGGAGGAATACACAAAGTTGCACACCGTGCTTTCACTTCTGAAATTGAAGGCAAGCAATGGTTGGTCCGATAAGAGTTTCACGGCGCTATTACATCTCTTAGCGGACATACTTCCAGAAGGAAACATATTACCGATAACCACTTATTTAGCTAAAAAGGTTGTATGTCCATTGGGATTGGAAGTAGAAAGAATACATGCATGTCCAAACGATTGTATACTCTATCGCAAAGAGTATACAGACATGCATGTATGTCCGTTGTGCAAATCATCGCGATACAAGCATAAAGGCCATGACAGCGAGGGCACTGTGGTGAATAAAGGAGCTCCCGCTAAAGTGGTGTGGTATTTACCAGTAATACCTCGGTTGAAGCGTTTATTTGGAAACAAAAAGCATGCCAATTGATGCGATGGCACTCGAAGAGCGTAAAAGGATGGAAAGTCGAGACACCTGCGATTACGCGGTGGAGAACCATCGATAGGCTCTTTAGGAAGGACTTCGAGAATGAACCGAGAAATATAAGGTTTGGGTTGAGTACGGATAGAATGAATCCTTTCGGTAACATGAGTAGTATTCATAGCACTTGGCCCGTGACTTTCTGTATCTACAACCTTCCTCCATGGTTGTGTATGAAACGAAAGAACATTATGATGTCACTGCTTATCCAAGGGCCGAGACAACCTGGCAATGATATTGATGTATACCTACAACCATTGGTGGAAGATCTTGTGGTAGTGTGGAACGAAGGTGTGGTGATGCGAGGTTGTGTCCCGATCTTTCGATGAGAGCGATAACTATCGATTTGTGGAACCGACTTTGACGATCCGACTACAACGTACGACGACGATGCGCGTTAGCAATCGCTAAACCAACTCCGGAGTGTTATTGATCTTGCCGTGGACACGATCAACCTGAACACGAGGTTCAATTCCTGCAAACAACCGAAGAACAAGCAAGAACAATGGTAAAAGCAATCTGAAATTGCGAATAAGAATTGAAGGACAAAATAAGTTGGAGTTCTATTGAAGGTCTTGACAAGGTGGCTGTCCAGGACAACTTGAAGACACGAAGTTTGCACTTGGCTAAACTAATCAAACAAAACCCAAAACCCTAGATGGGGTTGCGGCTGGTTATTTATGAGATAACAAGAGGAGGTGGTCGTTCAAAACCCTAGGAAACCAAATACAATTCGATTACAAGGCCCAAGGACCACTCTGACTTGGACTGGAAAAGTGACATGACTTGTTTTGCAGTTTCCATACAGCTCATAAGGAATTTGAAGGTGAGACTGGATCCATTGGAAAGAGGGCGACGAAAGCTTTCAATCAAGTACTCATGTGCCCCGAACACCCTTCTGGATCAAAAGTTATAGCCGTTTTAAGTTGGTGCTGTCTCAGGAGGCCGAATTGGATTCCAGAACGTGATGGATTTGATCTCTCTCTCTTCTTGGCCCGTGGATGATGTGTTGGAGTAGGCACAACCAAATGTGGTCATATCCGTAGTAGTGATGTCCTCATCATCCTCCCTTTCTTGAATTTGAGTCGTCCTCGACTCATGCTCAGCTTTTAGCTTGACCTCAACAAAAAGTATTCTCATGTTCAGATCATCCTCCACAAAGCTCAATATTTCTTTCCAGCATATAAAGGCATGTTGAAAGCTTGCACTCTGGGGCCTTCCTCCCCTGTGAAGGAAAGCCATCCTAGAAGATGTAGATGATACAGAGGATGCCGTGAAGTGTCGCCAAAATGATATAGCGTTGATCATATCCAGGACGAGCATGGTCTCATCATTCTCCCTTTCTTGAATTGAAGTCGTCCTCGACTCCATCACATTCTCCTACAAAATGTTAGTAGCGAGAAAGAGCAAAGCAACATGCATATCTTTTGTGCTCAAATCAATGTCTCTTGAATCAAAATCACCCAAACACTCCCTTTCTTGAAAACTATCATATAGATTATAATCGACAGTAGGGGTACTTGATATGATATTAGAATTATCAAATTGATCACATTGTTGCATAGGATGTGGAGGTCTCAGATCTGAACAAATGTATAATCTATGCACTTTGTATTCTCCTTTATCATTATGTTTGCCAACAACATAGAAAATATTTCGTGATAACCATGGCAAATCGAATGTACAAAAATCTTCTCCTTGAAATTGTCCGGATCACACGAACATCAAATTCAATGTAACCTAAAGTATCTAAAGAAGACATCAATTTAAGCTCATCTTCTTCACTAGCAATTTGAATAACATGTCCATGTTCAGTATAAGTGTTTTGTTCAAATATAAATATTTCATGTTCATTCACTAATTTTGGCGTGGATATAAGTGAAGCATTATGACACAACTCTTCTTTATCACTAGGAATAGCAACAAAATCAGCAATGGGTTCCATTAATAGTTGCTCTACGATAGCACGATTCATGGACAGCTTTGTCTCTTCAAAATGATTTTCACCATGTATACAGTCCATACCTTTGATATTACCTTCTAAATCATTCTCCGTGGTTGTAGGTGCAACTTCAATTTCCAACTCTTCACATACGTATGGAGCAGCAAATATCTCCTCTTTTTTCACATTTTCTTCTTCATCTTTCTCCGACGGTGCTCACTTTTACGCAAAATGTTAGCTACAACAGAAGGTGCAACAATGGGCACCTCAAATAAAGCTAAAGGCTCTTTCAAAGATTCATAAGCATGTTTTCAGCTCTAAAAGCACATTCAATCAATTCGAAAGACAACTATATGTTTCATCAACAAGAACATCCCGAATTTCATGATTAAGTCCACGTATGAACCTAAGCTCGATAGCTTCCTCACATTCTTGTAAACCACAACGCAACAAACAATTTTGCAAATCATGAAAGTATTCTATAACAGTTTTAGAACCTTGTTTTAAGCATTGAAGTTTAGTAAGCAAATATTTAGCAACATATTCAGAACATAATCATTTCTCATAAGTCTTTTCATTGCATTCCAAGTTTTAGGGTCTTTATCATGTCTAGATATATGCTTCCACCAATATATCGCATCCGCGTTAACACTTTAAGCTGCGGCACTAATCTTTTGGTTTTCGGATAAGTCATAGTTTGCAAATTCTTTATCTACCGCTATCTCCCAATTAATATATGCATTAGGATCGAACTTTCCACCAAAAGAGGCAACTCAAACTTGATTTTACCTTGTTCATCATCGGTGGATGAACCGTGGCGATGTGTGGTGGGGCGACCGATGCTGTGGCGTCCATCTTTGGGAAGTCGGGCAGCAATGGGAACCCGTTGTGCACGTAGTACACCATTGTTGTTGCTTAGGAGGCGAGGCGGAGGACTGGAAGTTCCAGGGACAGCGGTGCAAGCATATCATCAAGTCTAGACAAAATAGTAGCAAGGGTAGTGTTAGCAACTCCCGAGCGATCTCGATGGATGAAGCGGTCTTCTTGCAGCGACATTTGCTCATTAGTGAGTTGTACATTGCCCTTCGTGAGTGGAGAATGATGCAGTGAACTCTTGTCACCTGACATGGTTAGTAGCATAAAGGGAAAGACAAAGGTTTATGTAATTCCCAATCAACTACTAGGAAGTGGAGGAAAGTCGCTCAACTCTCAAGCCTTAACCAAAGCTCTTACAAGTTCTTACCGTGCGGCGAGGAGTTGTCGGTAGTTGGCGGTGTCAAAAGTTCTTGAAGCTTGGATAAAGCGATTGCAAGGGACCGAACAAACGTACAAGGTAAAATATGTGGAGCTTGGTAGGCTATACTTATTTCCTATGCAATCTGATAATTCTAGTTATTGTAATGACAAGTAAGGACCCAAAATAGAAATCACAAGTCCTAGTTGCCGATCTCAAAGATATAAGCGAATTTCAAGGCAACTCACGCGCAAAGATGATGGAACTTATGCAATCAAGAAATGAGCTATAAAATATAAGTGAGGCACCGAAAGCTCTATTGCACAAGTCGTAGAGAGGCACTAACTTATTGCTTCAAGAATGTAAAAAGGGCACAAGATTGCTCACTAATTAATACAATTGCACAATCTGAAAAATAATGAACACAAATTAGGGTTTCGCTCAATGTAGTGCTGTCGGCCACTATTATGTTTTTTTTTCTTTTTCTTTTTTTTTTGTGACTTTCGGCCAACACTAGTATGAGCAAAGTTTTGGAATCCCCAACTCAATGTCACAAGACAGTGTGATATGATAATTCAAGATTATGCAATATATCAAGTAGAGCAGCCCTAAGCAATATCAAATAGATAGTCTCAATTGGGATCAAAGTATTCGCAAAGGATGAATTGGTTAACAAAGGTATGTATACTGATATTTTTGGAGTTTTATGGATTATGGATGCTACTGGACTCAACCAACTCAAAGGAACAAAACTAGAACACGAACTGAAGCAAGATACCCAAATTCAAAGTTTCTAGGGCAGCAGAATTGTCACCAAGATTAATGCTTCAAATCGACCGAAATTAGAAGGTTCACTATGGAAAGAATTCAAGATTATGTCCTCAGCTTTCAAAAGAGTACAAGAACATGCAATTTGGAGCTCGGGGGTGGAAGTTATGGCTCAAAAACCGAACTGCACAGAAACCCCCAATTTCAGCCAGCGAGACTGATTCCGATTCCGAATCAAATTCGGTTTTAAGGAGTCCGAATCACAAAGGACACCCAAAAACGTTTTTGTAGAGGACTCTTCAAGGATTCAGGAAAGTATAAAAACTTCCCAAACGGAGTTCGGACGTGAGAATTATGATCAAAATACCGAACCGATCTGGATTGGAAGTATAACTTGCTTCAACAACTTTGATATCCAGATTAAACAGCTTTAGGTCCAGAATTAGAGTTCATGCCCAACTATGATTTTGTGGAGATCGTTCTCAGGTTTCAGAAAAGTGCAAAAACACTAGAATCCGAGCTCGTATACGAAAGTTATGAACAAAACAAAGTACTGGACAGATTGAAAGAAAAGCTACGCGAAGGGAAAAAACAATCAGCAACTAAAACAAGGACTCTAATGGATCAAAACCTAACAAAACTCACTAAAATAATAGATTGAATCTAAAGGTTGAATTTTTGTGGAGTAATTTTCAATTTAGGACAGAAAACAAAAACTAATCTACAGTATAAATCTCTCACCGAGCAACTTGGCGCTCTGATACCACCTGATGCGAGGTTGTGTCCCGATCTTTCGATGAGAGCGATAACTATCGATTTGTGGAACCGACTTTGACGATCCGACTACAACGTACGACGACGATGCGCCTTAGCAATCGCTAAACCAACTCCGGAGTGTTATTGATCTTGCCGTGGGCACGATCAACCTGAACACGAGGTTCAATTCCTGCAAACAACCGAAGAACAAGCAAGAACAATGGTAAATGCAATCTGAAATTGCGAATAAGAATTGAAGGACAAAATAAGTTGGGGTTCTATTGAAGGTCTTGACAAGGTGGCTGTCCAGCACAACTTGAAGACACGAAGTTTGCACTTGGCTAAACTAATCAAACAAAACCCAAAACCCTAGATGGGGTTGCGGCTGGTTATTTATGAGATAACAAGAGGAGGTGGTCGTTCAAAACCCTAGGAAACCAAATACAATTCGATTACAAGGCCCAAGGCCCACTCTGACTCGCACTGGAAAAGTGATGTGACTTGTTTTGCAGTTTCCAGACAGCTCAGAAGGAATTTGAAGGTGAGACTGGATCCATTGGAAAGAGGGCGACGAAAGCTTTCAATCAAGTACTCATGTGCCCCGAACACCCTTCTGGATCAAAAGTTATGGCCGTTTTAAGTTGGTGCTGTCTCAGGAGGCCGAATTGGATTCGAACGTGATGGATTTGATCTCTCTCTTCTTGGCCCGTGGATGATGTGTTGGAGTAGGCACAACCAAATGTGGTCATATCCGTAGTAGTGATGTCCTCATCATCCTCCCTTTCTTGAATTTGAGTCGTCCTCGACTCATGCTCAGCTTTTAGCTTGACCTCAACAAAAAGTATTCTCATGTTCAGATCATCCTCCACAAAGCTCAATATTTCTTTCCAGCATATAAAGGCATGTTGAAAGCTTGCACTCTTGGACGCTTCCTCCCCCTGTGAAGGAAAGCCATCCTAGTAGATGTAGATGATACAGAGGATGCCGTGAAGTGTCGCCAAATTGATATAGCGTTGATCATATCCAGGACGAGCATGGTCTCATCATGTGGGATGAGTACAAGCGAGAATACTTCATCCTACGCGCATTGTTGTTTTGCACCATCAATGATTTCCCTGCCCTTGGTAACCTATCCGGTCGTATTGTAAAAGGGGCCAAAGCATGCCCCCAGTGCATGGATGAACCCGCTAGTGTGTGGCTCAATAACTCGAGGAAAACTGTGTATATGCATCACCGTAGGTTCCTTTGCAGGAATCACCCCTACTGCAATATGAAGAAACAATTCGTCGGGACAAAAGAGGATGGTATAGCTCCAAGGCCTCGTCGTGGGGAAGAGGTATATGATATGGTTAAGGATATTAATGTCGTACTTGGAAAGGGAGATAGTAATAATAAATCGAGGTCTTGTACTGAGAAGACCACGTGGATGAAGAGATCGATATTTTGGAACTTGCCCTATTGGAAGGACTTAGAAGTTCGACACTGCATAGACGTCATGCACGTAGAGAAAAATGTATGTGACAGCTTGATTGGTCTTTTGTTGAACATTCCTAGCAAAACTAAGGACGGACTGAAGGCACGAAGGGACCTGGAAGATATGAAAATCAGAGCCGAGCTACATCCTCAAGACACCGGGAAAGGGCGACTTTACCTTCCCCCAGCTTGCTACACTCTATCCAAGAAAGAGAGAACAGACCTCTGCAAATGCTTGCATAGTGTGAAAGTTCCGTTCGATCCCTCCCGCGCCCGACGCCACCCAAGTGTATAGTCAAAATGTTTTTGAGCTGATTAAGTTCGGTTTGAGTTCATCAGATAGTCATTCAGCAAGTAAGCAAAATATAATGGTATCAACATGGAAAATAAAGATAGCCTAGTGTGTGCATAAACAATCATAGAATTCTTTAAGAGTCCAAAAAGGCACATAGGTCAGTTGTGAAGCATATGCATGAAAAACATAAACTTGTGTTTCAGCAAGGGTGTGTTGTCCAGCAACTATGCTTAGGAAGGTTCAGAAAAACTCAACCATATTTAATCAAGCAACTACTATAGTGCAGTTTAATAATTCGTTTTTATTCAATTCTTTACATAAATGCATATTTATAGACAAGAGGAGGTGGTAGGAGTTGTTGAGCATAATCAATTGCAGAGAAGCTCAAAAAACACAATCATTAGATTACTAACTTTCATCAGATTGACATGGCATAGGAAAGAACCAAGCGCGAAACATGATTCACATGTTTCAGTGTCATATTACACACCAACCACATTAATGGCACAAGCATAAGAGGTTAACATCACATCCACATTTCCGAGAAATGATCAAATAATCAGATGTAATAGGATTCTTTGGTGGTCACTTCATGGCGTACATTTGCAGATCAGGCAAGTTAAAACATCACCATTTTTTGAATGAACTCTCAATAGGAAAGAAATATACAAATCTTAGTTTATTACCTCCCAACACCGAAGGCTTGAATCAGACTCATCTGCCAACACATTGGCACTCTGTACCACCATCTTGCAACTCCACCCTCTGATAGATTTCATCCACCAACTTTGCATACAGAAGACTGCTCTCCTCTAGCAAGCATGCTATAATTGAGTTCTTCATCGACCACCCAATCTCCTCTGGTTTTAGCTGATAAGCAGAAACCTCCTTGTAATAATCAAACAATCATCAATCTCTCACGCCATTCAATGGATGCGACTTCTTTATCTACCAATTCGATTCGGTAGAGACCCTCTTCCTCTTGTCCGCTTCTTGGTCTCTGCGTTGATACATGCGCACAAGAGGCGTCAACAATCATAGAACCGGCTACTCCGGCCTCACCATCCACAGCTGTTTCTTTTGCATCACAACCATCCATCAGAAAACCTTCAAGAAGGTAGATTAAATGGCACACCCATTAACTAATCTAACAAAATTATTCCCATTTGCTCACCAGTCGTCCAGAAACATTTGTGGACAAACAAGAGAGCAAGCTTTTTGCAAGAGATAGCAACAACAAATGACAAATCTCTCCCATTTCACACGAATGCCTGACCAATTCACTTAACCCAAACAAAAAATTATGCTTTCGTAATAAACCTGGGTAATAGCTGTGATCTAAACACAACGAACTGAGCTCCAAAACCACCAATGATTCAATCCCCATCAACAAAACATCCAACAAACCGATTCTTCCTAGAAACCACCAATGATTCAATCCCCATCAACAAACGTCCTTCTTAAGTATGAAACGCAGAAGGACATTTGGGGATCATGAATAGCTTGCAAACATCATCCATCTTGTGCTTTACTACAGTTTGGTTCACTATGCATGATTCAGATGCACACTCTTAAAATGTTTGCATCATTTGTAAAGTAAAATTGCACATTCTTCTTATACAACCATTGACAGATTTTTGTAGTTTTGAACGGATAATAATGAACACAAAGCTCAAAACTAATCCTATAGTTTTGTTCTGAGCTAATTAAGTCTCTTGGTCTTTTAAAATCATTTTCATCTTAGCACCACACAATATTACACACAGGACATTACATCTGTACATTGAAATTCCATGAGATGATTCTGTAATAATTAACGAAAATTATGTTTCGGGTCGAACTGTAGTTCTAATGGAGCCCGAAACCGAGCCTATAATGGAGGAGAGCCCGAGCAGGTACCTTACCCTCCACCCAATCACCGAAGGTGCCGAGGCCTCCACCGCTGTTGCAGATGATGCTCCTGTTGCAAGACGCCGAGGACGAGGGAAAAATAAGAAGCCTGAAGGCCGGTACAACATCTCAGAGGTCTTAGATATTGGGGCCCCTGTTGCACCGAGAAAATCAGCAGCAAAATACAGGTCAACATGCGGGTACATCGTAAGGGATAAAGTGCCAATCACCTATTCGGATTGGCATAAAGTACCCCGAGCCACCAAAGAGGATTTGTGGACAGAGCACAAAGAAACCTTCAAATTCCCCGAAGGAGCCAAAGAACGCGTGCGTTACGACACATTGATGACCATGGATGCGGCGTGGAGAAACTTCAAGGCGAGGCTAAACATAAATTATGTGAAGCAAAACCGGTCAGCCATCGGAGAGTACCCAAGATTAGAGCCATATTGGGATGAGTTTGTGGTGATGAAGCAATCCGACGCAGCAAGGAAGTCCAGTGAGGACCACATTAGCATCGCAAGAAGGAATACTCACCCCCACAGACTTGGCACGAGTGGGTACGCGGGTAAAATTGCTCAATGGGAGAGGCAGGAATTAGAAGCGGTCCAATTGGTGGCACAAGTCCTGATCGGACTACGGACGAGTGAAGCACTACGTGCTAGCGAGGGCGATATCTTGTCTCTCGGGGTTTATCATTCAAGAGCAGCGAAGACAAAGCAATGACGCAAAGAGTTCATGAGTTTTACGCCCAGTCCACCCAAGGATCTTTTCACCCAGACAGGGAGAAAGATGAGCTAACAGCGGCCCTAGAAAACAAAGAGCACCCCGGTCGGACACGAGGCGTCGGGATCAAGGTTCCATGGAAGAGTGGATTCCCTGAGCACGGAGACTCTTATAGGGGTCGGAAGAGAGCTAAAGAAGAGCGGGCTGAGCAGGAAATAGAAATGATAAAGGAAAGGGTTCTGCAAGAAATACAAGGCACCATTGAAAACAAGTTGAACGACAAGTACAACAAGCCTTGAGCCAATCGCAGGCCCACAACATTCTCTCCAGCCCTACAAGTCGTCGCAGCAGTTGCGCTTCCACACTATTGGCAAAAGCGGACAACAACCATTATCCTGTGGACGACATAAAGTACCCCACACCCTGTCAGCTCAACGTGCCCATGATGAACATATTTGTACAGGCTGCTACAGGGGTAGTTTATCCGTGCCAAGAAGGGGGTGTCCTGCACAATACCCCGATAGCGCCAGGTTATGCAAAGGTCCAAGTGGACACGGAACTTGCAACGTTTGCTGAGATCGGGCTAGAAAAACCCGTCAATGATGAGATAACAACTCTAGGAAGTGTCGTCCACTCATTCATCCAGTGGCGCAAGCGTGACATCGTCTTGGACCATGCGAAGGCCGCCTCTCTGCGATACAATCCTCGCATCCGTCACCAAAGACCTGAGAGTGAAACGGTGAAGAAGCAAGATGAGGTAGAAAAGAAATCCATTGAGGACCCCATAAAGATGGCCACTGTTAGTACTCCAAGGCAGAAACCTATAACACCTGGTACTTCAAAGGACAAACCTAGAACCCCTGATCCCAAAAATTGGCACATTAGACAAGCCATATCAGCCAGATCAGGTGAAGCCAGGACTGAGTATGATGTCGTGCGACAAAAAAGTAAGGGCAAGGCGAAGTCTGATGACCAAGATAATCAACAAAGATTGAAATTCGAGGTAGGGAAGCCCTTAGTCACCACTTCGAAGTTAAAAAGTCTAACACCCATGATGCAGCGATTACATGCATAGTACATGGATCGATCCAACCAAGACATACTCCCGAAGGTGATCACTGCAACTTTCCGTGAGGAATATTTTCACCATGCGGGGTATGGCTACTTCTTAATAGAATTTAATAACTTACACAACTTGTTCTATCACGACGCCCTCGACATATCTTTTTTGAGATGCTGGTCACTGTAAGTATCTAATATATCAATATTGGTCTACATTCACGTAATACCGATAAATGTCACGTCTAACTATTTCGTTATATAGATACGAGATGATTGAATTACGAAGAACCAAGGGGCCCGTGGGATTCCTCGACCAAGGAACGGTTTGCCAATCTGAAATCAAAAGAGCACCAAAGGAGGTCGAGGAGTACGTATATAAAGTTTTGATTAAACTACAAGACAAGGAGTTTATACTTTTACCATACCATTTTAAGTAAGTTCCTCACTAGCTAGTTAAATTACTCGTTTATTTTGTTATTTACTCTGATGTAAGGACTAATGACTATGGCATCATGCATGTGTATGTAGCTTCCACTGGATTCTCGTAATAATTCATCCAGAAAAGAGCAAGATGCTGATCATGGATCCACTGGATAAACCTAAAAAAGACTTTGAAGTGATGACACATTTAATAAATGAGGCGTTCAAAAGATATTGTCAGAAGAGCTCGAGATACCGCCCATACCACAAATCTCTTACAATCCGTACTAAGTTTTCGGTACGCACGCAAGGAATATTCTTATATCGTATTTCATAGTAAATAGCTCCTTCGACGACATCTTAGTTCATTCGATTTTTGCAGTGTCACAAGCAGCCGCAAGGAACAAATTTATGTGGGTATTTATGTACCAGTACATGCGCGAAATCTTATCATGCACAATAAAAGACAATGACGTAGAGTTTAGTCATGCTGACATGACACATTGATTCGCACCACTCAATTTCTATATACTCTCTTAATTTTGTTTTTTATACTTATAGCGCCTCAAGTTGCTATGTTAGGACTGCTTCCTTCTGAAATCCAAGCCATTCAGGGCCATCTCGCCTACTTCATCATGAAGGAAATAATCAACAAAAAAGGCGAGTTTTATGACGAAGACAACAACGATCCAGTCATCCATACTCTTGTCTCACAGCACATGTCTCCAACCTCCGAAGACCCCTAGGCTTCTAGTTTACCTCCACTAGTTTAGGCTTTTGTTACTTCAATTCTGTTTCATTACAAAGTGTAAATAACTCTTTGTTCCTTTCAAATGGGAACCCCTTCTTTTGTCAATGCCACTTCTTTTGTCAGTGGTTGTGCTAGTGTAGCATGTACTTTTGTCTTATTCAGGAACACACACACATGCGAGTGACACTTCTAAATATTTCATATGTTTGCCTTACATGGTTATTTTTTCATATGAAGTTATTTCATGTGTTTGTAATAGTTTGATAAACTAACCAAGTGAAAAAATTACTAAAGAAATGTGTGGTTTTTTGAGTGAATCATGCTTTTCTTGCTCATCATGCTGGTTTCTTCTTAGAAACAATTGCTCACCAGGATCAAGTGCTTCACACACAAAAATAAAGCTCAAAAACCAGAATAACTCTAGCATTGAGAAACTCATGGCTCAAAGAATAGAAGGATGCACTACTGATGGGCTTAGTGTCATGGTCATCGATAAAGATAAACATCATGCGAATTTAGCAAGGTCTATGCTCTGTAAACTCAACTTTTATGGTAAGCGCCATCAATTCCTGCCAGCAATCCATGTTCTTTTTAAGAAGTAGATATTTTATTACTACTACTTTTTCCATCCTTCATAATATTCCTTAGTCACTGATTCTGACTTTGCAATGGTCTGCATGCAGAAACTCTTTCTTTTATAGTTCTGAGAATTTTTTGTATTCAGAATAGACACTAAAAATTTTCCCTTTTTTTCCGTGACAGTGTATTCAAGTCCCATAGAGGTACTACGATGTCTTGAGAATCATGCACAAGATGTTGATTTCATTTTGGCAGCGGTGCACATGGAAGAGTTAAGTGGTTTTTAGTTCCTTGAAGTTGCCAGAGAGTTTCATAAAAACCTTCAAGTAATTAGTATGTAGAAAGAATCTTAGCTATTTTTTGTTATCTCCAATTCTTCTATGCCCAGCATCCCGTTCTTATCTCCCTTGTATCTAACATTTTTTTTAAAATGATTATGCTAATAAATCTTACATTTGAACTAGTGATGTCAACTGAAACAACAATGTACATAATGAAAAGGCATGGCTAGCGCTGCCTGAGGATAGCCACAAATGCCAGTTTTTTATTTTTCGTGTGTGGGATTATCAGCGGCGGTTTTGGCCCAAAACCGCTACTGATGTAATATCAGTGACGGTTCTATCAAAAAACCGCCGCTGATACTAGGCCTATCAGTGGCGGTTTTATATACAACCGCCACTGATAGTTGAATCAGTGGCAGTTCTAGCCAAAAACCGCCACTAATCATCCAAGTATCAGTGGCGGTTTTTTGGATAGAACCGCTACTGATATTTGAGTATCAGTAGTAGTTCTATAAAAAAACCGCCACTGATACTTGGATGATTAGTGGCGGTTTTGAGCTCGAACCGCCACTGATACCCGAATATCAGTGGCTGTTCTAGCCAAAAACCGCCACAAATAGTGTTATCTGTGGTGGTTCTAGAACCGCCAGTGATAATCCACGATTACCAGTGGCGGTTCAAAAACCGCCACTGATGGCAGTTATGAATCGCTACAAATGGCCTTTTTCAAGGAAGTAGAGTTAGGGCCCATCTGAACTCCATTCGTGGTGTTTGCCACTCAGTTTCCCTCTGTGACTTTTGTTCGCATGAATGGAGTCTGTAGTGCAGGTAGGGACACGTCGTGATGAAGTTTTAACACCGACTCGGACGGATTCGAAATGATTACCGATATGAGTAAGGGCGCATATGAAGTCCATTCGGGGTGTTTGTCACTCAGTTTCACTCTGTGACTTTTGTTCGCACAAATGGAGTCTGTAGTGGGGGATGGGACACGTCGCGAGGAATTTTTAACACCGACTCGGACGGATTCGAAACGCTTACCAATATGAGTAAGGGCGCATATGAAGTCCACTCGGGGTGTTTGTCACTCAGTTTCACTCTGTGACTTTTGTTCGCACGAATTGAGAGTTGGGACACGTCGTGAGGAATTTTTAACACCGACTCGGATGGAATCGAAACGCTTACCGATATGAGTAAGGGCGCATCTGAAGTCCATTCGGGGTGTTTGCCACTAAGTTTCACTATGAGACTTTTTTCGCACGAATGGAGTCTGCAGTGCAAGTTGGGATACGTTGTGAGGAATTTTTGAAATCAACTCGGACGGATTCAAAAAGTGTACCGATATAAGTTAGGGCACGTATGATGTCCATTCGGGGTGTTTGTCACACAGTTTCACTCTGTGACTTTTGTTCGCACGAATGCATTGTACAATGCGAGTGGGGGCACGTCGTGAGAATTTTTAACACCCACTCGGACGGATTAGAAACGCTTACCGATATAAGTTAGGTCGCATATGAAGTTCATTCGGGGTGTTTGTCACTCAGTTTCACTGAGTGACTTTTATTCGCATGAATGGAGTCTACAGTGCAGGTTGGGACATGTCGTGAGGAAGTTTTAACACCGACTCGTACAGATTCGGAACGCTTACCGATATGAGTTAGCGTGCATATGAAGTCCATTCGGGGTGTTTGTCACTCAGTTTCACTCTGTGTCTTTTGTTCGCACGAATGGAGTGGGCAGTGTAGGTTGGGACACGTCGTGAAGAATTTTTAACACCAACTCGGACGGATTTGAAACGCTTACCCATATGAGTTAGGGCACATATGATGTCCATTCGGGGTGTTTGTCACTCAGTTTCACTGTGTAACTTTAGTTCGCACGAATGGAGAGTTCGGACACGTAGTGAGGAATTTTTAACACCAACTAGGATGGATTCGAAACGCTTACCGATTTGAGTTAGGGCGCATCTGAAGTCCATTCGGGGTGTATGCCACTAAGTTTCACTCTGTGACTTTTGTCGCACGAATGGAGTCTGCAGTGCAAGTTGGGAGACGTTGTGAGGAATTTTTGAAATCGACTCGGACGGATTCAAAAAGCGTACTGATATGTGTTAGGGCACGTATGATGTCCATTCGGGGTGTTTGCCACTTAGTTTCACTCTGTCACTTTTGTTCGCACGAAGGCATTATGTAGTGCGAGTGGGGGCACGTCGTGAGGAATTTTTAACACCGATTCGGACGGATTAGAAACGCTTACACGATTGGAGTCTGAAGTGTAGGTTGGGACACGTCGTGAGGAATTTTTAACACCGACTCGGACGGATTCGAAATGCTTACCGGTATGAGTTAGGGCGCATATGATGTCCATTCAGGGTGTTTGTCACTCAGTTTCACTCTGTAACTTTTGTTCGCACGAATGGAGTGTTGGGACACGTAGTGAGGAATTTTTAACACTGACTCGGACGGGTTCTAAACGCTTAAAGATTTGAGATAGGGCGCATCTGAAGTCCATTCAGGGAGTTTTCCACTAAGTATCACTCTGTGACTTTTTTCGTACGAATGGAGTCTGCAGTGCAAGTTGGGAGATGTTGTGAGGAATTTTTGAAATCGACTCGGACGGATTCGAAAAGCGTACCGATATGAGTTAGGGCACGTATGATGTCCATTTGGGGTGTTTGTCACTCAGTTTCACTCTGTGACTTTTGTTCGCACGAATGCATTGTGGAGTGCGAGTGGGGGCACGTCGAGAGGAATTTTTAACACCGACTCAGACTATTAGAAACGCTTATCGACATAAGTTAGGTCGCATATGAAGTCCATTCGGGGTGTTTGTCACTCAGTTTCACTCTTTGACTTTTGTTCACGTGAATGGAGTCTGTAGTGCAGATCGGGACACGTCGTGAGGAAGTTTTAACACCGACTCTAACGGATTCAAAATGCTTACCGATATGAGTTCGGGGGCATATGAAGTCCATTCGGGGTATTTGTCACTCAGTTTCACTCTGTGACATTTGTTCGCACGAATGGAGTCTGCAGTGCAGATTGGGACACGTCGTGACGAATTTTTAATACCGACTCGGACGAATTCGAAACGCTTACCGATATGAGTTAGGGCGCAAATGATGTCCATTCGCGGTGTTTGTCACTCATTTTCACTCTGTGACTTTTGTTCGCTCGAATCGAGAGTTGGGACACGTATTGAGGAATTTTTAACACCAAGTCGGACGGATTAGAAACGCTTACAGATATGAGTTAGGTCGCATATGAAATCCATTCGGGGTGTTTGTCTCTCAGTTTCACTCTGTGACTTTTGTTCGCATGAATGGAGTCTGCAATGCAGGTTGATACTCGTCGTGAGGAAGTTTTAACACCGACTCGGACAGATTCGAAACACTTACCGATATGAGTTAGGGCGCATATGTAGTCCATTCGGTGTGTTTGTCACTCAGTTTCACTCTGTGTCTTTTGTTCGCACGAATGGAGTCTGCAGTGTAGGTTGGGACACGTCAGGAGGAATTTTTAACACCGACTCGGACGGATTCAAAACGCTTACAGATATGAGTTAGGGCGCATTTGATGTCCATTTGGGTTGTTTGTCACTTAGTTTCACTCTGTTACTTTTGTTTGCACGGATGGAGAGTAGGGACACGTAGTGAGGAATTTTTAACACCGACTCGAACGGATTCAAAACACTTACCGATATGAGATAGGTCGCATCTGAAGTCCATTCGGGGTGTTTGCCACTAAGTTTCACTCTGTGACTTTTTTCGCACGAATGGAGTCTGTAGTGCAAGTTGGGAGACGATGTGAGGAATTTTTGAAATTGACTCGGATGGATTCAAAAAGCATACCGATATGAGTTAGGGCACGTGATGAGGACATCCCAACCAATGATACAACCGATTCCCCTTCTTCCTCTACGGCCGCTACTTCGTCCCCGACCGTCGCTGTTTCGCCTGCTACTTCGTCTACGACGTCTTGGTGGCTTAATCCGGATGCCATTCCTTTCCATTCACCTTTGCTGGACCAGCACGTCAAGAAAATCCACCGAGGACAGCCCACGCGCCAAGGCAGGCCCAAGATAAAGCCCAATTCGTCGCCGAGTCCGATTCAGCCATCCAGGAGCAGCAGTACTTCAAAACGGACGCCACGGCTACATCCGAACTCCGTTTTCGACGTTCCACAACTCGTTTGAAAGGTATCGAGATAGCCGTTGCAATTGATCTAATCCCGAGGCAAAATTCCTCATGGATCAGAGGGAAATTACCGAACAATATCATAGGATAGAAATTTCAGGTGCTACGCCACCTTTCTTTTGGGCCCAACACCAATGTACTCTTAGGGTTCCACCCCTCCTTTGGCCGACGCCCCTCTCCTGGCTGCCGCACCCCTCTTGGGCGCCCCCCTTGTGCGGGTACCCCTTTATATTGGGTTCTCACCCCTGATCTTCATTTTTCAAGTTTTGTTGTGTTTTGGTAGACCCCGTGTGCATCCCTCCTCAATCTTGCGTGTGTCGACTAGACCACCCGAGTTGAGAAACAGAACCTCACCTTGTTTTTCTTTGAGATTATTGGATTGATTTGCTATCACCTTGTTCTTGCATGTTCTTGGTTGCAACAGGTTCAAGGATCAATCGGGTCTTTGATTCGATTGATCGCCTCAGGTGCTGATGTTGCGATTGTTTGGTTGCTGATCTTGTGGTTCATCGTATCGTTCTCATCAGAAGGTCGGGACAACCCTAGTGCACATCAGCACGTATGATGTCCATTCGGTGTGTTTGTCACTCAGTTTCACTCTGTAACTTTTGTTCGAAAGAGTGCATTGTGCAACGCAAGTGGGGGCACGTCGTGAGGAATTTTTAACACCGACTCGGATGGATTAGAAACGCTTACCAATATGAGTTTGGTCGCATATGAAGTCCATTCGGGGTGTTTGTCACTCAGATTGACTCTGTGACTTTTGTTCGCATGAATGGAGTCTGCAGTGCAGGATGGGAAACGTCGTGAGGAAGTTTTTACACCGACTCGGATGGATTCGAAATGTATACCGATATGAGTTAGGGCGCATATGAAGTCCATTCAGGGTGTTTGTCCCTCAGCTTCACTCTGTGACTTTTGTTTGCACGAATGGAGTCTGCAGTGTAGGTTGGGACACGTTGTGATGAATTTTTAGCACCGACTCGGACGGATTCGAAACACTTACCAATATGATTTAGGGCACATATGAAGTCCATTCAGGGTGTTTGCCACTCAGTTTCACTGTGGGACTTTTGTTCACACGAATGGACCTTGTAGTGTAGGTTGGGACACGTCGTGATGAATTTTTAGCACCGACTCGGACGGATTCGAAACACTTACCAATATGAGTTAGGGCACATATGAAGTCCATTCAGGGTGTTTGCCACTCAGTTTCACTCTGTGACTTTTGTTCGCACGAATTGAGAGTAGGATCACGTCGTGATGAATTTTTAACACCGACTCGAACGGATTCAAAACGCTTACCGATATGAGTTAGGGCGCATCTGAAGTCTATTCGGGGTGTTTGCCACTCAGTTTCACGCTGTGACTTTTTTCGCACGAATGAAGTCTGCAGGCAAGTTGGGAGATGTTGCGAGGAATTTTTCAAATCGACTTGGACGGATTCGAAAAGTGTACCGATATGAGTTAGGGCTCGTGTGATGTCCATTCGTGGTGTTTGTCACTCAGTTTCACTCTACGACTTTTGTTCGCATGAATGGAGTCTGTAGTGCACGTTGGGACACGTCGTGAGGAAGTTTTAACTCCGACTCGGACGGATTCGAAACGCTTACCGATATGAGTTAGGACGCATATGAAGTCCACTCGTTGTGTTTGTTACTCAGTTTCACTCTGGAACTTTTGTTCGCACAAATGGAGAGTTGGGATTAGTCGTGAGGAATTTTTAACACCGACTCGGACTGATTCGAAGCGCTTACTGATATGAGTTAGGGCACATCTGAAGTCCATTCGGGGTTTTTGCCACTCAGTTTCACTCTGTGACTTTTTCGCACGAATGGAGTCTGCAGTGCAAGTTGGGAGACATTGTGAGGAATTTTTGAAATCGACTAGGAAGGATTCGAAAAGCGTTCCGACATGAGTTAGGGAACGTGTGATGTCCATTCGGGGTGTTTGTCCCTTAGTTTTACTCTACAACTTTTGTTCGCACGAATGCATTGCGCAGTGCTAGTGGGGGCACGTCGTGAGGATTTTTAACACCTACTCGAACGGATTAGTAACGCTTACCGATACGAGTTAGGTCGCATACAAAGTCCATTCGGGGTGTTTGTCACTCAGTTTCACTCTGTGTCTTTTGTTCGCATGAATGGAGTGTGCAGTGCAAGATGGGAAAAATCGTGAGGAAGTTTTTACACCGACTCGGACGGATTCGAAACGCTTACCGATATGAGTTAGGGCGCATATGATGTCTATTCAGGGTGTTTGTCACTCAGCTTCACTCTGTGACTTTTGTTCGCACGAATGGAGTCTGCAGTGCGGGTTGTTACACGTCGTGAGGAAGTTTTAACACCAACTCGGACGGATTCGAAACGCTTACCGATATGAGTTAGGGCACATATGAAGTCCATTCGGGGTGTTTGTCACTTATTTTCACTCTGTGACTTTTGTTCGCACGAATGGATAGTAGGGACACATTGTGTGGAATTTTTAACACCGACTTGGACGTAATCAAAACGTTTACCGATATGAGTTAGGGCGCATCTGAAGTCCATTCGGGGTGTTTGCCACTCAGTTTCACTCTGTGACTTTTTTCGCACGAATGGAGTCTGCAGTGCAAGTTGGGAGACGTTGTGAGGAATTTTTGAAATCGACTTGGACGGATTCGAAAACTGTGCCGATACGAATTAGGGCACGTGTACTGTCCATTCGGGGTGTTTGTCACTCATTTTCACCCTGCGACTTTTGGTCGCACGAATGCATTGTGCAGTGCAAGTAGGGGCACGTCGTGAGAAATTTTTAACATCAACTCGGACAGATTAGAAACGCTTTCCGATATGAATTACGTCGCATATGAAGTCTATTCGGGGTGTTTGTCACTCAGTTTCTGTTGGGATCCGAATTTGAAAATCCGGACCCTCTGTGTATACCGCACTAGTCCAGGATCACGCTAGTGCACACAGGCTCTACTTATATGCTATCACAGTCATACACAGCGGAATATAGCATAACTTTAATAATTAATAGTAACTGTTGTCTTACATGATTATTGCCACGCACTACTTATAAAAGAAATAGCAAATAAGCAGCAGCGGAAAAAAATAAGCGCAGCAGCTCTCCAGTTCACCGCAGGCAACTGACGAGGTTCGGACCCTAAGCATTCGCATCCAAATAATCCTCCTCCACGAAAGGCGTAGATTCTTCTTCTTCTGAAGTCGTTGTTGTTGAGGTGAGTACATAAAGCACTCAACAAGTTGTGCACAGCAATGCAAGTCTAATATTCTATATGCTTGGCTTAATCCAAAGGAATGGCTAATTTGGCTATTTTGCAATAAAGCGGCATTTAACAAGAATACAATAAATAGATTGAAAAGCAAGAAACAAATACGAGAATTAATAGATTGAGATTTCAAGTAAACCAAGTTTTTCAATCCTAAATCAATTTCCACCTTCCATGGCACCTTGCCATCCCAATGTGTTTTTGTTTAACAAAAGTCTAACCCTTAAGCTGTAATTCGAGCATTGCCCAATACCGTGAGCATGGCTATTCGAATAGATTGTACACTCTGCAGAGGTTATGCACTTTACCCACACGATACAACCAAACACCACCAAGGCGAGTGATCATAACAAAGCCTTTATAATGCTACACCTAGACCCAGTACTGTTCGCTAAGGTTTCAACACTGAAGGGTTAAACCACCACAACAGGCCCCCCTCTTGCGCCATGTGAGTTAAACCGTAAACCCGAGACTCACTATTCACCACGACAGTACCGAAATCTATGCTTCACAAATTATTCAGCTAGGCTGTCCCATTCCAAACATGTGGTTGCAAGGAAGACTCAGGTCAAAGGCTTGCAAGGTTAAGTCCTTAGAGTGATTAAGGCAAGACTTCCACATACCCCTGCCAATCCTGGCCCACCTTGGCAGGCCCCTTGCCACTTACCCCAATCTAAATCATTAGCACCCCAGTTGATTACCAAGCACCACATGCCACCAACATTTCAATCTAGTTGTGTGACCTCCTCGCCACGACAACTTGATATCACTGTGTGACAACACATGACACACCAATTTGTAAACATTGTTCCACATTCCATTAGTCAAAATTAAGTATCAACTTTCGGACACATGTGATGATGTAGCATGGCTAAGCAATCTATGACGGTCTAACTAACCCATGTTGACTATCAATAATAACCAACTATAGTTCCACATCCTAGGGTGACAAATAGATCATGGCATATGATTGACAAGGTATGATTTAATTCAAATAGGCATATTATCTAATTCCCAGATTAATTGAAATCATTTATACACATAAAATATCATGCATAAAGTTTAAGAGACAAAATAGCAATTTGGTGAAAATTAGGTGCAACATGATCAAAGCACAACTTGCCTTGGAGTAGGTGCTGGTCTTGGTCTGAGCTTGGGTCCTGAAGCGACGAATCTTCCTCCGGAGCGCCGAGCAACTCAATGTCTACGCGAACCGAGGTCGAAGAAGAAAATAAACATCAAAATAGCAAGCAAACAAACTTCAAAAATAAAATAAAATTCACCTATAAATAAATCTTGATTTTAAATTTTTTTAGAAATTTGAATCACTCAAATCCGAGTAAAAATGCAAAAGTTAGCCTTTTGAAGTTTGAATAAATACTGATAATACAGAAAACAGAAAAACCGATTTTCCCGAATTATTTTTATTAAGAAAACCCGATTTATCGCGTAGGCGACACGTGGACCAATCAGGGGTCGACACGCAGCTCGGCGCATGGACTTGGTTCATGGCACAGCGCTTGCGCGCGGTAGACTCGGCGCACGGCGCCTCAGTCCTTGCACCGACACGCGTTGCACATCCGTGCACTGATCCAACGGCCACCGGTCTACATGCACACGGCACGATCCAGACTATTCAAACAGATCCAACGGCCGACCCTTACCGAATCGTTACCTAATCATGCGGCGTCGTGGCACGATCGCAGCGGTTCACTGGAGATCCAACGATCGGCGAGGCTTCCCGACGCGGATGGTAGCACGGCGGCGCAGGTTCACCGGAGCGGAAGAAGACGACCACCCGAACGGAGAACGAGACGACTCCGACGGTGAAGAAGCAGTAGACTCGACGCGAGGAACTCGGATCTGGAACCCTTGCGACGAGCGGCAGATTGACGACAGCGGAACCCGAAGAAAACCGTGGCGGCGAAGAGCAAACTCCAGTGAGCTCCTGCGAGGCTACATCGGCGACTCAACAGCGAAGGCTAGCACTGGCGGATGTGCTCTGGGATGGCTAACCTCGAGGTGCAGACCACGGCTTTTATAGCCTCGTCATGTGCGCACAAAAGGAAGGTCTAGTAGTCCGCGGTGGAGACGGTGAGCGGCGGCGGGTTTGGAAACCCAATCAGAGACGAAGGCTGGCAGCCGTCCGATTCGCAACGAGCGGCCAGGATTAGATCCGAAGCGATACGATCCGATCCGTTCTTTCCAAAACCGACGGGCGCGATCTTGGCCTTCCAAAAACAACGCGAGGAATCCTCTCCGTCCGATCTTGATCCAACGGCCGAAGGCGCTAGGGTTTCGGCGAGATGCAGATCGTCCGATGGAAATCCAACGGCCACACGCAAGGCGGCGAGGAAATGGGCTGGCGGCCCGCGACAAGAGCGAGCGAACGACGACGACGATCCGGGCTCGCCCAACACAGTTCCGAAGGATTTTCCCGAGTTATGTTTTAAAATAATTCCTGAAATTAGTTTTATCAGTTTTAAGCAATTAAAATATCAGGAAAAATCCTAGAAAATTCTCATAAATACTTTGACACATTCTGAGTTTAAATAAAATATTTTTGGCAATACTTTATTTTGACTTGACTATGCAGATATTTAATTAGTTTTCACAAGGAGGGTAATTACTTAATTTTCAAAATAAATTCCAGTAAATCCAGAAAAATCCCAATAAATCTCAAATCGCAAGAATGATAATAAAATAACACTTAAAGCAAAAATTGGGGTGTTACAGTTTAACTCTATGACTTTTGTTCGCATGAATGGAGTCTGAAGTGGAGGTCGGGACACATCGTGAGGAATTTTTAACACCGACTCGGACGGATTCGAAACGCTTACCGATATGAGTTAAGGAGCATATGAAGTCCATTCAGGGTATTTGTCACTCAGTTTCACTCTGACTTTTGTTCGCACGAATGGAGAGATGGGACACGTCATGAGGAATTTTTATCACCGACTCGGACAGATTCGAAACGCTTACCGATATGAGTTAGGGCGAATCTGAAGTCCATTCGAGGTTTTTGCCACTCAGTTTCACACTGTGACTTTCGTTCGCACGAATGGAGTCTGCATTGCAGGTTAGGACACGTCGTGAGGAATTTTTAACACCGACTCGGACGGATTCGAAACGCTTACCGATATGAGTTAGGGCACATATGAAGTCCATTCGGGGTGTTTGTCACTCAGTTTCACTATGGGACTTTTGTTCGCACGAATGGAGAGTTGGGACATGTCGTGGGGAATTTTTAACACCGACTCAGACAGATTCGAAACGCTTACCGATATGAGTTAAGGCGCATCTGATGTCCATTCGGGGTTTTTGCCACTTAGTTTCACTCTGTGACTTTTGTTCGCACAAATGGAGTCTGCAGTGCAGGTTGGGACACGTTATGAGGAAGTTATAACACCAACTCGGACGGATTCGAAACGCTTACCGATATGTGTTAGGGCGCATATGTAGTCTATTCGGGGTGTTTGTCACTTATTTTCACTCTGTGACTTTTGTTCGCACGAATGGATAGTAGGGACACATCGTGTGGAATTTTTTAGACTGACTTGGACGAATTCAAAATGCTTACCGATATGAGTTAGGGCGCATCTGAAGTCCTTTTGGAGTGTTTGCCACTAAGTTTCACTCTGCGACTTTTTTCGCACGAATGGAGCCTGCAGTGCAAGTTGGGAGACGTTGTGAGGAATTTTTGAAATCGACTTGGATGGATTCGAAAACCATATCGATACGAATTAGGGCACGTGTGATGTCTATTCCGTGTGTTTGTCTCTCAGTTTCACCCTGCGACTTTTGTTCGCACGAATGCATTGTGCAATGCAAGTAGGGGCACGTCGTGAGAACTTTTTAACACAGACTCAGACAGATTAGAAATGCTTACCGATATGAGTTAGGTCGCATATGAAGTCCATTCGGGGTGTTTGTCACTCAGTTTCACTCTGTGACTTTTGTTCGCATGAATGGAGTCTGTAGTGCAGGTTGGGACACGTCGTGAGGATGTTTTAACACCGACTCAGACGGATTCGATACGCTAACCGAAATGAGTTAGGGCGCATATGAAGTCCATTCAGAGTGTTTGTCACTCAGTTCCACTCTATGACTTTTGTTCCCACGAATGGAGAGTTGGGACACGTCGTGAGGTATTTTTAACACCGACTCGGACGGATTCGAAATGCTTACCAATTTGAGTTATGGCGCATCTGACGTCCATTCGTGGTGTTTGCCTCTCAGTTTCACTCTGTGACTTTTTTCGCACGAATGGAGTCTGCAGTGCAAGTTGGGAGACGTTGTGAGGAATTTTTGAAATTGACTCGGACAGATTCGGAAAGCGTACCGATATGAGTTAGGGCACGTATGATGTCCATTCGTGGTGTTTGTCACTCAGTTTCATCTGCGACTTTTTTCGCACGAATGCATTGTGCAGTGCAAGTGGGGGCACGTTGTGAGGAATTTTTAACACCGACTCGGACGAATTAGAAACGCTTACCGATATGAGTTAGGTTGCATATGAAGTCCATTCAGGGTGTTTGTCACTTAGTTTCACTTTATGACTTTTGTTCGCATGAATGGAGTCTACAGTGCAGGTTCGGACACGTCGTGAGGAAGTTTTAACACCGACTCAGACGGATTCGAAACGTTTATCGACATGAGTTTGGGCGCAATAAAGTCCATTCGGGTTGTTTGTCACTCAGTTACGCTTTGTGACTTTTGTTCGCACGAATGGAGTCTGAAGTGCAGGTTGGGACACGTCGTGAGGAAGTTTTAACACCGACTTGGATATATTCGAAACGCTTATCGATGTGAGTTAGGGTGCATCTGAAGTCCATTCGGGGTATTTACCACTAAGTTTCACTTTGTGACTTTTTTCGCACGAATGGAGTGTGCAGTGCAAGTTGGGAAACGTTGAGAGGAATTTTTGAAATCGACTCGGATGGATTCGAAAACCGTACCGAGCGTACCGATATGAGTAAGGGCTCGTATGATGTCCATTCGGGGTGTTTGTCACTCAGTTTCACTCTGTGACTTTTGTTCGCACTAATGCATTGTGTAGTGCAAGTGGGGGCACGTCGTGAGGAATGTTTAACACTGACTCAGATGGATTAGAAACGCTTACCAATATGAGTTAGGTCGCATATGAAGTCCATTCGGGGTGTTTTTCACTCAGTTTCACTCTGTGACTTTTGTTCGCTTGAATGGAGTCTGCAGTGCAGGTTGGGACACGTCGTGAGGAATTTTTAACACCGACTCAGACGTATTCGAAACGCTTACTGATATGAGTTAGCGCGCATATGAAGTCCATTCATGGTGTTTCTTACTCAGTTCCACTCTGTGACTTTTGTTCGCACAAATGGAGTTTGAAGTGCACCAAGGAACACGTCGTGAGGAATTTTTAACAACGACTCGGACGTATTCGAAACGCTTACCGATATGTGTTAGGGCGTATATGAAGTCCATTCGGGGTGTTTGTCACTCAGTTTCACTCTGTGACTTTTGTTCGCACGAATGGAGTCTGCTGTGCAGGTTGGGACACGTCGTGAGAATGTTTTAACACTGCCTCGGACGGATTCGAAATGCTTACCGACATGAGTTAGTGCGTATATGAAGTCCATTCTGGGTTTTTGTCACTCAGTCTCACTCTGTGACTTTTGTTCGCACGAATGGAGTCTGCAGTGCAGGTTGGGACACGTCGTGAGAAAGTTTTAACACCGAGTCAGACGGATTCGAAACGCTTTCCGATATGAGTTAGGGCGCATATGAAGTCCATTCGGGGTGTTTGTTACTCAGTTTCACTCTGTGACTTTTGTTCGCACAAATGGAGTATACAGTGCAGGTTGGGACACGTCGTGAGGAAATTTTATCACCGACTCGGACGGAGTCGAAACACTTACCGATTTGAGTTAGGGCGCATATGAAGTCGATTCGTGGTGTTTGCCACTCAGTTTCACTCTGTGACTTTTGATCGCATGAATGGAGAGTTGGGACACGTCCTGAGGAATTTTTAACACTGACTCGGACTGATTCGAAACGCTTACCGATATGAGATAGGGCGCATCTGATGTCCATTCGGGGTGTTTGCCACTATGTTTCACTCTGTGAATTTTAGCACGAATGGAGTCTGCAGTGCAAGTTGGGAGATGTTGTGAGGAATTTTTGAAATCGACTCGGACGGATTCGAAAAGTGTACCGATATGAGTTTGGGCACGTATGATGTCCATTCGGGGTGTTTGTTACTCAGTTTCACGCTGTGACTTTTTTTCGCAGGAATGCATTGTTTAGTGCAAGTGGGGGCATGTCGTGAGGAATTTTTAACACCGACTCGGACGGATTAGAAACGATAACCGATATGAGTTAGGTCGCATATGAAGTCTGATGAGGACATTCCAACCAAGGATACAACCGCTGCCCCTTCTTCCTCTACGACCGCTACTTCGTCCCCGACGTCTGGAGGGCTTAATCTGGAAGCAAGTCCTTTCCATCCACATTTGCTGGACCAGCACGTCAAGAACATCCACCGAGGACAGCCCGCGCGGCAAGGAAGGCCAAGATAAAGCCCAATTTGTCGCCGAGTCCGGTTCGTCCATCCAGGAGCAGCAGTACTTCAAACAGACGCCATGGCCACATCCGAACTCTGTTTTTGACGTTCGACAACTCGTTTGAAAGGTATCGAGATAAACTTTCCAATGGATCTGACCCCGAGGCAAATTCTTCTTAGAGCGAAGGGAAATCATAGAACAATCTCACAGGACAGAAATTCCTGGTGCTGCGCCATCTTTCTATTGGTCCCAAGGCCCATGTACTCTTTGGGTTCCACCCTCCTTTGGCCGGCGCCCCTCTCCTTGCTGCCGCACCCCTCTTGGGCGCCCCCCTTGTGTGGGTACCCCTTTATATTGGGTTCTCACCCCTGTTTTTCATTTTTTAGGTTTGTTGTGTTTTGGTAGACCCCGTGTGCGTCCCTCCTCATGTTTGCGCGTGTCGACTAGACCGCCTAAGCCGAGAAACAGAACCTCGACTTGTTTTCTTTGTTTGATATCAATACTACCATTTCGGTTTGCTTCATACTTTGTTTCTGCGGGTTCTCGATTTCTTGCAAGAACTACTTATCATTGGATCTTGTATCTGTGTGGATTTGGCATTGTGATTGTGAAGCTCCCAACCTGTTTGGTAGGAAGTCCTAAATTCAGTGCCATCAACACCTCCAAATCGATGTATCCTCATCCCACCGAAAGATCGGGATCGCAGCCCCCATCAAAGTCCGTTCGGGGTGTTTGTCACTCAATTTTACTCTGTGACTTTTGCTCGCACGAATGGTGTCTGAAGTGCAGGTTGGGACACGTTGTGAGGAAGTTTTAACACCGACTCGGACGGATTCAAAATGCTTAACGATATGAGTTAGGGCGTATATGAATTCCATTCGGGGTGTTTGTTACTCAGTTTCACTCTGTGACATTTGTTCGCACGAATGGAGTCTGCTGTGCAGGTTGGGACACGTCATGAGAAAGTTTTAACACCGCCTCGGACGGAATCGAAACGCTTACCGATATGAGTTAGGGTGTATATGAAGTCCATTCTGGGTTTTTGTCACTCAGTTTCACTCTGTGACTTTTGTTCACACGAATAGAGTCTGTAGTGCATGTTGGGACACGTCGTGAGGAAGTTTTAACACCGAGTCAGACGGATTTGAAACGCTTTCCGATATGAGTTAGGGTGCATATGAAGTCCATTCGGGGTGTTTGTTAATCAGTTTCACTCTGTGATTTTTGTTCGCACAAATGGAGTATACAGTGCAAGTTGGGACACGTCGTGAGGAAATTTTATCACCGACTCGGACGTATTCGAAACACTTACCGATATGAGTTAGGGCGCATATGAAGTCCATTCGTGGTATTTGCCACTCAGTTTCACTCTGTGACTTTTGTTCGCACGAATGGAGAGTTGGGACACGTCCTGAGGAATTTTTAACACTGACTCGGACGGATTCAAAACGCTTACCGATAAGAGTTAGGGCGCAACTGATGTCCATTCGGGGTGTTTGCCACTTTGTTTCACTCTGTGAATTTTTTCGCACGAATGGAGTCTGCAGTGCAAGTTGGGAGATGTTGTGTGGAATTTTTGAAATCGACTCGGACGGATTCGAAAAGTCTACCGATATGAGTTTGGGCACGTATGATGTCCATTCGATGTGTTTGTCACTCAGTTTCACGCTGTGACTTTTTTTTCGCATGCATTGTGCAGTGCAAGTGGGGGCATGTCGTGAGGAATTTTTAACACCGACTCGGATGGATTAGAAACGATAACTGATATGAGTTAGGTTGCATATGAAGTCTGATGAGGACATTCCAACCAAGGATACAACCGCTGCCCCTTCTTCCTCTACGACCGCTACTTCGTCCCCGACGTCTGGAGGGCTTAATCTGGAAGCAAGTCCTTTCCATCCATATTTGCTGGACCAGCACGTCAAGAACATCCACCGAGGATAGCCCGCGCGGCAAGGAAGCCCCAAGATAAAGCCCAATTTGTCGCCGAGTCCGGTTCGGCCATCCAGGAGCAGGAGTACTTCAAACAGACGCCATGGCCACATCCGAACTCTGTTTTTGACGTTCGACAACTCGTTTGAAAGGTATCGAGATAAACTTTCCAATGGATCTGACCCCGAGGCAAATTCTTCTTAGAGCGAAGGGAAATCATAGAACAATCTCACAGGACAGAAATTCCAGGTGCTACGCCACCATTCTTTTGGTCCCAAGGCCCATGTACTCTTTGGGTTCCACCCCTCCTTTGGCCGGCGCCCCTCTCCTAGCTACCGCAGCCCTCTTGGGTGCCCCCTTGAGTCGGTACACCTTTATATTGGGTTCTCACCCCTGTTTTTCATTTTTTAGGTTTTGTTGTGTTTTGGTAGACCCCGTGTGCGTCCCTCCTCATGTTTGCGCGTGTCGACTAGACCGCCTGAGCCGAGAAATAGAACCTCGACTTGTTTTCTTTGTTTGATTTGAATACTACCTTTTCGGTTTGCTTCATACTTTGTTCCTGCGGGTTATCGATTTCATGCAAGAACTACTTATCATTGGATCTTGTATCTGTGTGGATTTGGCATTGTGATTGTGAAGCTCCCAACCTGTTTGGTAGGAAGCCCTAAATTCGGTGCCATCAACACCTCCAAATCGATGTATCATCATCCCACCGAAAGATCGGGATCGTTTCCCCCATCAAAGTCCATTCGGGGTGTTTGTCACTCAATTTCACTCTGTGTCTTTTGCTCGCACGAATGGAGTCTACAGTGCAGGATGGGACACGTTGTGAGGAAGTTTTAACACCGACTCGGACGGATTCGAAACGCTTACCGATATGAGTTAGGGCGCATATGAAGTCCATTCGGGGTGTTTGTCTCCCAGTTTCACTCTATGACTTTTGTTCGCACGAATGGAGTCTGAAGTGCAGGTTCGGACACGTCGTGAGGAATTTTTAACACCGACTCGGACGGATTGGAAACTCTTACCGATATGAGTTAGGACACATATGAAGTCCATTCGGGGTATTTGTCACTCAATTTCACTCTGTGATTTTTGTTCTCACGAATGTAGTCTGCAGTGCAGGTTGGAACACGTAATGAGGAATTTTTAACACCGACTCGGACGTATTGGAAACGCTTACCGGTAAGAGTTAGGGCGTATATGAAGTCATTTCGGGGTTTTTGTCACTCTGTTACACTCTGTGACTTTTGTTCGCATGAATGCAATCTGCAGTGCAGGGGACACGTCGTGAGGAAGTTTTAACACCGACTCGGACAGATTCAAAACAATAACCGATATGACTTAGGGAGCATATGGAGTCCATTCGAAGTGTTTGTCGCCCTGTTTCAATCTGTGACTTTTGTTCGCACAAATGCAGTCTGTAGTGCAGGTAGCAACATGTCGTGAGGAATTTTTAACACCGACTCGGACGGATTCGAAACACTTACCGATATGAGTTAGGGTGCATATGAAGTCAATTCGTGGTGTTTGTCACTCAGTTTCAATCTGTGAGTTTTGTTCGCACGAATGGAGAGTTGGGACACGTTGTGAGAAATTTTTAACTCCGACTTGGACGGATTCGAAACGCTTACCGATATGTGTTAGGGCTCATCTGAAGTCAATTCGGGGTGTTTGCCACTCAGTTTCACTGATACGAGGGGTGCCCGACCTTCACGGCGTAGAATCGAAGATACTCGTGAAACTTGACAAATCTTGTGCAGCCAACCGTTGCAAGTGCAACAACCTGTAGCACGGATTTCACCGGCCTCACGTTGTCCACTCAACCTAGTCAAGCGGATTACAATCCTCGATGCAATCACAAAGAGCTTGCAAGAACAATGGGAAGGAATGCATAATCTCAGAGATGTTTCAACCGGTGGCATGAAAACCCAAGAACATGCATAGCATATCTATTTCAATATTCAGATTGTCTAACCAAAACACAAAGGGGTGCCTCTCTATATATATGAGAGGAGAGGAAGACAAAAAGTTGGCAAGGACCAAACATAATGGTGGCGCAGCACCCAACACAAGAGGAGACCGTCGCATGTTTTTCAATGCTGGGGCCAGCTCGAATGGAATTTAATTATGAGGCTGGATCCATTGGAAAGGGCACGAAATTATCTTTTCATCAAGTACTCACACGCCCCAAACCGAGTCTGTTTGCATTTTCTAGGTCCATTTGAATTCAGACTTGTCATTGAAGGCCGAGTGAAGCTCTTTCGTGTTCCCTCCTTGCATGGTAATTTGTCTTTGCTTCTCTTGATCTTCTCTTGGGTGTTCACACTTCCTTTCACCACGTTCATACCTGAGAGTAGTTAAAATAGTTGCATTAGGTAATAGCTGACTTTCACAAGAAAAGTAGTTCTTATTAAGGAGCAAATTCACCTGTTGATTGATTTGTTTAGCACGGGCACGTGTTAATGGTCCTTGGAATTATTTTAGATTATCTTGACCAATAGTAGGGGAAGGAAATAATGATGATGTTATGCTGCCCGTATCATTCACTCTGTGACTTTTTTCGCAAGAATGGAGTCTGAAGTCCATGTTGGGAGACGTTGTGAGGAATTTTTGAAATCGACTCGGACGGATTCGAAAAGCGTACCGATGTGAGTAAGGGCACGTATGATGTCCAATCGCAATGTTTGTCACTCAATTTCACTTTGTGACTTTTGTTTGCACTAATGCATTGTGCAGTGCAAGTAGGGGCAAGTCGTGAGGAATTTTTAACACCGACTCGGACGGATTAAAAATGCTTACCGATATTAGTTCTGTCGCATATGATGTCCATTCGGGGTGTTTTTCACTCAGTTTCACTCTGTGACTTTTTTTCGCATGACTGGAGTCTGCAGTGCAGGTTGGGACACGTTGTGAGGAAGTTTTAAAACCGACTCGGACGGATTCAAAACGCTTACCGATATCAATTAGGGCGCATATGAAGTCCATCCGGGGTGTTTGTCACCCAGTTTCACTCTGTGACTTTTGTCCGCACGAATGCATTGTGAAGTGCAAGTGGGGGCATGTCGTGAGGAATGTTTAACACCGACTCGGATGGATTAGAAACCCTTACCGATATGAGTTAGGTCGCAATTGAAGTCCATTCGGGGTGTTTTTCACTGAGTTTCACTTTGTTACTTTTGTTCACATTAATGGAGTCTGAAGTGCTGTTTGGGACACGTCGTGAGGAAGTTTTTACACCGACTCAGACGGATTCGAAACGCATACCGATATGAGTTAGGGCACATATGAAATCCATTAGGGGTGTTTGTCACTCAGTTTCACTTTGTGACTTTTGTTCGCACGAATGGAGTCTGCAGTGCTGGTTGGGACACGTCGTGAGGAATTTTTAACACCGACTCGGACGGATTCAAAACTTTTACAGTTATGAGTTAGGGCACATATGAAGTCTATTCGGGGTGTTTGTCACTGAGTTTCACTCTATGACTTTTGTTCGCACGAATGGAGTCTGTAGTGTAGGTTGGGACACGTTGTGAGGAATTTTTAACACCGACTCGAACGTTTTCGAAACGCTTACCGATATTAGTAAGGGCGTATATGAAGTCCATTCGGGGTGTTTGTCACTCAGTTTCAATCTGTGACTTTTGTTCGCACGAATGGAGTCTGCAGTGCAGGATGGGACACGTCGTGAGGAAGTTTTAACAAAGACTTGGACGGATTCGAAACACTTCCCGATATGAGTAAGGGCACATATTAAGTCCATTCGGGGTGTTTGTCACTTAGTTTCACCCTGTGAATTTTGTTTGCACGAATGGAGTCTGCAATGCAGGTTGGGACACGTCGTGAGGAATTTTTAATACGGACTCGGACGGTTTCGAAACAATTACCGATATGAGTTAGGGCAATTATGAAGTCCATTCGTGGTGTTTATCAGTCTGTTTCGCTCTGTGACTTTTGTTCACACAAATGGAGAGTTGGGCCATGTCGTGAGAAATTTTTAACACCAACTCGGACGGATTCGAAACGTTTACCGATATGAGTTAGGGTGCATCTGAAGTCCATTCGGGGTGTTTGCCACGCAGTTTCACTCTGTGACTTTTTTCGCACGAATGGAGTCTGCAGTGCAAGTTGGGTGACACTGTGAAGAATTTTTGAAATCGACACGGACGGATTCGAAAAGCGTACCGATATGAGTAAGGGCACGTATGATGTCCATTCGGGGTGTTTGTCACTCAGTTTAACTCTGTGACTTTTGTTCGCACTAATGCTTGTGAAGTGCAAGTGGGGGCACGTCGTGAGAAATTTTTAACACCGACTCGGACGGATTAGAAACGCTTACCGATATGAGTTAGGTCGCATATGAAGTCCATTCGGGGTGTTTTTCACTTAGTTTCACTCTGTAAATTTTGTTCGCATGAATGGAATCTGTAGTGCAGATTTGGACACGTCGTGAGGAAGTTTTAACACCGACTCGATTGGATTTGAAACGCTAACCGATATGAGTTAGGGCACATATGAAGTCCACTCGGGGTGTTTGTCACTCAGTTTCACTCTGTGACTTTAGTTAGCACAAGTGCACTGTGCAGTTCAAGTGGGGGCACGTCGTGAGGAATTTTTAACACAGACTCGGACTTATTCGCAATGCTTACCGGTATGAGTTAGGGCGTATAAGAAGTCTATTCTGGGTGTTTGTCACTCAGTTTCACTCTATGACTTTTGTACGAACAACTAGAGTCTGCAGTGTAGGTTGGAACACGTCGTGAGGAAGTTTTAACACCGACTCGGAAGGATTCAAAACGCTAACCGATATGACTTAGGGCCCATATGAAGTCCAGTCGGGGTGTTTGTCGCTCAGTTTCAATCTGTGACTTTTGTTCGCACAAATGGAGTCTGGAGTGCAGGTTGGGACACGTCGTGAGGAAGTTTTAACACCGACTCGGACGGATTCGAAACGCTTACCGATATGAGTTAGGGTGCATATGAAGTCCTTTTGGGGTGTTTGTCACTCAGTTTCACTCTCTGAGTTTTGTTCGCACGATTGGAGTCTCCAGTGCAGGATGGAACACGTCGTGTGGAATTTTTAGCACCAACTCGGACGTATTCGAAACACTTATAGATATAAGTTAGGGTGTATATGAAGTCTATTCGAGGTGTTTGTCACTCAGTTTCACTCTGCGACTTTTGTTCGCATGAATAGTGTCTGTAGTGCAGATTGGGCCACATGGTGAGGAAGTTTTAACACCGACTCGGACGGATTCGAAACACTTACCGATATGAGTTTGGGCGCATATGAAGTCCATTCGGGGTGTTTGGCACTCAGTTTCACTCTGTGACTTTTGTTCGCACGAATGGAGTCTGCAGTGCAGGTTGGGACACGTAGTGAGGAATTTTTAACAATAACTCGGACGTATTCAAAACATTTACCGATATGAGTTAGGGTGTATATGAAGTCCATTCGGTGTGTTTGTCACTCAATTTCACTCTGTTACTTTTGTTCGCACGAATGGAGTCTGAAGTGCAGGTTGGGACACGTCGTGGGGAAGTTTTAACACTGACTCGGACAGATTCGAAACGCTTACCGATATGAGTTAGGGCGCATATGAAGTCCATTCGGGGTGTTTGTCACTCAGTTTCACTCTGTGACTTTTGTTCGCACAAATGGAGTCTGTAGTGCAGGTTGGGACACGTCGTGAGGAATAATTATCATCGACTCGGACGGATTCGAAACACTTACCGATGTGAGTTACGGCGCATATGAAGTCAATTCATAGTGTTTGGCACTCTGTGACTTTTGTTCGCATGAATGGTGAGTTGAGACACGTCGGGAGAAATTTTTAACATCGACTCGGACGGATTCGAAACGCTTACCGATATGAGTTAGGGCGCATCTGAAGTCCATTCGGGGTGTTTGCCCTTGAGTTTCACTCTGTGACTTTTTTCGCACGAATGGAGTCTGCAGTGGAAGTTGGGAGACATTGTGAGGAATTATTGAAATATACTCGGACGGATTTGAAAAGCGTACTGATATGATTAAGGGCACGTATGATTTCCATTCGAGGTGTTTGTCACTCAGTTTCACTCTGTGACTTTTGTTCAGACTAATAATGCATTGTGAAGTGCATGTTGGGGCACGTCGTGAGGAATTTTTAACACCAACTCCGACGGATTAGAAACGCTAACCGATATGAGTTAGGTCGCATATGAAGTCCATTCGGGTTGTTTTTCACTCGGTTTCACTCTGTGACTTTTGTTCGCATGAATGGAATCTTTAGTGCAGATTTGGACATGTCATGAGGAAGTTTTAACAACGACTCGGATGGATTTGAAATGCTTACCGATATGAGTTAGGGCGCATATGTAACATTTGTGTTTTTCTCTCAGTATCAACTTTCTTCATCTGTGTTTTGGGGAGGGCCAGTAAGTGGAATTGTAGGCTGTCAATTCTATTGGTGTGGGAGGAAAGAATGGAGCGCTTATCCATTTTTCTTGGCTTAATCCCCTAATCACCTAATCCCCCTCTCATTTCCTTTCATTCGGCAGCCCTCCCATTTCAGCCGAATGCTTCTTGGAAACTCCTCCCCATTCTTCATTTCTCCTCCCTCTCTTGCTCCCACGTCCAAGGAAGCAGCAGCAGCACCTTGGTGGTGCCTTGGCCTCCTCCTCCTCCAAGCTTGGTGAAGGAGCCCCTCTTCCTCCCTTGGCCAGCAGCAGCTCAGCTCCTCCACTCGGCTGCAGCAGCACCTCCCTCTTCTTCCTTCTTCCCTCTTTGGTAAGAGTTTGTCCCCCATGGATTTTTGCTTGTGAGCTCAGATCTGAGTCTCCTAGGAAGGATAGAGGTGGTTCTAGGGTCATAGGGTTGAAAATTTTGGAGGGAAACTAGTTCTATTGGAGGGAAGGTTATTTCCTGTTTTCGGGCAGATTTGTGGTCTGTCTTGAAGCGCGTGTTTGGAGTTCTTGCGCTGGTCTAGTGCTTGGCCGGCAGTAGAGGTTGTTGTAGATCTTCCTCCCCTCTTTAATTTGAGTACAAGAACTCGAAAATCCATTAAGCCAATTAAAAGTTATGGGTATTCTTCTACCTGCTGTCCAAAATGGGTGAATCTGGGAGCAGGAAGATTGATCTGTGTTTTGAGCCATGTTCAAGCCGAATTAATTTTTGGGGTTGCCTAGAGAAGTGTAGAGCATCTCCTGTAGTTCCTGAGAATGTACTTGTTTACTTGATTTGGACTTGTATAGCTAAAGTTATCCCCGGTTGAACATCAGTCAAGTTTCATCTTTTTTTCTGGGAGTTCCAGAATTGAGAGTCGGTTCAGTTGAGGTTTTAGAGTCCTTATGGGTTTTTTCTTGAGGTTTGGTAGTAATGAAAGTTGTAGCTTGTGTCCTTAGGTTTAATTTAAGAGCAAGAACACTAAAATCCATGGTGCCAATTGAAAGTTATGCTATTTTTAGTATCTGCTGTCCTGAGTGGATTGTTCTGTGAGCTGTTATGTTCAACTGCTTATTAGGCTTAGCTGCAGGCCGATTGAGCTCTTCTTGTTGCCTAAAGAAATGTAGGAAATTTCCTGTAGTTTCTGAATATGTACTTGTTTGTGTGATTTGGAGTTAGGAATCAAAAGTTATGATTATTCCATCTTGCTGTCCAGGGAGTGATGTTTTCTGGAAGTCCAGGTTTGTGGGCTGTGTTTAAAGGGCTTGTTGAGGGCTTAAGCCCTAGCTCCTATTTAAGGGGCTGTAAGATATCTCTAGATGGGTCTCTTATGCTCATTTAAAGTATAATAACATGAATTTTGGATTAGCCAAATTAAAGTTACGCTTAGTTTTAGCGGTCGCTGTCCCATACTGAATTCTTGGGCAGATTGGGCAGTTTTGAGTATAGAGTGTCTTTGCGTATTTTTGAAGTAAGATTGTTGCATGTTTGAGTCGATTTGCAAATGTGTTTTCCTTGCAGGTGGAGTAGCCTCGGTGCGGCTTCCTCGTCGCATCACCCGCTCCTCGCGGTAGAGGCAAGTGTGAGCGGCATCCCGGCTCGATGCGGGTGTCGCCTCTTCTTTCTCTTTCTCTTTGAATGGTTGATTTAAACAGAGACATAATTGGTGCAATGAATAAGCTTGAATTAATGCAATAAGTAAGTTAAAGTGATGCAAATTATTTATGCGATTTGCATTTATGCCTTCATAAAAGAAGAGGTGTCCCATTTTGATGCGGGCCTCGGTGTTCACGCGTTAGAACACAAAAGACCTACTCGTAGTTCCATACCTTTAGAGTATGGGAGCGAGTCAAGAGTGTAGGCACCTCCACGGGATGGAGGGGATGAGGGTGCACACCGACGGTGTGCACCCGCAATACCGATATGAGCTCCATAAAAGGCATGCATGTGCATATCATTGACATAGTTTGAGAAAGAGTTGTATGAAATGAGTTAAAATGATGAGTTGTGAGTTATTACTTACATGTTCAAATTGTTTATTGTAGTATTGCAAAAATTTAGCTATGTTGCTATTTGCCTGTCACTTCACCTTGCCGAGTATCGAACTCACTCTTGTTGCTTGTTGTTTTATTTTAGGTTCCTCCGAGCGACGCCATGGGGTTTGGGCTAGAACTTCACTCACGTCATTCTCACCGTAGCTCAAACTGTTGGGATACCTTTCTTTTGGTCAGTGTTAGTGGTAGAACATGCTTTTGTCTAGTTAGGTTGTAAGTAATTAATGGGATTATGTGTGTCCAGTGTTTGGCCCCTAATTTGTGATATTGGTTACCCTTTGAATGTTGTTATTCCTCTTGAAGTTATGCTTAAATTGCTTATGTACTTAGGAGCATGAGGTTGATTGATGTCATGACCCTTTGTGAATCTTACTTCTCTGTTGTTACTAGATGATATATTGTGTCCTTTTGTCTCTGTGTGGATGTCCTAGATTTAGGAAGGTTCTCACGAAATTTTTTTATTTTGTTTTGTGTCTTGGTGGTGGTTCGTATGTTGAGGGTGTAGCATCCGGGGCATGTGGTGTGCCGGGTGTTACATTGGTATCGAGCGTGCATTAGGTCCGTGGTTTATGAATTTAGCAAATTACTCTAGAGTAAACTAAAACTTGACATAGGTTGGTGAAGTAATTAAAATTTTGACACACATTGGAGCACAGTAGGGAGGGTATGGTAATGCATTGCATCGCGCTTGTATGTTCTATGTGCTTATTGATATTGCTATTTGCAGTCGCTAACTTATTGTCATTGCTATTCTGAGGCTTGAGTGGTTCTTTTGTGTGGTTGTTGTAGCTATGCCAAGGGGTAGAGGCCGTGGTCGTGGTGGCCGTGGCAGAGGTGGGAGGCACTCATCTCGTGTGGACGTTGAGTCAGTCGCTGAGGGGAGCGGCTCGCTCAATGCCCCTCATTCAGTTCATCTCAGTGCCCCGGATGGGCAGGCTGGTGTAGGGGTAGATGCCGCGACTGCGGCTCTGCTCCAAGCTTTGCAGAGAGAGGTCCAGGAGCTACGTCAGCAGGTTCAGACGGCCCCCTGCGGTGTGCCTCCCCAGGAGTCCTGTTGTGGCTCGGTTGCCAGCCGGATGTCGATGAGCCTACGGGAGTGGATGTCTCTTCGACTCGACACCTTTGATGGTGCGGGTACGCCAGTCCAGGCGGCGGACTGGTTGCGTTATATGGAAAGACAATTCGGAGTCTTGGAGATGACTTCCCTCCAGAAGGTTCAGTTTGTGGCCTTCCAGCTGAAGGGCCAGGCTGATATTTGGTGGGAGGGCGTCCTTGCTGCGAGGACCCCCACCGAAGGGGTAGTCACTTGGGAGGACTTCACCAGGCATTTTCAAGCTAAGTATTACCCGGAGTCCTTCCTGGAGAGGATGGAGTCTTCCTTGACCACTCTCTCTCAAGGGAAGAGGTCGGTGACTGAGTATGAGGCGGAATTCAATGGTATTGTCCGCTTCATACCGCTGTGGCAGAAAATGATCGAGAGAAGGCTCAAGGTTTGAAGGGGCCTCAATCAGAATTTAGGTGGTCATGGGGCCACGGTCCCCCGTAGCTTTGCCTCCGTGGTTGAGCAAGCTAGGGGCATGGAGCTCGAAATGGAGCTCTCAAAAGAGAAGCTCAATTCTGGTGGGTCTGGAGCTCCTGTGGCGGTGGTGGCGTAAGAGGAGTTCGGTGGAGGAGGTGGGTCTTTCCAACGACCGCCCCAAGAAGTTCGAGGGGACAAGGTTCCTCCTCGGGGCCAAAGCAAAGCAATCTCGGTCGTCGTCACTTTGTCCACCCAAATGAGTGGCCTCTCGCCGGTTCCGGCAAGGCCTCATGTGCTTCAAGTGCGGTCTTTGGGCATCGTCTTTGCAGAGTGTTCTTGGGTGGCGAGTGCCACCATTGTGGTCGTTCGCCATATGGGACGCGTTGCGGTCGAACCCCAACAAAGATGATCAAGTGGGAGTCGGCCATTCCTCCTCCGACCAGCATCGCCTCGCCCGAGGGTCATCCAGATGATGGCTGCAGCCCCGCTTCCTCACCTCTGTGTGGGCACCGCCTCCCGCCATCGGCATTCTCACCATCGGCTCCTCCTTTGGTGGTCGCACCACCTCTGCTTGGCGCCACCTCGGCAGGTGTGGGGCTCCCACCGCCAAGCACCACCAGAGTTTACGCCGCCGAGGCCGAGTCGACCGGACGTCCAGATTTGGTCACAGGTACTTTACTTGTGGATTCAGTTGATGCTTTTGTTCTCTTTGATTCAGGTGCATCCTATTCTTTTGTGTCGATCGAGTTTGCCAGAAGGGCTAAATTGGGGATGCAGTGTATTGCCAAGTCTGTGGTGGTTACTTCTCCGGGTGGGCTTATTTCGAGTTCGATGGTATGCCCGGGTTGTGTTATCACCATTGATGATGAAGACTTCTGTGCTAATCTGACAGTTATTCAAATGGCCCCGTTTGATGTCATCCTGGGTATGGATTGGCTACATCAATATCGTGCTAAGATTTGTTGTTACTGGAAGACAGTCGCCTTACAGGCTCCCTCGGGAGTGGAATTGGTCTTCCAGGGTAGTGTTCCATCAAGCTCTCTCTTCGTGTTGTCTAGTTTGTTTCCTAACCGTCGTATGTTGAAGTCAGGGGTGCTTTGGGCACTATTAGAAAATTCAAGTTCTGTGTTGGTCATCGAGGAGATCCCTGTGGTGAGGGAATTTGTTGATGTGTTCCCAGAGGAGTTGCCCGGTTTGCCACCAAAGAGAGATGTGGATTTTCGAATTGATCTTATTCCTGCACTCGCCCATATCTTTGTCTCCAGACGCTTGGCTCGTCCTTTTCAAGAGGAATCAAGAAGCAATTGGATGATCTCGCTAGCTAAGGGGTTGATCCAAATAAGTGTGTCACCTTGGGAGCGCCTGCTCTTTTGTTGCTAAAAGGATGGGGTTGGCGTTTGTGTATTGACTACCGCGCTCTTAATTTGGTGACGATCAAGAATAAGTACCCTCTACCTCGGATTGAAGACTTGTTTGACCAATTAAAGGGAGCAAAGGTGTTCTCTAAGATTGATCTTCAATCGGGGTATAATCAAATTCGTGTGAGGGAGCAAGATATTGAGAAGGCGCTTTCTCCACTAGGTATGGGCATTATGAGTTTAAGGTTATGTCTTTTGGACTAACCAATGCCCTCATTGTCTTCATGGAAACGATGAACAAAGTTGTTGCATGAGTACCTTGATGATTTCGTGGTAGTGTTCATCGATGATATACTCATCTATTCCAAGTCAGAAGAGGATCATGCTCATCACTTGAGACTTGTACTCTGTATGTTGAGGGAGAACCGACTCTTTGCCAAACTGAAGAAGTGTGAGTTTTGGATATCAGTGGGTTTTCTTGGTCATATTATTAATCAGAAGGCATCTCTGTTGATCCTAGGAAGATCTCTGATTGTGGTGGGAGAGACCTTCTAATGTCAAAGAAGTGCTGATTTCCTTGGGTTAGCTGGTTACTACCGGCGTTTGCTCAGATTTCTCAATCATTGCCAAGCCATTATCTCGCTTGACTCGAAGGGGTCAAATTCGATGGATCGCCGGTGTGAGAGCGTCATTCATGAAGGAAAATCGTATCGCTCCTGTTCTCACCCTTCCCGAGCCAGGAGAGCGTTTCACTGTGTATTCTGATGCTTCTCTGGTGGGCCTCGGCTGTGTGCTTATGCAAGGGGGCAAAGTCATTGCTTATGCATCAAGGCAGTTGAAAAAGCATGAGCAGAATTACCCAACTCATGATCTTGAGCTTGCCGCAGTGGTCTTCGCCTTGAAGATTTGGCGGCATTACTTGTATGGCGAGTCATGTGATATCTTCACAGATCATAAAAGCCTCAAGTATATCTTCACTCAGAAAGATTTGAATTTAAGGCAAAGAAGGTGGTGGAATTGATCAAAGATTATGATCTTACAATTCAGTATCATCCGGGCAAGGCAAATGTTGTGGCAGATGCTCTCAGTCGAAAAGCATCGCCTCCGGCTCTCGATTGTCTTATTGCTCATCTTGAGCATATGGGAATCTCGTTTGGTTTTGCCGGCGCTATGCACGCTGAAACCCAATATTCTGAAATCAGCCATTCCCGCGTGCAGCGTGAGGCACAATGGCATGATCGCTGCTTGGCAGTGATTAAGCGCATTCTCGAGGGCAAGTCCGGGATTTCAGTTTTGATGTGGATGGTGCATCGCGATTTAAGGGCCGCTTTGTGTACCCCAAAGTCTCTAGTCAAGGGTGACATCCTAAAGGAAGCTCATCGCACTCGTGATACGGTTCACCCTGGTGAGACTAAAATGTATCGGGATCGAAAAAGAATTTCGTGGAAAAGAATGAGGGTCGACATTGCTCAAGATGTAGCACTTGTGGGATATGTCGAAGGTGAAGGTGAACATAAGCGACCATTTGGATTGCTCCAACCTTTGGAGATTCTGCTTGGCCCCGGGATGACATATCCATGGATTTCGTGGTTGGCCTACCTCGTACTCGACGAGGAAAGGATGCTATCTGGGTTATTGTGGACCGTCTCAAGAAGTCCGCCACTTCCTTCCCATTCGCACAACAAATTCAGCAAGTGACTTGGCTCCTATTTATGTGCGGGAAGTAGTGAGACTTCACGGCGTGCCCAAGACCATCATCTCTGATCGTGATGCCAAGTTTGTCTCCAAGTTCTGGGAGAGTCTGCAGAGTGCTTTAGGCACGCAACTTCGCCTTAGCACTGCTTTCCATCCACAAACCGATGGGCAATCTGAGCGTACCATTCAGACCTTGGAGGACATGCTTAGATCTTGTGTGCTAGCTTGGAAAGGTAGCTGGGAAGATCATCTGGCTCTTTCTGAGTTTGCTTATAACAATAGCTTCCATGCAAGTATCCGAGCAGCTCCCTATGAGGTACTTTATGGGCGTAAGTGCCGCTCGCCCCTATGCTGGGATGCAGTAGGGGAAAGATCAATTCTTGGTCCAGATTGGGTACAGCAGACGGTTGATCGAGTGGCAGAGGTGCGGCAAAACCTCCTTGCAGCTCAGAGTAGACAGAAAAGTTATGCTGATGTGAGGAGGCGGGATCTGGAGTTTGAGGTGGGGGACAATGTCCTGTTGAGAGTGTCTCCCACTAAGGGCGTGGTTCGATTTGGTCTGAAAGGGAAGCTTAGCCCAAGGTTTGTTGGGCCGTTTCCTATTATTGCCCGAGTAGGGAAGGTAGCCTATCGGCTGCATCTTAGGATTCTATGCAAGGAGTGCATAATGTCTTTCATGTCTCTATGTTGCGAAAGTACCTTCATGACCCAGATCTGGTTGTTCCGCTTGAGTCATTGGTGATTGATCAGGATCTCACCTTCGAGTCTCGACCGGTCCAGATTCTGGGAGAATCAGAGCGGGTATTGAAGAACAAGACGCTGAAGTTTGTCAAAGTCTTGTGGTCGAATCAATCTGAGCGAGAAGCAACTTGGGAGCTGGAGTCTCACATGCGTGAGAAGTTTCCCAATTTATTTCTAGCAGGTTTGTGATGTGTTTATCTTCTGCGAATTATTCTTTTCGACTTGTCATCGTTCGGAGAATTCGGGTCGAATTCATTAAGTGGGGAAGAGTGTAACATTTGTGTTTTCTCTCAAGATCAACTTTCTTCATCTGTGTTTTGGGGAGGGCCAGTAAGTGGAATTGTAGGCTGTCAATTCTATTGGTGTGGGAGGAAAGAATGGAGCGCTTATCCATTTTTCTTGGCTTAATCCCCTAATCACCTAATCCCCCTCTCATTTCCTTTCATTCGGCAGCCCTCCCATTTCAGCCGAATGCTTCTTGGAAACTCCTCCCCATTCTTCATTTCTCCTCCCTCTCTTGCTCCCACGTCCAAGGAAGCAGCAGCAGCACCTTGGGTGGTGCCTTGGCCTCCTCCTCCTCCAAGCTTGGTGAAGGAGCCCTCTTCCTCCCTTGGCCAGCAGCAGCTCAGCTCCTCCACTCGGCTGCAGCAGCACCTCCTCTTCTTCCTTCTTCCTCTTTGGTAAGAGTTTGTCCCCATGGATTTTTGCTTGTGAGCTCAGATCTGAGTCTCCTAGGAAGGATAGAGGTGGTTCTAGGGTCATAGGGTTGAAAATTTTGGAGGAAACTAGTTCTATTGGAGGGAAGGTTATTTCCTGTTTTCGGGCAGATTTGTGGTCTGTCTTGAAGCGCGTGTTTGGAGTTCTTGCGCTGGTCTAGTGCTTGGCCGGCAGTAGAGGTTGTTGTAGATCTTCCTCCCCTCTTTAATTTGAGTACAAGAACTCGAAAATCCATTAAGCCAATTAAAAGTTATGGGTATTCTTCTACCTGCTGTCCAAAATGGGTGAATCTGGGAGCAGGAAGATTGATCTGTGTTTTCGAGCCATGTTCAAGCCGAATTAATTTTTGGGGTTGCCTAGAGAAGTGTAGAGCATCTCCTGTAGTTCCTGAGAATGTACTTGTTTACTTGATTTGGACTTGTATAGCTAAAGTTATCCCGGTTGAACATCAGTCAAGTTTCATCTTTTTTTCTGGGAGTTCCAGAATTGAGAGTCGGTTCAGTTGAGGTTTTAGAGTCCTTATGGGTTTTTTCTTGAGGTTTGGTAGTAATGAAAGTTGTAGCTTGTGTCCTTAGGTTTAATTTAAGAGCAAGAACACTAAAATCCATGGTGCCAATTGAAAGTTATGCTATTTTTAGTATCTGCTGTCCTGAGTGGATTGTTCTGTGAGCTGTTATGTTCAACTGCTTATTAGGCTTAGCTGCAGGCCGATTGAGCTCTTCTTGTTGCCTAAAGAAATGTAGGAAATTTCCTGTAGTTTCTGAATATGTACTTGTTTGTGTGATTTGGAGTTAGGAATCAAAAGTTATGATTATTCCATCTTGCTGTCCAGGGAGTGATGTTTTCTGGAAGTCCAGGTTTGTGGGCTGTGTTTAAAGGGCTTGTTGAGGGCTTAAGCCCTAGCTCCTATTTAAGGGCTGTAAGATATCTCTAGATGGGTCTCTTATGCTCATTTAAAGTATAATAACATGAATTTTGGATTAGCCAAATTAAAGTTACGCTAGTTTTAGCGGTCGCTGTCCCATACTGAATTCTTGGGCAGATTGGGCAGTTTTGAGTATAGAGTGTCTTTGCGTATTTTTGAAGTAAGATTGTTGCATGTTTGAGTCAGATTTGCAAATGTGTTTTCCTTGCAGGTGGAGTAGCCTCGGTGCGGCTTCCTCGTCAGATCACCCGCTCCTCGCGGTAGAGGCAGTGTGAGCGGCATCCCGGCTCGATGCGGGTGTCGCCTCTTCTTTTCTTTTCTTTGAATGGTTGATTTAAACAGAGACATAATTGGTGCAATGAATAAGCTTGAATTAATGCAATAAGTAAGTTAAAGTGATGCAAATTATTTATGCGATTTGCATTTATGCCTTCATAAAAGAAGAGGTGTCCCATTTTGATGCGGGCCTCGGTGTTCACGCGTTAGAACACAAAAGACCTACTCGTAGTTCCATACCTTTAGAGTATGGGAGCGAGTCAAGAGTGTAGGCACCTCCACGGATGGAGGGATGAGGGTGCACACCGACGGTGTGCACCCGCAATACCGGTATGAGCTCCATAAAAGGCATGCATGTGCATATCATTGACATAGTTTGAGAAAGAGTTGTATGAAATGAGTTAAAATGATGAGTTGTGAGTTATTACTTACATGTTCAAATTGTTTATTGTAGTATTGCAAAAATTTAGCTATGTTGCTATTTGCCTGTCACTTCACCTTGCCGAGTATCGAACTCACTCTTGTTGCTTGTTGTTTTATTTTAGGTTCCTCCCGAGCGACGCCATGGGGTTTGGGCTAGAACTTCACTCACGTCATTCTCACCGTAGCTCAAACTGTTGGGATACCTTTCTTTGGTCGTGTTAGTGGTAGAACATGCTTTTGTCTAGTTAGGTTGTAAGTAATTAATGGGATTATGTGTGTCCCAGTGTTTGGCCCCTAATTTGTGATATTGGTTACCCTTTCAATGTTGTTATTCCTCTTGAAGTTATGCTTAAATTGCTTATGTACTTAGGAGCATGAGGTTGATTGATGTCATGACCCCTTTGTGAATCTTACTTGTCGTTGTTACTAGATGATATATTGTGTCCTTTTTGTCTGCTGTGTGGATGTCCTAGATTTAGGAAGGTTCTCACAAATTTTTTTATTTTGTTTTGTGTCTTGGTGGTGGTTCGTATGTTGAGGGTGTAGCATCCGGGGCACAGGGTGTGCCGGGGTGTTACAGCATATGAAGTCCATTTGGGGTGTTTGTAACTCAGTTTCACTCTGTGACTTTAGTTAGCACGAGTGCACTGTACAGTGCAAGTGGGGGCACGTCGTGAGGAATTTTTAACCCAGACTCGGACGTATTCGTAACGCTTACCGGTATGAGTTAGGGCATATATGAAGTCCATTCTGCGTGTTTGTCACTCAGTTTCACTCTGTTACTTTTGTTCGCACAACTGGAGTCTGCAGTGTAGGTTGGAACACGTCGTGAGGAAGTTTTAACACCGACTCGGACGGATTCAAAACGCTAACCGATATGACTTAGGGCCCATATGAAGTCCATTCGGGGTGTTTGTCGCTGAGTTTCAATCTGTGACTTTTGTTCGCACAAATGGGGTCAGCAGTGCAGGATGGGACACGTCGTGCGGAATTTATAACACCGACTCGGACGTATTCGAAACGCTCACAGATATGAGTTAGGGCGCATATGAAGTCCATTCGGGGTGTTTGTCACTCAGTTTCACTCTGTGACTTTTATTCTCACCAATGGAGTCTGGAGTACAGGTTGGGACACGTCGTGAGACAGTTTTAACACCGACTCGGACGGATTCGAAACGCTTACCGATATGAGTTAGGGCGCATATGAAGTCCATTCGGGGTGTTTGCCACGCAGTTTCACTCTGTGACTTTTTTCGCACGAATGGAGTCTGCAGTGCAAGTTGGGTGACACTGTGAAGAATTTTTGAAATCGACACGGACGGATTCGAAAAGCGTACCGATATGAGTAAGGGCACGTATGATGTCCATTCGGGGTGTTTGTCACTCAGTTTAACTCTGTGACTTTTGTTCGCACTAATGCTTGTGAAGTGCAAGTGGGGGCACGTCGTGAGAAATTTTTAACACCGACTCGGACGGATTAGAAACGCTTACCGATATGAGTTAGGTCGCATATGAAGTCCATTCGGGGTGTTTTTCACTTAGTTTCACTCTGTAAATTTTGTTCGCATGAATGGAATCTGTAGTGCAGATTTGGACACGTCGTGAGGAAGTTTTAACACCGACTCGATTGGATTTGAAACGCTAACCGATATGAGTTAGGGCACATATGAAGTCCACTCGGGGTGTTTGTCACTCAGTTTCACTCTGTGACTTTAGTTAGCACAAGTGCACTGTGCAGTTCAAGTGGGGGCACGTCGTGAGGAATTTTTAACACAGACTCGGACTTATTCGCAATGCTTACCGGTATGAGTTAGGGCGTATATGAAGTCTATTCTGGGTGTTTGTCACTCGCCACTCTATGACTTTTGTACGCAACAACTAGAGTCTGCAGTGTAGGTTGGAACACGCCGTGACGAAGTTTTAACACCGACTTAAGGATTCAAAACGCTAACCGATATGACTTAGGGCCCATATGAAGTCCATCGGGTGTTTGTCGCCGATTTCAATCTGTGACTTTTGTTCGCACAAATGGAGTCTGGAGTGCAGGTTGGGACATGTCGTGAGGAAGTTTTAACACCGACTCGGACGGATTCGAAACGCTCACCGATATGAGTTAGGGTGCATATGAAGTCCTTTTGGGGTGTTTGTCACTCGCCACTCTCTCGAGTTTTGTTCGCACGATTGAGTCTCCGGTGCAGGATGGAACACGCCGTGTGGAATTTTTAGCACCAACTCTGACGATTCAAACACTTATAGATATAAGTTAGGTGTATATGAAGTCTATTCGAGGTGTTTGTCACTCAGTTTCACTCTGCGACTTTTGTTCGCATGAATAGTGTCTGTAGTGCTGATTGGGCCACATGGTGAGGAAGTTTTAACACCGACTCTGACGGATTCGAAACACTTACCGATATGAGTTTGGGCGCATATGAAGTCCATTCGGGTGTTTGGCACTCAGGCCACTCTGTGACTTTTGTTCGCACGAATGGAGTCTGCGCAGCGAGTGTTGGGACACGAGTGAGGAATTTTTAACAATAACTCTGACGATTCAAAACATTTACCGATATGAGTTAGGTGTATATGAAGTCCATTCGTGTGTTTGTCACTCAATTTCACTCTGTCACTTTTGTTCGCACGAATGGAGTCTGAAGTGCAGGTTGGGACACGTCGTGGGGAAGTTTTAACACTGACTCGGACAGATTCGAAACGCTTACCGATATGAGTTAGGGCACATATGAAGTCCATTCGGGGTGTTTGTCACTCAGTTTCACTCTGTGACTTTTGTTCGCACAAATGGAGTCTGTAGTGCAGGTTGGGACACGTCGTGAGGAATAATTATCATCGACTCGGACGGATTCGAAACACTTACCGATGTGAGTTACGGCGCATATGAAGTCAATTCATAGTGTTTGGCACTCTGTGACTTTTGTTCGCATGAATGGTGAGTTGAGACACGTCGGGAGAAATTTTTAACATCGACTCGGACGGATTCGAAACGCTTACCGATATGAGTTAGGGCGCATCTGAAGTCCATTCGGGGTGTTTGCCCTTGAGTTTCACTCTGTGACTTTTTTCGCACGAATGGAGTCTGCAGTGGAAGTTGGGAGACATTGTGAGGAATTATTGAAATATACTTGACGGATTTGAAAAGCGCATCGATATGATTAAGGGCACGATGATTTCCATTCGAGGTGTTTGTCACTCGCCACTGTGACTTTTGTTCGGACTAATAATGCATTGTGAAGTGCATGTTGGGGCACGTCGTGAGGAATTTTTAACACCAACTCCGACGGATTAGAAACGCTAACCGATATGAGTTAGGTCGCATATGAAGTCCATTCGGGTTGTTTTTCACTCGGTTTCACTCTGTGACTTTTGTTCGCATGAATGGAATCTTTAGTGCAGATTTGGACATGTCATGAGGAAGTTTTAACAACGACTCGGATGGATTTGAAATGCTTACCGATATGAGTTAGGGCGCATATGAAGTCCATTTGGGGTGTTTGTAACTCAGTTTCACTCTGTGACTTTAGTTAGCACGAGTGCACTGTACAGTGCAAGTGGGGGCACGTCGTGAGGAATTTTTAACCCAGACTCGGACGTATTCGTAACGCTTACCGGTATGAGTTAGGGCATATATGAAGTCCATTCTGCGTGTTTGTCACTCAGTTTCACTCTGTTACTTTTGTTCGCACAACTGGAGTCTGCAGTGTAGGTTGGAACACGTCGTGAGGAAGTTTTAACACTGACTCGGACGGATTCAAAACGCTAACCGATATGACTTAGGGCCCATATGAAGTCCATTCGGGGTGTTTGTCGCTGAGTTTCAATCTGTGACTTTTGTTCGCACAAATGGGGTCAGCAGTGCAGGATGGGACACGTCGTGCGGAATTTATAACACCGACTTGACGATTCAAACGCTCACGATATGAGTTAGGCGCATATGAAGTCCATTCGGGTGTTTGTCACCCGCCACTGTGACTTTTATTCTCACGAATGGAGTCTGGAGTACAGGTTGGGACACGTCGTGAGACAGTTTTAACACCGACTCGGACGGATTCGAAACGCTTACCGATATGAGTTAGGGCGCATATGAAGTCCATTTGGGGTGTTTGTCACTGCTTCACTCTGTGACATTTGTTCGCATCGAATGAACTCTACAAAGGCGGTGTTGGAAAACGCCGTGAGGAAGTTTTAACACCGACTCAGACGGATTCAAAACGCTAACCGATATGACTTAGGGCGCATATGAAGTCCATTCGGGGTGTTTCTCGCTCAGTTACAATCTGTGACTTTTGTTCGCACAAATGGAGTCTGCAATGAAGGTTGGGACACGTCGTGAGGAATTTTTAACTCCGACTCGAACATATTCGAAATGCTCACAGATATGAGTTAGGGCGTATATGAAGTCCATTCGTGGTGTTTGTCACTCATTTTAATTCTGTGACTTTTGTTCGCACAAATTGAGAGTTGGGCCATGTCGTGAGAAATTTTTAACACCAACTCGGACGGATTCGAAACGCTTACCGGTATGAGTTAGGGCATATATGAAGTCCATTCTGCGTGTTTGTCACTCAGTTTCACTCTGTTACTTTTGTTCGCACAACTGGAGTCTGCAGTGTAGGTTGGAACACGTCGTGAGGAAGTTTTCTGCACCTTCTCTTCTTCCCAATTCCAGGAAGCCTTTTTAACACCGACTCGGACGGATTCAAAACGCTAACCGATATGACTTAGGGCCCATATGTAGTCCATTCGGGGTGTTTGTCGCTGAGTTTCAATCTGTGACTTTTGTTCGCACAAATGGGGTCAGCAGTGCAGGATGGGACACGTCGTGCGGAATTTATAACACCGACTTCGGGACGTATTCAAACGCCACGAGATATGAGTTAGGGCGCATATGAAGTCCATTCGGGGTGTTTGTCACTCAGTTTCACTCTGTGACTTTTATTCTCACGAATGGAGTCTGGAGTACAGGTTGGGACACGTCGTAAGATAGTTTTAACACCGACTCGGACGGATTCGAAACGCTTACCGATATGAGTTAGGGCGCATATGAAGTCCATTTGGGGTGTTTGTCACTCTGTTTCACTCTGTGACATTTGTTCGCACGAATGAACTCTACAGTGCAGGTTGGAAAACGTCGTGAGGAAGTTTTAACACCGACTCAGACGGATTCAAAACGCTAACCGATATGACTTAGGGCGCATATGAAGTCCATTCGGGTGTTTCGCTCGCCATAATCTGTGACTTTTGTTCGCACAAATGGGGTCAGCAGTGCAGGATGGGACACGTCGTGCGGAATTTATAACACCGACTCGGACGTATTCGAAACGCTCACAGATATGAGTTATGGCGCATATGAAGTCCATTCGGGGTGTTTGTCACTCAGTTTCACTCTGTGACTTTTATTCTCACGAATGGAGTCCGAGTGTGTTGGGACACGTCGTGAGACGTTTTAACACCGACTTGACGGATTCAAACGCCACCGATATGAGTTAGGGCGCATATGAAGTCCATTTGGGGTGTTTCTCACTCTGTTTCACTCTGTGACATTTGTTCGCACGAATGAACTCTACAGTGCAGGTTGGAAAACGTCGTGAGGAAGTTTTAACACCGACTCAGACGGATTCAAAACGCTAACCGATATGACTTAGGGCGCATATGAAGTCCATTCGGGGTGTTTCTCGCTCAGTTACAATCTGTGACTTTTGTTCGCACAAATGGAGTCTGCAATGAAGGTTGGGACACGTCGTGAGGAATTTTTAACTCCGACTCGGACATATTCGAAATGCTCACAGATATGAGTTAGGGCGTATATGAAGTCCATTCGTGGTGTTTGTCACTCATTTTAATTCTGTGACTTTTGTTCGCACAAATTGAGAGTTGGGCCATGTCGTGAGAAATATTTAACACCAACTCGGACGGATTCGAAACGCTTACCGATATGAGTTAGGGCGCATATGCAGTCCAATCGGGGTGTTTGTCACTCAGTTTCAATCTGTGACTTTTGTTCGCACGAATGGAGTCTGCAGTGCAGGTTGGGACACGTCGTGAGGAATTTTTAACACCAACATGGACGTATTCGAAACGCTTACAAATATGAGTTAGGGCGTATATGAAGTCTATTCGGGGTGTTTGTCACTCAGTTTCACTCTGTGACTTTTGTTCACACGAATGGAGTCTGCAATGCAGGTTGGGACACGTCGTGAAGAAGTTTTAACACTGACTCGGACAGATTCGAAACACTTACCGATATGAGTTAGGGCGCATATGAAGTCCATTCGTGGTGTTTGTCACTCAGTTTCACTCTGTGACTTTGTTCGCATGAATGGAGTGTGCAGTGCAGGTTGGGACACGTCGTGAGGAATTTTTAACACTGACTCAGACGTATTCGAAATGCTTACCAATATGAGTTTGGGCGCATATGAACTCCATTCGGGCTGTTTGTCACTCAATGTCACTCTGTGACTTTTGTTCGCACGAATGAAGTATGAATTGCAGGTTGGGACACATCATGAGGAATTTTTAACACCGACTCGGACATATTCTAAATGCTTACCGATATAAGTTAGGGCGTATATGGAGTCCATTCGGGGTGTTTGTCACTCTGTTTCACTCTGTGAGTTTTGTCCGCACGAATGGAGTCTGCAGTGCAGGATGGGACACGTCGTGATGAAGTTTTAACAACGATTTGGACGGATTTGAAACACTTCCCGATATGAGTTAGCGCACATATGAACTCCATTCGGGGTGTTTGTCACTCAGTTTCACCCTGTGGGGAATTTTTAACACTGACTCGGACGGATTCGAAACAATTAGCGATATGAGTTAGGGCGTATATGAAGCCCATTCGTGGTGTTTGTCACTCAGTTTCACTCTTTGACTTTTGTTCGCACGAATGCATTGTGCAGTGCAAGTGGGGGCACGTCGTGAGAAAATTTAAAACCGACTCGGACGGATTCGAAACAATTAGCGATCTGAGTTAGGGCATATATGAAGTCTATTCGGGGTGTTTGTCACTCAGTTTCACTCTGTGACTTTTGTTCGCGAGAATGGAGTCTGCAGTGCAGGTTGAGATACGTTGTGAGGATGTTTCAACACCGACTCGGATAGATTCGAATCGCTTTTCGATCTGAGTTAGGGCGCATGTGAAGTCTATTCGGGGTGTTTGTCACTTAATTTCACTCTGTGACATTTATTCGCACAAATGGAGTCTGCAGTGCAGGTTGGCACACGTCGTGAGGAAGTTTTAAGACCGACTCAGACGGATTCGAAATGCTTACCAAGATGAGTTACAGCGCATATGAAGTCAATTCGGGGTGTTTGTCACACAGTTTCACTATGTGACTTTTGTTCGCACAATGGAATCTGCAGTGCCGGTTGGGACACGTCGTGAGGAAGTTTTAATACCCACTCGGACGTATTTGAAACGCTTTCCGATATGAATTAGGGCGTATATGAAGTCCATTCAGGGTGTTTGTCACTCTATTTCACTCTGTGACTTTTGTCCGCACGAATGGAGTCTTCAGTGCAGGATGGGACACGTCGTGATGAAGTTTTAACATCGACTTGGACAGATTCGAAACGTTTCCCTATATGAGTTAGGGCGCATATGAAGTCCATTCGGGGTGTTTGTCACTCAGTTTCACCCTGTGACTTTTGTTCGCACAAATGGAGTCTGCAGTGCAGGTTGGGACACATCGTGAGGAATTTTTAACACCGACACGACGAATTCGAAACACTTACCGATATGAGTTAGGGCGCATATGATGTTCATTCGGGGTTTTTGTCACTCAGTTTCTGTCGGGCCCCGAATCTGCAAATCCGGACCCTCTGTGTATTCTGTGCCAGTCCAGGATCACGTTAGCACACACATCATACAGGTTGCACATCACGCATATTCACAAGGATATAAGAATAAATAGTGCAAAATGTATATAAACCGAGTTGTACGACCTTATGGTCTCCTTACAGATAAGTCACCCCACAGGCTTACATTATTCAAAGTAAAGAAATAGCAATGAACATAAGTAAAAGTCGTGGAAGCCTTCATCTTGCCACAGCAACCGACCGGGCTTGCCCCTAGTTCATCGTGTCCTCGATGTACTCCTCCTCCCAAGTGGTGTAGTCTCATCCACCGATGTTGGGGTTGATAAGCAAGGTGGGGTGAGTACACAAGGCACTCAACAAGTAATGCATGTAATGCGGCGCTATTACTATATGTAGAGCTTATTCCAAAGGATTGGCTTAAATGGTTCTTTTGCATCAAGCAAACATTTTTAACCAATATCTTAGTTAGATTAAAGCAAAGGAACAGTTATACGTAATAATAATTTCAAATGGTTTTTCCCGAGGATTCTGCACACACTTTAATATTCATTTTTAACACTTGGCACACAGCCACCCCTTCCATGTTTTGTTTATGAAAATCTACCCCTTGACTATAATCCCCGAGCAATGCTCAATACCGTGAGCACGGCTATTCGAATAGTTTTGACACTCTGCAGAGGTTGTACACTTTACCCACAAGATACAGCCGCTCACCACACAGGTGATTGTCCGCAACAAAGCTTTTCAGGGACTTCTACCTTAACCAAAGAACCTCTCCAGATTGCCTTCACTATCACTTCCCTCACACAGAGCCAAGTATAGGACCGCCAATCACCGCTGGATGGGCACCAAGCCGTAGCATGTACGCGCCCCATACAGATACACCCTGTATCGTCACCCCGAGGTATCGTGAGGAAAGATATCGTAACCCTAGTCAACTAGGTCTGTCCCATATCGCACATGTGGTTGTACGGTGACTCAGATCAAAGGCTTGCAAGGTGAAGTCCTTAATCGACCAAGGCAAGGCTTCCAACACTCAACAATGGCACACGGCCCAATGTGGCACATGACTCACATCACTCATCAACCCACCGCCACACAGCCCACTGTGCACACATGACCTCTTGCCACTTGCCCAGTCTAAAACATTTCCCACCCCATTGATTATTGTGCAACACATGCCAGCAATAACTCAACATCGATGACGGAACCACACAGTGTCGCGGTACTCAATCTCATCATGTGGCATCATCACACCACTTTTCAAAATACATTCAATATGTCTTTAATCAATATTGTAGCATTTTTCCGAAAGAACACTCATGATTCGTTGCAAGGCTAAGCATTTACTCGCGATCTAGCCTCCCGTGTTGGCACAATATTAACATCCAACTAATATAATCAAACTTAGGGTGACAATGATTTAGGCATACATTAATAATTCAAGGTGGCATAACAAAATGGGTTGATTAACTACATTATCCCAAATTAATTTAAATTCATTTTAAATAATTAGCATGCATAGTTTCAAAGCATAAATTACATTTTAAAATCTGGGATCAAAATGATCAAAGCATCACTTGCCTTCAAAGAGTTGCTGGTCGCTTTCCAAGCTTGGTCTTGAGCGACGAATTCTTCCTCGAAACTTTCCTAAGCAAATTTGCGTTTTACGCTGCACAAACAAAATATGCAATAAATAGCTAATACAGAAGACTAGATGACCTCAAAATTCAAATAAAATTCACCATTAAATAGCTCATAATTTTATGAATTTTAGAAATTTGAAACACCCAAACCGAGTTAAAATGCAAAAGTTATAGTCATTTGAAGTTTGAATAAAATCAAAATACGAAATTAAGAAAATCCGATTTTTCTGAATTATTTTTATACTCGAAATTCGCATATATGACGTCAAGATCGCGTCATGTTGACGCCAAGACGAAATGAATTTCGGTCAAAATATTTTTATATATAAAAATATTTATGACGTCATCGCCGACGTCATCTCGACACGCGGCACGCCTGCAGGCCGCCACGCCGCTCGTCTATGGGTCGGGTCCACGGCTCACCGTCCACCGTGGACTTGGTTCACGAGCGGTGCAGCCACGCGGCAAAATCCGCACTGCTCGCTAAAATCGACGGCCGATCCTATACCGCGGCTCGACGACGCCGATTTCCGCGACGCCACGCCACGCGATCGAACGGTCCCCTGATCCAACGGCCAACGCGACGCGCGACTCGACGACGCTTTGATACGCAGCGACACGCGGCGCAATCGCAACGGCTCGCTTGAATCAACGGCCGAGATTGGTCACGCCGGTCAAAGGAAACACGCGTCGCACGCGATTGGTTGGAGGTGCGGCGCTATCACCGCCAAGACGCTCGAATTTGAACGGCGCGGATCCTAGGGCAAAACCAGATCCGAACTCAACCGCTCAGATCCGATCCAACGGCCAGTTACGGAGTCGTTTATTATTCATGGCGCGACGTGGCTCAATCCTACGCGCATACCAACGATCCAACAAACCGAGATGAAACTAAGATACAGAGACTAGATCAAATCTCTACCGCTCAATCCAGATCTAACCCGCATGATCTACTCTAGAAGAACACAAAGAAGGGTGACGTGGACGAACCGTAAGCGCGTGGCGATGAAGATCGGAAGGACGGCGGCTCGGTGAAGGCGATGGCGGCGCAGAAGAAAAGGTCACGGAGTCGAGGAAGATGACGCAGCCCACGGCGCACTGAGCTTCTCGGCGTGATGAAGTGGCTCGCTCGACGCGGCGTGGCGGAAGGATTACTCCGTGACCTTGGCGACGGCGAGAGAAACCGCGCGAAGCAAACGATTTAAAAACAGCGGCGGCACAAAGAAGCAACTATGGCGAGCTCGCACGGGCGCTAGAGGGAGTCTCGGCGTGCGGCGAGGAGTCAAAGATGCGAGTGAAAGCCTCGCACGACGCCTTCAACGGACTTAAGGGCTGCTCGACGCGGCGCGAACGGCCGACGAAGTCACGCCATCAACGCCCATGTCTCTCCGATGATCTCGCGGGACGGCGACGTGGCGCGATCTCGTGCGTTCATGCGGCGACGATCCGAAGGCTCACGCTACGGGCGACGTGGCACACGACAGCGCGGCGATCCGGACGGATGGCTTGGGCTAGGCGGCGCTAGGGTTTCGCGGGCGGGTTGCGACACGCACAAGAATGGGCTCGGCCCATTATCGCTCATGTGATTTTTAAAACATTTCACATTTAAAATAATTCCAAAAATTCAATTAAATCATTTGGGGCTTTTAAAATAGCAGAAAAATTCTAGAAAATTTCCAGAAATTACTTTGAGGTATTTGGAACTCAATTAAAATATTTTCAATAAAACGTTGCAAAAAGTTTTCCTTTATCTAATTTGTTTTCAAGAAAGGCTATATTTGAATAATTCCGAATAAATTTCAATAAATTTCCAAAATTTCTCAAAAATCAAAAATACTTCAAACTTTAAATTAGAGAAAAAATTAGGGTGTTACAGTTTCATTAGGTGACTTTTGTTCGCATGAATGCATTGTGAAATGCAAGTGGGGGTACGTCGTGAGGAAATTTAAAACCGACTCGGACGGATTAGAAACGCTAACCGATATGAGTTAGGTCGCATATGAAGTCAATTCGGGGTGTTTCTCACTCAGTTTCATTGTGTGACTTTTGTTCGCGAGAATGGAGTCTGCAGTGTTGGTTGCGACATGTTGTGAGGATGTTTGAACACCGACTCGGACAGATTCAAAACGCTTACATATATGAGTTAGGGCGCATATGAAGTCCATTCGGGGTGTTTGTCACTCAGTTTCACCTGTGACTTTTGTTCGCACAAATGGAGTCGGCAGTGGAGGTTGGGACACGTCGTGAGGAAGTTTTAACACCGACTCGGACGGATTTGAAACGCTTACCGATATGAGTTACGGTGCATATGAAGTCCATTCGGTGTGTTTGTCGCTCAGTTTCACTCTGTGACTTTTGTTCGCACAAATGGAGTGTGTAGTGTAGGATGGGACACGTCGTGAGGAATTTTTAACACCGACTCGGACGGATTCGAAACTCTTACTGATATGAGTTAGGGCGGATATGAAGTCCATTCGGGCTGTTTGTCACTCAGTTTCACTCTGTGACTTTTGTTCGCACAAATGGAATCTGTAGTGCAGGTCGGGCCACGTCGTGAGGAATTTTTAACACCGACTCAGACGGATTCAAAACGCATACCGATATGAGTTAGGGCATATATGAAGTCCATTTGGGGTGTTTGTCACTCAGTTTCACTCTGTGACTTTTGTTAGCATGAATGAAGTCTCCAGTGCTGGTTGGGACACGTCATGAGGAAGTTTTAACACTGACTCGGACGGATTTGAATTGCTTACCGTTATGAGTAAGGGCGCATATGAAGTCTATTTGGGTTGTTTGTCACACAGATTCACTCTTTGACTTTTGTTCGCACGAATGCAGTCTGAAGTGCATGTTGGGATACGTCGTGAGCAATTTTTAACAACGACTCGGACGTATTCGAAACGCTTACCGATACGAGATAGGGCGCATATGAAGTCCATTCGGGGCGTTTGTCACCCAGTTTCACTCAGTGACTTTGTTCGCACGAATTGAGTGTGCAGTGCAGGTTGGGAAACGTCGTGAGGAATTTTTAACACCGACTAGGATGTATTCGAAATGCTTACCAATATGAGTTAGGGCGTATATGAAGTCCATTCGGGGTGTTTGTCACTCTGTGACTTTTGTTCGCACGAATAGGGTCTGCAGTGCAGGATGGGACACATCGTGATGAAGTTTTAACACCGACATGGACGGATTCGAAACGCTTCCCGATATGAGTTAGGGCGCATATGAAGTCCATTCGGGGTGTTTGTCACTCAGTTTCACCCTGTGACTTTTGTTTGCACGAATGCATTGTGAAGTGCAAGTGGGGGTACGTCGTGAGGAAATTTAAAACCGACTCGGACGGATTAGAAACGCTAACCGATATGAGTTAGGTCACATATGAAGTCAATTCGGGGTGTTTGTAACTCAGTTTCAGTCTGTGACTTTTGTTCGCTGGAATGGAGTCTGAAGTGCAGGTTGCGACACGTTGCGAGGATGTTTCAACACGACTCGGACAGATTCGAATCGCTTACCGATCTGAGTTAGGGCGCATGTGATGTCTATTCGGGGTGTTTGTCACTCAGTTTCACTCTGTGACTTTTGTTCACACAAATGGAGTCTGCAGTGCAGGTTGGGACACGTCGTGAGGAAGTTTTAACTCAAAGCAACGGGGTGGTCGAGCGCGCCAATGGACAGCTCGTCCAAGGCGTCAAGAAACGAGTTTTTACTCAGCTCAGTCTGCTCGGTCGGGCCTGGGTGTATGATCTTCCCACCGTCCTTTGGTCCGTTTTCACCTCTCCAAGCCAGGCAACAAGGACGGCGCCTTTTCACTCGCTCGGGCCGAGGCCGCCCCGCCACCGGAGGTCACGCTCGGCTCCGTCAGGGCAAGCTCGGTCGACCAGGTCGATCTCGAGCAGGAGCGATCCCTCGACATCGCCCTGGCGGAGGAAGTAAGGTGCCGCGCACTGCTGCTCTCGATGCGCTACCTGGAAGATCTCCGCAGGAACGCCGCCCGAGCAATACAACCTAGGGGCTTCTACATTGGCGACCTGGTCTTAAGACGAATCCAGGACCGGTCCAACACCAACAAGCTATCCCCATTGTGGGAAGGTCCCTATAGGATCGTCTCAGCAAGTCGCGTGGGAGCTTACCGTCTAGCGACCCTCGATGGCAGGGAGCTCACTAACTCGTGGAATGTGGACCAGCTCCCGAGGCTTTATGCCTAATGCTCCCCCTCCTTCTGTTTTGAGATAAGATGTTTTCACTTATCATCATGCTTGTCTCTCGTATCTCCAGCAAGCACGACCCGGGCCATGGTCCGGACACCTACCTTCGGGGGTCAATTGCGCGGTAAGCCGATCCTCATCGTAGTAAGTCGACTATCCCCCCGTCGCGAGTTCTGTCCCGGCAGTCACGCCCGTGGGCCCGCCGACCTCGAGATACTCAAGTTCCGGCCTTCAGGCCCCTTACTCAAGCTAGCACGACGGTCCCGTGGTCCACCTCCAGGGGTCAAATACGCGGTAAGACGATCCTCATCGTAGTAAGCCGACCATCCCCCCGTGGCAAGGCCCATGCCCAGGACCATCGTCGGTAAGGGCTTCGAGCTAAGGGCCTTGGCCTAGTTTTACCCTCACGCTAAATTGTGCTACTTTATCGTCTCCTTTTTCCTCTTATGCTTTTCCTTGTATTGAGCAAATCTGTCTGAAGGTTGTGACGTGAGGGACCGACATTAGGGGGTCAGATGCGTAGTAAGCCAATTCTCATCGCAGTAAGCTGATCTCCCCCTGCAGCAAATTCCATCCTGACATTCGTGCCTGAGCACTTCCTCGACCTCGAGACGCAGGAGTCTCGGCCCGCGCACCCCTCGCTCAAGCTGGGATCTCGGCCTCGTAACTCACCTCCGGGGGACGAAAAGCGCGGTAAGTCGATTCTCATCGCAGTAAAATGACCATTCCCCCGTCGTAGGGGACGAGCCCGAGATTATCCTCGCCACAGGGGTGCCAAGGTCTTCAAATCTTATGTCGCCATACTCCTAACCAGTCCAGGCATAGGCCTATGATAAAAATTCTCCTTCATTTCCGATACTAACCTCTTTTTGCCTCACGAGGGACGTAACGTCAAGTCACGGCCCCCCTGTTGCAGGTTCTTCTGCCGAAGATCGAGCCATTTTAAGACCTCGGGCCCAGGGCTCCTTTTGCTTTTCTTTCGGCCGAATGTGTTTTTTCGTATAGAATGTCTCGAGTGGCGCGACCCCGCGGCGTGACCATAAGGGTAACCATAAGAACACGCGGCGAGCTCCCCCTCGAGACGTCCATGCGTGTTCTATTTTGCAGCGCCGAGGGTCGCGTTCTCTAGGTTTGCCTCAGGGATGACCGAGCCTAATGCAGGTTCGGGCTCCGAGGTCGCAATAAGGCGATCGTTATCGTGATAAGCCGGCCCTTCCCCGGTGCTACCAACCATTGAACGTTCTCAGGGGGCGCCCCGAGCCTGATGCATTCTCGGGCTCGGAGGTCGCAATTTCTAAATTCACCGCCAGGGATCACTCCGGTCGCGATAAGCCGGCAGTCGCAATAAGCCAACCATTCCCCGTGGCCAAGTGGCCAGGTTTAAATTTCTAAACCGCCCCCTGAGGGAGCCCATCCTGAGCTTGAACATTTCCGAGCTTGTTGGGCTGGACCTGAGGCCTAAACCTGGTCCGAGCCTGATGCCCTTCCAGGTCGGCCAATCCGAGTTGTGCCCAAAGCCTGATGCATTTCCAGGTTTGACCTCGGTTAAAGCGCCCCGAGCCTGACGCATTTCCGTGCTCGAAGGTCACGGCTTCTAAATTCACCAATGGGGACGACTCCGGTCGAAATAAGCCGGCAGACGCAATAAACCGACCACTCCCTCACGCCCAAGCAGCCAGCTCGGCCTAAAAAGCACAGGTGAGGTCTGTCCCCTTGTCCAATGATAATTGCGCCTCGAGCAACATGATCTCGCGGCGTGACCATAAGGACCGCCTCCGGGAGGTTGACGCTACTGATGTAAGCCGATTTTCATTGCCACAGAGCTCCCTCCCGTCGTAGGACCGGACCAGAGGTCATGCAGAGCAGCTCTTGAACCTCAGGGCACCTGTGTATGTATTCTGTGTGTTTTGTTATGCAGCACCGAGGGTCGCGTTCTCTAGGTTCGCCTCGGGGATGACCGAGCCTGATGCAGGTTCGGGCTTGGAGGTCTCAATAAGGCGATTTTTATCAGGATAAGCCGGCCCTTCCCCCGTGCTGCCAACCATTGAACGTTCTAAGGGGGCGCCCCGAGCCTGATGCATTCCCGGGCTCGTTGGCCGCAGTTTCTAAATTCACCGCCGGGGATGACTCCGGTCGCGATAAGCCGGCAGTCGCAATATACCGACCATTCCCCTTGGCCAAATGACCAGGTTTGAATTTCTAAACCGCCCCCTGAGGGAGACCGTCCTGAGCTTGAACATTTCCGGGCTTGTTGAGCTGGATCTGAGGCCTAAACCTGGTCCAAGCCTGATGCACTTCCAGGCCGACCAGTCCGAGTTGTGCCCAAAGCCTGATGCATTTCCAGGTTCGACCTCGGTTAAAGCGCCCCGAGCCTGACGCATTCCCGGGCTCGGAGGTCGCGGCTTCTAAATTCACCAATGGGGACGACTCCGGTCGAAATAAGCCGGCAGACGCAATAAGCCGACCACTCCCTCACGGCCAAGCAACTAGCTAGGCCTAAAAAGCACAGGTGAGGTCTGTCTCTTGTCCATTGATACTTGCAGTGCAGGTTGGGTCACGTCGTGAGGAAGTATTAACACCGACTCGGATGTATCCGAAACGCTTACCGATATGAGTTAGTTTGCATATGAAGTCCATTCGGGGTGTTTGTCACATAGTTTCACTCTGTGACTATTGTTCACACGAATGGAGAGTGCGGACATGTCGTGAGGAATTTTTAACACCGACTCGGACGGATTCGAAACGTATACCGATATGAGTTTGGGCGCAAATGATGTCCATTCGGGGTGTTTGCCACTTTGTGACTTTTGCACGCACGAATGGAGTCTGCAGTGCAGGTTGGGACACGTCGTGAGGAATTTTTAACACCGAATCGGACGGATTCGAAACACTTACCAATATGAGTTAGGGCGCATATGAACTCCATTCGGCGTGTTTGTCACTCAGTTTCACTCTGTGACTTTTGTTCGCACGAATGGAGTCTGCAGTGCAGGTTGGGACACATCGTCACGAAGTTTTAACACCGACTCGGACGGATTCGAAATACTTACCGATATGAGTTAGGGCGCATATGAAGTCCATTCGGGGTGTTTGTCACTCAGTTTCACTCTGTGACTTTTGTTCGCACGAATGGAGAGTTGGGACATGTCGTGAGATTTGAAACGATTACCGATATGAGTTAGGGTGCATATGAAGTCCATTCGGGGTGTTTGTCACTCAGTTTCACTCTCTGACTTTTGTTCGCACGAATGGAGTCTGCAATGCAGGTTGGGACACGTCGTGAGGAAGTTTTAACACTGACTCGGACGTGTTCGAAACGGTTACCGATATGAGTTAGGGCGCATAAGAAGTCAATTCGGGGTGTTTGTCACTCAGATTCACTCTGTGAGTTTTGTTCGCACAAATGGAGAGTTGGGACACGTCGTCGAATTTTTAACACCGAATCGGACGGATTCGAAATGCTTACCGATATGAGTTAGGGCGCATATGAAGTCCATTCGGTGTGTTTGTCACTCAGTTTCACTCTGTGACTTTTGTTCGCCCGAGTGGAGTGTGCAGTGCAGGTTGGGACACATCGTGAGGAATTTTTAACACCGACTAGGACGTATTCGAAATGCTTACCGATATGTGTTTGGGCGCATATGAAGTCTATTCGCGATGTTTGTCACTCAGTTTCACTCTGTGACTTTTGTTTGCACGAATGGAGCTTGAAATGCAGGTTGGGACACGTCGTGAGGAATTTTTTACACCGATTCGGACGGATTCGAAACACTTACCGATATGAGTTTGGGCGCATATGAAGTCCATTTGGGGTATTTGTCAGTCTGTGACTTTTACATGCACGAATGGAGTCTGCAGTGCAGGTTGGGACACGTCGTGAGGAAGTTTTAGCACCGACTCGGACGGATTCAAGACGATTACCGATATGAGTTAGGGCGCATATGAAGTCCATTAGTGGTTTTTGTCACTCAGTTTCACTCTGTGAGTTTTGTTCGCACGAATGGAGAGTTGGGACATGTCGTGAGGAATTTTTAACACTGAATCGGACGGATTCGAAACAGTTACCAATATGAGTTAGGGCGCATATGAAGTCCATTTGTGGTCTTTGTAACTCAGTTTGACTCTGTGACTTTTGTTCGCACGAATGGAGTGTGCAGTGCAGGTTGGGACACGTCGTGAGGAATTTTTAACACTGACTCGGACGTATTCGAAATGCTTACCAATATGAGTTAGGGAGCATATGAAGTCCATTCGGGCTGTTCGTCACTCAGTTTCACAATGTGACTTTTGTTCGCACAAATGAAGCTTGTAGTGCGGTAGGGACACATCGTGAGGAATTTTTAACACCGACTCGGACAAATTCGAAACGCTTATTGATATGAGTTAGGGCGCATATGAAGTCCATTCGAGGTGTTTGCCACTCAGTTTCACTCTGTGAATTTTATTCGCACGAATGGAGTGTGCAGTGAAGGTTGGGACACGTCGTGAGGAAGTTTTAGCACCACTCGAAGGATTCGAAACGCTTACCAATATTAGTTACGGCGCATATGAAGTCCATTCGGTGTGTTTTTCACTCAGTTTCACTCTGTGACATTTGTTCGCATGAATGGAGTCTACAGTGCATGTTGGGACACGTCGTGACGAAGTTCTAACACCGACTCGGACGGATTCTAAATGCTTACCGATATGAGTTAGGGCGCATATGAAGTCAATTCAGGGTGTTTGTCACTCAGATTCACTCTATGAGTCTTGTTTGCACGAATGGATAGTTGGGACACGTCGTGAGGAATTTTAAAGACAAACTTGGACAGATTCGAAACGCTTACCGAGATGAGTTAGGGCGCAGATAAAGTCCATTTGGTGTGTTTGTCACTCTATGACTTTTGCACGCACGAATGGAGTCTGCAGTACAGGTTGGGACACGTCGTGAAGAAGTTTTAGCACCGACTCTAACGGATTCGAAACGATTACCAATATGAGTTAGGGCGTATATGAAGTCCATTCGGGGTGTTTGTCACTCAGTGACTTTTGTTCGCACGAGTGTAGTGTGCAGTGCAGGTTGGGACACGTCGTGAGTAATTTTTAACACCGACTCGGATGTATTCGAAATGTTTACCTATATGATTTAGGTCGCATATGAAGTCCATTCAGGGGGTTTGTCACTTAATTTAACTCTGTGACATTTATTTGCACGAAAGGAGCTTGCAGTGCAGGTTGGGACACGTGGTGAGGAAGTTTTTACACCGACTCGGACGGATTCAAAACGATTACCGAGATGAGTTAGGGCGCATATGAACGCCATTCGGGGTGTTTGTCACTCAGTTTCACTCTGTGAGTTTTGTTCGCAAGAATGGAGAGTTGGGACATGACGTGAGGAATTTTTAACACTGACTCGGACGGGTTCGAAACGCTTACCGATATGAGTTAGGGCGCATATGAAGTCCATTTGGGGTCTTTGTCACTCAGTTTCACTCTGTGACTTTTGTTCGCACGAATGGAGTTTGCAGTGCAGGTTGGGACACGTCGTGAGAAATTTTTAACACCGACTCGGACGTATTCGAAACGCTTACCAATATGAGTTTGGGCGCATATTTGTCCGTTCGGGCTGTTTGTCACTCAGTTTCACTCTGTGACTTTTGTTCGCACGAATGGATTGTTGGGACAGGTCTTGAGTAATTTTTAACACCGACTCCGACTCTGACGGATTTGAAACGCTTATCGATATGAGTTAAGTCGCATATAACGTCCATTCGGGATGTTTCTCACTCTGTGACTTTTGCTCGCACAAATGAAGTCTGCAGTGGAGGTTGGGACACGTCGTGAGTAAGTATTAAAACCAACTCGGACGGATTCGAAACGCTTACCGATATGAGTTAGGGCGCATATGAAGTCCATTCGGCGTGTTTGTCACTCAGTTTCACTCTGTGACTTTTGTTCGCACGAATAGAGTCTACAGTGCAGGTTGGGACACATCTTGAGGAAGTTCTAACACCGACTCGGACGGATTCAAAACGCTTACCGATTTGAGTTAGGGCGCATATGATGTAAATTCAGGGTGTTTGTCACTCAGATTCACACTATGAGTTTTGTTCGCACGAATGGAGAGTTGGGACACGTCGTCGAATTTTTAACAATGAGTCGGACGAATTCGAAATGCTTACCGATATGAGTTAGGGCGCATATGAAGTCCATTCGGTGTGTTTGTCACTCTGTGACATTTGCACGCACGAATGGAGTCTGCAGTGCAGGTTGGGACACGTCGTGAGGAAGTTTTAGCACCAACTCGGACGGATTCGAAACGATTACCGATATGAGTTCGGGCGCATATGAAGTCCATTCGGGGTGTTTGTCACTCAGGAACTTTTGTTCGCACCAGTGTAGTGTGCAGTGCAAGTTGGGACACGTCGTGAGGAATTTTTAACACCGACTCGGACGTATTCGAAATGCTTACCAATATGAGTTAGGTCGAATATGAAGTCCATTCGGGGTGTTTGTCACTCAGTTTCACTCTGTGGCTTTTGTTTGCACGAATGGAGCTTGCAGTGCAGGTTGGGACACGTCGTGAGGAAGTTTTAGCACCACTCGGACGGATTCGAAACGTTTACCGATATAAGTTAGGGCGCGTATGAATTCCATTCGGGGTGTTTGTCACTCTGTGACTTTTGCACGCACGAATGGAGTCTGCCGTGCATGTTGGGACATGTCGTGAGGAAGTTTTAGCACCGACTTGGACTGATTCGAAACGATTACCGATATGAGTTAGGGCGCATATAAGTCCATTCGTGGTGTTTGTCACTCAGTTTCTGATGGGGGCTATCCCGATCTTTCGGGGAGATAAAATACGTCGGTTTGGAGGTGTTGATGGCACCGAATTTAGGGCTTCCTACCAAACAGGTTGGGAGCTTCACAATCGCAATGCCAAATCCACACAAATACAAGATCCAATGATCAGTAGTTCCTGCAAGAAATCGAGAACCCGCAAGAACAAAGTATGAAGCATACCGAAAAGGTAGTATTGAAATCAAACAAAGAAAACAAGTTGAGGTTCTGTTTCTCGGCTCGGGTGGTCTAGTCGACACGCGCAAACATGAGGAGGGACGCACACGTGGTCTACCAAAACACAACAAAACCTCCAAAAATGAAGAACAGGGGTGAGAACCCAACATAAAGGGGTACCCACACAAGGGGGGCGCCCAAGTGGGGTGCGGCAGCCAGGAGAGGGGCGCTGGCCAAAGGAGGGGCGGAACCCTAAAAGTACAGGGGTCATGGGCCCAAAAGAAAGGTGGCGCAGCACTTGGAATTTCTGTCCCATGAGATTTTTCTGTGATTTTCCTTCGCTCCAGGAGTAATTTGGCCACGGGATCAGATCCATTGGAAAGGTTATCTCGATACCTTTCAAACGAGTTGTCGAACGTCGAAAACGGAGATCGGATGTGGCCGTGGTGTCCGTTTGAAGTACTGCTGCTTCCTGGATGGCCGAACCGGACTCGGCGACGAATTGGGCTTTATCTTGGGCCTTCCTTGGTGCGTGGGCTGTCCTCGGTGGATGTTCTTGACATGCTGGTCCAGCAAAGGTGGATTGAAAGGACTTGCTTCCGGATTAAGCCCTCCAGACGTCGTAGAAGAAGTAGCGGTCGTAGAGGAAGAAGGGGCAGCGGTTGTATCCTTGGTTGGGATGTCCACATCAGTTTCACTCTGTGAGTTTTGTTCGCATGAATGGAGTGTTGGGACACGTCGTTAGGAATTTTTAACACTGACTCGGACGGATTCGAATCGCTTACCGATATGAGTTAGGGCACATATGAAGTCCATTTGGGGTCTTTGTCACTTAGTTTCACTCTGTGACTTTTGTTCACACGTATGGAGTGTGCAGTGCAGGTTGGGACACGTCGTGAGGGATTTTTAACACCGACTCGGACGTATTCGAAACGCTTACCAACATGAGTTAGGGCGCATATGAAGTCCATTCGGGCTGTTTGTCACTCAGTTTCACTCTGTGACTTTTGTTTGCACGAATGGGACTTGCAGTGCGGTTGGGACACGTCGTGAGGAATTTTTAACACCGACTCGGACGTATTCGAAACGCTTATTGATATGAGTTAGGGCGCAAATGAAGTCCATTCGGGGTGTTTGCCACTCAGTTTCACTCTGTGACTTTTATTCGCACGAATGGAGTGTGCAGTGCAGGTTGGGACACGTCGTGAGGAAGTTTTAGTACCACTCGGAGGATTCGAAACGCTTACCGATATGAGTTAGGGCGCATATGAAGTCCATTCGGGGTGTTTGTCACCCAGTTTAACTCTGTGACTTTTGTTCGCACGAATGGAGCCTGCAGTGCCGGTTGGGACACATCGTGAGGTGATAGAAGGATAGGTCCCGACCTTTCGATGAGAGGGGGATTGTTTCGATTTGGTGGGAGAAGACGTTGGTGATCCGACTACACCATCCCCAGATGATGCGCCTTAGCAATCGTTACACCTACTCCCGAAGTTGTTATTGATCTTACTGGTGCACGATCAACCTGACCACGAAGGCCATTGTCCCTTCAAGCAATCGAAGAACACGCAAGAACAAGATGAACAAGCAACTGAAATTAGAATTGAAACCAAGAGTTCATTCAGAATCACAAAAGAGGGGTTTCCGATGACAAGTAATTCGGGCGGTTTAGCCAACACGCGCGATTACAAGAAGTAGCAACTGCTATCTTTGATCTAAAAGAAAACCCACCATCTAATGGCAGCGGCTGGCTGTTTATATTGCGGAGAGGCATCTAGGAACCCTAGGGTGTAGCCTTAAGTGGGCTTTCTTTGTTACAAGGCCAAAGGCCCACTTTTGACTCGGATTGATAAAAATGATGGTGCTTGATTGGACGATTCCTGTCGACTCCTAAGGATTTTGGATGTGATTCTAGATCCGTTGGAAAGTAGACTTGATAAGCTTTCAGTGAAGTACAAGAACGCTAAAAACCGAGTCCGGATGTAGCCGTGACGGCCGAAACAATTCAGCCCTGTCCTGGAGTCGAATCTGAACCCAACTCGTGCACTTCTCTTCTCTTCTATCCTTCATCTTGGTTGGTTCCTCACCCAAGTTCCTAAGGTAAAGGACATCATCACAAGAATTAAATAGCATTCCATCCATTAAAATATTCGCATGAAGCCCGAGGAACGCATTCACCTAGTAATTGAGTTGACGTGCTAGAGTAATCGGTACATGTATTACAGCAATGGGGACCGATTGATGTGTAGGTGATGGATTTTCAGGTGTGGCTATATCTATAGAAGTGATGTCCTCATCATCCTCCCCTTCTTGCATTGGAGTTGTCCTCGACTCAAGCTCGTCCTCTTCTCCAAATTATGGCTTTAAATCTGCAATGTTAAATGTGGGAGAGACCCCAAAATCTGCAGGCAACTCAATTTAGCCCATAAAGTTCTCCAAAAATGCCTAATAAATTTAGCATCACGAACTGAAACTATTGTGTTTGGCACACCATGCAATCGAACAATCTCACGGAAAAACAAATCAGCAACATGGGTAGCATCATCACTCTTATGACAAGGTATGAAGTGTGCCATCTTAGAAAATCTATCCACCACAACAAGATGCTATCCCTCCCCGTCTTTGATCTAGGCAACCCTAAAACAAAGTCCATAGAAATATCCTCCCAAGGCACACTAGGAACAGGAAGGGGCATGTACAAACCATGTGGGTTAAGTCGTGACTTAGCTTTCTGACATGTTGTGCAGCGAGCGATGAAACGTTCCACGTCTCGCCTCATCTTTGGCCAGAAGAAATGGCTAGCAAGTATGCCCTCTGTCTTTTTCACACCAAAATGTCCCATCAGCCCACCTACATGCGCTTCCTGTAACAACAACAAATGAATGGAGCTAGCTGGAATGCATAGCTTGTTAGCTCTAAACACAAACCCATTATTGAGGACAAATTTATTCCACATTTTTCCCTATTTACAATTGAGCAACACATCTTTAAAATCAGCATCATGCTCATATTGCCCTTTAATCGTTTCCAGCCCAAAAATTTTGAAGTCAAGTTGGGAAAGCATAACGTATCGCCTAGACAATGCATCAGCTATAACATTCTCCTTTCCCCTTTTTTGTTTAATGACATAAGGAAAAGATTCAATGAATTCAACCCACTTAGCATGCCTACGGTTTAGTTTTCCTTGACTTCAATATGTTTTAGTGACTCATGATCGTAATGTATTACAAATTCCTTGGGCCATAAATAATGTTGCCATGTTTCCAAAGTTCGAACTAGCGATATAACTCCTTATCATAAGTGGAATAGTTCAAACTAGGCCCACTCAATTTCTCACTAAAATAAGCAATGTGTTTTCCTTCTTGCAACAACACACCTCCCAACCTAATTCCATTAGCATCACATTCGAGTTCAAAGGTTTTATTGAAATCGGCGGTGGAGAAGTGGTGCATGTGTCAACTTATCTTTCAACATGTCGAAAGCGTTCTCTTGTGCTTTGCCCCAAGCAAATGGCACTCCTTCTTAGTGAGCTCGTAATGGTGCAGCGATGGTGCTAAAATCCTTCACAAAGCGACGATAGAATCCAAAGAAGTCCTAAGAAACTTCGCACTTTTGTGTGACCGTTGTTGAACCGCCAGCTGTGTATTGCTTCAACCTTGGCTTGATCAAGTTCAATCCATGAGTAACAACATAGCCAAGAAAAGAGACTCGATCCGTGCAAAAGGTGCACATCTCAAGGTTACCAAATAAACGAGCATCACGTAAAGCATGAAAAACAGCACGCAAATGATCAAGATGTTGTTCTAGAGTTCTGCTATAAATCAGAATATCATCAAAGTACACCACCACAAATTTTCCAATGAAATGGCGCATAACCTCATACATTAATCTCATAAAAGTGCTGGGTGCATTAGTGAGTCCAAAGGGCATTACTAACCACTCATACAATCTAAATTTTGTTTTAAAAGCTATTTTCCATTCATCCCCCAATTTCATGCGAATCTGGTGGTATCCGCTACGCAAATCGATCTTAGAGAACACAAGAGAGCCACTCAATTCATCTAGCATATCATCTAACCTAGGAATAGGATAACGATATCTAATTGTAATGTTGTTAATCGCTCTACAATCCACACACATACGCCATGATCCATCTTTCTTAGGAACTAAAAGTACTGGGACAGCACATGGACTAAGAGATTCGCGCACATACCCTTTCTCAAGCAATTCTTGCACCTGGCGTTGTATCTCCTTGGTTTCTTCCGATTGGTTTCAGATGGCGCACGGTTTGGTAAGGAGGCCTCGGGAATGAGGTCAATTTGATGCTCAATTCCACGGATTGGTGGTAGTCCCGGTGGCACCTCCTTTGGAAAAATATCTATGTTCTCCTACAAAAGATTAATGACAGCAGGAGGCAATGAAGAGGATGTATCTTCAAATGAAAATAAAGCTTCTTTGCAAACCAAAGCATAGCAAACTTCAGAGCCATCATTCAACTCATTTAAATCATATTTGGAAGCAAGCAAACAAGCACCCTTCAGTTTAATCTCATCTTTCCTGTCATGAACAGATTTAGACTTGCCCTCTTTATGTTGTACAAATTCCTTTGCTACAATCTGATTTTCACTCTTCTCATGTTTTCGATTTTTTTCTTTGCTGGCTCTAGCAAGTTCATCCCTCAAAATGGCTTCAGGAGACATAGGATGTAATACAATTTTATTCTCTTTATGCACAAAAGAGTACTGATTAGTTCTACCATGAAGCAAGATGTCTTTATCAGATCGCCATGGTCTACCGAACAACATAGAACATGCTTGCATAGGCACAACATCATGATCAATATAGTCATGATATGAACCAACGGCAAAGTGCACTCTTACCAATCGTGTTACCTTTATCTTACCGTCGTTAAACCATTGGATGTGGTACGGTGTGGATGTGGACTTGTTTTCACTCAAGCTTTTGAACCATCTCGTAACTTGCTAAGTTATTGCAACTACCCCATCAATGATGACGCGCATGAGTGCTCCATGACCACACACTTGGTTTGAAACAAATTATGTCATTTGGTTACATTCGCCTTCCACATTTGGGCACTCAACACGCTACCGCACAACAAGGCTCTCATAATATTCTCGCATTTTCAAGCACCAATGTGTTCTTCTTCCTTCTCATCTCCACTTTCGCATGGTCAATGGCAAGCATAGCATATGTCTCATCATCCAAATCACTAGCAGAAGAATACTCACCAGTATCCCGCACAATCAGCACACGTTTGCATGGGCAATCTTTCCTCACATGCCCAAATCCCTTGTATAGGCACTGAATATCCCTCGTTCTTCCCGTGGATGCAACAGAAGAAGCGCTCTTGGCGGGTGTTGGTGCTGATCCCTTTGTTGCTTCAGATGCTCGCGGAATTGGTTTCGTTGGAGGCGTGTGTGGCAGGCTGCTAGTGGTATCTTGTGAAGATGCATGGTTTGGGGCAGCAGCTCAAGTACGTGGTTGCCATGATGTAGTCTGACCTGCAGAAACATTAGTCCTTACGCGACGCCCCTGCACTTCCCTTTCAGCTTTACAAGCAAGATGGAATAAACGAGTGATAGAATTGTATTCCTTGTAAGCTAATATGTCCTGAATTTCACAGGTCAGCCCTCCCATAAATTTAGCCATAGCAGCTTCCTCTTCTTCCACTAACCCACAACGCAATATGCCTATTTGTAGTTCCTGATAATACTCTTCTACAGATTTGCTACCTTCTCTCAATTGCTGCAGCTTATGTAATAAATCATGTGCATAATATGAAGGAACAAATCTAGCTCGCATGATCCTTTTCAAAGCATCCCAAGTTTGTGGCACATTGTTTGGGGTCTTACTACGGAGGCAAAATCAGTAAACTCACTAGTTGCAGCCCTAACCCTTTTGTGTTCAGGAAAATCATAGCAAACAAATTTCTGATCTACAGCTAGTTCCCAAGTGAGGTATGCATCAGGGTCATATTTCCCATCAAAAGGTGGCATGCTGAATTTGTTGATCCTAGGGAGTCATCATGTTCAAGTACTGCTGTCGTGGTGGTTGAAAACCCATACCATGACGGCGGTGTGTAGTCGCCATGGCCTATCATCCTCCTCTTCCTCAACTTCGTGTCCATTTGCATAGTCCTCGTTCATTGTCTTCGCAACGCTGCTCACATGTCCATCACCGGCGCCCACGATCCTCTCCTCAAGTCGTCGCAAGAATCGCAAGAGAGGTGTTGATTGCGCCTACGTAAACTTCCAACGCGTGATTTTGGTGTTGGTGCCAATTTGAATCGCCTCCAATTGACCAAGGCGGTCATTGGTAACACGAACGCCCTCATCAAGCGCATCGGTGTGCAGCCTCATTTGGCGCCGGCGTCAGATGATCCCGTGTGCGAGGTGAATGTTGTCCCCTTTATCGGCTTCCGATCCCGCCATGGTTAGAGAAAACAGAAAAAATGGCTAACACAAAGTAACAAGATTATCCCTATCTACAAGTGGTGTGCTAGTGTCAATTCACTCACTCTCAACCTGTTCAAACAAGTTCTTACCTGTTCTTACCAAGCTTCAGCAAGGAGGTGATGGCAACTAGCAAGACAAACAACTTCAGAGAGTAGGAGACAATCTGTGGAGCTATAGGTGGCTGAAATAGCACAAGAGGTAACCTTCACCACGTTAGTCACATCAAGCTCAATAAACGTTCTCACGACGGTACCGTCTCGATCCTAGTCCCAACCGCACTAGAGACGCGAGCCGAGACACAAACGTCGTCACTGAAACGCCCAAAACAGCAAGCTTTTTTTTGGGTGGGTCTCAAAACCCGCTTAGATGATCTCAGGAGACCCAAGAATCGAAATCTGCACAAATGACTTTCAGGCAAACCAGGGGTAAAAAGGTAATTAAAAGATACTCTCTCTCTCTCTGAACTTTGATTTGCAAACGATCTAGTGCGGCTTTTGAAATTTGCACTTGCCTTTTCTTCTCTGATTTGGTGCGACTTTTTCTATCTGCACTTGCCTTTTTTTAAAAAAAACTCCTTGATTTGGTGCAGCTCTTGTATCTGCACCGGCCTCTTTTTTTTATATTTGGAAACTGATATCTACTTTGGTAAACACAGAGAATCACGCGGATTAGTAAACGAAGCAAGGAAATTGGCGACCCAATCTGATCTCCCACACTAGACAAAGAAAAACTCAACTCCGATCTGATCTACTAACAGAATACGACTCAAATTATGAACGCAACTTTGACAAAAACGTGACCCGAACTCGAAACTCTAAAGGCTGAAACTAAAGACCAGCAACTTGACTTGCCGAAGCAACCGTAAATTCAACAAGCCGAGAACTAAGAAGCAAAAGCAAGGGCACAAACTGTTTTGGACAATGGAATCTAATCACCTATTTTTTTATGGTTTTCTGGACTGTAGGTAAAATAAAGGATGGGGAAAAAATCTCTCACCGATCAACCTTGAGCTCTGAAACCACGTGATAGAAGGATAGGTCCCGACCTTTCGATGAGAAGGGGATAGTTTCGATTCGGTGGGAGAAGACGTTGGCGATCCTACTACACCGTCCCCAGACGATGCGCCTTAGCAATCGTTACACCGACTCCCGAAGTTGTTATTGATCTTACTGGTGCACGATCAACCTGACCACGAAGGCCTTTGTCCCTTCAAGCAATCGAAGAACGCGCAAGAACAAGATGAACAAGCAACTGAAATTAGAATTGAAAGCACGAGTTCATTCAGAATCACAAAAGAGGGGTTTCCGATGACAAGTAATTCGGGCGGTTTAGCCAACACGCGCGATTACAAGAAGTAGCAACTGCTATCTTTGATCTAAAAGAAAACCCACCATCTAGTGGCAGCGACTGGCTGTTTATATTGTGGAGAGGCGTCTAGGAACCCTAGGGTGCAGCCTTAAGTGGGCTTTCCTTGTTACAAGGCAAAAGGCCCACTTTTGACTCGGACTGAAAAAAATGACACCGCTTGATTGGACGATTCCCCTTGACTCAGAAGGAATTTGGATGTGATTCGAGTTCCGTTGGAAAGTAGACTTGATAAGCTTTCAGTGAAGTACAAGAACGCCCAAAACTGAGTCTGAATGTAGCCGTGGCGGCCGAAATAAGTCAGCCATGTCCTGGAGTCGAATCTGAACCCAACTCGTGGACTTCTGTTCTATCCTTCATCTTGGTTGGTTCCTCACCCAAGTTCCTAAGGCAAAGGACATCATCACAAGAATTAAATAGCATTCCATCCATCAAAATATTCGTATGAAGCCCGAGGAACGCATTCACTTGGTAATTGAGTTGACGTGCACGAGCTTGAGTAATCGGTCCTTGTATTACAGCAACGGGGACCGATTTATGTGTAGGTGATGGATTTGCAGGTGTGGCTATATCCATAGAAGTGATATCCTTATCATGAGGAAGTTTTAACACCGACTCGGACGGATTCGAAATGCTTACCGATATGAGTTAGGGTGCATATGAAGTCCATTCGGGGTGTTTGTCACTCTGTGACTTTTGCTCGCACGAATGAAGTCCACAGTGCAGGTTGGGACACGTCGTAAGTATTAACACAAACTCGGACAGATTCGAAATGCTTACCGATATGAGATAGGGCGCAAATGAAGTCCATTCGGTGTGTTTGTCACTCAGTTTCACTTTGTGAGTTTTGTTCGCACGAATGGAGAGTTGGGACAGGTCGTGATAATTTTTAACACCGACTCTGACGGATTTGAAACGCTTACCGATATGAGTTAGGGCGCATATGAAGTCCATTCGGGGTGTTTGTCACTCTGTGACTTTTGTTCGCACGAATAAAGTCTGCAGTGCAGGTTGGGACACGTCGTGAGTAAGTATTAACACCAACTCGGACGGATTTGAAATGCTTACCGATTTGAGTTAGGGTGCATATGAAGTCCATTCGGGGTGTTTGTCACCCAGTTTCACTCTGTGACTTTTGTTCGCACGAATGGAGTCCGCAGTGCAAGTTGGGACACGTGTGAGGAAGTTTTAACACCCACTCGGACGGATTCAAAACGCTTACCGATATATGTTTGGGCGCATATGATGTCCATTCGGGGTGTTTGTCACTCAGTTTCACTCTGTGAGTTTTGTTCGTACGAATGGAGAGTTGGGACACGTCGTCGAATTTTTAACACCGACTCGGACGGATTCGAAACGCTTACCGATATGAGTTAGGGCGCATATGATGACCATTCGGGGTGTTTGTCACTCCGTTTCACTCTGTGACTTTTGTTTGCACGAATGGTGAGTTGGGACAGGTCGTGAGGAATTTTTAACACTGAATAGGATGGATTCGAAACGCTTACCGATATGAGTTAGGGCGCATGTGAAGTCCATTCGTGGTCTTTGTCACTCAGTTTCACTCTGTGACTTTTGTTCACACGAATGGAGTCTACAGCGCAGGTTGGGACACGTCGTCACGAATTTTCAACACGACTCGGACGTATTCAAAACACATATCAATATGAATTAGGGCGCATATGAAGTCCATTCGGGCTGCTTGTTAGTCAGTTCACTCTGCGACTTTTATTCGCACGAATTGTGTGTGCAGTGCAGGTTGGGACACGTCGTGAGGAAGTTTTAGCACCACTCAGACGGATTCAAAACGCTTACCGATATGAGGAAGGGCGCATATGAAGTCCGTTCGTGGTGTTTGTCACTCGGTTTCACTCTGTGACTTTTGTTCGCACGAATGGAGCCTGGAGTGCAGGTTGGGACACTTCGTGAGGAAATTTTTACACCGACTCGGACGGATTCGAAATGCTTACCGATATGAGTTTGGGCGCAAATTAAGTCCATTCTGGGTGTTTGTCACTCAGTTTCACTCTATGACATTTGTTCGCACGGATGCAGAGTTGGAACACGTCGTGAGGAATTTTGAACACCAACTCGGACTGATTCGAAACGCTTACCGATATGAGTTAGGGCGCATATGAAGTCCATTCGGGGTGTTTGTCACTCTATGACTTCTGCTCGCACGAATGAAATCTGTAGTGCTGGTTGGGACACGTGGTGAGTAAGTATTAACACAAACTCGGACGGATTCGAAACGCTTACCGATATGAGTTAGGGCGCATATCAAGTCTATTCAGTGTGTTTGTCATTCAGTTTCACTCTGTGACTTTTGTTCGCACGAATGGAGAGTTGGGACAGGTCGTGAGTAATTTTTAACACCGACTCGGATGGATTTGAAATGCTTACCGATATGAGTTAGGGCGCATATGAAGTCCATTCGGGGTGTTTGTCACTCTGTAACTTTTGCTCGCCCGAATGAAGTCTGCAGTTCAAGTTGGGACAAGTCGTGACTAAGTATTAACATCATCTTGGACGGATCCGAAACGCTTACCGATATGAGTAAGGGTTCATATGAAGTCCATTCGGGGTGTTTGTCACTCAGTTTCACTCTGTGACTTTTGATCGCACGAATGGAGTCTGCAGTGAACATTGGGACACGTTGTGAGGAAGTTTTAACACCGACTCGGATGGATTCGAAACGCTTACCGATATGAGTTTAGGCGCATATGATGTCCATTCGGGGTGTTTGTCACTCAGTTTCACTCTGTGAGTTTTGTTTGCACGAATGGAGAGTTGGGACACGTCGTCAAATTTCTAACACTGACTTGGACTGATTCGAAACGCTTACCGATATGAGTTAGGGCGCATATGAAGTCCATTCAGTGTGTTTATCATTAGTTTCACTCTGTGACTTTTGTTCGCACTAATGGAGAGTTGGGACAGGTCGTGAGTAATTATTAACACCGACTCGGACAGATTTAAAACGCTTACCGATATGAGTTAGGGTGCATATGAAGTCCATTCGGGGTGTTTGTCACTCTGTGACATTTGCTCGCCCGAATGAAGTCTACAGTTCAGGTTGGGACACGTCGTGAGTAAGTATTAACACCAACTCGGACGGATTCGAAACGCTTACCGATATGAGTTAGGGTGTATATGAAGTCCATTCGGGGTGTTTGTCACTCAGTTTCACTCTGTGACTTTCGTTCGCACGAATGGAGTCTGCAGTGCAGGATGGGACACGTCGTGAGGAAGTTTCAACACCGACTCAGACGGATTCGAAACGCTTACCGATATGAGTTTCGGCGCATATGATATCCATTCGGGGCGTTTGTCACTCAGTTTCACTCTCTGAGTTTTGTTCGCACGAATGGAGAGTTGGGACAAGTCGTCGAATTTTTAGCACCGACTTGGACGGATTTGAAACGCTTACCGATATGAGTTAGGGCGCATATGAAGTCCTTTACGGTGTTTGTCACTACGTTTCACTTTGTGACTTTTGTTCGCAAGAATAGAGAGTTGGGAAAGGTCGTGAGGAATTTTTAACACCGACTCGGACGGATTCGAAACGCTTACCGATATGAGTTAGGGCGCATATGAAGTCTATTCGGGGTGTTTGTCACTCTGTGACTTTTGCTCGGCCGAATGAAGTCTGAAGTTCAGGTTGGGACACGTCGTGAGTAAGTATTAACACCAACTCGGACGGATTCGAAACACTTACCGATATGAGTTAGGGTGCATAAGAAGTCCATTCGGGGTGTTTGTCACTCAGTTTCACCCTGTGACTTTTGTTTGCACGAGTTGAATCTGCAGTGTAGGTTGGGACACATCGTGAGGAAGGTTTAACACCGACTCGGATGGATTCGAAACGCTTACCGATATGAGTTTGGGCGCATATAATGTCCATTCGGGGTGTTTGTCACTCAGTTGCACTCTGTGAGTTTTCTTCGCACGAATTAAGGGTTGGGACACGTCGTCAAATTTTTAACACCTACTTGGACGGATTCGAAACGCTTACCGATATGAGTTAGGGCGCATATGAAGTCCATTCAGTGTGTTTGTCATTCAGTTTCACTCTGTGACTTTTGTTCGCACGAATGGAGAGTTGGGATAGGTCGTGAGTAATTATTAACACCGACTCGGACGGATTTGAAACGCTTACCGATATGAATTAGGGCGCATATGAAGTCCATTCGGGGTGTTTGTCACTCTGTGACATTTGCTCGCCCAAATGAAGTCTACAGTTCAGGTTGGGACACGTCGTGAGTAAGTATTAACACCAACTCGGAAAGATTCGAAATGCTTACCGATATGAGTTAGGGAGCATATGAAGTCTATTCGGGGTGTTTGTCACTCAGTTTCACTCTGTGACTTTTGTTCGCACGAATGGAGTCTGCAGTGCTGGTTGGGACATGTCGTGAGGAAGTTTTAACACCGACTCGAACGGATTCGAAATGCTTAATGATATGAGTTTGGGCGCATATGATGTCCATTCAGGGTGTTTGTCACTCAGTTTCACTCTGTGAGTTTTTTGGCAAGAATGGAGAGTTGGGACACGTCGTCGAATTTTTAACACCGATTTGGACAGATTTGAAACGCTTACCGATATGAGTTAGGGCGCATATGAAGTCTATTAAGTGTGTTTGTCATTCAGTTTCACTCTGTGACTTTCGTTCGCACGAATGGACAGTTGGGACAGGTCGTGAGTAATTTTTGACACCGACTCGGACGGATTTGAAACGCTTACCGATGAGTTTGGGCGCATATGAAGTCCATTCGGGGTGTTTGTCACTCTGTGACTTTTGCTCGCCCGAATGAAGTCTGCAGTTCAGGTTGGGACACGTCGTAAGTATTAACACCAACTCGGACGGATTCGAAATGCTTACCGATATGAGTTAGGGTGCATGTCAAGTCCATACGGGGTGTTTGTCACCCAGTTTCACTCTGTGACTTTTGTTCGCACGAATGGAGTATGCAGTGCAGGTTGGGACACGTGTGAGGAAGTTTTAACACCGACTCGGACGGATTCGAAACGCTTACCGATATATAATTGGGCGCACATGATGTCCATTCGCGGTGTTTGTCACTCAGTTTCACTCTGTGAGTTTTGTTGGCACGAATGGAGAGTTGGGACACGTCGTCGAATTTTTAACACTGACTCGGACGGATTCGAAACGCTTACCGATATGAGTTAGGGTGCATGTGATGGCCATTCGGGGTGTTTGTCACTCCGTTTCACTCTGTGACTTTTGTTCGCACGAATGGAGAGTTGGGATAGGTCGTGAGGAATTTTTAACACTGACTAGGACGGATTTAGGACACTTACCGATATGAGTTAGGGCGCATGTGAAGTCCATTCGGGGTCTTTGTTACTCAGTTTCACTCTGTGACTTTTGTTCACACGAATGGAGTGTGCAGCGTAGGTCGGGACACGTCGTCACGAATTTTCAACACCGACTCGGACGTACTCAAAACACATACCAATATGAATTAGGGCGCATATGAAGTCCATTCGGGCTGCTTGTTTGTCAGTTCACTCTGTGACTTTTATTCGCACGAATTGTGTCTGCAGTGCAGGTTGGGACACGTCGTGAGGAAGTTTTTGCACCACTCAGACGGATTCAAAACGCTTACCGATATGAGGAAGGGCGCATATGAAGTCCATTCGTGGTGTTTGTCACTCGGTTTCACTCTGTGACTTTTGTTCGCACGAATGGAGCCTGGAGTGCAGGTTGGGACACTTCGTGAGGAAGTTTTTACACCGACTCGGACGGATTCGAAATGCTTACCGATATGAGATTGGGCGCAAATTAAGTCCATTCTGGGTGTTTGTCACTCAGTTTGACTCTGTGACTTTTGTTCGCACGAATGCAGAGTTTGAACACGTCGTGAGGAATTTTGAACACCAACTCGGACTGATTCGAAACGCTTACCGATATTAGTTAGGGCGCATATGATGTCCATTCGGGGTGTTTGTCACTCTATGACTTCTGCTCGCACGAATGAAGTCTGTAGTGTAGGTTGGGACACGTGGTGAGTAAGTATTAACACAAACTCGGACGGATTCGAAACGCTTGCCGATATGAGTTAGGGCGCATATGAAGTCCATTCAGTGTGTTTGTCATACAGTTTCACTCTATGACTTTTGTTCGCACGAATGGAGAGTTGGGAGAGGTCGTGAGTAATTTTTAACACCGACTCGGATGGATTTGACACGCTTACCGATATGTGTTAGGGCGCATATGAAGTCCATTCGGGGTGTTTGTCACTCTGTGACTTTTACTCGCCCGAATGAAGTCTGCAGTTCATGTTGGGACACGTCGTGACTAAGTATTAACATCATCTTGGACGGATCCGAAACGCTTACCGATATGAGTAAGGGTGCATATGAAGTCCATTCGGGGTGTTTGTCACTCAGTTTCACTCTGTGACTTTTGATCGCACGAATGGAGTCTGCAGTACAGGTTGGGACACGTTGTGAGGAAGTTTTAACACCGACTCAGATGGATTAGAAACGCTTACCGATATGAGTTTGGGCGCAAATGATGTCCATTCGGGGTGTTTGCCACTCAGTTTCACTCTGTGAGTTTTGTTTGCACGAATGGAGAGTTGGTACACGTCGTCGAATTTTTAACACCGACTTGGACAAATTCGAAACGCTTACCGATATGAGTTAGGGCGCATATGAACTCCATTCAGTGTGTTTATCATTCAGTTTCACTCTGTGACTTTTGTTCGCACGAATGGAGAGTTGGCACAGGGCGTGAGTAATTATTAACACCGACTCGGACGGATTTGAAACGCTTACCGCTATGAGTTAGGGCGCATATGAAGTCCATTCGGGGTGTTTGTCCCTCTGTGACATTTGCTCGCCCGAATGAAGTCTACAGTTCAGGTTGGGACACGTCGTGAGTAAGTATTAACACCAACTCAGATGGATTCGAAACGCTTACCGATATGAGTTAGGTTGTATATAAAGTCCATTCAGGGTGTTTGTCACTTAGTTTCACTCTGTGACTTTTGTTCGCACGAATGGAGTCTGCAGTGCAGGATGGGACACGTCTTGAGGAAGTTTTAACACCGACTCGGACGGATTCGAAACGCTTACCGATATGAGTTTCGGCGCATGTGATGTCCATTCGGGCGTTTGTCACTCAGTTTCACTCTGTGAGTTTTGTTCGCACGAATGGAGAGTTGGGACACGTCGTCGAATTTTTAGCACCGACTTGGACAGATTTGAAACGCTTACCGATATGAGTTAGGGCGCATATGAAGTCCATTAGGGGTGTTTGTCACTACGTTTCACTTTGTGACTTTTGTTCGCAAGAATAGAGAGTTGGGAAAGGTCGTGAGGAATTTTTAACACCGACTCGGACGGATTCGAAACGCTTACCGATATGAGTTAGGGCGCATATGAAGTCTATTTGGCGTGTTTGTCACTCTGTGACTTTTGCTCGCCCGAATGAAGTCTGCAGTTCAGGTTGGGACACGTCGTGAGTAAGTATTAACTCCAACTCAGACTGATTTGAAACGCTTACCGATATGAGTTAGGGTGCATAAGAAGTCCATTCGGGGTGTTTGTCACTCAGTTTCACCCTATGACTTTTGTTCGCACGAATTGAGTTTGCAGTGTAGGTTGAGACACGTCGTGAGGAAGTTTTAACACCGACTCGGATGGATTCGAAACGCTTACCGATATGAGTTTGGGCGCATATAATGTCCATTCGGGGTGTTTGTCACTCAGTTTCACTCTGTGAGTTTTGTTCGCATGAATTGAGAGTTGGGACACGTCGTCGAATTTTTAACACCTACTTGGACGGATTCGAAAGGCTTACCGATATGAGTTAGGGCGCAAATAAAGGCCATTCAGTGTGTTTGTCATTCAATTTCACTCTGTCACTTTTGTTCGCACGAATGGAGAGTTGGGACAGGTCGTGAGTAATTATTAACACCGACTCGGACGGATTTGAAACGCGTACCGATATGAATAGCGCATATGAAGTCCATTCGGGGTGTTTGTCACTCTGTGACATTTGCTCGCCCAAATGAAGTCTACAGTTCAGGTTGGGACACGTCGTGAGTAAGTATTAACACCAACTCGGACAGATTCGACATGCTTACCGATATGAGATAGGGCGCAAATGAAGTCCATTCGGTGTGTTTGTCACTCAGTTTCACTTTGTGAGTTTTGTTCGGACGAATGGAGAGTTGGGACAGGTCGTGATAATTTTTAACACCGACTCTGACGGATTTGAAACGCTTACCGATATGAGTTAGGGCGCATATGAAGTCCATTTAGGGTGTTTGCCACTCAGTTTCACTCTGTGACTTTTATTCGCACGAATGGAGTGTGTAGTGCAGGTTGGGACACGTCGTGAGTAAGTTTTAGCACCACACGTACGGATTCAAAACGCTTACCGATATGAGTTAGGGCGCATATGACGTCCATTCGGGGTGTTTGTCACTCAGTTTCACTCTGTGACTTTTGTTCGCACGAATGGAGTCTGCCATGCTGGTTGGGACACGTCGTGAGGAAGTTTTAACAACGACTCAGACGGATTCGAAACGCTTACCGATATGAGTTAGGGCGCATATGAAGTCCATCTGGGGTGTTTGTCACTCAGTTTCACTCTGTGAGTTTTGTTCGCACGATTGGAGAGTTAGGACACGTCGTGAGGAATTTTTGACACCGATTCAGACGGATTCGAAACGCTTACCGATATGAGTTAGGGCGCATATAAAGTCCATTTGGGGTCTTTGTCACTCAGTTTCACTCTGTAACTTTTGTTCGCACGAATGGAGTACGTAGTGCAGGTTGGGACACGTCGTGAGGAATTTTTAACACCGACTTGGACTTATTTGAAACGCATACCGATATGAGTTAGGGTGCATATGAAGTCCATTCGGGGTGTTTGTCACTCAGTTTCGCTCTGTGGCTTTTGTTCGCACGAATGAAGCCTGCAGTGAAGGTTGGGACACATCGTGAGGAAGTTTATACACCGACTCGGACGGATTCGAAACGCTTACCGATATGAGTTAGGGCGCATATGAAGTGCATTCGGGGTGTTTGTCACTCAGTTTCACTCCGTGACTTTTGTTCGCACGAATGGAGAGTTGGGACACGTCAGGAGGAATTTTTAAAAACAACTCGGTTGGATTCGAAACGCTTACCGATATGAGTTAGGGCGCATATGAAGTTCATTCGGGGTGTTTGTCACTCTGTGACTTTTGCTCGCACGAATGAAGTCTGCATTGCAGGTTGGGACCCGTCGTGAGTAAGTATTAACACCAACTCGGACGGTTTCGAAACGCTTACCGATATGAGTTAGGGTGATGATGACATCACTACTTGGGATATGACCATATTTGGCTGTGCCAACTCCAACACGTCATCCACGGTCCAAGAAGAGAGAGAGATCAAATCCATCACGTTCTGGAATCCAATTCGGCCTCCCGAGATAGTACCGACTTCAAATATGAATAACTTTTGCATACTGACTCCGATTTGGGTGAACTTGGACTTGATTGAAAGCTTACAATAAGATCTTTCGAATGGATCTAATCTCAGGCCGAGATTCATCGTAGATCAAGCGGAATCGTTAAAACAATGTACTACAATATTGTTTTGGGCTGTTTCGGGCCTTGTAAGCGTGTGGGGGCCTAAGCCCAAGTTGTGTGCGCCCCCCTTGGCTGCACACAACCCTAGGATGTCCCTCTCACGTCCATACCTCTTCTAAACTCAGTAGCCATCGCTTTAGACAGTTGGATTTTGTTTGATTAGTTTAGCCAAGTGCAAACTTTGCGTCTTCGAGTTGTGCTGGACAGCCACCTTGTCAAGACCTTCAATACAACCCCAACTTATTTTGGTCTTCAATTCTTATTCGCAATTTCAGATTGTTTTTACTATTGTTCTTGCTTGTTCTTCGATTGCTTGCAGGAATTGAACCTCGTGTTCAGGTTGATCGTGCCCACGGCAAGATCAGTAACACTCCGGAGTTGGTTTAGCGATTGCTAAGGCGCATCGTCTTCGTACGTTGTAGTCGGATCGTTAATGTCAGTTCCACCAAATCTATAGTTATCGCTCTCATCGAAAGATCGGGACACAACTTCACATCAGGTGGTATCAGAGCACCAAGTTTCTGGGTGAGAGATTTGTTAGTGTCATGCCCTTGAGGCAATCATTTAGATGATTGTAACATGACTATGTTTATGAATAATATTATGATTATTGGTCCAATGAATGTATATCATTGTATTGATCAACAAGTATGTGACTTGCTTATGAAGCTCTTTACTTAATGATGTAATTCGATAAATATCTCTGATCGGATTTCATCGTATAGGACAACGATGAATAGATCAGCACATGTAGTGATCGATGATCATGCTTCATAGATCATGGGATATGGAGATATCATCTATACATTGTGGACGCATGTTGAAGAACATGGGTTAGATAGACCCGCAATGGAACACTGCGAGAATGTTTCATTCTTATGTGTCATCAATGTATCTCATACCTAGTAGATGTATGATCCTTAGACTTGAGATTGTCATATTCCCTACATGTATAATAGTTTTCCTTAGGGCTATCAAACACTACTTCCTAACCGGATAGTTATAAAGCTAGCTTTCATGTTTACTATGAAACCTGCAAAGGGAAGTGAGCAGTAAAGATGGAATTTGCCACTCCAATGAAACGGAGATATATGACAAGGCCACTCGTGTGATATGATTAAGGAAGTGCATGGCCATGCCGTGATTGAGGAGTCAATCACAACTTATTAATATATCACGGATACGAGAGATGGATTAAATCATCAAAGGATGACATGCTTCTCGCCTTGAGATCAATCTTCATATACTTGGCAAAGGGATTATTGCATGAGTACTTTTGATAGGTTCTGTCCGATTTGATCATAGTATGTTTGGGAGTTGGCATACTTTGCAAGAAGCCGCTACCAACTATTGGATTGAAAAGGAGTTTTCGAATCTATGTCCAAACGCACGTGAACCGCAGGTCACACACTTAATGGTGGGACGCATTAATTTGGATTGATCCGTAATTAATGAACCTCGTGGGCTTAGCACGATGGGCCCTAGTTTAGGTTTCATCTTGTGGCTATATAAGGAGGGGAGGAGGAGGGTGCAGGGTGTGCTTTCCCACGGTTTAGGAGTGATTCACTCGAAACCCTAGCCTACTCCTCTCGCTGCCCTCGCCGAGCGACACTGTGTGCTTGCACACACACGCACGCTGCTCCATCTCTAGACGTGTGGACTCATCGGTGTGACGCTGCCGCGATCAAGTCGTGGGAGGACGATCCACGGCGAGGTGAGGACGATCCACTACATCAACGCGCGAAGGATTCCGCAACTGCGCGTCTAGTGGTAATCTTATCTATGATCCCCTTCTTGCGAGTAGCTTTCTGGTTACGCGGTAGTTTTTTTTTGTGCTAGCGTAGCATACCGCGTTCCTCTTCAAGATTCTGTACCGTAGATTAGTTTTTGTTTTCTGTCCTTAATTGAAAATTACTCCACAAAAATTCAACCTTTAGATTCAATCTGGTATTTTAGTGAGTTTGTTAGGTTTTGATCCATTAGAGTCCTTGTTTTAGTTGCTGATCGTTTTTCCTTCGCGTAGCTTTTTCTTTCAATCTGTCCAGTACTTTGTTTTATTCATAACTTTCGCATACGAGCTCAGATTCTAGTGTTTTTGCACTTTCCTAAAACCTGGGAACAATCTCTTCAAAAACCTAGCTGTGCATGGACTCTAATTCTTGAGCCAAATCGGTTTAATCTAGATGTCAAAGTTGTGGATCAACCACTTCCAATCTAGGTCGGTTCGGTATTTTGATCATAATTCTCACATCCGAACTCCGATTGGGAAGTTTTTATACTTTCCTGAATCCTAGAATAGTCCTCTACAAAAACTTTTTTGGGTGTCCTTTGTGATTCGGACTCCTTCAAACCGAATTTGATTCGGATTCGGAATCGGTCTCGCAGGCTGAAATTGGGGGTATTCTGTGGTGTTCGGTGTTGGAGCCATAACTTTCACACCCTATCTCCAAATTGCATGTTCTTGTGCTCTTTTGAAAGCTGAGGACATAAGCTTCAATTCATTCCATAGTGAACCTTCTAAATTCGATCGTTTTGAAACTATAATCTAGGTGACAAATCTACTACCCTAGAAACATTGAATTTGGGTATCTTGCTTCAATTCGTGTTCTAGCTTTGTTCCTTTGATTTGGTTGAGTCCAATAGCATCCACAATCCATAAAACCCAAAAAAATATCAGTACACATACCTTTGCGAACCAATTCATCCTTTGTGAATACTTTGATCCCAATTGAGACTAGCTATTTGATATTGCTTAGGGCTGTTCGTATTGATACATTGCATAATCTTGAATTATCATATCATACTATCTTGTGACATCGAGTTAGGGATTCCAAAACTTTGTTCATAGTAGTGTTGGCCGAAAGTCAATCAAAGAAAGAAAAGAGGAAGAAAGAGCCAAAAGGCAAAAAAAAGAGAAGAAAAAAAAAGATAAAAGAAAATAGTGACCGGTCACACTACATTGAGCAAAACCCTAATTTGTGTTCATTATTTCAGATTGTGAAATTGTATTAATTGTTGAGCAATCTTGTGACCTTTTTACATTTTTAAAGCAATAAGCTAGTGTCTCTCTACGACTTGTGCAATAGAGCTTTTGGTGCCTCACTTATATTTTATAGCTCATTTCTTGATTGCATAAGTACCCCATCATCTTTGCACGTGAGTTGCCTTGAAATTCGCTTATATCTTTGAGATCGGCAACTAGGACTTGTGAATTCTAGTTTGGCTCATTACTTATCATTACAATAACTAGAATTATCAGATTGCATAGGAAATAAATATAGCCTACCTAGCTCCACATATTCTACTCATATGTTTGTTCGGTCCCTTGGCAATCGCTTTATCCAAGCTTCGGAGAACTTTTGACACTGCCAACGGCTCACAACTCATGCTGCACGGTAAGAACTTGTAAGAGCTTTGGTTAAAGCTTGAGAGTTGAGCGACTTTTCTCCACTTCCTAGTAGTTGATAGGAGATTACATAAACCTTTGTGTTTCCATTTTTGCTACTAACCATGTCAGGTGCCAAGAGTTCACTGCATCATTCTCCACGCACGAAGGGCAATGTACGACTCACTAATGAGAGAATGTCGCTGCAAGAAGACCGTCTTCGGTCCATCGAGACTGCTCAGGGAGTTGCTAACACTACCCTTACTACTATTTTGTCTAGACTTGATGATATGCTTGCAGCTGCTGCTCCTGGAACTTCCAGTCGTCCGCCTCATCTCCTAAGCAACAACAATGGTGTACTATGTGCACAACAGGTTCCCACTGCTGCCTCGGCTTCCCAGCATGGACCCGCTGCCTCGGTCGCCCCACAACACATCGCAACGGGTTCATCAACTGATGATGAACAAGGTAAAATCAAGTTTGAATTGCCTCCTTTTGGTGGAAAGTTCGATCCTAATGCATATATTAATTGGGAGATTGCGGTAGACAAAGAATTTGCAAACTATGACTTATCTGAAAACCAAAAGATTAGCGCCGTAGTTCAAGTGTTAACGTCATGTGCAATATATTGGTGGAAGCATATATCTAGACATGATAAAAAACCTAAAACTTGGAATGCCATGGAAAGACTTATGAGAAATTATTATGTTCCTGAATATGATGCTGAATATTTGCTTACTAAACTTCATTACTTAAGACAAGGTTCTAAAACTTTTATAGAATACTTTCATGATTTGCAAAATTGTTTGTTGCGTTGTGGTTTACAAGAATGTGAAGAAGCTACTGAGCTTAGGTTCATACGTGGACTTAATCATGAAATTCAGGATGTTCTTGTTGATGAAACATATAGTTGTCTTTCAGAATTGATTAAATGTGCTTGTAAAGCTGAAAACATACTTGTTAAATCTTTGAAAGAGCCTTTAGCTTCATTTGAGGTGCCCATTGTTGCACCTTCTATTGTAGCTAACATTTTGCAGAAAAGTGAGCACCATGATGAGAATGATGAAGAAGAAAATGTGCAGAAAGAGGAGATCTTTGCTGCTCCATACGTATGTGAAAAGTTGGAAATTGAAGTTGCCCCTACAACCCTTGAGAATGATTTAGAAGGTAATGTAAAAGGTATGGACTGTATACATGGTGAAAATCATTTGGAACAGATAAAACTGTCCATGAATCATGCTATCTTAGAGCAACTATTAATGGAACCCATTGCTGATTTGCTTGCTATTCTTGGTGATAAAGAAGAGTTGTGTGATAATGCTTCACTTATATCCATGCCACAACTAGTGAATGAACATGAAATATTTATATTTTACACTTGCGCTGAACATCAACATGTTATTCACATTGCCAATGAAGAAGATGAGCTTAAATTGATGACTTCTTTAAATACTTTAGGTTACATTGAATTTGATATTCTGTGTGATCTAGATAGTTTCAATGAGAAGTTTTTTGTACATTCTGATTTGCCATGGTTATCGTGAAATATTTTTCAGGTTGTTGGGAAATATAACGATAAAGGAGAGTACAAAGTGCATAGAGTATACATTTGTTCTGATCTGAAACCTCCACATCCTATGCAACAATGTGATCAATTTGATAATTCTAATATCATATCAAGTAACCCTACTGTCGATCATAATCTATATGGCAATTTTCAAGAAAGGGAGTGTATCACAAATGATATGCATGTTGCTTTGCTCTTTGTCGCGACTAACATTTTGCAGGAGAATGTGATGGAGTCGAGGACGACTCCAATTCAAGAAAGGGAGAATGATGAGACCATGCTCGTCTTGGAAATGACCAATGCGATATCAGTTTGGCGACACTTCACAGCATCCTCTACATCATCTACATCTACTAGGATGGCTTTCCTTCATGGAGAGGAGGAAGCATCTAAGAGTGCTAGCATTTATCAAGCCTTTATATGCTGGAAAGAAGTGTTGAGCTATGTGGATAATTATCAGAACGAGCTAAAAGATCAGCATGAGTCGAGGACGACTCAAATTCAAGAAAGGGAGGACGATGAGGCCATCACTACTATGGATATGACCATATTTGGTTGTGCCAACTCCAACACGTCATCCACGGGCCAAGAAGAGAGAGAGATCAAATCCATCACGTTCTGGAATCCAATTCGGCCTCCTAAGACAGCACCAACTTCAAATATGAATAACTTTTGCATACGGACTACGATTTGGGTGAACTTGGACTTGATTGAAAGCTTACAACGAGATCTTTCGAATGGATCTAATATCAGGACCAGATTCATTGCAGATCAACCGGAATAATTAAAACAATGTACTACAATACTGTTTTGGGCTGTCTTGGGCCTTGTAAGCGTGTGGGCGCCCAAGCCCAAGTTATGTGCGCCCCCCTTGGCTGCACACAACCCTAGGATGTCCCTCTCACGTCCATCCCTCTTATAAACTCAGTAGCCGTCGCTTTAGACACTTGGGTTTTGTTTGATTAGTTTAGCCAAGTGCAAACTTTGCATCTTCGAGTTGTGCTGGACAGCCACCTTGTCAAGACCTTCAATACAACCCCACCTTATTTTGGTCTTCAATTCTTATTCGCAATTTCAGATTGTTTTTACTATTGTTCTTGCTTGTTCTTCGATTGCTTGCAGGAATTGAACCTCGTGTTCAGGTTGATCGTGCCCACGGCAAGATCAATAACACTTCGGAGTTGGTTTAGCGATTACTAAGGCGCATCGTCGTCGTACGTTGTAGTCGGATCGTCAAAGTCGGTTCCACCAAATCGATAGTTATCGCTCTCATCGAAAGATCGGGACACAACTTCACATCATAGGGTGCATATGAAGTCAATTCGGGGTGTTTGTCACTCAGTTTCACTCCGTGACTTTTGTTTGCACGAATGGAGAGTTGGGACAGGTCGTGAGGAATTTTTAACACCGACTCTGACGGATTTGAAACGCTTAGCGATATGAGTTAGGACGCATATGAAGTCCATTCGAGGTGTTTGTCACCCAGTTTCACTCTGTGACTTTTGTTCGCACAAGTGGAGTGTGCAGTGCAGGTTGGGACACGCCGTGAGGAATTTTTAACACAGACTCGGACGTATTCGAAAAGCTTACCGATATGGGTTAGCGCGCATATGAAGTCCATTCGGGGTGTTTGTCACTTAGTTTCGCTCTGTGACTTTTGTTCATACGAATGGAGCTTTCAGTGCAGGTTGGGACACGTCGTGAGAAAGTTTTTACACCGACTCGAAAAGATTCGAAACACTTACCGATATGAGTTAGGGCGCATATGATGTCCATTCGGAGTGTTTGTCACTCTGTGACTTTTGCACGCACGAATGGAGTCTACAGTGCATGTTGGGACACGTCGTGAGGAAGTTTTAGCACCGACTCGGACGGATTCGAAACGCTTGCCGATATGAGTTAGGGCGCATATGAAGTCTATTCGAGGTGTTTGTCACTCAGTTTCACTCTGTGACTTTTGTTCGCACGAATGGAATCTGCAGTGCAGCTTGGGACACGTCGTGAGAAAGTTTTTACACCAAGTCAGACGGATTCGAAACGCTTACCGATATGAGTTAGGGCGCATATGAAATCCATTCGGGGTGTTTGTCACTCAGTTTCACTCTGTGACTTTTGTTCGCACGAATGGAGAGTTGGGACACGTCGTGAGGAATTTTTAACACCGACTCAGACGGATTTGAAACGCTTAGGTGCCGGGGTGTTACAGTTGGTATCAGAGCGGGCTTTAGGTCCGTGGCATGTGAATTTAGCAAATTACTCTAAAGTAAACTAAATATTTTGCTGCGTGAAATTAGAAACATGGCATAGGTTTTCACTCTTGTTAAAAATTTGGCCTTAGGGCTACAACCTTTAAATCTGAAGTAGAGTGGTTAATTAATTTAAAACTTGACACACTCTGATGCTCAGTAGGAAAAGGTATGGGTATCGTTGCTTTAGGCTTAAATGTTGTATTTAAGCTTTGATGTTGAGTGCTACATTTGATAATGTATGTTGCTATGTTTATGAAAGGAATGAATTGAGTTGTTCTTGTTATTGAGATTAAGTGAGTTGTCCAAGGGTTTTGGTCACCTTCTTCTGTTGTGGAGTGGCCATGGTAGTGGTTATGGTGGTGGTTGTGGTGGGTAAAGCCACAACCGAAGTTTGGAGCCCTCGTAGGTAAGAGTCATCGTCTTTTGCGACAAGGTTTAGAGAGTGGATGGAGTTTGTTGGTTCCTTTTAGCTTCATTGGTTGGAGTCCAATAGAAAGTTTGGTGGTGGATCCTTTAGGATTTCTTCTACCGTTCTGTTGATCGGTTTGGTTGATTTATTTTGGTCTTCACTGGTTGGAAACAAAGGAAAGGTGTTTGGTAACGAGTATTTGCTGATTGTTCTTTCGACGTTATTTGGTTTTGCCTTCTTTGGTTGAAGAAAAAGAAGAAGAGTTTAGTGTGATGCCTCTTTTGGTTTCCATTCCAGCTTTGACGCCCGATTTTGTTGGATTGCTTTACGGAGAAAGTTATCGATTTATTCTTGTGTTGTTATTCTCCGAGTTTAAAAGAAATTATTGAAGTCTTGATGTAAAACTTAAGTCTTGTGGATTCTTGGTGTTAAGGTTTTATCAGAAAGGATGTGGTTGATCGTTTGGTTTTCCCCCTTGCATTTATCTTCCCTTGTGGAAGTTGTAACTTTGAGATTTGATGAAGATCTTTTGCATGCCAGAGTTTGGGTATTTGAGAGTTGCGCTCTCTTGCAATTTCTGTTTGGGTTTTTCTGGAAAGAAGAAACTGTTTATCGGTGTTCATTCATGCTTAAGAGCTGTGTTTTCCTTAAAGGTTGGGTATGTGACCCACGAGGATGTTCAAGACGTTAAGTGTACGATTAGTAGTTAGAACTTTGAGATGATGTGGGTGACTGATTATATTAAGGTGAATTTGTATGTTGTTTAAAAAACAACCTAATTTATTGTGTGGTAGAGAAAGATTAATTGAGATGGCAATTGATCTAATGTGAGTGTTGATTAGTGTTTTGTGCGAAGTGTTGCGAGTCCTGGAAATTAATTGGAAGTACGGGATTGTGTCCTGATAATGCTAGTATTGATCCCGACTGAGAAGGTATAGAATCTTTTGTAGATGAATTTATTATAGCAAGGTGTTGATGTAAAGTACCAGAGTATAATGGTGTAAAGAAATGAGGGTTGTTGGTCCATGTTTCACATGAGTCGATTAGTATTTTGGGTCAACAAAGAATAGGGATAAGGAATGATTGTATGAAAGGTTGAGCTTGTCCTTGACAAATGTCTGTCTGGGATCTGTATTTATGAAATATGGTTAGTGGAGATCGTATAGTGTGGTTAGGATTAATTATTGGTGGAATGAACTGGGGATATTGAGTATGTGAATTGGGGATTGTACGAAAGGTAATTGTTGTGTACGCCGAAATAAGTGTTGAAAAAAGATATGTATTAAGCTTGGAATAAACCATTGTATGAATGATGGTTCGTCATGGTTAGTAGATCAAAAGAAAATGATGACGCATCTTATGTTGAATTAACTGTAAGTTATTGGTGTTGAAGAAATAAGGAAGTGGTTCTCCTTGTTGATTGTCATGAGATAGACTTAGTTAGGGTTTGATGATAATATGACTGGTGGTGGTTATATGAATAGGAGAAGGAAATTAAAAGAAGATTGGGTTTTGTAACTTTGTTCAAACTCATTTGACTTTTCAGATTTTGTGAATATGAAATCTTTAATGGCTAAAGTATTGGAATACTAGAAATGGTGGGATTCAAGTTGGATCTTCTTTATGGGTTTACGGGTCAAGTGATTTTCGCTAATGAAGTGGTTTCATTGGGAATAAGTTTCCCATCCTCTTGAAAGAAAAATGTGCAGGTTGGGTGCTTAGATGTTTGGCTTGAGAATCGGTTTCCTCTTCCAAAACGTTGATTTTAGTTAAACGTGAGAGGTTCTGCTTTGGTGAAAGCGAACTGATTTGTTCCTGTTTTTTTATGAGGGCTTCTGTCGAAGATTTGTGTAGAGTCTCTCTTTTACTTTGAGTTTCTCCCCAGTGTGAATTTTATCACATTGATTCGAATATGATAAAAGTGGTTTATGTGATGTAAAAGAATTGAATTTTTCATTTGCGTTTTGACTTGGGAAAAGAAATTGAGAGATCTTTGGGTTTTGTCGAGTTCTCTCCAAGATGAATTTTAGTGTGTTGGGCTCAAGGTGATGCATGTGGTTCACTTGGTTCAAGAGAATTGTAATTCTTTTGCTTTCTAGCCGGAGTTAAGAATATGAGTGTTTATGGTCTAGAGTTGAGTATATTAAAGGATTATACTTTTGGACTTGGTTTTTGAGTGAAATAATGTGAGGGCAATACCCTCTTAGGAAAGGAACCTTTTGTGGTTTGGTAATGATCTCTGGTCCTAGCATGAGCTAGACGTTGACCGTTAGTGGTTTATTGGTGGAGTATGATGGAGGCTTGTGATATCGGTTCGAAATCTTTTGGAAGTAGCGTTGGTTGTTAAGGTGAGGTCAAATTGAAGTGAAATGTTCTGTTGTGAACATTTGTTTTAACTATTTGTTACTAGGTGTGGTATATGCCTGGGAGAGGTTAGAATAAAAGAATTTTATATCGTGGTTTACAACTGAAGGGAAATTTATGCCGAGGTGGGCTATTTCCTTCGATGGCCTTGGTTGGTTATGGCCCTTTTGTTGGAAGAGATGGGACTATGTGTATTTGATTCTTTGGGGTTGAGGTTGGAACCCGGAAGATTTAAATGAGTGTAAGAGTGATTAGTTGACATTTGGTTTAGAGGCGTGTTAGAATGAAAAGCCTTGTATCGTTCTAGCTGTCATGAATAAGATTAATCGTGGCAAAGAGGGTGAGAAAGGAGATTTAAGTTTTATGATTTACGCTGAAAAGAAAATTGGAGTTGAGTTAGAGGTTAGTACGCTATCCTTTTGAGAAGGATCATCGGTTAAAAGGGTATAATGTGCTGTAGTACCAAGGAAAGTTTTCTGAGTACATCAGAGTATTTCACGATAGTGGTATGTTATGTTCGATATGGGGATTTTGGCATATCAATTAATTTGATCGAGTCCTTAGTGGGTGAATTTGAGGATGAAGATTGAGATAATTCTGGTGAGATTCCTTGTTCAGGAAGTTCGTTGGAATCTTCAATGCTAGGGAGTTTTGTCCCTTGCATATTTAAGTAGAAATTGGAGTGAATATATAGTCTTGAGAAGAGAAAGCTTGGTCTGAGGTGAGTCAAATCACTTTCGTTAATAGTTGGACTTGGAAATTTGATTTGTCGTTTGGACTCATTTGAATTCTTGCGTGGTTGCTTTGAGTTGCAAGCCCTTGTGAACTTTGTTTTGTTTTAGTTGATGTTCTTCGAATTCGGGGTCGAATTCCATTAAGGGGGAGAGAATGTAATACCAGTTCTGCAATTAAACATTTATTTTGATGTCCTTGCTTTATTTGGGAAATTTTCATTTTCTTAACTACTTAAGTGTAATATCTTAAGTCGGAATTCTTGATTCGGGGTGTAGGTGGACCCACCTTTGATCTGAAAAGATGGAAAAAATGCAGGCGTGTGCGAATACCCTGATTTTTCTTTTTTCCTCCATTCTCTTCCGCCACGTACCCCTTTCCTTCTCCCCTCTCCTTTTTCTTTTCCTCTTCTCTCGCGTCTTCCTCCTCCCTGGCTTCTCCTGGTGGCGCCTCCTCCAGGCAGCAGCAGCCTCCCCGAGCTCCTCCTGCAGCCACAGCAGCAGCCCTCCCTTGAGCTCCTCCTGCAGCCCCCGAAGCTCCTCCCTACAGCAGCACCCTCTTCCTTCTTCATCCCTCTTGGTGGTGAGTGGATTCAAGTTTTTGAGGTACTTGCTGTGCTAATGGAGGTAATAGCAGGTGGGGATGGTTCTAGGGTTCTTGGATTTGGGGATTTTGGAGGGAAAATGGATCTAGGGTTGGAGGGAACTCTGTTCAGATTTCGAGCTGTGCATAGACCAATCTTGCGACTGAGTTTTGGGCAAGAAAGAATTCTTTCCTGAGTAGTTGGCTGTAGATAAAGTTGTAGCTCGTGTTCTTAGATTTCAGTACAGTTCAAGAACACAAAATTCCATTAAGCCAATTAAAAGTTATGATCTTTTTAGTGCAGCTGCTCTGATTTAGTTCATGTTGGTAGCTGAGATTTTGAACTGCTGTTAGGGCTATTTCCAAGTCGAATTAGAATCTTTGGTTGCCTGGAGAAAGTTAGAACTTTTCCTGTAGATCAATAAAATGTCCTTATTTGCTTGATTTGGGTTCGGAAATCAAAAGTTATGCTATTTTGAAGTTGCTACCCTAAAACTGCAATCTGCTGAAAAATTCAGAATCTGAACTGAAACTAAAAATGCAAGTTGAGGACTTTAGGCTCAGTTTCTGAATAAATAGCTAGGGGGTAATTGTCGTTTATTGTCTTGTGGTCATTTAGAGCCCAAGAACTCAATTTTTTAATTAAGCCAATTAAAAGTTATGCCCATTTTAGTATAGACTGTCCTGAGTTAGGTTTAAAATGTGCAGTCTCTGTTCATCTGTAATCTGGGAATTTTTGGCACATCTCCTGAATGAATGGATATGGGGAAATGGTAGGTTATCCTTTTATGGTCAATTAGAGCACATGAATACTCACTTTGGTTAAACCAATCAAAAGATATGCTTGTTTTAGTAACTGCTGTCCAGAACTAGTGTAGTTGCATGTAATCTCTGTTCCTTGCTGTTCTGAGAAATATTGAAGCATTTCCTGAATGTCTGGCTGTAGAAGAAGTTGAAAATTATCCTCTTGTGGTTAATTAGAGCTGAAGAACTCAATTTTTGGATCATCCATTTAAAAGTTATAGTTGTTTTAGTGTTTGCTGTCCAGGGTGGTAACAGATTTGGTTTCATTATTAGGTGTGAAGGGTTAATAGGTCTTTTCAAGAAAGTTTAAAAGTGGGGTTAAGGAAGGAGCAAAGATGATATTTTTTTTTTTTGTCGCTTGAACCGTGATTGCATTGTTTTGATATGAATGCAATTAAATGTTTATTACAGGAAGTGTGATCTCGAGAGTAGCCTCAACCTCATGTCACTCCCTTCCTCGTGGGTAAAGAGGCAAGTGTATCAACTAGAAGGATATTACAATGTTGATTGGTTGCTTGTGCATATGAATATGATATGATGTGCTACCATGCATATTTCTTGAATTTGCTTAGGCTAGTAAGAACGGTAATTCATGGATGGATGAATTGACTGATGTTTATGAAATTGGGCATGACTATGCAAGTGGTGAAAATGAATGAAGTTGCACATGTATTCATGTTAATTGCATACGTGCATTCATAATGGAAGAGGCGACCCATTCTGATGCGGGCCTCTGTGTTCACACGTAGTGAACACAAAAGTCCTACCTCGTGGTCCCATTTATCGAAGTGAATGGGAGCGAGACAGTAAGAGTAGGCACCTTCCACGGGATGGAAGGGATGTGAGGGTGCACACCAACAGGTGTGCACTCGGCAGTATCGGTACATGCAAAGAAAAGAGCATTCATGAGCATGCATGTCGCATTGCATCCTAACGATGATTTTGAGTTCAATAGAAATGTGTAGAGTTGGGATCGAGCCGTGGACTCATCCAAAGAGATTTAAAGAGGTACGTGTAGGAAGTATGTATTGAAGTGAAAAGAGGTAAATGTTGTTGATATTATTGTTTTATAAATTCATGGATTTGGATAAGAAGTATGCTCTTACTATTGATTTAATTGTGTAAATTGGTTTGTGATGCACTTTGCTGAGTGTTGAACTCATGCTTGTTTGTTTAATGTTTTTAGGTACACTGAGAGCGACTTGCCGGGGTGGGACTTAGCTGCACCTCCACTCACGCTCATGACATGTTAAAAGATTAGTTGGGTTAATCAGTTCACTCTGAAAACTAGTTGAATTCATTATGTAATCGTGTATTAGTTAAGTTTAATTGATGATATTATGTTTAGTTGTGTGCTTAGTTGGTCATGATGGTTGATTGATTCCATGTCATGTTGTAGATGATATCAGAATGATTATTGTCTTTTGTCTGCTGAGTGGATGCCCAAGTTTTAGGGAAGGTGGTGCCAAAATTTTTAGTGGATTTCGGAGTACTATTAGAGTTGATCTTCCTTATCTAGTTTTATTTCCTGTTTTGGTGACACTCAGGGCACTGTAGGTGCCTGGGTGTTACACCGGTTACCACGGTGAGAGTTAGTTACTATTTAGTATGCTTGTGAGCTCAATATTTGGTTGACGATTCCAGATTAGCGGTGATCTGATTTCAACAGTCATATGATAGGGTTGGTTGAGATGCCGAACTTTTGTTCTCTCTCTTGTGTTCTATCTACTGTAATTAGATTTTCATTTTTTGGAGTTGTATCCTTTTCTTGAGTCTTTTTTTTGTATTTATCTACTTAGTACTATCGAGTCTGTAATTTTTGGTCGAGTCATTCAAGATCACCATCGCATCCACTACAACAACTAGCATGAGTCGAGGACGACTCATTTTTGAAGAAAGGGAGAATGATACGGATATTAGAAGCTACACCAGAATAAATCTCGATGATTTTAGCATTCATATGCCATATCATTGGAAAGATATGGAGGTCTAGTATCCAGCGCTTCAAACCATGCATCATTTCGACTTCCGAAGCAAAAGTTATGGCCATTGAAGTGGAAGCTGCAAATGCTGTTTTAGGCTGCACGAAATTATCAGATGACTCCTCAAATGCTCCACCAATATGACCTTCCACATACCTCCATGAATACTTACGTTCACACCTAGCTAGGAGGGTTGTTCCTAGTATAAATTGAAGAGGAACGCGGTAAGCTACGCTAGCAAAAAAAAAATCTACCGCGTAACCAGAAAGCTACTCACAAGAAGGGGATCATAGATAAGATTACCACTAGACGTGCAGTTGCGGAATCCTTCGCGCGTCGATGTAGTGGATCGTCCTCGCCGCAGTCGTTGCGTCGATGTAGTGGATCGTCCTCACCTTGTCGTGGATCGTCCTCCCACGCCACGATCGCAGCGTCACCACGAGAGTCCACACGCCCAGAGATGGAACGCCGCGGCGTCGTGTGCAAGCACTGTCGCTCGGCAGGGCAGCGAGAGGAGTAGGCTAGGGTTTCGAGTGAATCACTCCTAAACCGTGGGAAAGCACACCCTGCGCCCTCCCTCCTCTCCTCCTTGTATAGCCACGAGATGAAACCCTAAACTACGGCCCATCAGCGTGCTATGCCCACGAGGTTCATTAATTACGGATCCAATCCAAATTAATGCATCCCAGCCCATTAAGTGTGTGACCCTGCAGGTTCACGAACGTTTGGACGTGGATTCGGAAAACTCCTTTTCAATCCAATAGTTGGTAGTGGCTTCTTGCAAAGTATTCCAACTCCGAAACATACTATGATCAAATCGGATGTAACCTATCAAAAGTACTCATGTAATAATCCCTTTGCCAAGTATATGAAGATTGATCTCAAGGCGAGAAGCATGTCATCCTTTGATGATTCAATCCATCTCTCGTATCCGTGATATATTTAATAAGTTGTGATTGACTCCTCAATCACGGCATGGCCATGCACTTCCTTAATCATATCACACGAGTGGCCTTGTCATATATCTCCATTTCATTGGAGTGACAAATTCCATCTTGATCGCCACTTCCTCTCGCACGTTTCATAGTAAACATGAAAGCTACCTTTATAACTATCCGGTTAGGAAGTAGTGTTTGATAGCCCCAAGGAAAACTATTACACATGTAGGGAATATGACAATCTCAGGTCTAAGGATCATACATCTATTAGGTATGAGATACACTCATGACACATAAGAATGAAACATTCTCGCAGTGTCCCATTGCGGGTCTATCTAACCCATGTTCTTCAACATGCGTCCACAATGTATAGATGATATCTCCATATCCCATGATCTATGAAGCATGATCATCGATCACTACATGTGCTGATCTATTCATCGTTGTCCTATACGATGATATCCGATCAGAGGTATTTATCGAATTACATCATTAAATAAAGAGCTTCATAAGCAAGTCAAATACTTGTTGATCAATACAATGATATACATTCATTGGACCAATAATCATATTATTATTCATAAACATAGTCATGTTACAATCATCTAAATGATTGCCTCAAGGGCATAACACTAACAATCTCCCACTTGCACTTGAGTCAATCAATTAAGTATCTAATACCAATAGACCTTGTGTGCGCCTCATGCTTAGGCTGTGGCAGTGGCTTTGTCAACGGATCGGCCATATTGGCTTCCGTATGTATTTTGCATATTCTCACGTCACCTCTATCCACAATCTCGCGAATAAGGTGAAAGCGACGGAGTATGTGTTTAGACTTCTGATGTGATCTAGGCTCTTTTGCTTGTGCAATGGCACTACTATTATCACAATAGATGTCCATTGGACTAGAGGCACTAGGGACCACATCAAGCTCTGTGATAAACTTCTTAATCCACACAGCTTCCTTTGCGGCCTCCGAAGCCGCAATGTACTCCGCTTCTGTCGTAGAGTCGGCCACCGTGTTTTGCTTGGAACTCTTCCAGCTTACTGCTCCTCCATTAAGTGTAAACACAAACCCGGATTGCGATCGAAAATCATCTTTGTTAGTTTGGAAGCTTGCATCGGTTGCAACCAGATCTTCCTCACCTCCAAAAACAAGGAACATACCCTTAGTTCTTCTCAATTACTTCAGGATATTTTTTGCGGCTATCCAATGACCATCACCAGGATCCGCTTGGTATCTGCTCGTGACACTTAGAGCATATGAGACATCTGGGCGTGTACAGATCATGGCATACATAATAGACCCAATAGCTGAAGCATATGGAATCTTGCTCATCCTGTCTCACTCATCAGATGTCGAAGGACACTGATTCTTGCAGAGACTGATGCCATGTGACATTGGCATGAAACCTCTCTTGGATTCATGCATATTGAACCTTTTCAATATCTTGTCAATGTACGTTTCCTGACTTAATCCAATTAACCTTTTTGATCTATCTCTATAGATTTTTATGCCCAAGATATAGCATGCTTCTCCCAAGTCCTTCATTGAGAAACTCCTTTTCAATGAAGTCTTAACATCTTCAAGCATAGGAATGTCATTCCCGATCAATAATATGTCATCCACATACAAAATCAGAAATACAAGTGTGCTCCCACTAGCCTTCTTGTAAACACAAGGCTCTTCTTGTAAACCTTTGACTACTTCATCAAAACGAATGTTCCAACTCCGAGATGCTTGCTTTAACCCATAAATGAATCTTTGAAGCTTGCATACCCTTTTAGCATATTTAGGACCAACAAAACCTTCAGGTTGTATCATGTATACATCCTCAGAAAGATTCCCATTAAGGAATGCTGTTTTGACATCCATCTGCCATATTTCATAATCAAAATATGCAGCAATAGCTAAAATGATCCGGACAGACTTGAGCATGGCTACCGGTGAGAAAGTTTCATCATAGTCAACTCCTTGAACTTGTTTGAAACCCTTTGCCACCAACCGTGCCTTATAGATCTGAACATTTCCATCTACGTCTATCTTTTTCTTGAAAATCCATTTGCACTCAATGGTTTTTACACCATCAGGAGAGTCGACCAAGTTCCAAACTTGATTGTCATGCATGGATTGAATTTCGGATCTCATGGCTTCAAGCCATTTTTCGGAGTTTGGGTCCATCATTGCTTCTTCATAAGTCGTGGGCTCATCATTGTCCAACAATAATATGTCACTCCCATGTCTTATAGGTACATGACGTGGCCTCCCCGACCTACGTGAGGCTGGAGTCTCTTCCACAGGTTGTACAACACTTTGTACATCTTGTGAAGGTTCAATGGTAGCTTGAACATATTCATGTGATTCTCGAACTTATCAAGATACACATCACTCCTACTGATTTCTTTTGAAAGAAACTCTTTCTCCAAAAAGACACCATTTCGAGCAACAAAAACTTTGTTCTCGTTTCTTTTGTAAAAGTAATATCCTTTTGTTTCTTTAGGATACCCCACAAAAAAACATTTTTCTGATTTAGGTGCGAGTTTATCTGATTGTAAACGTTTTACATAAGCCTCACATCCCCATATCTTGAGAAATGACAACATGGGTCTTCTCCCACCCATATCTCATATGGCGTCTTCTCAACGGATTTTGATGGGACCCTATTCAAAGTGAACGAGTTGTCTCTAGAGCGAAACCCGGAAGGATAATGGCGATATGTTTGGTCGATCATTGACCGAACCATATCTAATAAAGTTCGTTACGCTGTTCGGACACGCCATTCCATTGAGGCGTTCTGGCGAGTAAGTTGCGAACGATTCCACATTGCTTTAGATGATCACCAAACTCTTGGCTCAAGTATTCGCCACCACGATCGGATCGTAAGTGTTTTATTGTTTTGCCAAGTTGATTTTGTACTTCGCTCAAACTCTTTGAACCTTTCAAAAGTTTCAGATTTATGCCTCATTAAATAGATATATCCATATCTCTCAAGTCATCGGTAAAAGTTACAAAGCATCAAACCCACCCCTAGCAAATGAACTCATTGGTCCACATACATCCGTATGTACTAGGGCCAATAATTCACTTGCTCTCTCACTAAAACACCGTGAAAGGGCTTTTGTCATCTTGCCAAGTAAACAAGATTCACATGTTTCAAATGATTCAAAATCAAATGAGGTTAGAAATCCATCACCATGGAGCTTCTTCATGCGCTTCTCATTTATATGACCTAAGCGACAATGCCACAAAAGGTAGGGTTCAAATCATTAGGCCGATGCCTTTTACATTAATATTATAGATGTGTTTTTCTTCGAGTTCAAGGACGTACAACCCATCCACCATGGGGCAACGACCATAATACATATCATTCAAAAATATCGAACAAACAAAGTTCTTTATTCTGAAATCATAACCTTCATGTTCCAAACAAGAAGATGAAATAATGTTTCTACTCAAAGATGGAACAAAATAACAATTATTAAGTTCTAAAACTAATCCTAAAGGCAAATGCAATGGGTATGTGCCAACGGCAAGACCAAAGAACTCTTGCTTTATTCCCCACGCCAAGATCCACTTCTCCTTTGCCAAGTCTTTACTCTTTATCACCCGCAACGAATTGCAAATGTGAGCAACCGAACCGTATCATATACCCATGAGCTGAGTTAAGAAGTAGCAAGATTAATTTCTATAACATTAATACCAAGTGGAAACCACATTTCCATTCTTCTTATCCGCAGTACTTTTCGCAGATTCCGCTTCCAATGCCCCGATTTCTTGCAATAGAAGCATTGGGTATCGTGTTGAGGGCCAACTTTAAGCTTCAAGCTTAGTTTTGAGACTTGCGATCTCATCTTGAGCCTTGCCCTTGCCCTTGCCCTTGCTCTTTCCGTGCCCCTAGCCTTAGCCTTCCTCTTTTGAAAGCGCTTGTTTTCTCAACCATCATCACATGATTGGGTTTTTCTTAATGCTTTCCTCGGCAGCCTTGAGCATCCCATGTAGCTCGGTTAGGATCTTCTCCATGCTATTCATATGAAAATTCATAATGAATGGATCAAAGCTCTGAGGCAGAGACTAGAGAATAATATCTGTGGCCAAACCGAGGCTAATGGGAAACTCAAGTTTTTCCAATCTCCCAATGTAACCAATCATTTTGATCACATGAGGATCGACCGATCGCCTTCACGACTTACAAGCAAATAAAAGCTTTGAGATACCATACCTCTCAGCTCTTGCTTGATTCCCAAACATGCCCTTCAAGCCCACAATCATATTGTAAGCATCCTGGTCCTCATATTGCTTTTGGAGCTCAGAGTCCATGGTGACTAGCATGAGACAGTGACTCTCTGAAGCATTAACATGCTTTTCATATTCAACCTTCAAATTATGAGCAAAGATTTTCGGCCGGTTCATCAGAATTGGATTCTCTAGAACATAGTCCTTCTTTTCATGCTTGAGAACAATTCTCAGGTTGCGATACCAATGAACAAAATTAGTTCCATTCAGTTTTTCCCTTTCCAAAACCGATCTCAAAGCAAAACCAGGTGTAGCAGGAGTAGGAGAAGGTGCCATAGAATAACAACAAAAACATGCAAAGATTCTAAGCACTATGTTTATGTAAAACTTTTATTAAACTTTTTAATTAAAGACACTTCTATTTTATGTCCCTTTTATAGACACATAGTGAGTATTCAAGATCCATATTCATCAAACACTAGTGACCTTTGGCATCACTGCTAGAAATTTAATGACATAGGTAAGCAACACCTTTGCTAATTACATCATATGTAACTCTTGTTTGTTGAGTATGAAAACAAGTAATGAATGCCTCCATCAACTTGACTCATGGCCAGGTCAACCTACCCCAACGGCTCACATGAGGGAGGGAGCACTTCCCGTATTCGGGTGCCAATTAAGAAACCTGCCTCATGTGTGTTTTCCTAGACACCACTTGTCTTGTATAGGTTCCTTCATTACTGAAATCAAATCCCAACCTCTTATGTCCTCAAGCCCAAAACCGTTTTGATAGCTTGATTAAATCTACCATTGTTATGCGTGATGTGTCCAACACATCCCTATCATCTATTGAGATAGCCATTGATATACTACTTTGGCAGTCATATCAATAACGATCTAAATTCTTGATAGGTGCGACAATTGGATGGACAATTTGATTTAAAATTTTTAACTATAGGGATGAACAAAGATTACTATGAACATGGCATCACATGCAATGAGCATAAAGAAAATAGCAAGGATTAAACACACATCCACGTAAAATCAAAATAAGTCGTGAAATAGCATGGACCTTAGCATTAAGATCTCCATCATCATGCTTGTTTGTTCACCTAGCCACCTTGCTTGATTTGTTCACCTAGCCATCTTGCTTGATACCATCGTCTTCATCATTATGGATGCAACTCCTTACAACTTTTGATAATGAATTTTACATGAGGGTTTGAAGCATCACAAGTCGACACGCAGGTCGTTATACAATTTAAATAGCCTTATGGCTTGACACGGCACGCAGGCCATGTGGAAATTACATGCATCACATACACATAGGCCATACCATTTCACATAATTCCCTACAAAAACGAGTTAAACAAAAGCAACCCTACGACTCCGGGGTCCGAGGGCAGCGCCCATGGAAATTTTTTTAGAGGCATGTCTTCCGACATTGGAAAACACCCTCAAAATTTCCACGGATCAACCAGATTGACCCAATCCGATCTAACATGATTGGCTTGGTCCCATATGGATATGTTTCAGAAACACTGATGGCGGTAACCCGACCGGTAAGGGTAACGTCGCATCATGAACGGACTCACCCAAATCAATATTGAATCATTTGCGCTACCATGGATCAACCAGATTGACCCAATCCAACTCAATCGATTGGCTTGGTCCCATATGGATACGCTTTGAAACCCCGATGGCGGTAACCCGACCGGTAAGGGTAACGTCGCATCATGAACGGACTCACCCAAATCAAGATTGAATCTGTTTGCGCTACCATGGATCAACCAGATTGACCCAATCCAACTCAATCTAATTGGCTTGGTCCCATATGGATACGCTTTGAAAACCCGATGGCGGTAACCCGACCGTAAGGGTAACGCCGCATCATGAACAGACTCACCCAAATCAAGATTGAGTCGGTTTGCACTTTCTCAAACCCTAAACCGATCAATCTCATCGATGGTCGCCGTCACCAATTCATCACATGAATCGCGTAACATGTAATAGATCTAATCTACTAACCTTACACATCATATGTGCAACATCCGATCACAAAACTATACGAGATGGCTCGATACCATCAAGAGGAACGCGTAAGCTACGCTAGCAAAAAAAAATCTACCGCGTAACCAGAAAGCTACTCACAAGAAGGGGATCATAGATAAGATTACCACTAGACGCGCAGTTGCGGAATCCTTCGCCCGTCGATGTAGTGGATCGACCTCGCCGCAGTCGTTGCTCGATGTAGTGGATCGCCTCGCCTTGCCGTGGATCGCCCTCCCACGCCCAGCCGCAGCAGCGCCACCGCAGAGTCCACACGCCCGAGATGGAACGCCGCGCGCCGTGTGCAAGCACTGGTCGCTCTCGCAGGGCAGCGAGAGGAGTAGGCTAGGGTTTCGAGTGAATCACTCCTAAACCGTGGGAAAGCACACCGCGCACTCCTCCTCCCCTCCTTATATAGCCACGAGATGAAACCTAAACTAGGGCCCATCAACGCTAAGCCCACGAGGTTCATTAATTACGGATCCAATCCAAATTAATGCGCCCCACCATTAAGTCTGTGACCTGCAGTTCACGACGCTTGGACGTGGATTCAAAACTCCTTTTCAATCCAATAGTTGGTAGTGGCTTCTTGCAAAGTATTCCAACTCCCAAACATACTATGATCAAATCGATGTAACCTATCAAAAGTACTCATGTAATAATCCCTTTGCCAAGTATATGAAGATTGATCTCAATGCGAGAAGCATGTCATCCTTTGATGATTCAATCCATCTCTCGTATGCGTGATATATTTAATAAGTTGTGATTGACTCCTCAATCACGACATGGCCATGCACTTCCTTAATCATATCACACGAGTGGCCTTGTCATATATCTCCGTTTCATTGGAGTGACAAATTCCATCTTGACTGCTCACTTCCCTTTGCACGTTTCATAGTAAACATGAAAGCTACCTTTATAACTATCCGGTTAGGAAGTAGTGTTTGATAGCCCCAAGGAAAACTATTACACATGTAGGGAATATGACAATCTCAGGTCTAAGGATCATACATCTACTAGGTATGAGATACACTCATGACACATAAGAATGAAACATTCTCGCAGTGTCCCATTGCGGGTCTATCTAACCCATGTTCTTCAACATGCGTCCACAATGTATAGATGATATCTCCATATCCCATGATCTATGAAGCATGATCATCGATCACTACATGTGCTGATCTATTCATCGTTGTCCTATACGATGATATCCGATCAGAGATATTTATCGAATTACATTATTAAGTAAAGAGCTTCATAAGCAAGTCACATACTTGTTGATCAATACAATGATATACATTCATTGGACCAATAATCATATTATTATTCATAAACATAGTCATGTTACAATCATCTAAATGATTGCCTCAAGGGCATAACACTAACATAAATACCCCATGTACTTCTCCTTTGTAAGCAATTGAAAAGTGAAAAGTGCAAAAATGTCGTTATGACTAATTTTTAGAATTAGCCACCATGGCACGGCGTCTTCTCCACCATGGAATGGCTGTATGAGGGAGCCTTATCCACCCCGGTTGTTTGACGACCCCTAGTGTAGTTGTGCGAATGACTTGATTCAGGTTGCTGTATTGAAACAGTGGTTGGTTTCAAGTACGTTCGTCAGGTTGCACTGTTATCTTGGCTGCTTGTAGCTAGTTATCCAAGAGTGTTGTTGGTTGGAATCGATGTTCATCATCGTCTCCTTCAGGTGGCGCTAGTTATCCTCTTTCTCAACCTCACGTCGTGATGATCGGGGCCCCCTCCGTATCAGGAAACGTCGTGTGGAAGTTTTAACACCGACTCCGACGGATTCGAAACGATTACCGATATGAGTTAGGGAGCATATGAAGTCCATTCGGGGCGTTTGTCACTCAGTTTCACTCTGTGAGTTTTGTTCGCACAAATGGAGAGTTGGGACACGTCGTGAGGAATTTTTAACACCGACTCGGACGGATTCGAAACGCTTACCGATATGAGTTAGGGCGAATATGAAGTCTATTCGGGGTCTTTGTCACTCAGTTTCACCCTGTGACTTTTGTTCGCACGAATAGAGTGTGCAGTGCAGGTTGGGACATGCCGTGAGGAATTTTTAACACCGACTCCGACGTATTCGAAACGCTTACCAATATGAATTAGGGCGCATAACTATTCGGGCTGTTTGTCACTCAGTTTCACTATGTGAATTTTGTTCGCACGAATGGAGTCGGCAGTGCTGGTTGGAACACATCGTGAGGAATTATTAACACCGACTCGGACTTATTCGATACGCTTACTGATATGAGTTAGGGCGCATATGAAGTCCATTCGGGGTGTTTGTCACTCAGTTTCACACTGTGACTTTTGTTCGCACGAATGGACTGTGCAGTGCAGGTTGGGACACATCGTGAGGAAGTTTTAGTACCACTCGGAGAGATTCGAAACGCTTACCGATATTAGTTAGGGCGCATATGATGTCCAATCGGGGTGTTTGTCACTCAGTTTCACTCTGTGACATTTGTTCACACGAATAGAGCCTGCAGTGCATGATGGGACACGTTGTGAGGACATTTTTACACCGACTCATACGGATTCTAAACGCTTACCGATATGAGTTAGGGCGCATATGAAGTCAATTCGGAGTGTTTGTCACACAGTTTCACTCTGTGACTTTTGTTCGCGCGAATGGAGAGTTGGGACACGTCGTGAGGAATTTCTAACACTAACTCGGACGGATTCAAAACCCTTACCGATATAAGTTAGGGCGCATATGAAGCCCATTCGGGGTGTTTGTCACTATGTGACTTTTGCTCGCACGAATGAAGTCTGCAGTGCAAATTGGGACACGTCGTGAGTAAGTATTAACACCAACTCGGACGGATTCGAAACGCTTATCGATATGAGTTAGGTCGCATATGAAATCCATTTGGGGTGTTTGTCACTCAGTTTTACTTTGTGACTTTTGTTCGCACGAATGGAGAGTTGGGACACGTCCTGAGGAATTTCTAACACCAACTCGGATGGATTTGAAATGCTTACCGATATGAGTTAGGGCGCATATGAAGGCCATTCGAGGTGTTTGTCACTCTGTGACTTTTGCTCGCACGAATGAAGTCTGCAGTGCAGGTTGGGACACGTCGTGAGTAAGTTTTAACATGAACTCGAACTGATTCGAAATGCTTACCGATATGAGTTAGGTCGTATATGAAGTCCATTCGGGGTGTTTGTCACTCTGTGACTATTGTTCGCACGAATGGAGAGTTGGGACAGGTCATGAGTAATTTTTAACACCGACTCAGATGGATTTGAAACGCTTACCGATATGAGTTAGGGCGCATATGAAGTCCATTCGGGGTGTTTGTCACTCTGTGACTTTTGCTCGCACGAATGAAATCTGCAGTGCAGGTTGGGACACGTCTTGAGTAAGTGTTAACACGAACTCGGACGGATTTGAAATGCTTATCGATATGAGTTAGGGCGCATATGAAGTCCATTCGGGGTGTTTGTCACTTAGTTTCACTCTGTGTCTTTTCTTCGCACGAATGGAGAGTTGGGACAGGTCGTGAGGAATTTTTAACACCGACTCGGACGGATTTGAAACACTTACCGATATGAGTTAGGGCGCATATGAAGTCCATATGGGGTGTTTGTCACTCAGTTTCACTATGTGACTTTTGTTCGCACGAGTGGAGTGTGTAGTGCAGGTTGGCACACGTCGTGATGAATTTTTAACACCGACTCGGCCGTATTCGAAACGGACACCGATATGAGTTAAGGTGCATATGAAGTCCATTCAGGGTGTTTGTCACTCAGTTTCACTCCGTGACTTTTGTTCGCACGAATGGAGCCTGCAGTGCAGGTTGGGACACGTCGTGACGAAGTTTATACACCGACTCGGACGGATTCGAAACGCTTACCGATATGAGTTAGGGTGCATATGAAGTCCATTTGGGGTGTTTGTCACTCAGTTTCACTCGGTGACTTTTGTTCCCACGAATGGAGAGTTGGGGCACATCTGGAGAAATTTTTAACACCAAGTTGGACGGATTTGAAACGCTTTCCGATATGAGTTAGTGCGCATATGAAGTCCATTCGGGGTGTTTGTCACTCTGTGACTTTTGCTCGCACGAATGAAGTCTGCAGTGCAGGTTGGGACACGTCGTGAGTAAGTATTAACACCAACTCGGACGGTTTCGAAACGCTTGCCGATATGAGTTAGGGCGCATATGAAGTCCATTCGGGGTGTTTGTCACTCAGTTTCACTCTGTGACTTCTGTTCGCACGAATGGAAAGTTGGGACAGGTCCTGAGGAATTTTTAACACCGACTCGGATGGATTTCAAACGCTTAGCGATATGAGTTTGGGCGCATATGAAGTCCATTCGGGGTGTTTGTCACAAAGTTTCACACTGTGACTTTTGTTCACACGAGTGGAGTGTGTAGTTCAGGTTGGGACACGTTGTGAGGAATTTTCAACACCGACTCGGACGTATTCGAAAAGCTTACCGATATGAGTTAGCATGCATAAGAAGTCCATTTCCGGTGTTTGTCACTCAGTTTCACTCTGTGACTTTTGTTCGTACGAATGGAGCTTGCTCTGCAGGTTGGGACACGTCATGAGGAAGTTTTTAAACCGACTCAGAAAGATTCGAAACGGTTACCGATATGAGTTAGGGCACATATGAAGTCCATTCGGGGTGTTTGTCACTCTGTGACTTTTGCACGCACGAATGGAATCTGAAGTGCATGTTGGGACACGTCGTGAGGAAGTTTTAGCACCGACTCAGACGGATTCAAAACGCTTACCGATATAAGTTAGGGTGCATATGAAGTCCATTCGGGTTGTTTGTCACTCAGTTTTACTCTGTGACTTTTATTCGCACGAATAGAATCTGCAGTGCAGGTTGGGACACGTCGTGAGCAAGTTTTAACACCGCCACGGACGGATTCGAAACGCTTACCGATATCAGTTAGGGTGCATATGAAGTCCATTCGGGGTGTTTGTCACTCAGTTTCAATCTATGAGTTTTGTTCGCACGAATGGAGAGTTGGGACACGTTGTGAATAATTTTTAACACAGACTCGGACGGATTCGAAACGCTTACCGATATGAGTTAGGGCACATATGAAGTCCATTCGTGGTGTTTTTCACTCAGTTTCACTCTGTGACTTTTGTTCGCACGAATGGAGCTGGCAGTGCAGGTTGGGACACGCCGTGAGGAATTTTTAACACCGACTCAGACTGATTCGAAACGCTTACTGATATGAGTTAGAGCGCATATGAAGTCCATTCGGGGTGTTTGTCACTCATTTTCATTTTGTGACTTTTGTTCGCACGAATGGAGACTTGGGACACATCGTGAGGAATTTCTAACAACAACTCGGACAGATTCGAAACGCTTAATGATATGAGTTAGGGCGCATACGAAGTCTATTCGGGCTATTTGTCACTCAGTTTCACTCTGTAACTTTTGTTCGCACGAGTGGAGTGTGCAGTGCAGGTTGGGACATGTCGTGAGGAATTTTTAACACCGACTCGGCCGTATTCGAAACTCTTACCGATATGAGTTAGGGAGCATATGAAGTCCATTCGGGCTATTTCTCACTCAGTTTCACTCTGTGACTTTTGTTTGAACGAATGGAGTCTGATGTGCAAGTTGGGACACGTTGTGAAGAATTTTTAACATAGACTCGGACGTATTCGAAACGCTTGCTGAATTGAGTTAGGGCGCATATGAAGTCCATTCGGGGTGTTTGCCACTCGATTTCACTCTGTATCTTTTATTTGAATGAATGGAGTGTGCAGTGCAGGTTGGGACATGTCGTGTGGAAGTTTTAGCACTACTCTGACAGATTCGAAATGCATACCGATTAGTCTTAGGGCGCATATGAAGTCCCCTCCGGGTGTTTGTCACTCAGTTTCACTCTGTAACTTTTGTTCCCACGAATGGAGCCTATAGTGCAGGTTGGGACACGTCGGGAGAAAGTTTTTACACCGACTTTGACGGATTTGAAACGCTTACCGATATGAGTTAGGGTGCATATGAAGTCCATTCGTGGTGTTTCTCACTCAGTTTCACTGTGTGACTTTTGTTCGCACGAATGGAGAATTGGGACACGTCGTGACGAATTTTTAACACCAACTCGGGCGGATTCGAAACGGTTACCAATATGAGTTAGGGTGCATATGAAGTCCATTCGGGGTGTTTGTCAGTCTGTGACTTTTGCTAGCGCGAATGATGTCTGCAGTGCTGGTTGGGACACATCGTGAGTAAGTATTAACACCAACTCGGACGGATTCGAAACGCTTAACGATATGAGTTAGGGCGCATATGAAGTCCAATCGGGGTGTTTGTCACTCAGTTTCACCCTGTGACTTTTGTTCGCACGAATGGAGAGTTGGGACAGGTCGTGAGGAATTTTTAACACCGACTCTGACGGATTTGAAACGCTTACCGATATGAGTTAGGGCCCATATTAAGTCCATTCGGGTTGTTTGTCACTCAGTTTCACTCCGTGATTTATATTCGCACGAGTGGAGTGTAAAGTGCAGGTTGGGACACGTCGTGAGGAATTTTTAACACCGACTCGAACGTATTCGAAACGGTTAGCAATATGAGTTAGGGTGCATGTGAAGTCCATTCGGGCTGTTTGTCACTCTGTTTCACTCTGTGACTTTTGTTCGCACGAATGGATAGTTGGGACACGTCGTGAGGAATTTCTAACACCAATTCGTACGGATTCGAAACACATACTGATATGAGTTATGGCGCATATGAAGTCTATTCGGGGGGTTTGTCACTATATTACTTTTGCTCGCACGAATGTAGTCTGCAGTGCAGGTTGGGACACGTCACCGTGAGTAAGTATTAACACGAACTCGGACGGATTCGAAATGCTTTCTGATATTAGTTAGGGCGCATATTAAGTCCATTCGGGGTATTTGTCGCTCAGTTTCACTCTGTGACTTTTGTTCGCACGTATGGATCTCGCAGTACAGTTTGGGACACGTCGTGGGGAAGTTTTTACACTGACTCGGACGGATTCGAAACGCTTACCGATATGAGTTAGGGCGCATATGATGTCCATTCGGTGTGTTTCTCACTCAGTTTCACTCTATGACTTTTGTTCGCACGAATGGAGTGTGAAGTGCAGGTTGGGACAAGTCGTGAGGAAGTTATAGCCCCACTCTGACGGATACGAAACACTTACCGATTAGAGTAAGGGCGCATATGAAGTCCCCTCGGGGTGTTTGTCACTCTGTTTCAGTCTATGACTTTTGTTCGCATGAATGGAGCCTACAATGCAGGTTGGGACACGTCGGGAGAAAGTTTTTACACCGACTTTGACGGATTCGAAACGCTTACCGATATGAGTTAGGGCGCATATGAAATCCATTCGGGGTGTTTCTCACTCAGTTTCACTTTGTGACTTTTATTCACACGAATGGAGAGTTGGGACACGTCGTGAGGAATTTTTAACACCAACTCGGACGGATTCGAAACGCTTACCGATATGAGTTAGGTGCATATGAAGTCCATTCGGGGTGTTTGTCAGCTTGTGACTTTTGCTAGCGCGAATGAAGTCTGCAGTGCATGTTGGGACACGTCGTGAGTAAGTATTAACACAAACTCGGACGGATTCGAAACGCTTACCTATATGAGTTAGGGCGCATATGAAGTCCATTCGGGGTGTTTGTCACTTAGTTTCACCCTGTGACTTTTGTTCGCACGAATGGAGAGTTGGGACAGGTCGTGAGGAATTTTTAACACCGACTCTGACGGATTTGAAATGCTTACCGATATGAGTTAGGGCGCATATCAAGTCCATTCGGGTTGTTTGTCACTCAGTTTCATTCCGTGACTTATATTCGCACGAGTGGAGTGTGCAGTTCTGGTTGGGACACGTCGTGAGGAATTTTTAACACCGACTCGGACGTATTTGAAATGCTTAGCAATATGAGTTAGGGCGCATATGAAGTCCATTCGGGCTGTTTGTCACTCACTTTCACTCTATGACTTTTGTTCGCACGAATGGAGAGTTGGGACACGTCGCGAGGAATTTCTAACACCAACTCGGAAGGATTCGAAACACTTACCGATATGAGTTAGGGCGCATATGAAGTCCATTCGGGGTGTTTGTCGCACTATAACTTTTGCTCGCACGAATGGAGTCTGCAGTGCAGGTTGGGACACGTCGTGAGGAAGTTTTAGCACCGACTCGGACGGATTTGAAACACTTACCGATATTAGTTAGGGCACGTATGAAGTCCATTCGGGGTGTTTGTCTCTCAGTTTCACTCTGTGACTTTTGTTCGCACGAATGGAGTCCGCAGCGCAGGTTGGGACACGTCGTGAGGAAGTTTTAACACCGACTCGGACGGAGTCGAAACGCTTACCGATATTAGTTATTGCGCATATGAAGTCCATTCTTGGTGTTTGTCACTCAGTTTCACTCTGTGAGTTTTGTTCGCACGAATGGAGAGTTGGGACACGTCGTGAGAAATTTTTAACACCGACTTGGACGGATTCAAAACGCTTACCGATATGAGTTAGGGCGCATATGAAGTCCATTCGTGGTGTTTGTCACTCAGTTTTACTCTGTGACTTTTGTTCGCACAAATGGAGTGTGCAGTGCAGGTTGGGACACGTCGTGAGGAATTTTTAACATCGACTCGGACGTATTCTGATACGTGCAGCATAACATCATCATCATTTCCTTCCCCTACTGTTGGTCAAGATAATCTAAAACAATTCCAAGGATCATTAACACGTACCCGTGCTAAACAAATCAATCAACAGGTGAATTTGCTCCTTAATAAGAACTACTTTTCTTGAGAGAGTTAGCTACTACCTAATGCAACTATTTTAACTATTCTCAGGTATGAACGTGATGAAAGGAAGTGTGAACACCCAAGAGAATATCAAGAGAAGCAAAGACAAATTACCATGCAAGGTGGGAACTCGAAAGAGCTTCACTCGGCCTTCAATGACAAGTCTGAATTCAAATGGACCTAGAGAATGCAAACAGACTCTGTTTAGGGTGTGTGAGTACTTGATGGAAAGATAATTTCGTGCCTTTCCCAATGGATCCAGCCTCATAATTAAATTCCATTCGAGCTGGCCACAGCATGGAAAAATGTTCGACGGTCTCCTCTTTTGTTAGGTGCTGCGCCACCATTATGTTTGGTCCTTGCCAACCTTTTGTCTTCCTCTCCTCTCCTATGAATAGAGTGGCACCCCTTTTTGTTTTGGTTAGACAATCTGAATATTGAAATAGATATGTTATGCATGTTCTTGGGTTTTCATGCCACCGGCTGAAACATCTCTGAGATTGTGCATTCCTTCCCGTTGTTCTTGCAAACTCTTTGTGATTGCAGTGAGGATTGTAATCCGCTTGACTTGGTTGAGTGGACAACGTGAGGTTGGGCGAACTCCGTGCTGCAGGTTGTTGCACTTGCAACGGTTGGCTGCACAAGATTTGTCAGGTTTCACGAGTATCTTCGATTCTACGCTGTGAAGGTCGGGCACCCCTCGTATCATTTGGTATCAGAGCCCTGGTTGTCACGGTAGAATCTTTTTACCCATAGTTCTAGATTTACTTTCAGCTATGTACCAGAAAAAAAAATTGCCACACAAAAATATCAACTCTAGTTGGATCTGTGTTTTCTTCCTAATCTGAAAAGTACCTCACAAAAATATTAAACCCTAGTTTCCAATCTGTTGTTCTTGTGAGTTTTGCTAAGTTCTTGTCCATTGGAACATGTTCTTGTTGCTGAACTCTTCATTTTCCTTCGCGTCACTCTCTAGTTCCAATCTGTCCAGTTTATTGTTTTGGCCATAACTCTCACATTCTTGCTCCTCATTCTTGTACTTGTTGGAAAGCTCTTGCAATTATCTACAAGTTTGCTGGAGACAATTTTTTTCTGATTCAGCCTGGAAATTGGTCGAACTTGTGCTTGAACCATGCTGCTGTTTTTGTTCCGAAAATTGGTAGTTTTCCCTTGATAGCCAATCTGTCCTTTGCGAATTTTGCACCCATCAAGACTAGCTAATCTGTTGCTTAGGGCTGCACTCATTTATCTTGATCTCACGGTTGCAGAAAAGAAAAGAAGAAAGGAAGAAAAGAAAAGCTTTGTGGCTGGTTGCTAGAAAAGGAGAAGAAGAAAAGTTTCTGAAAAAAAATATATTTGCACTGTTGTGAGAAACTCATTCTAGATGTGCAATCTTGTGCCCTAGTTCATCATTTGCAGCTAGCTAGTGTCTTTCTATAACCAATGCAATTGAGTTGTTTATGTTATCATCATATCTTGTGCTAGCTCACTCCTTTGATTGCATTTGGTTCCATCATCCTTGTGTGTGAGTTGCTTGTTCATCATTTAAATCTTGTTTTCAGTAACTAGGCATTGTGTTTTAACTTGGATAATTACTTATCGAAACAACAACGAGAATTCAGATTGTGTAGGATCACTTTACCCTCCAAGCTCCACATATAAATACGTTGTGTGCTTTGATCTCGGCTGTAAGTTCGCTTAACCTCATCTTGTGTTGCCTCACCACTCAAGTGCGAGCTCCTCCGTCAATCAACAAAGGGTGAGTAAGAATTTCGGTGTAAGGATAATTGAGGTTGAGAGAATTGTTCATACATCATATTGTACCTCTCTTTCTGTTTTTGCACAACTAACCATGTGTCAAGTAGACAATGTGGATGATGAAGGACGTGACCCTGATGCACCAGTAAAATGGACTGAATGTTGTGCTTTGTGAGACACACTACGACGAGAGTTCTGCATAGGAAATGAACATAGAGGTGAACAACTCCATCCAAGATCTTCAAATAGAGGTGAATCAACAGCTGAACGTGCTCCACACCAACATAACTGCTGACATCGTACGACAACTACGACCACAAGCTGAAGATGGTCCTCTAGTTGATGAGATCGATGAAGAAGCCGCTGCTCGAGTGGCCCGTGTTCCTAATGCCAATCGACCACCCATACCTAGGCAAGGAACAAGAGGTAATGAACATGGTGTAGGAAGGGGTCGTGGTCATGGGTAGGGACGTGGGGGTGCTGCATACGAACCAATTCACGTCAACATACCGCCCCGCAATGAAGGAAACCAACGTCACAACCGCAACAACAACAATCGTCCCGAGGAGGAAAGGTTTGGCAAACTAAAGTTTTCTATGTCTAAGTTTGCAGGTACCACCAACCCGGAGAACTACCTCACTTGGGAAATGAAAGTTGACAAAATCTTTCGGTTGCACAACTGCACCTAAGAGAAGAAGCTTGCAATGGCATCACTTGAATTTGATGATTATGCACTGATTTGGTGGGAACAAATTCAGAACCAAAGAATAGAACATGGAGAGAATCCCGTTGCATCATGGGCTGAGATGAAGGTTGAAATGCGAGCAAGGTTTGTCCCTTGACATTATAAACGTGACCTATTTGATAACCTGCAGGGATTGAAGCAAGGAAGTCGCACGGTGGATGAGTACTATAAGGAGATGGAGATGGCCATGATCCATGCTAATGTGTATGAACATGAAGAACAAACTATGGCACGTTTCCTCGCTAGTTTGAACCACCCCATCAAGCGCATCACCGAATTTTAGCCTTATGACAATGTGGTGGAGTTAGTGCATCAAGCGACCAAAGCTGAAAGACAAGTGCAACAAGACAACAAAATTACAAGGACTTCTTCGTTTGCTCCTCGTTCAACACCTACTACAGGTAAATCCACTTCTCGGTTCAATTCCTTTCGTGCTAACAATTCTAGTGCAAGTGTTGCTCCTAGTTCCCAGGTAGCTCGAAGTGGAAAAGAGCCATCTACTACAAATGCGAAGCAAGGTCCAGCAACTAGTGCTACTTCTTCATTGGGTTCTACAGCAAAGAGTAGTGCCATCCAATGCTTCGAGTGCTTGGGGCGAGGCCATATCGCCAAGGATTACCCAAACAACTGCACCATGCTTATAACAGAGAAAGGTGAATATAAATCTGCAAGTGAAGAAGAGGATGTCCCAATCGCTGATTTAGAAGAAGAGGAAAATGAGATGACCTATTGTGATTTTGAGATCGGTCAATCTCTCATTGTCACCAAGAAAGTGTTGAGGGTGCAACAAAAAGATGACAATGAACAACGCTGCAATCTTTTTCACACCAAGGCAAAGGTAAATGGTCGTGTGTGCAAGGTAATTATTGATGGAGGAAGTTGTCACAATTTGGCCAGCAAACAAATGTGTGAAAAGCTTGGATTGAAGCAATTGCGACACCCACAGCCTTATCATGTGCAATGGTTGAATGAATGTGGAGAAGTGAAAGTTCAGCACATGGTGAAAGTACCTTTCAAGATTGGCGAATATTGTGATACCGTAGAGTGTGATGTTGTACCTATGACGGTATGTCACTTGCTGCTTGGTAGACCATGGCAATTTGATCATGCAAGTCATCACAATGGACACACTAATCAACACTCATTCAAGTGGAATAACAAGGAAATGGTTCTTCGACCAATGTCTCCCGCTCAAATTATTGCTGACACAATGCAAAAGAATGAGGTAAACATTGAGAGTGTCAAGGAACGAGAGAAAAATAATGCAAGTGAGAAAACCAATTCGGTAAGTGAGAACCACAAACAAAATGAGAGTGGTAAAAGAAAGGTTGAGGGAAACAAGCTAGTGATGTTAGGCACTAAATCCGAATTGAGAGAATTACATACAAACCCACATTTGGTGCACTTTGTACCCCTGTATAAAGATGTGTTGCTTTCTACTAACGACATAACTTTTCTTCCAAGTGTTGTGGCAAGTGTTTTGCAGGACTTTGATGATGTTTTTCCGAGGAAACACCATTGGTCTTCCTCCAATTCGTGGTATTGAACATCGAATCGACCTCATACCAGAGCTTCACTTCCAAATCGCCACCATACGCATCAATCCGTAAGAAACAAAGGAAATACAGCAACAAGTGCAAGCACTTCTAGACAAAGGGTACGTACGTGAGAGCCTTAGTCCATGTGCTGTCCCTGTGATTTTAGTCCCTAAGAAAGATGGTACATGACGCATGTGTGTAGATTGCAGAGCAATTAACAACATCACTGTTAGATACCGCCATCCTATCCCTAGGTTGGATGACATGTTAGATTAATTGAGTGGTGCTGTTATTTTCTCTAAATTTGATTTGCGTAGTGGGTACCATCAAATAAGGATGAAAGAAGGTGATGAATGGAAAACAGCCTTTAAAACAAAATTTTGATTGTATGAGTGGTTAGTAATGCCATTTGGTTTAACTAATGCACCTAGTACATTCATGAGGCTAATGAACCATGTTTTGAGAGCTTTTATTGGAAAATTTGTTGTGGTGTATTTCGATGACATCTTAATTTACAGCCACACTTTGGAAGAACACATTGATCACATTAGACAAGTGCTTGAAGTACTTAGAGCTGAAAAGTTGTTTGCAAATATGGAGAAATGCGCTTTTTGCCAAGATAAAATTGTGTTCTTAGGTTTCGTTGTTTCTGGAAATGGGGTAGAAGTGGATGAATCAAAAGTTGAATCAATTAAAAATTGGCCTACACTGATGAATGCTAGTCAAGTTAGAAGCTTTCATGGTCTTGCTGGTTTTTACCGTAGATTCGTAAAAGATTTTAGCACAATTGCAGCCCTTTGAATGAATTAACCAAGAAAGGAAGTGATTTTGTTTGGGGAGATGCTCAAGAGAGTGCTTTTGCTGAATTAAAGAAGCGCTTAACAGAAGCACCATTGCTTGTTTGACCTGATTTCACTAAAGCTTTTGAAATCGAATGTGATGCTAGTGGAATAGGTATTGGTGGTGTTTTGATGCAAGAGGGCAAACCATTAGCATACTTTAGTGAAAAACTTGGTGGTGCTCAATTGAACTATCCTATTTATGATAAGGAGTTGTATGCTTTGGTTCGTGTTTTGGAAACTTGGCAACATTATCTTTGGCCTAAAGAATTCATTATACATTCTGATCATGAAGCTTTGAAATATTTGAAAGGCCAATCAAAATTGAACAGTAGGCATGCCAAATGGGTCGAATTCATTGAATCCTTTCCATACATTGTGAAATGCAAGAAGGGTAAAGAGAATGTGGTAGCAGATGCTTTGTCTCGCAAGATTGTGCTCTTAACTCAACTTGAAATCAAGGTCCCTGGTTTGGAAAGTTTAAAAGAGTTATATATTTTAGATAATGAGTTTGGTGAACCATATTCTAAATGCATTGATGGGAAAGGATGGGAAAAGTTCAATGTTCATGATGGGTTCTTGTTTCGTGCTAACAAACTATGTGTTCCAGATTCGTCCGTACGTTTGCTATTATTGCAGGAATGCCATGCTGGCGGATTAATGGGACATTTTGGAAGAGAAAAGACTTTGTCCATGCTGTCTGATCACTTCTATTGGCCAAAAATGCGACGAGATGTTGAGAGGTTGGTGCAGCGATGTGTCACATGCCATAAAGCTAAGTCCAAACTTAATCCACATGGTTTGTACACTCCACTTCCTGTTCCTAGTTCACCTTGGGAAGACATTAGCACGGATTTTGTTTTAGGATTGCCTAGGACTAAGAGGGGAAGGGACTCTGTATTTGTTGTCGTGATAGGTTCTCTAAAATGGCGCACTTTATTCCATGCCACAAGAGTGATGATGCATCACATGTAGCTAACTTGTTTTTCAGGGAAATTGTGAGATTGCATGGGATGCCAAGAACTATTGTTTCAGATCGTGACGTCAAATTCATGAGTTATTTTTGGAAGACATTATGGGCCAAGCTTGGGACAAAGTTGTTGTTTTCTACAACTTGTCACCCACAAACTGATGGTCAAACAGAGGTGGTGAATCGCACGCTTTCCATGTTGCTGCGAACAATGATCAAGAAAAACTTGAAGGAGTGGGAGGATTGTCTTCCTCATGTTGAATTTGCATACAACCGGGCGGTTCACTCAACAACTCAATATTGCCCTTTTGAGGAGGTGTATGGCTTTAAACCAATCACGCCACTCGATTTGCTACCACTTCCACTTCAAGAAGGAGCTAATATGGAGGCAGCAAAGAGAGCTGAATTCGTCAAGTCCATTCATGTGAAAACTAAAGAAGCAATTGAAAAGAAGACACGCTACTTCGCTGGAAAGGCAAACAAGACAAGGAAGAAAATGTTATTTGAACCAGGTGACCTGGTTTGGGTACTTCTCCACAAAGAACGCTTTCCGGGGAAGCGTAAGTCCAAGCTGATGCCACGCGCTGATGGACCATTCAAAGTGCTCAACAAGATCAATGACAATGCATACAAGATCGAGCTTCCTGGAGATGATTACAATGTGAGTACGACATTCAATGTTGCTGATTTGTCACCATTCTTTGGACCAGAAGAAACAGAGTCGAGGACGACTCCTTTTCAAGAATGGGAGGATGATACGGGCAGCATAACATCATCATCATTTCCTTCCCCTACTATTGCTCAAGATAATTTAAAACAATTCCAAGGATCATTAACACGTGCCCATGCTAAACAAACCAATCAACAGGTGAATTTGCTCCTTAATAAGAACTACTTTTCTTGTGAGAGTCAGCTGCTACCTAATGCAACTATTTTAACTATTCTCAGGTATGAACTATTTTAACTATTCTGAGATTGTGCATTCCTTCCCGTTGTTCTTGCAAACTCTTTGTGATTGCAGCGAGGATTGTAATCCGCTTGACATTGTTGAGTGGACAACGTGAGGTTAGGCGAACTCCATGCTGCAGGTTGTTGCACTTGCAACGGTTGGCTGCACAAGATTTATCAGGTTTCACGAGTATCTTCGATTCTACGCCGTGAAGGTCAGGCACCCCTCGTATCATATTCGAAAAGCTTACCAATATGAGTTAGGGCACATATGAAATCCATTCGGGTTGTTTGTCACTCAGTTTCACTATGTGACTTTTCTTCGCACGAATGGAGTATGCAGTGCAGGTTGGGACACGTCGTGAGGAATTTTTAACACCCACTCGGACGTTTTCCAAACGCTCACTGATATGAGTTAGGGCGCATATGAAGTCCATTCGGGGTGTTTGCCACTCAGTTTCACTCTGTAACTTTTATTCGCACGAATGGAGTGTGCAGTGCAGGTTGGGACACGTCGTGACGAAATTTTAGCACCACTCGGAAGGATTCGAAACGCTTACCGATATGAGTTACGACGCATATGAAGTCCATTCGGGGTGTTTGACACTCAGTTTCACTCTGTACTTTTGTTCGCACGAATGGAGCCTGCAGTGCAGGTAGAGACACGTCGTGAGGAAGTTTTTAAACCGATTCGGATGGATTCGAAACGCTTAACAATATGAGTTAGGGTGCATATGAAATCCATTCGGGGTGTTTCTAACTCAGTTTCACTCTGTGACTTTTGTTCGCACGAATGGAGTGTGCAGTGCTGGTTGGGACAAGTCGTGAGGATGTTTTAGCACCACTCTGACGGATTCAAAACGCTTACCGATATGAGTTAGGGCGCATATGAAGCCCATTCGGGCTGTTTGTCACTCAATTTCACTCTGTGACTTTTGTTCTCACGAATGGAGTGTGAAGTGCTGGTTGGGACACGTTGTGAGGAATTTTTAACACCGACTCTGTGACTTTTGTTCGCACGAATGACGTCTGCAGTGCAGCTTGGGACACATAATGAGTAACTCTTAACACAAACTCGGATGGATTCGAAACACTTACCGATATGAGTTATGGCGCATATGAAGTCTATTCGGGGTGTTTGTCACTCAGTTTCACTCTGTGTCATTTGATCGCACGAATGGAGTGTGTAGTGCTGGTTGGGACTCGTCGTGAGGACGTTTTAGCACCACTCTGACTAATTCGAAACACTTACCGATATATGTTAGGGCGCATATGAAGTCCATTCGGGGTGTTTCTCTGTCAGTTTCAATCTGTGACTTTTGTTCGCACGAATGGAGAGTTAGGACACGTCGTGGGGAAGTTTTAATACCGACTCGGACGGATTCGAAATGCTTACCGATATGAGTTAGGGCACATATGAAGTCCATTTTAGGTGTTTGTCACTCAGTTTCACAATGAGAGTCTTGTTCGCACGATTGGAGAGTTGGCACACGTCGTGAGGAATTTTTAACACCGACTCAGACGGATTCGAAACGCTTACCGATATGAGTTAGGGCGCATATGAAGTCTATTTGGGGTGTTTGCCACTCAGTTTCACTCTGTGACTTTTGTTCGCTTGAATTGAGTGTGTAGTGCAGGTTGGGACGCGTCGTGGCAAAATTTTAGCACCACTCGGACGGATTTGAAACGCTTACCGATATGAGTTAGGGCGCATATGAAGTCCATTCGGGTTGTTTGTCACTCAGTTTCACTCTGTGACTTTTGTTCGCACGAATGGAGCCTGCAGTGCAGGTACAGACACGTCGTGAGGAAGTTTTTACACCGACTCGGACGGATTCAAAACGCTTATCGATATGAGTTAGGGCGCATATGAAGTCCATTCGAGATGTTTCTCACTCAGTTTCACTCTGTGACATTTGTTCGCACGAATGGAGTGTGCAGTGCAAGTTGGGACACGTCGTGAGGAAGTTTTAGCACCACTCTGACGGATTCGAAATGCTTACGATATGAGTTAGATTGCATATGAAGTCTATTCGGGGTATTTGTCACTCAGTTTCACTCTGTGACTTTTGTTCGCACGAATGGAGTGTGCAGTGCAGGTTGGGACACGTCGTGAGGTATTTTTTTCACCAACTCGGACGTATTCGAAACGCTTACCGACATGAGTTAGGGCGCATGTGAAGTCCATTCGGGGTGTTTGTCACTCAGTTTCACTCTACGACATTAGTTCGCACGAATGGAGCAAGCAGTGCAGGTAGCGACACGTCGTGAGGAAGTTTTTACACCGACTCGAACGGATTCGAAATGCTTACCGATACGAGTTAGGGCGCATATGAAGTAAATTCGGGGTGTTTCTCACTCAGTTTCACTCTGTGACTTTTCTTCGCATGAATGGAGTCCGCAGTGCAGGTTGGGACACGTCGTGAGGAATTTTTGACATCGACTCGAACGTATTCGAAACGCATACTGAAATGTGTTAGGGCGCATATGAAGTAAATTCGGTGTGTTTGTCACTCAGTTTCACTCTGTGACTTTTGTTCACACGAATGGAGCCAGCAGTGCAGGTTGGGACACGTCGTGAGGAAGTTTTTACACCAACTTTGACGGATTCGAAACGCTTAGCGATATTAGTTAGGGCGCATATAAAGTCCATTCGTGGTGTTTGTCACTCAGTTTCACTCTGTGAGTTTTGTTCACATGAATGGAGACTTGGGACACGTCGTGAGGAATTTTTAACACCGACTCGGACGGATTCGAAACGCTTACCGATATGAGTTAGGGCGCATACGAAGTCCATTCGGGGTGTTTGTCACTCAGTTTCACTCTGTGACTTTTGTTCGCACGAATGGAGTGTCCAGTGCAGGTTGGGACACGTCGTGAGGAATTTTAAACACCAACTTGAACGTATTCGAAACGCTTACCAATATGAGTTGGGGCGCATATGAAGTCCATTCGGACTGTTTGTCACTCAGTTTCACTCTGTGACTTTTGTTCGCACGAATGGAGTATGTAGTGCAGGTTGGGACACGTCGTTAGGAATTTTTAACACCCACTCGGACGTATTCGAAATGCTTACTGATATGAGTTAGTGCGCATATGAAGTCCATTCGGGGTGTTTGCCACTTAGTTTCACTCTGTAACTTTTGTTCGCACGAATAGAGTGTGCAGTGCAGGTTGGGACACGTCGTGAGGTATTTTTAGCAACACTCGGACGGAATTGAAATGCTTACCGACGTGAGTTAGGGCGCATATGAAGTCCATTCGGGGTGTTTGTCACTCAGTTTCACTTTGTGACTTTTGTTCGCACGAATGGAGCCTATAGTGCTGGTAGGGACACGTCGTGAGGAAATTTTTACACCGACTCGGACGGATTCGAAACGCTTACCGATATGAGTTAGTGCGCATATGAATTCCATTCAGGGAGTTTCTCACTCAGTTTCACTCTGTGACTTCTGTTCGCACGAATGGAGAGTTGGGAACATCGTGAGGAATTTTTAACACCAACTCGAACGGATTCGAAACGCTTACTGATGTGAGATAGGGCGCATATGAAGTCCATTCGGGTTGTTCGTCACTTATTTTCACTCTATGACTTTTGTTCGCACGAATGGAGCCTGCTGTGCAGGTTGGGACACGTCGTGAGGAAGTTTTTACACCGACTCGGATGGATTCGAAACGCTTACCGATATTAGTAAGGGCGCATATGAAGTCCATTCGGGGTGTTTCTCACTCAGTTTCACTCTGTGAGTTTTGTTCGCACGAATGGAGAGTTGTGACACATTGTGAGGAAGTTTTAACACCGACTCGGACGGATTCGAAACGCTTACCGATCTGAGTTTATGCGCATATGAAGTCCATTCGGGGTGTTTGTAACTCTGTTTCACTCTGTGAGTTTTGTTCGCACGAATGGAGAATTGGCACACGTCGTGTGGAATTTTTTACACCGACTCGGACGAATTCGAAACGCTTATCGATATGAGTTAGGGCGCATATGAAGTCCATTCGGGGTGTTTGCCACTCAGTTTTACTCTGTGACTTTTTTTCGCACGAATGGAATATGGAGTGCATGTTGGGATAAGTCGTGAGGAAGTTTTAGAACACTCGGACGGATTCGAAACAATTACCGATGTGAGATAGGGCGCATATGAAGTCCATTCGGGGTGTTTGTCACTCAGTTTCACTCTGTGACTTTTGTTCGCACGAATTGAGTCTGTAGTGGAGGTACGGATACGTCGTGAGGAAGTTTTTACACCGACTCGGACGGATTCGAAACGCTTACCGACATGAGTTAGGGCACATATGAATTCCATTCGGGGTGTTTCTAAATCTGTTTCAATCTGTGACTTTTGTTCGCAAGAATGGATAGTTGGGACACGTCGTGATAATTTTTAACACCAACTCGGACGGATTTCAAACGCTTACCGATATGAGTTATGGCGCATATCAAGTCTATTCGGGGTGTTTGTCACCCTGTGACTTTTGTTAGCTCGTATTAAGTCTGCAGTGCAGGTTGGGATACGTCGTGAGTAAGTATTAACACAAACTCGGACGGATTCAAAACGCTTACCGATATGAGTTAGGGCGCATATGAAGTCCATTCGGCGTGTTTGTCACTCAGTTTCACTCTGTGTCTTTTGTTCGCACAAATGGAGCCTATATTGCAGGTTGGGACACGTGGTGAGGAAGGTTTTACACCAACTCGGATGTATTCGAAACGCTTACCGATATGAGTTAGGGTGCATATGAAGTCCATTCGGGGTGTTTCTCACTCAATTTCACTCTATGACTTTTGATCGCACGAATGGAGAGTTGGGACACATCGTGAGGAAGTTTTAACCTCGACACGGACGGATTCGAAACCCTTACCGGTATGAGTTAGGGCGCATATGAAGTCCATTCGGAGTGTTTGTCACTCAGTTTCGCTTTGTGAGTTTTGTTCGCACGAATGGAGAGTTGGCACATGTTGTGAGGAATTTTTAACACCGACTCGGACGGATTCGAAATACTTACCGATATGAGTTAGGGCGCATATGAAGTCCATTCGGGGTGTTTGCCACTCAGTTTCACTTTGAGACTTTTGTTCGCACAAATAGAGTGTGCAGTGCTGGTTGGGACACGTCGTGAGGAAGTTTTAGCACCACTCGGACGGATGAAAATGCTTACCGATATTAGTTAGGGAGCATATGAAGTCCATTCGTGGTGTTTGTCACTCAGTTCACTCTGTGACTTTTGTTCCCACGAATGGAGCCTGCAGTGCAGGTTACACGTCGTGAGGAAGTTTTTACACCGACTCGGACGGATTCGAAATGCTTACCGATATGAGTTAGGGTGCATATGAAGTCCACTCGGGGTGTTTCTTTCTTAGTTTCACTCTGTGACTTTTGTTCACACGAATGGAGAGTTAGCACACGTCATGAGAAATTTTTAACACCAACTCGGAAGGATTCGAAACGCTTACCGATATGAGTTAGGGCGCATATGAAGTACATTCGGGGTGTTTGTCACTCAGTTTCACTCTGTGTCTTTGGTTCGCACGAATGGAGCCTGTAGTGCAGGTTGGGACACGTCGTGAGGAAGGTTTTGCACCGACTCGGATGGATTCGAAACGCTTACCGATATGAGTTAGGGCGCATATGAAGTCCATTCGGGATGTTTGTCACTCGGTTTCACTCTGTGACTTTTGTTCGCACAAATGGAGCCTACAGTGCAGGTAGGGACATGTCGTGAGGAATTTTATACACTGACTCGGACGGATTCGAAACGCTTACCGATATGAGTTAGGGCGCATATGAAGTCCATTCGGGGTGTTTCTTACTCAGTTTCACTCTGTGACTTTTGTTCGCACGAATGGAGTGTGCAGTGCAGGTTGGGACACATCGTGAGGAAGTTTTAGAACCACTCTGACGGTATGAAACGCTTACCGCTATGAGTTTGGGCGCATATGAAGGCCATTCGGTATATTTGTCACTCAGTTTCACTCTGTGACATTTGTTCGCACGAATGGATTGTGCAGTGAAAGTTGGGACACGTCATGAGGAATTTTTAACACCGACTCGGACGTTTGCGAAACGCTTACCGATATGAGTCAGGGCGCATGTGAAGTCCATTCGGGGTGTTTGCTACTCTGTTTCACTGTGTGTCTTTTATTCGCACGAATGGATTGTGTAGTGCAGGTTGGGACACGTTGTGAGGAAGTTTTTGCACCACTCTGACAGATTCGAAACGCATACCGACATCAGTTAGGGCGCATATGAAGTCCGTTCGGGGTGTTTGTCACTCAGTTTCACTCTGTGACTTTTGTTCGCACGAATGGAGCCTGCAGTGCACGATGGGACACGTTGTGAGGAAGTTTTTATACCGACTTTGATGGATTCGAAACGCTTACTGATATGAGTCAGGGCGCATATGAAGTCCATTCGGGGTATTTGCCACTCAGTTTCACTCTGTGACTTTTGTTCGCAAATGGAGAGTTGGGACACATTGTGAGCAAGTTTTAACACCGACTCGGACGGATTCGAAATGCTTACCGATATCAGTTAGGGCGCATATGAAGTCCATTCGGGAAGTTTGTCACTCAGTTTCACTCTGTGAGTTTTGTTCGCACGAATGGAGCCTGCAGTGCAGGTAGGGACACGCGTGAGAAAATTTTTACACCGACTCGGACGGATTCGAAACGCTTACCGTTATGAGTTAGGGCGCATATGAAGTCTATTCGGGGTGTTTGTCACTCTGTGACTTTCGTTAGCACGAATGAAGTCTACAGTGCAGTTTGGGACACGTCGTAAGTAAGTATTAACGCAAACTCGGACGGATTCAAAACGCTTACCGATATGAGTTGCGCATATGAAGTCCATTCGGGGTGTTTGTCACTCAGTTTCACTCTGTGTCTATTGTTCGCACGAATGGAGCCTACAGTGCAGGTTGGGACACGTCGTGAGGAAGGTTTTACACCAACTCGAATGGATTCGAAACGCTTACCGATATGAGTTAGGGTGCATATGAAGTCCATTAGGGGTGTTTCTCGCTCAGTTTCACTCTGTGACTTTTGTTCGCACGAAAGGAGAGTTGGGACACATCGTGAGGAAGTTTTAACCCTGACTCGGACGAATTAGAAACGCATACCGATATGAGTTAGGGCGCATATGAAGTCCATTCGGAGTGTTTGTCACTCAGTTTCACTTTGTGAGTTTTGTTCGCACGAATGGAGAGTTGGCACATGTCGTGAGGAATTTTTAACACCGACTCGGACGGATTCGAAATGCTTACCGATATGAGTTAGGGTGCATATGAAGTCCATTCGGAGTGTTTGCCATTCAGTTTCACTCTGTGACTTTTGTTCGCACAAATAGAGTGTGCTGTGCTGGTTGGGACACGTCGTGAGGAAGTTTTAACACCACTCGGACGGATTAAAATGCTTACCGATATGAGTTAGGGAGCATATGAAGTCCATTCGGGGTGTTTGTCACTCAGTTTCACTCTGTGACTTTTGTTCCCACCAATGGAGCCTGCAGTGCAGGTTACACGTCGCGAGCAAGTTTTTACACCGACCCGGACGGATTCGAAATGCTTACCGATATGAGTTAGGGCGCATATGAAGTCCACTCGGGATGTTTCTTTCTCAGTTTTACTCTGTGATTTTTGTTTGCACGATTACATAGTTGGCACACGCCACGAGAAATTTTTAACACCGACTCGGACAGATTCGAAACGCTTACCGATATGAGTTAGGCCGCATATGAAGTCCATTCGCGGTGTTTGTCACACAGTTTCACTCTGTGAGTTTTGTTCACACGAATGGAGTGTGCAGTGTAGATTGGGACACGTCGTGATAAGTTTTAGCACCACTCGGACGGATTCGAAATGCTTACCGATATGAGTTAGGGAGCATATGATGTCCATTCGGGGTGTTTGTCACTCAGTTTCACTCTATGACTTTTGTTCCGACGAATGGAGTCTGCAGTGTAGGTACGGACACGTCGTGAGGAAGTTTTTACACCGACTCGGACGGATTCAAAACGCTTACCGATATGAGTTAGGGCGCATGTGAAGTCCATTCGGGGTGTTTCTTTCTCAGTTTCACTCTGTGACTTTTGTTCGCACGAATGGTTGGGACACGTCGTGAGGAAGTTTTAGCACCACTCTGACGGATTCGAAACGCTTACCGATATGAGTTAGAGCGCATATGAAGTACATTCGGTGTGTTTGTCACTCAGTTTCACTCTGTGACTTTTGTTCGCACGAATGGAGTGTGTAGTGCAAGTTGGGACACGTCGTGAGGAATTTTTAACACCGACTCGGACGTATTCGAAACGCTTACCCATATGAGTTGGGGCGCATATGATGTCCATTCGGGGTGTTTGTCACTCAATTTCTCTCTGTGAGTTTTGTTCGCACGAATGGAGAGTTGGCACACGTCGTGAGGAATTTTTAACACCGACTCGGACGGATTCGAAACGCTTACCAATATGAGTTAGGGCGCATATGAAGTCCATTCGTGGTGTTTCTCACTAAGTTTCATTCTGTGACTTTTGTTCGCACAAATTGTATGTGCAGGGCAGGTTGTGACACGCCATGAGAAAGGTTTAGCACCACTCTGACGAATTCGAAATGGTTACCGATGTGAGTTAGGACGTATGTGAAGTCCATTCGGGGTGTTTGTCACTCAGTTTCACTCTGTGACTTTTGTTCGCACGAATGGAGTGTGCAGTGCAGGTTGGACATGTCTTGAGGAATTTTTAACACCGACTCCGACGTATTCGAAACGCTTACCGATATGAGTCAGGGCGCATGTGAAGTCCATTCGGAGTGTTTGCTACTCAGTTAAACTCTGTGTCTTTTGTTCGCACGAATGGAATGTGCAGTGCAGGTTGGGACACGTAGTGAGGAAGTTTTAGCACCACTCTGACGGATTCGAAATGCTTACCGATATCAGTTAGGGTGCATATGAAGTCCGTTCGTGGTGTTTGTCACTCAGTTTCACTCTATGACTTTTGTTCGCACGAATGGAGCCTGCAGTGCAGGATGGGACAGGTCGTGAGGAAGTTTTTACACCGACTTTGACGGATTCAAAACGCTTACCTATATGAGTTAGGGCGCATATGAAGTCCATTTGGGGTGTTTGCCACTCAGTTTCATTCTGTGACTTTTGTTTGCACGAATGGAGACTTGGGACACATTGTGAGGAAGTTTTAACACCGACTCAGACGGATTTGAAACGCTTACCGATATTAGGTAGGGCGCATATTAAGTCCATTCAGGAAGTTTGTCACGCAGTTTCACTCTGTGAGTTTTGTTCGCACGAATGGAGAGTTGGCACACGTCGTGAGGAATTTTTAACACCGACTCGGACGGATTCGAAACGCTTACCTATATGAGTTAGGGCGCATATGAAGTCCATTCGGGGTGTTTGCCACTCAGTTTCACTGTGTGACTTTTGTTCGGACGAATGGAGTATGCAGTGCAGGTTGGGACACGTCGTGAGGAAGTTTTAGCACCACTCGGAATGATTCGAAACGCTTACCGATATGAGTTAGGGCGCAAATGATGTCCATTCGGGGTGTTGGTCACTCAGTTTCACTCTGTGTCTTTTGTTCGCACGAATGGAGCCTGTAGTGCAGGTTGGGACACGTCGTGAGGATGGTTTTACACCGACTCGGATGGATTCGAAACGCTTACTGATATGAGTTAGGGCGCATATGAAGTCCATTCGGGGTGTTTCTCACTCAGTTTCACTCAGCGACTTTTGTTCGCACGAATGGGGAGTTGGGACACATCGTGAGGAAGTTTTAACACCGACTCGGACGGATTCGAAACGCTTACCGATATGAGTTAGGGCGCATATGAAGTCCATTCGGGGTGTTTGTCACTCAGTTTCACACTGTGAGTTTTGTTCGCACGAATGGTGAGTTGGCACATGTCGTGAGGAATTTTCAACACCGACTCGGACGGATTCGAAACGCTTACCGATGTGAGTTAGGGCGCATATGAAGTCTATTCGGTGTGTTTGCCACTGCGTTTCACTCTGTGACTTTTGATCGCACGAATGGAGTGTGCAGTGCAGGTTGAGACACGTCGTGAGGATGTTTTAGCACCACTTGGACGGATTCGAAACGCTTACCGATATGAGTTAGGGCGCATATAAAGTCAATTCGGGGTGTTTGTCACTCAGTTTCACTCTGTGACTTTTGTTCGCAAGAATGGAGCCTGCAGTGCTGGTAGGGACACGTAGTGAGGAAGTTTTTACACAGACTCGGACGAATTCGAAACGCTTACCTATATGCGTTAGGGCGCATATGAAGTCCATTCGGGGTGTTTCTTACTCAGTTTAACTCTGTGACTTTTGTTCGCACGAATGGAGTGTGAAGTGCAAGTTGAGACATGTCGTGAGGAAGTCTTATCACCACTCTAACGGATTCGAAATGATTACCGTTATGAGTTAGGGCGCATATGAAGTCCATTCGGTGTGTTTGTCACTCAGTTTCACTCCGTGACTTTTGTTCGCCCGAATGGAGTGTGCAGTGCAAGTTGAGACACGTCGTGAGGAATTTTTAACACCGACTCGGACGTATTCGAAACGCTTACCGATATGAGTTAGGGCGCATATGAAGTCCATTCGGGGTGTTTGTCACTCAGTTTCTCTCTGTGAGTTTTGCTCGCACGAATGGAGAGTTGGCACACATTGTGAGTAATTTTTAACACTGACTCGGACTGATTCGAAATACTTACCAATATGTGTTAGGGCGCATATGAAGTCCATTCGGGATGTTTCTCACTGAGTTTCACTCTGTGATTTTTGTTCGCATGAATGGAATGTGCAGGGCAGGTTGGGACACGTCGTGAGGAAGTTTTAGCACCAATCTAATGGATTCCATACGCTTACCGATATGAGTTAGGTCGCATATGAAGTCCATTCGGGGTGTTTGTCACTCAGTTTCACTCTGTGACTTTTGTTCGCACGAATGGAGTGTGCAGTGCAGGTTGGACAAGTCGTGAGGAATTTTTAACCCCGACTCGGACATATTCGAAACGCTTACCGATATGAGTCAGGGCGCATGTGAAGTCCATTCGGGGTGTTTCCTACTCAGTTTCACTGTGTGTCTTTTATTCGCACGAATGGATTGTGCAGTGCAGGTTGGGACACGTCGTGAGGAAGTTTTAGCACCACTCTGACGGATTCGAAATGCTTACGATATGAGTTAGATTGCATATGAAGTCCATTCGGGGAATTTGTCACTCAGTTTCACTCTGTGACTTTTGTTCGCACGAATGGAGTGTGCAGTGCAGGTTGGGACACGTCGTGGGGTATTTTTTACACCAACTCGGACGTATTCGAAACGCTTACCGATATGAGTTTGGGCGCATGTGAAGTCCATTCGTGGTGTTTGTCACTCAGTTTGACTCTACGACTTTAGTTCGCACGAATGGAGCAAGCAGTGCAGGTAGCGACACTTCGTGAGGAAGTTTTTACACCGACTCGAACGGATTCGAAATGCTTACCGATACGAGTTAGGGCGCATATGAAGTAAATTCGGGGAGTTTCTCACTCAGTTTCACTCTGTGACTTTTCTTCACATGAATGGAGTCTGCAGTGCAGGTTGGGACACGTCGTGAGTAATTTTTGACACCGACTCGAACGTATTCGAAACGCATACTGAAATGTGTTAGGGCGCATATGAAGTAAATTCGGTGTGTTTGTCACTCAGTTTCATTCTGTGAGTTTTGTTCGCACGAATGGAGACTTGGGACACGTCGTGAGGAATTTTTAACACCGACTCGGACGGATTCGAAACGCTTACCGATATGAGTTAGGACGCATACGAAGTCCATTCGGGGTGTTTGTCACTCAGTTTCACTCTGTGACTTTTGTTCGCACGAATGGAGTGTCCAGTGCAGGTTGGGACACGTCGTGAGGAATTTTTTACACCAACTCGAACGTATTCGAAACGCTTACCAATATGAGTTGGGGCGCATATGAAGTCCATTCGGACTGTTTGTCACTCAGTTTCACTCTGTGACTTTTGTTCGCACGAATGGAGTATGTAGTGCAGGTTGGGACACGTCGTTAGGAATTTTTAACACCCACTCGGATGTATTCGAAATGCTTACTGATATGAGTTAATGCGCATATGAAGTCCATTCGGGGTGTTTGCCACTTAGTTTCAATCTGTAACTTTTGTTCGCAAGAATAGAGTGTGCAGTGCTGGTTGGGACACGTCGTGTGGTATTTTTAGCAACACTCGGACGGAATTGAAACGCTTACCGACGTGAGTTAGGGCGCATATGAAGTCCATTCGGGGTGTTTGTCACTCAGTTTCACTTTGTGACTTTTGTTCGCACGAATGGAGCCTGTAGTGCAGGTAGGGACACGTCGTGAGGAAGTTTTTACACCGACTCGGATGGATTCGAAACGCTTACCGATATGAGTTAGTGCGCATATGAATTCCATTCAGGGTGTTTCTCACTCAGTTTCACTCTGTGACTTCTGTTCGCATGAATGGAGAGTTGGGAACGTCGTGAGGAATTTTTAACACCAACTCGGACGGATTCGAAACGCTTACCGATATTAGTTAGGGCGCATATGAAGTCCATTCGGGTTGTTCGTCACTCAGTTTCACTCTATGACTTTTGTTCGCACGAATAGAGCCTGCTGTGCAGGTTGGGATACGTCGTGAGGAAGTTTTTACACCGACTCGGATGGATTCGAAACGCTTACCGATATTAGTAAGGGCGCATATGAAGTCCATTCGGGGTGTTTCTCACTCAGTTTCACTCTGTGAGTTTTGTTCGCACGAATGGAGAGTTGTGACACATTGTGAGGAAGTTTTAACACCGACTCGGACGGATTCGAAACGCTTACCGATCTGAGTTTGGGCGCATATGAAGTCCATTCGGGGTGTTTTTCACTCTGTTTCGCTCTGTGAGTTTTGTTCGCACGAATGGAGAGTTGGCACACGTCATGTGGAATTTTTAACACCGACTCGGACGAATTCGAAACGCTTATCGATATGAGTTAGGGCGCATATGAATTCCATTCGGGGTGTTTGCCACTCAGTTTCACTCTGTGACTTTTTTTCGCACGAATGGAATATGCAGTGCATGTTGGGACAAGTCGTGAGGAAGTTTTAGAACACTCGGACGGATTCGAAACAATTACCGATGTGAGATAGGGCGCATATGAAGTCCATTCGGCGTGTTTGTCACTCAGTTTCACTCTGTGACTTTTGTTCGCACGAATTGAGCCTGATGTGGAGGCAGGGATACGTCGTGAGGAAGTTTTTACACCGACTCGGACGGATTCGAAACGCTTACCAACATGAGTTAGGGCGCATATGAATTCCATTCGGGGTGTTTCTAAATCTGTTTCACTCTGTGACTTTTGTTCGCAAGAATGGAGAGTTGGGACAGTCGTGATAATTTTTAACACCAACTCGAACGGATTCCAAACGCTTACCGATATGGGTTAGGGCGCATATCAAGTCTATTCGGGGTGTTTGTCACCCTGTGACTTTTGTTAGCACGAATTAAGTCTGCAGTGCAGGTTGGGATACGTCGTGAGTAAGTATTAACACAAACTCGGACGGATTCAAAACGCTTACCGATATGAGTTAGGGCGCATATGAAGTCCATTCGGCGTGTTTGTCACTCAGTTTCACTCTGTGTCTTTTGTTCGCACGAATGGAGCCTATATTGCAGGTTGGGACACGTGGTGAGGAAGGTTTTACACCAACTCGGATGTATTCGAAACGCTTACCGATATGAGTTAGGGTGCATATGAAGTCCATTCGGGGTGTTTCTCACTCAATTTCACTCTATGACTTTTGTTCGCACGAATGGAGAGTTGGGACACATCGTGAGGAAGTTTTAACCTCGACTCGGACGGATTCGAAACCCTTACCGATATGAGTTAGGGCGCATATGAAGTCCATTCGGAGTGTTTGTCACTCAGTTTCACTTTGTGACTTTTGTTCGCACGAATGGAGAGTTGGCACATGTTGTGAGGAATTTTTAACACTGACTCGGACGGATTCGAAATGTTTACCGATATGAGTGAGGGCGCATATGAAGTCTATTCGGGGTGTTTGCCACTCAGTTTCACTTTGAGACTTTTGTTCGCACAAATAGAGTGTGCAGTGCTGGTTGGGACACGTCGTGAGGAAGTTTTAGCACCACTCGGACAGATAAAAATGCGTACAGATATTAGTTAGGGACCATACGAAGTCCATTCGTGGTGTTTGTCACTCAGTTCACTCTGTGACTTTTGTTCCCACGAATGGAGCCTGCAGTGCAGGTTACACGTCGTGAGGAAGTTTTTACACCGACCCGGACGGATTCGAAATGCTTACCGATATGAGTTAGGGCGCATATGAAGTCCACTCGGGGTGTTTCTTTCTCAGTTTTACTCTGTGATTTTTGTTCGCACGAATACATAGTTGGCACACGTCACGAGAAATTTTTAACACCAACTCGGACAGATTCGAAACGCTTACCTATATGAGTTAGGGCGCATATGAAGTCCATTCGCGGTGTTTGTCACACAGTTTCACTCTGTGAGTTTTGTTCGCACGAATGGAGAGTTGGCACATGTCGTGAGGAATTTTTAACACCGACTCGGACGGATTCGAAACACTTACCGATATGAGCTAGGGCGCATATCAAGTCCATTCGGGGTGTTTGTCACTCAGTTTCACTCTGTGTGTTTTGTTCGCACGAATGGAGAGTTGGCACATGTCGTGAGGAATTTTTAAAACCGACTCGGACGGATTCGAAACGCTTACCGATATGAGTTAGGCGCATATGAAGTCCATTCGGGGTGTTTGCCACTCAGTTTCACTCTGTGACTTTTTTTCGCACGAATGGAGTGTGCAGTGTAGGTTGGGACACGTCGTGATAAGTTTTAGCACCACTCGGACGGATTCGAAATGCTTACCGATATGAGTTAGGGAGCATATGATGTCCATTCGGGGTGTTTGTCACTCAGTTTCACTCTATGACTTTTGTTCCGATGAATGGAGTCTGCAGTGTAGGTACGAACACGTCGTGAGGAAGTTTTTACACCGACTCGGACGGATTCAAAACGCTTACCGATATGAGTTCGGGCGCATGTGAAGTCCATTCGGAGTGTTTCTTTCTCAGTTTCACTCTGTGACTTTTGTTCGCACGAATGGAGTGTGCAGTGCATGTTGGGACACGTCGTGAGGAATTTTTAACACCGACTCGGACGTATTCGAAACGCTTACCGATATGAGTTAGAGCGCATATGAAGTAAATTCGGTGTGTTTGTCACTCAGTTTCACTCTGTGACTTTTGTTCGCACAAATGGAGTGTGCAGTGCAAGTTGGGACACGTCGTGAGGAATTTTTAACACCGACTCGGACGTATTCGAAACGCTTACCCATATGAGTTGGGACGCATATGAAGTCCATTCGGGATGTTTGTCACTCAATTTCTCTCAGTGAGTTTTGTTCGCATGAATGGAGGGTTGGCACACGTCGTGAGGAATTTTTAACACCGACTCGGACGGATTCGAAACGCTTACCAATATGAGTTAGGGCGCATATGAAGTCCATTCGTGGTGTTTCTCACTAAGTTTCACTCTGTGACTTTTGTTCGCACAAATGGAATGTGCAGGGCAGGTTGGGACACGCCGTGAGGAAGGTTTAGCACCACTCTGACGGATTCGAAATGGTTACCGATGTGAGTTAGGACGTATATGAAGTCCATTCGGGGTGTTTGTCACTCAGTTTTACTCTGTGACTTTTGTTCGCACTAATGTAGTGTGCAGTGCAGGTTGGACATGTCGTGAGGAATTTTTAACACCGACTCGGACGTATTCGAAACGCTTACCGATATGAGTTAGGGCGCATGTGAAGTCCATTCGGAGTGTTTGCTACTCAGTTAAACTCTGTGTCTTTTGTTCGCACGAATGGAATGTGCAGTGCAGGTTGGGACACGTAGTGAGGAAGTTTTAGCACCACTCTGACGGATTCGAAATGCTTAACGATATCAGTTAGGGTGCATATGAAGTCCGTTCGTGGTGTTTGTCACTCAGTTTCACTCTATAACTTTTGTTCGCACGAATGGAGCCTGCAGTGCAGGATGGGACACGTCGTGAGGAAGTTTTTACACCGACTTTGATGGATTCGAAACGCTTACCGATATGAGTTAGGGCGCATATGAAGTCCATTTAGGGTGTTTGCCACTCAGTTTCATTCTGTGACTTTTGTTCGCACGAATGGAGAGTTGGGACACATTGTGAGGAAGTTTTAACACCGACTCAGACGGATTTGAAACGCTTACCGATATTAGGTAGGGCGCATATTAAGTCCATTCAGGAAGTTTGTCACTCAGTTTCACTCTGTGAGTTTTGTTCGCACGAATGGAGAGTTGGCACACGTCGTGAGGAATTTTTAACACCGACTCGGACGGATTCGAAACGCTTACCGATATGAGTTAGGGCGCATATGAAGTCCATTCGGGGTGTTGGTCACTCAGTTTCACTCTGTGTCTTTTGTTCGCACGAATGGAGCCTGTAGTGCAGGTTGGGACACGTCGTGAGGATGGTTTTACACCGACTCGGATGGATTCGAAACGCTTACCGATATGAGTTAGGGCGCATATGAAGTCCATTCGGGGTGTTTCTCACTCAGTTTCACTCTGCAACTTTTGTTCGCACGAATGGGGAGTTGGGACACATCGTGAGGTAGTTTTAACACCGACTCAGACGGATTCGAAACGCTTACCGATATGAGTTAGGGCGCATATGAAGTCCATTCGGGGTGTGTTTGTCACTCAGTTTCACTCTGTGTGTTTTGTTCGCACGAATGGTGAGTTGGCACATGTCGTGAGGAATTTTCAACACCGACTCGGACGGATTCGAAACGCTTACCGATATGAGTTAGGGCGCATATGAAGTCCATTCGGGGTGTTTGCCACTGAGTTTCACTCTGTGACTTTTGATCGCATGAATGGAGTGTGCAGTGCAGGTTGGGACACGTCGTGAGGATGTTTTAGCACCACTCGGACGGATTCGAAACGCTTACCGATATGAGTTAGGGCGCATATAAAGTCAATTCGGGGTGTTTGTCACTCAGTTTCACTCTGTGACTTTTGTTCGCAAGAATGGAGCCTGCAGTGCTGGTAGGGACACGTAGTGAGGAAGTTTTTACACAGACTCGGACGGATTCGAAACGCTTACCTATATGCGTTAGGGCGCATATGAAGTCTATTCGGGGTGTTTCTTACTCAGTTTCACTCTGTGACTTTTGTTCGCACGAATGGAGTGTGCAGTGCAAGTTGAGACACGTCGTGAGGAAGTCTTATCACCACTCTAACAGATTCGAAATGATTACCGATATGAGTTAGGGCGCATATGAAGTCAATTCGGTGTGTTTGTCACTCAGTTTCACTCCGTGACTTTTGTTCGCACGAATGGAGTGTGCAGTGCAAGTTGAGACACGTCGTGAGGAATTTTTAACACCGACTCGGACGTATTCGAAACGCTTACCGATATGAGTTAGGGCGCATATGAAGTCCATTCGGGGTGTTTGTCACTCAGTTTCTCTCTGTGAGTTTTGTTCGCACGAATGGAGAGTTGGCACACATTGTGAGGAATTTTTAACACTGACTCGGACTGATTCGAAATGCTTACCAATATGTGTTAGGGCGCATATGAAGTCCATTCGGGGTGTTTCTTACTGAGTTTCACTCTGTGACTTTTGTTCGCATGAATGGAATGTGCAGGGCAGGTTGGGACACGTCGTGAGGAAGTTTTAGCACCAATCTAATGGATTCCATACGCTTACCGATATGAGTTAGGTCGCATATGAAGTCCATTCGGGGTGTTTGTCACTCAGTTTCACTCTGTGACTTTTGTTCGCACGAATGGAGTGTGTAGTGCAGGTTGGACATGTCGTGAGGAATTTTTAACCCCGACTCGGACGTATTCGAAACGCTTACCGATATGAGTCAGGGCGCATGTGAAGTCCATTCGGGATGTTTGCTACTTAGTTTCACTGTGTGTCTTTTATTCGCACGAATGGATTGTGTAGTGCAGGTTGGGACACGTAGTGAGGAAGTTTTAGCACCATTCTGACGGATTCAAAACGCTTACCGATATCAGTTAGAGTGCATATGAAGTCCGTTCGGGAAGTTTGTCACTCAGTTTCACTCCGGGAGTTTTGTTCGCACGAATGGAGCCTGCAGTGCAGGATGGGACATGTTGTGAGGAAGTTTTTACACCGACTTTCACGGATTCGAAACGATTACCGATATAAGTCAGGGCGCATATAAAGTCCATTCGGGGTATTTGCCACTCAGTTTCACTCTTTGACTTTTGTTCGCACGAATGGAGAGTTGGGACACATTGTGAGGAAGTTTTAACACCGACTCGGACGGATTCGAAACGCTTACCGATATCAATTAGGGCGCATATAAAGTCCATTCGGGAAGTTTATCACTCAGTTTCACTCTGTAAGTTTTGTTCGCACGAATGGAGAGTTGGCACACGTCGTGAGGAATTTTTAACACCGACTCGGACCGATTCGAAACGCTTACCGATATGAGTTAGGACGCATATGAAGTCCGTTCGTGGTGTTTGCCACTCAGTTTCACTGTGTGACTTTTGTTCGGACGAATGGAGTATGCAGTGCAGGTTGGGACACGTCGTGAGGAAGTATTAGCACCACTCGGACGGATTCGAAACGCTTACCGATATGAGTTAGGGCGCATATGAAGTACATTCGGGGTGTTTGTCACTCAGTTTCACTCTGTGTCTTTTGTTCGCACGAATGGAGCCTGTAGTGCAGGTTGGGACACGTCGTGAGGAAGTTTTTACACCGACTCGGACGGATTCGAAGCGCTTACCGATATGAGTTAGGGCGCATATGAAGTCCATTCGTGGTGTTTCTTACTCAGTTTCACTCTGTGACTTTTGTTCGCACGAATGGAGTGTGAAGTGCACGTTGGGACACGTCGTGAGTAAGTTTTAGCACCACTCTGACGGATTCGAAACGCTTACCGATATGAGTTAGCGCGCATATGAAGTTCATTCGGTTTGTTTGTCACTCAGTTTCACTCTGTGACTTTTGTTCGCACGAATGGAGTGTGCATAGCAAATTGTGACACGTCGTGAGGAATTTTTAACACCGACTCGAACGTATTCGAAACGCTTACCGATATGAGTTAGGGTGCAATGAAGTCCATTCGGGGTGTTTGTCACTCAGTTTCTCTCTGTGAGTTTTGTTCGCACGAATGGAGAGTTGGCACACATCGTGAGGAATTTTTAACACCGATTCGGACAGATTCGAAACGCTTACCGATATGGGTTAGGGTGCATATGAAGTCCATTCGGAGTGTTTCTCATTGAGATTCACTCTGTGACTTTTGTTCGCACGAATGGAATGTGCAGGGCAGGTTGGGACACCTCGTGTGGTAGTTTTAGCACCACTCTGACGGATTCGATACGCTTACCGATATGAGTTAGGGCGCATATGAAGTCTATTCGGGGTGTTTGTCACTCAGTTTCACTCTGTGGCTTTTGTTCGCACGAATGGATTGTGCAATGCAGGTTGGACATGTCGTGAGGATGTTTTAGCACCACTCTAACAGTTTCGAAACGCTTACCGATATGAGTTAGGGTGCATATGAAGTCCACTCGGTGTGTTTGTCACTCAGTTTCAGTCTGTGACTTTTGTTCGCACGAATGGAGGGTGCAATGCAAGTTGGGACACGTAGTGAGGATTTTTTAACACCGACTCGGACGGATTCGAAACGCTTACCGATATGGGTTACGGCGCATATGAAGTCCATTCGTAGTGTTTCTCACTGAGATTCGCTCTGTGACTTTTGTTCGCACGAATGGAATGTGCAGGGCAGGTTGGGACACGTCGTGAGGTAGTGTTAGCACCACTCTGACGGATTCGATACGCTTACCGATATGAGTTAGGGCGCATATGAAGTCCATTCGGGGTGTTTGTCACTCAGTTTCATTCTGTGTCTTTTGTTCGCACGAATGGATTGTGCAGTGCAGGTTGGACATGTCGAGAGGAATTTTTAACACCGAATCGGACGTATTCGAAACGCTTAACGATATGAGTCAGGGCGCATGTGAAGTCCATTCGGGGAGTTTGCTACTCAGTTTCACTCTGTGTCTTTTATTCGCACGAATGGATTGTGCAGTGCAGGTTGGGACACGTAGTGAGGAAGTTTTAGCACCACTTTGACGGATTCGCAATGCTTACCGATATCAGTTAGGGCGCATATGAAGTCCATTCGGGGTGTTTGTCACTAAGTTTCACTCTATGACTTTTGTTCGCACGAATGGTGCCTGCAGTGCAGGATGGGACACGTTGTGACGAAGTTTTTACACCGACTTTGACGGATTCGAAACTCTTACCGATATGAGTCAGGGCGCATATGAAGTCCATTCGAGGTGTTTGCCACTTAGTTTCACTCTGTAACTTTTGTTCGCACGAATGGAGAGTTGGGACACATTGTGAGGAAGTTTTAACACCGACTTAGACGGATTCGAAACGCATACCGATATCAGTTAGGGCCCATATGAAGTCCATTTGGGAAGTTTGTCACTCAGTTTCACTCTGTGAGTTTTGTTCGCACGAATGGAGAGTTGGCACACGTCGTGAGGAATTTTTAACACCCGACTCGGACGGATTCGAAACGCTTACCGATATGAGTTAGGATGCATATGAAGTCCATTCGTGGTGTTTGCCACTCAGTTTCACTGTGTGACTTTTGTTCGGACGAATGGAGTATGTAGTGCAGGTAGGGACACGTCATGAGGAAGTATTAGCACCACTCGGACGGATTCGAAACGCTTACCGATATGAGTTAGGGCGCATATGAAGTACATTCGGGGTGTTTGTCACTCAGTTTCACTCTGTGTCTTTTGTTCGCACGAATGGAGCCTGTAGTGCTGGTTGGGACACGTCGTGAGGAAGGTTTTACACCGACTCAGATGGATTCGAAACGCTTACAGATATGAGTTAGGGCGCATATGAAGTCCATTCGGGATGTTTGTCACTCGGTTTCACACTGTGACTTTTGTTCGCACAAATGGAGCCTGTAGTGCAGGTAGGGACACGTCGTGAGGAAGTTTTTACACCGACTCGGACGGATTCGAAGCGCTTACCGATATGAGTTATGGCGCATATGAAGTCCATTCGTGGTGTTTCTTACTCAGTTTCACTCTGTGACATTTGTTCGCACGAATGGAGTGTGAAGTGAAGGTTGGGACACGTCGTGAGGAAGTTTTAGCACCACTCTAACGGATTCGAAACGCTTACCGATATGAGTTAGCGCGCATATAAAGTCCATTCGGTGTGTTTGTCACTCAGTTTCACTCTGTGACATTTGTTCGCACGAATGGAGTGTGCAGAGCAAGTTGGGACACGTCGTGAGGAATTTTTAACACCGACTCGAACGTATTCGAAACGCTTACCGATATGAGTTAGGGCGCATATGAAGTCCATTCGGGGTGTTTGTCGCTCAGTTTCTATCTGTGAGTGTTGTTCGCACGAATGGAGAGTTGGCACACATCGTGAGGAATTTTTAACACCGACTCGGACGGATTCGAAACGCTTACCGATATGGGTTAGGGCGTATATGAAGTCCATTCGGAGTGTTTCTCACTGAGATTCACTCTGTGACTTTTGTTCGCACGAATGGAATATGCAGGGCAGGTTGGGACACGTCGTGAGGTAGTGTTAGCACCACTCAGACGGATTCGATACGCTTACCGATATGAGTTAGGGCGCATATGAAGTCCATTCGAGGTGTTTGTCACTCAGTTTCACTCTGTGGCTTTTGTTGGCACGAATGGATTGTGCAGTGCAGGTTGGACATGTCGTGAGGAATTTTTAACACCGACTCGGACGTATTCGAAAAGCTTAACGATATGAGTCAGGGCGCATGTGAAGTCCATTCGGGGAGTTTCCTACTCAGTTTCACTCTGTGTCTTTTATTCGCACGAATGGATTTTGCAGTGCAGGTTGGGACACGTAGTGAGGAAGTTTTAGCACCACTTTGACGGATTCGAAATGCTTACCGATATCAGTTAAAGCGCATATGAAGTCCGTTCGGGGTGTTTGTCACTCAGTTTCGCTCTGTGACTTTTTTTCGCACGAATGGTGCCTGCCGTGCAGGATGGGACACGTTGTGACGATGTTTTTACACCGACTTTGACGGATTCGAAACTCTTACCGATATGAGTCAGGGCGCATATGAATTCCATTCGAGGTGTTTGCCACTCAGTTTCACTCTGTGAATTTTGTTCGCACGAATGGAGAGTTGGGACACATTGTGAGGAAGTTTTAACACCGACTTAGACGGATTCGAAACGCATACCGATATCAGTTAGGGCGCATATGAAGTCCATTCGGGAAGTTTGTCACTCAGTTTCACTCTGTGAGTTTTGTTCGCACGAATGGAGAGTTGGCACACGTCGTGAGGAATTTTTAACTCCGACTCGGACGGATTCGAAACGCTTACCGATATGAGTTAGGACGCATATGAAGTCCATTCGTGGTGTTTGCCACTCAGTTTCACTGTGTGACTTTTGTTCGGACGAATGGAGTATGCAGTGCAGGTTGGGACACGTCGTGAGGAAGTATTAGCACCACTCGGACGGATTCGAAACGCTTACCGATATGAGTTAGGGCGCATATGAAGTACATTCGGGGTGTTTGTCACTCAGTTTCACTCTGTGTCTTTTTTCGCACGAATGGAGCGTGTAGTGCAGGTTGGGACACGTCGTGAGGAAGGTTTTACACCGACTCGGATGGATTCGAAACGCTTACAGATATGAGTTAGGGCGCATATGAAGTCCATTCGGGATGTTTGTCACTCGGTTTCACTCTGTGACTTTTGTTCGCACAAATGGAGCCTGTAGTGCAGGTAGGGACACGTCGTGAGGAAGTTTTTACACCGACTCGGACGGATTCGAAGCGCTTACCGATATGAGTTAGGGCGCATATGAAGTCCATTCGTGGTGTTTCTTAGTCAGTTTCACTCTGTGACTTTTGTTCGCACGAATGGAGTGCGAAGTGCAGGTTGGGACACGTCGTGAGGAAGTTTTAGCACCACTCTGACGGATTCGAAACGCTTACCGATATGAGTTAGCGCGCATATAAAGTCAATTCGGTGTGTTTGTCTCTCAGTTTCACTCTGTGACTTTTGTTCGCACGAATGGAGTGTGCAGAGCAAGTTGGGACACGTCGTGAGGAATTTTTAACACCGACTCGAACGTATTCGAAACGATTACCGATATGAGTTAGGGCGCATATGAAGTCTATTCGGGGTGTTTGTCGCTCAGTTTCTATCTGTGAGTTTTGTTCGCACGAATGGAGAGTTGGCACACATCGTGAGGAATTTTTAACACCGACTCGGACAGATTCGAAACGCTTACCGATATGGGTTAGGGCGCATATGAAGTCCATTCGGAGTGTTTCTCATTGAGATTCACTCTGTGACTTTTGTTCGCACGAATGAATGTGCAGGGCAGGTTGGGACACCTCGTGAGGTAGTTTTAGCACCACTCTGACGGATTCGATACGCTTACCGATATGAGTTAGGGCGCATACGAAGTCCATTCGGGGTGTTTGTCACTCAGTTTCACTCTGTGGCTTTTGTTCGCACGAATGGATTGTGCAATGCAGGTTGGACATGTCGTGAGGAATTTTTAACACCGACTCGGACGTATTCGAAACGCTTACCGATATGAGTCAGGGCGCATGTGAAGTCCATTAGGGGTGTTTGCTACTCAGTTTCACTCTGTGTCTTTTATTCGCACGAATGCATTGTGCAGTGCAGGTTGGGACACGTAGTGAGAAAGTTTTAGCACCACCCTGACGGATTCGAAATGCTTACCGATATCAGTTAGGGCGCATATGAAGTCCGTTCGGGGTGTTTGTCACTCAGTTTCACTCTGTGACTTTTGTTCGCACGAGTGGAGCCTGCAGTGCAGGATGGGACACGTTGTGAAGAAGTTTTTACACCGACTTTGACGGATTCGAAACGCTTACCGATATGAGTCAGGGCGCATATGATGTCCATTCGAGGTGTTTGCCACTCAGTTTCACTCTGTGAATTTTATTCGCATGAATGGAGAGTTGGGACACATTGTGAGGTAGTTTTAACACCGACTCAGACGGATTCGAAACGCATACCGATATCAGTTAGGGCGCATATGAAGTCCATTCGGGAAGTTTGTCACTCAGTTTCACTCTGTGAGTTTTGTTCGCACGAATGGAGAGTTGGCACACGTCGTGAGGAATTTTTAACACCGACTCGGACGGATTCAAAACGCTTACCAATATGAGTTAGGGCGCATATGAAGTCCATTTGTGGTGTTTGCCACTCAGTTTCACTGTGTGACTTTTGTTCGGACGAATAGAGTATGAAGTGCAGGTTGGGACACGTCGTGAGGAAGTATTAGCACCACTCGGACGGATTCGAAATGCTTACCGATATGAGTTAGGGCGCATATGAAGTACATTCGGGGTGTTTGTCACTCAGTTTCACTCTGTGTCTTTTGTTCGCACGAATGGAGCCTGTAGTGCAGGTTGGGACACGTCGTGAGGAAGGTTTTACACCGACTCGGATGGATTCGAAACGCTTACCGATATGAGTTAGGGCGCATATGAAGTCCATTCGGGATGTTTGTCACTCGGTTTCACTCTGTGACTTTTGTTCGCACAAAAGGAGCCTGCAGTGCAGGTAGGGACACGCCGTGAGGATGTTTTTACTCCGACTCGGACGGATTCGAAGCGCTTACCGATATGAGTTAGGGCGCATATGAAGTCCATTCGTGGTGTTTCTTACTTAGTTTCACTCTGTGACTTTTGTTCGCACGAATGGAGTGTGATGTGCAGGTTGGGACACGTCGTGAGGAAGTTTTAGCACCACTCTGACGGATTCGAAACGCTTACCGATATGAGTTAGCGCGCATATAAAGTCCATTCGGTGTGTTTATCACTCAGTTTCACTCTGTGACTTTTGTTCGCACGAATGGAGTGTGCAGAGCAAGTTGGGACATGTCGTGAGGAATTTTTGACACCGACTCGAACGTATTCGAAATGCTTACCGATATGAGTTAGGGCGCATATGAAGTCTATTCGGGGTGTTTGTCACTCAGTTTCTCTCTGTGAGTTTTGTTCGCACGAATGGAGAGTTGGCACACATCGTGAGGAATTTTTAACACCGACTCGGACGTATTTGAAACGCTTACTGATATGAGTTAGGGCGCATATGAAGTCCATTCGGGGTGTTTCTCACTCTGTGACTCTTGTTCGCACGAATGGAGTGTGTAGTGCAGGTTGGGACATGTCGTGAGGAAGTTTTCACACCACTCTGACGGATTCGAAACGCTTACCGATATGAGTTAGGGCGCATATGAAGTCCATTCGGGGTGTTTGTCACTCAGTTTCACTTTGTGAGTTTTGTTCGCATGAATGGAGTTTGATGTGAAGTTGTGTCCCGATCTTTCGATGAGAGCGATAACTATCGATTTGGTGGAACCGACTTTGACGATCCGACTACAACGTACAATGTTATTGATCTTGCCCTGGGCTCGATCAACCTGAACAAGTGGTTCAATTCCTGCAAGCAACTGAAGAACAAGCAAGAGCAATAGTAAAAGCAATCTGAAATTGCAAATAAAATTGAAGGCAAAAATCAAGGTGGGGTTCTATTGAGAATCCTGACAAGGTGGCTGTCCAGCACAACTTGAAGAAACAGAGTTTCCACTTGGCTAAACTAATCAAACAAAACCCCAAGTGTCTAAAGCGGCGGCTACTGAGTTTATAAGAGGGATGGATATGAAAGGGACATGCTAGGGTTGTGTGCAGCCAAGGGGGGGCGCACACAACTTGGGCTTGGGCCCCCACACGCTTACAAGGCCCGAAACATCCCAAAACAGTATTGTAGTGTATTGTTTTGATGATTCTGGTTGATCTATGATGAATCTGGAGCTGGAATTAGATCCATTGGAAAGATCTCATTGTAATCTTTCAATCAAGTCCAAGATCTCCCAAATTGGAGTCCGTATACAAAAGTTATTCATATTTGAAGTCGGTGCTGTCTCCGTAGGCTGAATTGGATTCGAGAACGTGATGGATTTGATTTCTCTCTCTTCTTGGCCTGTGGATGACGTGTTGGAGTTGGCACAACCAAATGTGGTCATATCCGTAGTAGTGATGTCCTCATCATCCTCCCTTTCTTGAATTTGAGTCGTCCTCGACTCATGCCCATCTTTTAGCTTGTCCTCAACAAAAAATATTCTCATCTGAAAATCATCCACATATCTCAATATTTCTTTCCAGCATATAAAGGCATGTTGAAAGCTTGCACTCTTTGATGCTTCCTCCCCTCCGTGAAGGAAAGCCATCCTAGTAGATGTAGATGATCCAGAGGATGTCGTGAAGTGTCGCCAAATTGATATAGCGTTGATCATATCGAGGACGAGGATGGTCTCATCATTCTCCCTTTCTTGAATTGGAGTCGTCCTCGACTCCATCACATTCTCCTGCAAAATGTTAGTAGCGAGAAAGAGCAAAGCAACATGCATATCTTTTGTGATCAAATCAATGGCTCGTGAATCACAATCACCCAAACAATCCCTTTCTTGAAAATTATCATATAGATTATAACCAACAGTAGGGGAACTTGATATGATATTATAATTATCTAATTGATCACAATGTTGCATAGGACATAGAGGTTTCAGAACTGAACAAATGTATACTCTATGCACTTTGTACTCTCCTTTATCATTATGTTTTCCAACAACATGAAAAATATTTCGTGATAACCATGGCAAATCAGAATTCACAAAAATCTTCTCCTTGAAACTATCTAGATCACACAGAACATCAAATTCAATGTAACCTAAAGTATTTAAAGAAGACATCAATTTAAGCTCATCTTCTTCCCTGGCAATGTGAACGACATGTTTATGTTCAGCGCAATTGTTTAGTTCAAATATAAATGTTTCATGTTCATTCACAACTTGTGGCGTGGATATAAGTGAAGCATTATCACAAAACTCTTCTTTACCACTAGGAATAGCATGCAAATCAGCAATGGGTTCCATTAATAGTTGCTCTACGATAGCATGATTCATGGACAGTTTTGTCTCTTCAAAATGATTTTCACCATGTATACAGTCCATACCTTTGACATTACCTTCTAAATCATTCCCAATGGTTGTAGGTGCAACTTCAATTTCCAGCACTTCACATACGTATGGAGCAGCAAAGATCTCCTCTTTCGGCACATTTTCTTCTTCATCCTTCTCCCGATGGTGCTCACTTTTCTGCAAAATGTTAGCTACAACAGAAGGTGCAACAATGGGCACCTCAAATGAAGCTAAAGGCTCTTTCAAAGATTCAGCAAGCATGTTTTCAGCTCTACAAGCACATTCAACCAATTCTGAAAGACAACTATATGTTTCATCAACAAGAACATCCTGAATTTCATGATTAAGTCCATGTATGAACCTAAGCTCAGTAGCTTCTTCACATTCTTGTAAACCACAATGCAACAAACTATTTTGCAAATCATGAAAGTATTCTATTACAGTTTTAGAACCTTGTTTTAAGCATTGAGTTTGGTAAGCAAATATTCAGCAACATATTCAGGAACATAATCATAAGACTTTTCATGGCATTCCAAGTTTTAGGGTCTTTATCATGTCTAGATATATGCTTTCACCAATATACTGCATCTGACGTTAACACTTTAACTGCGGCACTAATCTTTTGGTTTTTAGATAAGTCATAGTTTGCAAATTCTTTATCTACCGCTATCTCCCCATTAATGTATGCATTAGGATCGAACTTTCCACCAAAAGTAGGCAATTCAAACTTGATTTTACCTTGTTCATCATCAGTTGATGAACCCGTGGCGATGTGTGGTGGGGCGACCGAGGCAGCGGGTCCATGCTGGCAAGCCGGGGCAGCAATGGGAACCCGTTGTGCACATAGTACACCATTGTTGTTGCTTAGGAGATGAGGCGGAGGACTGGAAGTTCCAGGGGTAGCAGCTGCAAGCATATCATCAAGTCTAGACAAAATAGTAGTAAGGGTAGTGTTAGCAACTCCCTGAGCAGTCTCAATGGACCGGAGACGGTCTTGTTGCAGCGACATTCGCTTATTAGTGTGTGGAGAATGATGCAGTGAACTCTTGTCACCTGACATGGTTAGTAGCAAAAAGGGAAAGACAAATGTTTATGTAATTCCCTATCAACTACTAGGAAGTGGAGAAAAGTCGCTCAACTCTCAAGCCTTAACTAAAGCTCTTACAAGTTCTTACCGTGTTGCAGGAGTTGTCGGCCGTTGGCGGTATCAAAAGTTCTCCCAAGCTTGGATAAAGCGATTGCCAAGGGACCGAACAAACGTAAGAGCGTAGAATATGTGGAGATGGGTAGGCTATACTTTTTCCTATACAATCTGATAATTCTAGTTATTGTAATGTTAAGTAATGACCCAAACTAGAATTCACCTGTCCTAGTTGCCGATCTCAAAGATATAAGCGAATTTCAAGGCAACTCACACGCAAAGATGATGGTACTTATGCAATCAAGAAATGAGCTATAAAATATAAGTGAGGCACCAAAAGCTCTACTGCATAAGTCGTAGAGAGACGCTAGCTTATTGCTTCAAGAATGTAAAAAGGGCACAAGATTGCTCAACAATTAATACAATTGCACAATCTAAAATAATGAACACAAATTAGGGTTTTGCTCAATGTAGTGCGATCGGCCAATATTTTATTTCTTTTTTTTCTTCTCTTTTTTTTTCTTTTGGCTCTCTCTTTTCTTTCTTTGAGTGACTTTTGGCCAACACTCAAAGTTTTGGAATCCCTAACTTGATATCACAAGATAGTATGATATGATAAATCAAGATTATGCAATGTATCAAGTAGAGCAGCCCTAAGCAATATCAAATAGCTAGTCTCAATTGGGATCAAAGTATTCGCAAAGGATGAATTGGTTCCCAAAGGTATGTACAATGATATTTTTTGCGTTTTATGGATTGTGGATGCTACTGGATGAAGAGGAACGCGGTATGCTACGCTAGCACAAAGAAAATCTACCGCGAAACCAGAAAGCTACTCGCAAGAATGGGATCATAGATAAGATTACCACTAGACGCGCAGTTGCGGAATCCTTCGTGCGTCGATGTAGTGGATCGTCCTCGCCGCAGTCGTTGCGTCGATGTAGTGGATCGTCCTCGCCTTGCCGTGGATCGCCCTCCCACGCCTTGATCGCAGCAGCGTCACCGCAGAGTCCACACGCCCGGAGATAGAACGTAAATGCGTCGGTGTGCAAGCACACTTGTCGCTCGGCGAGGGGGCGATGAGAGGAGTAGGCTAGGGTTTGAGTGAATCACTCCTAAACCGTGGGAAAGCACACCATGCGCCTCCTCCTCCCTCCTTATATAGCCACAAGATGAAACCTAAACTAGGGCCCATCGTGCTAAGCCCACGAGGTTCATTAATTACGGATCCAATCCAAATTAATGCGTCCCAGCCCATTAATTGTGTGACCCTGCAGGTTCACGTACGTTTGGACATGGATTCGAAAAACTCCTTTTCAATCCAATAGTTGGTAGCGGCTTCTTGCAAAGTATGCCAACTCCCAAACATACTATAAGCAAGTCACATACTTGTTGATCAATACAATGATATACATTCATTGGACCAATAATCATAATATTATTCATAAACATAGTCATGTTACAATCATCTAAATGATTGCCTCAAGGGCATAACACTAACAATCTCCCACTTGCACTTGAGTCAATCAATTAAGTATCTAATACCAATAGACCTTGTGTGCGCCTCATGCTTAGGCTGTGGCAGTGGCTTTGTCAACGGATCGGCCACATTGGCTTCCGTATGTACTTTGCATATTCTCACGTCACCTCTATCCACAATCTCGCTAATAAGGTGAAAGCGACGGAGTATGTGTTTAAACTTCTGATGTGATCTAGGCTCTTTTGCTTGTGCAATGGCACCACTATTATCACAATAGATGTCCATTGGACTAGAGGCACTAGCGACCACACCAAGCTCTGTGATAAACTTCTTAATCCACACAGCTTCCTTTGCGGCCTCCGAAGCCGCAATGTACTCCGCTCGTCGAGAGTCGGCCACCGTGTTTTGCTTGGAACTCTTCCACCATCGCTCCTCCGTTAAGTGTAAACACAAACCCGGATTGCGATCGAAAATCATCTTTGTCAGTTTGGAAGCTTGCATCGGTGTAACCCTTTGCAACCAGATCTTCCTCACCTGATGAGGACATCACTATGTCGGATACACCCATGACCTCACCACCACCACCTCCTATGCAAGGTCCTATCACAAGGGCACGCGCACAGCAGGTAAATCAACAGGTGAACTCGTTTCTCGGGTGGTATAATTATATTTTTGAGGATATACCACTGCATAATAATGTGCTTGTGCTTACGAATCATGGCTTAGAGCTGCAAGGACGTCATTCCTCATCACTACAAGCTATAGTACAAGTTATTCCCGAGAAGGAAGCCAAAACGTCCACCCAGGAGCAGTCCACCTTCCACTGGCCATAACTATTGCATACAGAGTCCGTTCGGGATGAGTGAGTACTTGATTAAAAGATAAATTCGTGCTCTTTCCAACGGATCTGGCCTCATCATCAAATTCCACTCGAGCTGGCCACAGCAGTCAAAATAGTGCGACGGTCTCTGTCTTTTCGGGTGCTGTGCCACCATAATTTTGGGCTGAGTTCCCGTGTAATTAAAGTGGCGTGAGACCAACTCCTAGCAGCCATCCTTGGCTATATATATTGGACAAGCCCCTATCTATCTCCTTAGGTTTTGATTTGAGAATAGTTACCCATGTGTGGAACTTTATCCTTGTTCTCCTGACTCGGCTAGAGCAGCAGTAAACAAGTTTCGAAACCTCAACTTGAGTGTGTGCTTTATCCTTGTTCTTGCTAGTTCTTCGATTGCTCGCAAGGATAGACCTTCGTGGTCAGGTCATCCGTGTTCTTGGCATGGTTGATAACGACGAGGAGTGTGGTTTAGCGATTGCAGGCGCTTATCCTTGTGTGGTTCGTAGCCGGATCGTCAAAGTCATCCTCCGCCAAATCGAAGTTATCCCCTCACCGGAAGATCGGGCCGTCTTGTGCGCATCATCACCTCCAAAAACAAGGAACATACCCTTAGTTCTTCTCAAGTACTTTAGGATATTTTTTACGTCTATCCAATGACCATCACCAGGATCCGCTTGGTATCTGCTCGTGACACTTAGAGCATATGAGACATCTGGGCGTGTACAGATCATGGCATACATAATAGACCCAATAGCTGAAGCATATGGAATCTTGCTCATCCTGTCCCGCTCATCATATGTCAAAGGACACTGATTCTTGCAGAGACTGATACCATGTGACATTGGCATGAAACCTCTCTTGGATTCATGTATATTGAACCTTTTCAATATCTTGTCAATGTACGTTTCCTGACTTAATCCAATTAACCTTTTTGATCTATCTCTATAGATTTTTATTGCCCAAGATATAGCATGCTTCTCCCAAGTCCTTCATTGAGAAACTCCTTTTCAATGAAGTCTTAACATCTTCAAGTATAGGAATGTCATTCCCGATTAATAATATGTCATCCACATAAAAATCAGAAATACAAGTGCGCTCCCACTAGACTTCTTGTAAACACAAGGCTCTTCTTCATTTTTGATAAAGTCAAAACCTTTGACTACTTCATCAAAACGAATGTTCCAACTCCGAGATGCTTGCTTTAACCCATAAATGGATCTTTGAAGCTTGCATACCCTTTTAGCATATTTAGGATCAACAAAACCTTGAGGTTGTATCATGTATACATCCTCAGAAAGATTCCCATTAAGGAAGGCTGTTTTGACATCCATTTGCCATATTTCATAATCAAAATATGCAGCAATAGCTAAAATGATCCGGACAGACTTGAGCATGGCTACCGGTGAGAAAGTTTCATCATAGTCAACTCCTTGAACTTGTTTGAAACCCTTTGCCACCAACCGTGCCTTATAGATCTGAACATTTCCATCTCGTCTATCTTTTCTTGAAAATCCATTTGCACTCAATGGTTTTACACCATCGAGAGAGTCGACCAAGTTCCAAACTTGATTGTCATGCATGGATTGAATTTGGATCTCATGGCTTCAAGCCATCTTTGAGTTTGGGTCCATCATTGCTTCTTCATAAGTCGTGGGCTCATCATTGTCCAACAATAATATGACACTCTCATATCTTATAGGTACATGGCGTGGCCTCCCGACCCACGTGGGTGGAGTCTCTTCCACAGTTGTACAATACTTTGTACATCTTGTGAAGGTTCGATGGTAGCTTTAACATATTCATGTGATTCTCGAACTTCATCAAGATACACATCACTCCTACTGATTTCTTTTGAAAGAAACTCTTTCTCCAAAAGACACCATTTCGAGCAACAAAACTTTGTTCTCGTTTCTTTTGTAAAAGTAATATCCTTTTGTTTCTTTAGGATACCCCACAAAAAGCATTTTTCGATTTAGGTGCGAGTTTATCGATTGTAAGCGTTTTACATAAGCCTCACATCCCCATATCTTGAGAAATGACAACATGGGTCTTCTCCCGATCCATATCTCATATGGCGTCTTCTCAACGGATTTTGATGGGACCCTATTAAAAGTGAACGCCTTTGTCTCTAGAGCGAAACCCGGAAGGATAATGGCGGATCTGTTTGGTGATCATGGACCGAACCATATCTAATAAAGTTCGATTCGTCGTTCGGACACGCCATTCCATTGAGGCATTCTGGCGGAGTAAGTTGCGAACGATTCCACATTGCTTTAGATGATCACCAAACTCTTGGCTCAAGTATTCGCCACCACGATCGGATCGTAAGTGTTTTATTGTTTTGCCAAGTTGATTTTGTACTTCGTTCAAACTCTTTGAACCTTTCAAAGTTTCAGATTTATTCCTCATTAAATAGATATATCCATATCTATCAAGTCAACAGTAAAAGTTACAAAAGCATGAAACCCACCCCTAGCAATCGAGCTCATTGGTCCACATACATCTGTATGTACTAGGGCCAATAATTCACTTGCTCTCTCACTAAAACCTGTGAAAGGGGCTTTTGTCATCTTGCCAAGTAAACAAGATTCACATGTTTCAAATGATTCAAAATCAAATGAGGTTAGAAGTCCATCACCATTGAGCTTCTTCATGCGCTTCTCATTTATATGACCTAAGTGACAATGCTACAAAAAGTTAGGGTTCAAAACATTAGGCCGGTGCCTTTTTACATTAATATTATAGACAGGTTTTTCTTCGAGTTCAAGGACGTACAACCCATCCACCATGGGGCAACGACCATAATACATATCATTCAAAAATATCGAACAAACAAAGTTCTTTATTCTGAAATCATAACCTTCATGTTCCAAACAAGAAGATGAAATAATGTTTCTACTCAAAGATGGAACAAAATAACAATTATTAAGTTCTAAAACTAATCTTGAAGGCAAATGCAATGGGTATGTGCCAACGGCAAGACTAGCAACTCTTGCTTTATTCCCCACGCGAAGATCCACTTCTCCTTTTGCCAAGTCTCTACTCTTTATCAGCCCCTGCAACGAATTGCAAATGTGAGCAACCGAACCGGTATCATATACCCATGAGCTGAGTGAAGAAGTAGCAAGATTAATTTCTATAACTTTAATACCTGAAGTGGAAACCACATTTCCATTCTTCTTATCTGCCAGGTACTTTTCGCAGTTCCGTTTCCAATGCCCTGATTTCTTGCAATAAAAGCATTGGATATCAGGTTGAGGACCAACTTTAAGCTTTTGAAGCTTAGTTTTGAGGCTTGCGATCTCATCTTGAGCCTTGCCCTTGCCCTTGCCCTTGCTCTTTCCCGTTCCCCCAGCCTTAGCCTTCCTCTTTTTGAAAGCAGTTGTTTTCAACCATCATCACATGATTGGGTTTTTCTTAATGCTTTCTCGCAGCCTTGAGCATCCCATGTAGCTCGGTTAGGCTCTTCTCCATGCTATTCATATGAAAATTCATAATGAATGGCTCAAAGCTCTAAGGCAGAGACTGGAGAATAACATCTGTGGCCAAACCAAGGCTAAGGGGAAACTCAAGTTTTCCAATCTCCCAATGTAACCAATCATCTTGATCACATGAGGATCGACCGGATCGCCTTCACCGACTTACAAGCAAATAAAAGCTTTGAGATACCATACCTCTCAGCTCTTGCTTGATTCCCAAACATGCCCTTCAAGCCCACAATCGTATTGTAAGCATCTGGTCCTCATATTGCTTTTGGAGCTCAGAGTCCATGGTGACTAGCATGAGACGGTGACCTCTCTGAAGCATTAACATGCTTTTCATATTCAACGTTCAAATTGCGGGCAAGATTTTAATTTGGTTCATCAGAATTGGATTCTCTAGAACATAGTCCTTCTTTTCATGCTTGAGAACAATTCTCAAAGTTGCGATACCAATCAACAAAATTAGTTCCATTCAGTTTTCCCTTTCCAAAACCGATCTCAAAGCAAAACCGGTGTAGCAGAGTAGGAGAAGGTGCCATTGAACTACAACAAAAACATGCAAAGATTCTAAGCACTATGTTTATGTAAAACTTTTATTAAACTTTTAATTAAAGACATTTCTATTTTATGTCCCTTTATAGACACATAGTGAGTATTCAAGATCCATATTCATCAAACACTAGTGAGCTTTGGCATCTTTGCTAGAAATTTAATAACATAGGTAAGCAACACCATTGCTAATTACATCATATGTAACTCTTGTTTGTTGAGTATGAAAACAAGTAATGAATGCCTCCATCAACTTGACTCATGGCCAGTCAACCTGCCCCAAGGGCTCACATGAGGAGGAGCACTTCCGTATTCGGTGCCAATTAAGAAACCCGCCTCATGTGTGTTTTCCTAGACACCACTTGTCTTGTATAGGTTCCTTCATTATCAAATCAAATCCCAACCACTTATGTCCTCAAGCCCAAAACCGTTTTGATAGCTTGATTAAATCTACCATTGTTATGCGTGATGTGTCCAACACATCCCTATCATCTATTGAGATAGCCATTGATATACTACTTTGGCAGTCATATCAATAACGATCTAAATTTTTGATAGGTGCAACAATTGGATGGACAATTTGATTTAAAAATTTTAACTATAGGGATGAACAAAGATTACTATGAACATGGCATCACGTGCAATGGGCATAAAGAAAATAGCAAGAATTAAACACACATCCACAGAAAATCTAAATAAGCTGTGAAATAGCATGGCCCTTAGCATTAAGATCTCCATCATCATGCTTGTTTGTTCACCTAACCACCTTGCTTGATTTGTTCACCTAGCCATCTTGCTTGATACCATCGTCTTCATCATTATGGATGCAACTCCTTACAACTTTTGATAATGAATTTTACATGAGGGTTTGAAGCATCACAAGTCGACACGCAGGTTGTTATACAATTTAAATAGCCTTATGGCTTGACACGGCACGCAGGCCATGTGGAAATTACATGCATCACATACACATAGGCCATACCATTTCATATAATTCCTGCAAAACGAGTTAAACAAAAGCAACCCTACGACTGGGGTCCGAGGGGCGCCCTTTGAAATTTTTTAGAGGCATGTCTTCGACATTGGAAAACACCTCAAAATTTCCACGGATCAACAGATTGACCCAATCCGATCTAACATGATTGGCTTGGTCCCATATGGATACGTTTCAGAAACCCTGATGGCGGTAACCCGATCGGTAAGGGTAACGTCGTACCATGAACGGACTCACCCAAATCAAGATTGAGTCGGTTTGCACTTTCCTCAAACCCTAAACCGATCGATCTCATCGATGGCTGCCGTCACCAATTCATCACATGAACTGGCTGAACATGTAATAGATCCAATCTACTAACCTTACACATCATATGTGCAACATCTAGATCACAAAACTATACGAGATGGCTCTGATACCACTGAAGAGGAACGCGGTATGCTACGCTAGCACAAAAAAAATCTACCGCGAATCCAGAAAGCTACTCGCAAGAAGGGGATCATAGATAAGATTACCACTAGACGCGCAGTTGCGGAATCCTTCGCGCGTCGATGTAGTGGATCGTCCTCGCCGCAGTCATTGCGTCGATATAGTGGATCGTCCTCGCCTTGCCATGGATCGTCCTTCCACGCCGCAGTCGCAGCAGCGTCACCGTAGTAGTCCACACGTCCAGAGATGGAACGCCGAGCGTCGGTGTGCAAGCACCTGGTCGCTCGGCAGGGGCAGCGAGAGGAGTAGGCTAGGGTTTGAGTGAATCACTCCTAAACCGTGGGAAAGCACACCTGCGCCTCCCTCCTCCCTCCTTATATAGCCACAAGATGAAACCTAAACTAGGGCCCATCAGCGTGCTAAGCCCACGAGGTTCATTAATTACGGATCAATCCAAATTAATGCGCCCCACCATTAAGTGTGCGACCTGCGAGTTCACGACGTTTGGACATGGATTGAAAAACTCCTTTTCAATCCAATAGTTGGTAGCGCTTCTTGCAAAATATGCCAACTCCCAAACATACTATGATCAAATCGGACATAACCTATCAAAAGTACTCATGCAATAATCCCTTTGCCAAGTATATGAAGATTGATCTCAAGGCGAGAAGCATGTCATCCTTTGATGATTCAATCCATCTCTCGTATCCGTGATATATTAATAAGTTGTGATTGACTCCTCAATCACGGCATGGCCATGCACTTCCTTAATCATATCACATGAGTGGCCTTGTCATATATCTCCGTTTCATTGGAGTGGCAAATTCCATCTTGACTGCTCACTTCCCTCTGCACGTTTCATAGTAAACATGAAAGCTACCTTTATAACTATCCGGTTAGGAAGTAGTGTTTGATAGCCCCAAGGAAAACTATTACACATGTAGGGAATATGACAATCTCAAGTCTAAGGATCATACATCTACTAGGTATGAGATACACTGATGACACATAAGAATGAAACATTCTCGCAGTGTCCCATTGCGGGTCTATCTAACCCATGTTTTTCAACATGCGTCCACAATGTATAGATGATATCTCCATATCCTATGATCTATAAAGCATGATCATCGATCACTACATGTGCTGATCTATTCATCGTTGTCCTATACGATGAAATCCGATCAGAGATATTTATCGAATTACATCATTAAGTAAGGAGCTTCATAAGCAAGTCACATACTTGTTGATCAATACAATGATATACATTCATTGGACCAATAATCATAATATTATTCATAAACATAGTCATGTTACAATCATCTAAATGATTGCCTCAAGGGCATAACACTAACACTGGACTCAACCAACTCAAAGGAATAAAGATAGAACACGAATTGAAGCAAGATACCCAAATTCAATGTTTCTAGGGCAGCAGATTTGTCGCATAGATTAAAGCTTCAAAACGACCGAATTTAGAAGGTTCACTATGGAAAGAATTGAAGCTTATGTCCTCAGCTTTCAAAAGAGTACAAGAACATGAAATTTGGAGCTCGGGTGTGAAAGTTATGGCTCAAAAACCGAACAGCACAGAAAACCCCCAATTTCAGCCTGCGAGACCGATTCCGAATACGAATTAAATTCGGTTTGAAGGAGTCCGAAACACAAAGGACACCCATAAACGATTTTGTAGAGGACTCTTCAAGGATTCAGGAAAGTATAATAACTTCCCAATCAGAGTTAGAATGTGAGAATTATGATCAAAATACCGAACCGATCTGGATTGGAAGTACAACTTACTTCACCAACTTTGACGTGCAGATTAACCAGATTTGGCTCTAGAATTAGAGTCCATGCCCAACTAGGTTTTTGTAGAGATCGTTTCCAGGTTTTAGGAAAGTGCAAAAAAACTAGAATCCGAGCTCGTATGTGATAGTTATGAACAAAACAGTACTGGACAGATTGAAAGAAAAGCAACGCGAAGGGAAAAAAACGATCAGCAACTAAAACAAGGACTCTAATGGATCAAAACCTGACAAAACTCACTAAAATACCAGATTGAATCTAAAGGTTGAATTTTTGTGGAGTAATTTTCAATTTAGGACAGAAAACAAAAACTAATCTACGGTACAGAATCTCTCACCGAGCAACTTGAAGCTCCGATACCACCTGATGCGAGGTTGTGTCCCGATCTTTCGATGAGAGCGATAACTATCGATTTGGTGGAACCGATTTTGACGATCCGACTACAACGTACGATGACGATGTGCCTTAGCAATTGCTAAACCAACTCCGGAGTGTTATTGATCTTGCCCTGGGCACGATCAACCTGAACACGAGGTTCAATTCCTGCAAGCAACCGAAGAACAAGCAAGAACAATAGTAAAAGCAATCTGAAATTGCAAATAAGAATTGAAGGCAAAAATCAAGGTGGGGTTCTATTGAGAATCTTGACAAGGTGGCTGTCCAGCACAACTTGAAGAAACAAAGTTTGCACTTGGCTAAACTAATCAAACAAAACCCCAAGTGTCTAAAGCGGCGGCTACTGAGTTTATAAGAGGGATGGATGTGAAAGGGACGTCCTAGGGTTGTGTGCAGCCAAGGGGGGCGCACACAACTTGGGCTTGGGCCCCCACACGCTTACAAGGCCCGAAACAGCCCAAAACAGTATTGTAGTGTATTGTTTTGATGATTCTGATTGATTTACGATGAATCTGGAGTTGCAATTAGATCTATTGGAAAGATCTCATTGTAATCTTTCAATCAAGTCCAATATCTCCCAAATTGGAGTCTGTATACAAAAGTTATTCATATTTGAAGTCGGTGCTGTCTCCGGAGGCCGAATTGGATTCCAGAATGTGATGGATTTGATTTCTCTCTCTTCTTGGCCCGTGGATGACGTGTTGGAGTTGGCACAACCAAATGTGGTCATATCCGTAGTAGTGATGTCCTCATCAGAGTGTGAAGTGCTGGTTGGGATACGTCGTGAGGAATTTTTAACACCGACTCGAACGTATTCGAAACGCTTACTGATATGAGTTAGGGCGCATGTGAAGTCCATTCGGGGTGTTTGCCACTCAGTTTCACTATGTGTCTTCTGTTCGCACGAATGGAGTGTGCAGTGCAGGTTGGGACACGTCGTTAGGAAGTTTTAGCACGCTCGAACGGATTCCAAACGCTTACCGACATGAGATAGGGAGCATATGAAATCCATATGGGGTGTTTGTCGCTCAGTTTCACTCTGTGACTTTTGGTTGCACGAATGGAGCCTGCAGTGCAGGATGGGACACGTCGTGAGGAAGTTTTTACACCAACTCGGACGGATTCGAAACGCTTACCGATATGAGTTAGGGCGCATATGAAGTCTATTCGGGGTGTTTCTCACTCAGTTTCACTCTGTGACTTTTGTTCGCACGAATGGAGTGTGCAGTGCAGGTTGGGAAACGTCATGAGGAATTTTTAACACCGACTCGGACGTATTCGAAACGCTTACTGATATGAGTTAGGGCGCATATGAAGTCCGTTCGTGGTGTTTCTCATTCAGTTTCACTCTGTGAGTTTTGTTCGCACGAATGTAGTGTGCAGTGCAGGTTTGGACACGTCGTGAGGAAGTTTTAGCACCACTCTGACAGATTCGAAACGCTTACCGATAACAGTTAAGGCGCATATGAAGTCCTTTCGGGGTGTTTGTCACTCAATTTCACTCTGTGACTTTTGTTTGCACGTGTCCCAACCTGCAGTGCAGGTTGGGACACGTTGTGATGAAGTTTTTACACCGACTTTGACGGATTCGAAATGCTTACCCATATGAGTTAGGGAGCAGATGAAGTCCATTCGGTGTGTTTGCCACTCAGTTTCACTCTATGAGTTTTGTTCGCACGAATGGAGTGTGCAGTGCAGGATGGGACACGTCGTGAGGAAGTTTTAGCACCACTCGGACGGATTCGAAACGCTTACCGATATGGGTTAGGGCTCATATGAATCCATTCAGGGTGTTTGTCACTCAGTTTCACTATGTGACTTTTGTTCTCACGAATAGAGCCTGCAGTGCATGCAGGTAGGGACACATCGTGAGGAAGTTTTAGCACCACTCGGACGGATTCGAAACGCTTACCGATATAAGTTAGAGCGCATATGAAGTCCATTCGGGTTGTTTTTCACTCAGTTTCACTATGTGACTTTTGTTCTCACGGATAGAGCCTACAGTGCATGCAGGTAGGGACACGTCGTGAGGAACGTTTAGCACCACTCGGACGGATTCGAAATGCTTACCGATATGAGTTAGAGCGCATATGAAGTCCATTCGGGGTGTTTTTCACTCAGTTTCACTCTGTGACTTTTGTTCGCATGAATGGAGCGTGAAGTTTAGGTTGGGACACGTCGTGGGGATGTTTTTACACCGACTCGGACGGATTCGAAACGCTTACCGATATTTGTTAGGGCGCATATGAAGTCCATTCGGGGTGTTTCTCACTCAGTTTCACTCTGTGACTTTTGTTCTCACGAATGGAGCATGTAGTGCAGGTAGGGACACGTCGTGAGGAAGTTTTTACACCGACTCGGATGGATTCAAAACGCTTACCAATATGAGTTAGGGCGCATATGAAGTCCATTCGGGGTGTTTTTCACTCAGTTTCACTCTGTGACTTTCGTTCGCACGAATGGAATGTGAAGTGCAGTTTGGGACACGTCGTGAGGAAGTTTTAGCACCACTCTGACGGATTCGAAACACTTACCGATATGAGTTAGGGCGCATATGAAGTCCATTCGGGTTGTTTGTCACTCAGTTTCACTCTGTGACTTTAATTCGCACGAATGGAGTGTGCAGTACAGGTTGGGTCACGTCGTGAGGAATTTTTAACACCGACTCGGACGTATTCGAAACGCTTACCGATATGAGTTATGGCGCATATGAAGTCCATTCGGGGTGTTTGCCACTCAGTTTCACTCTGTGCCTTTTGTTCGCACGAATGGAGTGTGAAGTGCAGGCTGGGACACATCGTGAGGAAGTTTTAGCACCACTCTGAAGGATTCGAAACACTTACTGATATCAGTTAGGGCGCATATGAACTCTATTCGGGGTGTTTGTCACTCAGTTTCACTCTGTGACTTTTGTTCGCACGAATGGAGCCTGCAGTGCAGGTTGGGACACGTCGTGAGGAAGTTTTTACACCGACTTTGACAGATTCAAAACGCTTACCGATATGAGTTTAGGCGCATATGAAGTCCAGTCGGGGAGTTTGCCACTGCGTTTCACTCTGTGACTTTAGTTCGCATGAATGGAGCCTGCAGTGCAGCTAGGGACACGTCGTGAGGAAGTTTTTACACCGACTCGGACGGATTCAAAACGATTACCGATATGAGTTAGGGCGCATATGAAGTCTATTCGGGGTGTTTCTCACTAGGTTTCACTCTGTTACTTTTGTTCGCACGAATGAAGTCTCCAGTGCAGGTTGGGACACGTCGTGAGGAATTTTCAACACCGACTCGGACGTATTCGAAACACTTACTGATATGGGTTAGGGCGCATATGAAGTCCATTCGGGGTGTTTCTCACTCAGTTTCACTCTGTGACTTTTGTTCTCATGAATTGAGTGTGCATTGTAGGTTGGGACACGTCGTGAGGAAGTTTTAGCACCACTCTGATAGATTCAAAATGCTTACTGATATGAGTTAGGGCGCATATGAAGTCCATTCGGGGTGTTTGTCACTTAGTTTCACTCTGTGACTTTCGTTCGCACGAATGGAGTGTGAAGTGCAATTCGGGACACGTCGTGAGAAATTTTTAACACCGACTCGAACGGATTCGAAACGCTTACAGATATGAGTTGGGCGCATATGAAGTCCATTCGGGGTGTTTCTCACTCTGTGACTTTTGTTCGCACGAATGGAGTGTGCAGTGCAGGTTGCGACACGTCGTGAGGAAGTGTCAGCACCACTCTGATAGATTCGAAACGCTAACCGATATGAGTTAGGGCGCATATGTAGTCCATTCGGGGTGTTTGTCACTCAGTTTCACTCTGTGACTTTTGTTCGCACGAATGGGGTGTGCAACGCTGGTTGGGACATGTCGTGAGGAATTTTTAACACCGACTCGGACCTATTCGAAATGCTTACCGATTGAGTTAGCCCCTTACAACTAACTTCTAGTTAAAGCCTTAGGAATAGGAAGAGAAGGTAGAGATTGCTTGGAACCTCTAAGACATGGCACCCCTGCCCTAGCCGCCTTTTCTTATGATGTCTCGAAAGCGGATTCTTACTAGCTCACTGGCTATAAAGGTTATCACTTGCTTTCAATCGCTCTAATGGAAAGAGGACGGACGGATGGATTAGCAAAAGGAAAGAATGAGAACAGTGCGCAAACAATTCCACCTATAGAGCTTATTTTGCTCGCAACAAAAAAAGGAGAAGAAAAGCAAAGCCTATTCTTCCCATTCGCTGGAATGAAATGACTCTATAACAAAGATAAGAACTAAAAAAAGAATTACTTCAAGGAAAGAAAAAGGAAATCCATTCACTTCTCACTTCCTCAACTCAAGAAAACTGCCTTGCGCGGACTCTTCGCTTCAATAAGAGGAATTCCCCTATTACTAGCCCCTAGCTCTTTACTCAACTACTCACCCCCACCCCTTTGGTGGGGATATTCCATAGAATGGAGTGTGAAGTGCTGGTTGGGACACGTCGTGAGGAATATTTAACACCGGCTCAGACGTATTCGAAATGCTTACCGATATGAGTTAGGGTGCATGTGAAGTCCATTCGGGGTGTTTGCCACTCACTTTCACTCCGTGTCCTTTATTCGCACGAATGTAGTGTGAAGTGCAGGTTGGGACATGTAGTTAGGAAGTTTTAGCACCACTCTAACAGATTCGAAACGCATACCGATATTAGTTATGGCGCATATAAAGTCTATTCGGGGAGTTTGTCACTCAGTTTTACTCTGTGACTTTTGTTCACACGAATGGAGTGCGCAGTGCAGGTTGGGACACGTCATGAGGAAGTTTTAGCACCACTCTGACGGATTCGAAATGCTTACCAATATCAGTTTGGGCGCATATGAAGTCTATTCGGAGTGTTTGTCACTCAGTTTCACTCTGTGACTTTTGTTCGCACGAAAGGACTGTGCAGTACAGGTTGGGACACGTCATGAGGAAGTTTTAGCACCACTCGGACGGATTCGAAACGCTTACCGATATGAGTTAGGGAGCATATGAAGTCCATTCGGGGTGTTTGTCACTCAGTTTCACTCTGTAAGTTTTGGTCGCACGAATGGAGCCTGCAGTGCAGGTAGGGGAACGTCGTGAGGATGTTTTTACACAGACTCGGACGGATTTGAAACGCTTACCGATATGAGTTAGGTCGCATATGAAGCACATTCGGGGTGTTACTCACTCGGTTTCACTCTGTGACTTTTGTTCACACGAACGTAGTATGTAGTGCAGGTTGGGACACGTCGTGAGGAACTTTTAGCACCACTCTGACGTATTTGAAACGCTTACCGATATGAGTTAGGGTGCATATGAAGTCCATTCGGGGTGTTTGTTACTCAGTTTCACTCTGTGACTTTTGTTCGCACGACTGGAGTGTGAAGTGTAGGTTGGGACACGTCGTGAGGAATTTTTAACACCGACTCGGACGTATTCGATACGCTTACCGATATTAGTTAGGGCGCATGTGAAGTCCATTCGGGGTGTTTGCCACTTAGTTTCACTCTGTTTCTTTTGTTTGCACGAATGGAATGTGCAGTTCAGGTTGGGACACGTCGTGAGGAAGTTTTAGCTCCACTCTGACAGATTCGAAACGCCTACCGATATGAGTTAGGGCGCATATGAAGTCCATTCGGGGTGTTTGTCACTCTGTTTCACTCTGTGACTTTTGTTCGCACGAATGGAGTGTGCAGTGCAGGTTCGGACACGTCGTGAGGAAGTTTTAGCACCACTCGGACGGATTCGAAACGCTTACCGATATGAGTTAGGGAGCATATGAAGTCCATTCGGGGTGTTTGTCACTCAGTTTCACTCTGTAAGTTTTGGTCGCACGAATGGAGCCTGCAGTGCAGGTAGGGGAACGTCGTGAGGATGTTTTTACACCGATTCGGACGGATTTGAAACGCTTACCGATATGAGTTAGGTCGCATATGAAGTACATTCGGGGTGTTTCTCACTCGGTTTCACTCTGTGACTTTTGTTCACACGAACGTAGTGTGTAGTAAAGGTTGGGACACGTCGTGAGGAACTTTTAGCACCACTCTGACGTATTCGAAACGCTTACCGATATGAGTTAGGGTGCATATGAAGTCCATTCGGGGTGTTTGTCACTCAGTTTCACTCGGTGACTTTTGTTCGCAAGAATGGAGTGTGAAGTGCTGGTTGGGCTGCGAGGCTGCGAGGCAGTGGTGTACACAAATCCAGGACACAGGAGCAAAAATTCTAGGCAAAACAGGAAAGGTTAAATTTTGCCGAACTTCCGAGGGCGTTTTGAGGTCCTAAACGATGTTTTTTGGAGTCGAACGAATTTTTCGAAGCCACGGGAACTCAATCAGGACTTATCAATTTTCGGATGTAGCTTTGCGTTCCGGTCGTTTTGAGTACTCGAACAGCCCAAACGGACGTCGTATGCAAACGTTATGGCAGTTTTCGTGCAGGGTGTCCGGAAGGGTTCCGAATCCACTTCAAAAGGAAAGCTTGATTCAAAACCACAGAGGCTGCAGTTTTTCCTTCTTAACCAACCCAAGCCAAACCAAAAATAGCTATACTTTCCTATTCTTCCTCCGATCCTTTCCAAACCGAAGTCAAATCGATCTGGACTTTCCGATCCCTCAAGCGAAACCAATATATGGAAGGTCTCGCTCGTAATTTTCTCCTCTTTTTTCTTCTTCTATATTTTTTTCTTCTTCTCTCTTTTTTTGTTCTTCTTCTTCTCCTTTTTTCGCTTTTTTTTCTCGCGATTGGCTTGTTGTGCGAGGCAGAAGTGCTAGCAGCGTGGCATGGGGTGGTAGGGTCGAATTCGGCAAAGGCGATAGCAAGATGCAAAGACAAGGCGAACTAAACACCAATCTAAACTAAGACCCGACAACTCAACATGACGATGCAACCGAAAATTCAACAATGCAAAATACTGATAAGAAAGATGCAAGGCACAGATGGTTTTGGACAGCAGATGATCTACTACTATTTCTTTTTTGGCCTTTTCTGGACTTTAGGTTTGAAAAAGAAATGATCTACTAACTCTCACCGATGAACCTGAAATCTGATACCACTTGATAGAGTCGGAGTGCCCGATCTTTCGGTGAGAAGATAACTTTCGATTCTGGTGGAGGTGACTCTCGCGATCCGACTACAAACGAACAGGTCGTGTGCGCCTTAGCAATCGTTGAACCAACTCCGAAGGTTATTGACCTTGTTGAGTAGCACGATCAACCTGAACACGAGGTTCAATTCCTGCGAGCAATCGAAGAACTAGCAAGAATAAGATAGAGGGAACAATGAATCTGCAATAGTAATTTGATTCAACTCAAAAGTGGGGTTCTCAAAGGCTGTTTCGCAGGTGGTCGACTGACACAACTGAAGAGCAGAGTTTGCACAATGGCTAAACTAACACAAAGAAAAACCCGCCTTACAAGAGGAACTCGGACCCAACTAAATAGATGGAGGGGGAGGTAATTTCGGCCAGCACTATGGAAGGGCCGAAATCTCCTCCCATCCTTCCATAATCTGTCTGAAATTAGATTTTATTACATGGGTCCAGCCCAAATGATGGGTGGCGTGAGACCCTTTTATTTGTTGCCATCTTCTTGACTTTCATTCCTTAGGAGAATCACAGTTCATCCACGTGCAGGATCGAGTCATCGGTCCTTGAATCATGTCGGAGGTGTGGTAGCAGTGATATGGTTGGGCCGAAGAAGTGGTGTCCTCATCATCCTCCCGTTCTTGAATCAAGTCGACCTCGACGGGATCTGCTCTTCCTCACCTACATAGGGCTTTAAATGTAACATTGAAACTAGAAGAAACACCATAGTCTGCAGGAAGGTCAAGTATATATGCATTATCATTTATTTGTTTTAAAATCTTGAAGGGTCCATCAGCACGTGGCATCAATTTGGACTTGCGCAAAGCTGGGAAACGGTCTTTTCGCAAGTGTAACCAAACCAAATCACCAGGTTGAAAGGTAACATGTTGTCGTCCTTTACTACCTGCAATTTGGTTCTTTGCATTCATGCGCTCAATGTTCTCCTTGGTCTGCTCATGCAATTGCAATATCAGATCTGCACGTTGGTTAGCATCATGATTCATGTCCTCGGAAAAGGACACAGAGATCAAATCAATTGGTGCACGAGGAATAAAGCCATAGACAATTTGGAAAGGGCACATCTTTGTGGTGGAATGGATGAACGATTGTAAGCAAATTCAATATGTGGCAAACATTCCTCCCACATTTTGATTCTTCTTTAGAACAGCCCTAAGCATGGTAGACAAAGTTCTATTAACAACCTCGGTTTGACCATCTGTTTGAGGATGACATGTAGTCTTTGAATAGTAACTTAGTGCCCAATTTGTTCCATAGAGTGCGCCAAAAATGACTAAGAAATTTTGTATCACGATCCGAGACTATCGTATTAGGAACACCATGCAAGCGAACAATTTCACGAAAGAATAAATCAAGCAACATGAGTAGCATCATCACTCTTATGACACGGTATGAAGTGAGCCATTTTGGAAAAGCGATCCACAACCACAAAAATACTATCCCTCCCTTCTTTGTTCTAGGCAATCCCAAAACAAAATCCATCGAGATATCCTCCCAAGGAGTGTTAGAACAGGAAGGGGCATGTACAAACCGTGTGGGTTAAGTGCGGACTTAGCTCGTTGACATGTGGAGCAACGAGCAACAAATCTCTCCACATCGCGTCGCATCTTTGGCCAAAAGAAGTGATCGACGGGATGTCCTCGGTCTTCTTGACACCGAAGTGCCCCATAAGTCCGCCTCAGTGTGCTTCTGTAATAGCAAAAGACGAATAGAACTATTTGGAATGCATGCTTGTTAGCACGGAACAAGAAACCATCATTCATGAAGAACTTGCCATATGTTCGCCCATCCTTACAATTCAGCAAAGACGTCCTTGAAATCGGGATCAAGAGCGCATCGCTCCTTGATGTTTGCAGCCCAAAATTCTAAAATCAAGTTGTGAGAGCATGGTGTATCGGCGAGACAAAGCATCAAGAATGACATTTTCTTTCCCTTTCTTGTGTTTGATGACATAGGAAATGACTCAATGAATTCTACCCATTTTGCATGCCGGCGATTCAGATTAGTTTGGTTTCTAATATGCTTTAAAGATTCATGATCGAATGAATAATGAACTCTCTAGGCCACAAGTAATCTTGCCATGTTTCCAAAGTTCGAACTAATGCAAATAATTCTTTGTCATAAGTTGAATAGTTCAAACTAGGACCACTCAACTTCTCTTTGAAATACGCAACCGGTTTTCCTTCTTGCAAGAACACGCCACCCAACCCAATTCCACTAGCATCGCATTCTAGTTCAAACATCTTTGTGAAATCAGGAAGCTGAAGTAAAGGAGCATGGGTCAACTTATCTTTCAAAATCGTGAAGGCCGTTTCTTGTTGCGCCCCCCAAGAGAAGGGAACACCTTTCTTTGTGAGTTCGTTGAGCGGAGCAGCGATGGTTCCAAAATCACGCACAAATCTGCGATAGAAGCCAGCAAGCCCAAGAAAACTCCTAATCTGCGTGACCGTTGATGGAGTTGGCAGTTATGTATTGCTTCAATCTTGGCTTGGTCCACTTCGATACCACGAAACAGTAACAACATAGCCAAGGAAAGACACACGATCTGTGCAGAAACTGCACTTATCCAGGTTGCCAAACAAACGTGCAGTACGTAAAGCAGTAAAAACAGCACGCAAATGATCGCGATGTTCCTCTAAAGACTTGCTGTAAATGAGTATGTCATCAAAATAGACAACCACAAATTTGCCTATGAAGACACGCAAAACTTCGTTCATAAGTCTCATGAAAGTGCTAGGTGCATTAGTTAACCCAAAAGGCATAACTAACCACTCATACAACCCGAATTTAGTTTTGAAAGCTGTTTTCCATTCATCCCCTAGCTTCATACGAATCTGATGGTATCCACTCGCAAATCAATTTTGGAGAACAAGCGAGCACCACTTAATTCATCAAGCATATCATCTAATCTGGGAAAAGATGACGATAGCGGATGGTAATGTTGTTAATGGCACGACAATCAACACACATACGCCAGGACCCATCTTTCTTGGGCACGAGGAGCACAGGAACAACACATGGGCTAAGAGATTCACGAACGTACCCCTTATCTATTAATGACTGGACTTGACGTTGAATTTCTTTTGTTTCCTCAGGATTGGTGCGGTACGGTGCGCGATTGGGCAATGATGCTCCTGGAATAAGGTCAATCTGATGTTCAATGCCCGGATAGGTGGAAGTCCGGCCGAGTGACGTCTTGTGGGAAAACATCGGAATATTCACGCAAAAGGTTAGTGACGGACGTGTGCAAAGAAGGCGGCATATCATCCAACGAAAGCAGAACACTGTGTGCACATGAGAGCAAAGCAACCAGAAGCACGAGCAAGGCAATCATCCAATTCAGCTTGAGTAGCTAGCAACACAGGAGACTTCAATTTCAAATCAGATTGAGCAAATTGATATTGGGCGTTTTGTTGCAAGAATTCTGTAGCTACAACTTGATTTTCACTTAGAGTATGCTTCTGGTTTTTCTCTCTAGTTGTCCTAGCAAGTTCATCTTTAACAATTTGTTCAGGAGTCATTGGGTGCAATACAATTTTCTTTCCTTTAAAGATGAGGGAATATTGATTAGTTCGACCAGTATGCAAAGAATCAGTATCATATTGCCAAGGTCTACCTAGTAACATGGAACATGCTTGCATAGGCACAACATCACAATCAGCATAATCATGGTACGAACCCATAGCAAAGTGAATGCGCACAGAACGTGTTACCTTCAATTTACCACTCGAATTGAGCCACTGGATGTGGTAGGGGTGGGGATGTGGTCGTGTAGGTAAAGCAAGCTTTTCCACCAAATCTGTACTAGCCAAGTTGTTGCGGCTTCCACCATCGATAATTATCTGAACGGATCGTTCCTTGACAACACCTTTGGTTTGGAAAAGATTGTGACGCTGATTGTGCTCACAGTAGCGATCCGAGTAATCGAGTACACGTTGGACCACAATACTCAAATGCTTATCGGCATCAGTAGCAGCAACATGTACTTCATGATCGAATGCAGTGTCTTGTTCTGCAACGTCAGTAGCAAGCATGGCATACGTTTCATCATCCAAATCACTAGTGAAGAATACTCACCATTATCACGTATAACCAAGACTCGCTTGTTTGGACAATCACGCATGATATGTCCATGGCCCTTACAATGGTGGCTTTGGGCGTCCTTGGTCCGTCTTGTAGAAGCAACGAAGCACCTTGTGTTGATCCACGGGTGCAGCCACTGCCGCAGAAGGTTGTGATGTGGGAGTCGGCGTCACAAAGTGTGTTGTCTATTGGTGGATGGAGACGGCGCACCGAATGGGAGCCGATGAAGGCGAAGCACTTGGAGTCCAAGAGTGAGTGCGACTGCGAAAAAGTTAGCTCGTGTTCTCGTTTGGCGACCTGCACTTCTCGTTCGACTTTGCATGCAAGATGGAACAATCGAGTAATAGAATTGTAATCCTTGTAATCAAGAATGTCACGTATCTCACGGTTCAACCCACCCAAAACCGTGCCATAGCTGCATCCTCATTCTCAACTAAACCACAACGCAACATACCAATTTGCAAGTCCGAAAGTCTCGCTCGGCGAATTGGTACCTTTGCGTAAGCGTTGTAGTTTATTAAGCATGTCACGAGCATAGTATGAGGGAACAAATCGTGTCGCATGAGTAGTTTCAAAGCTTCCTGTGTTGTGGGAATGTTATTCTGATGCGTGTGGCAGTGTTCTCTCCACCAAACAGATGCAAAGTCTGTGAATTCACTAGTGGCAGCCCTAACTTGGTTATGTGCAGGAAAAGCATGGCATGCAAACTTTTGATCAACAGCTAATTCCCATGTAAGATAAGCATCCGGATCATATTTTCCATTAAACGCAGGAATGGTTATCTTAACCTTAGCAAATGAATCATCCTGAGCACGTACCTCACGACGATGCTGCTGTCGGTACATACCATGTGGATGGGCACGTGGTTGTCGACGACCTCGAGCTGCGTTGTAGTCGTCACGCTCATCATACTCGGTATCACCTGCATAAACATCCTCAACTTGATGCGCAATGTCACCAGGTAGCCTGGCCTTGAACAACAAGAGCAAGTGTGCGTGATAGCTCCTCAAGGCGTGTCACTATTGTGGCGATTATTGTTGGTGGCGCCTTGGGCGGTCCGCATTTAAATCGAGTTGTAGTCGTTTTGATCCGAACGTCCTCAAGTTGAACAAGATGTGCACTTGTTTGTCGCATGTCCTCCTCAACGCCTTAGTATGTAGGCGCATTTGACGTTCAAAGTGTTGAATAATGCCCTAGTACGAGGAGAATGTTTGTGGTGGATTCTCGAATGCTCAAGTTCCCGCCATTGTTAGCGAAAGAAAACAGAAACAAGGGAAACACAAGTATATGTCGTGCAACTAATAGGTTGTGGTTATGTCAAGACACACCCTCACAAGCCGATATCGAACTCTTACCAATTCTTACCAAGTCACGGCTGATCGGCAACCGGCGGATGGAGATTGAATGGAGCGATTGCCGGGTGACACGAGTGCATTCATCAGAGAGGCGTGGAGCTTGGAGGTTCAAATATGTAGCAAGGATTAGCACAAGTCAAATCAGCAATGCAAGTTGAAAATTCGTTCAAAGTACTAGTCAAAATTGCTGATCCTAGCCCAAACCGATGAAAAGCTAATCAATATCAGAAGCAAAAAGGCTCAGAAAGGGGGTGGGGCTGCGAGGCAGTGGTGTACACAAATCCAGGACACAGGAGCAAAAATTCTAGGCAAAACAGGAAAGGTTAAATTTTGCCGAACTTCCGAGAGCGTTTTGAGGCCCTAAACGATGTTTTTTGGAGTCGAACGAATTTTTTGGAGCCACGAGAACTCAATCAGGACTTATCAATTTTCGGATGTAGCTTTGCGTTCCGGTCGTTTTGAGTACTCGAACAGCCCAAACGGACGTCGTATGCAAAAGTTATGTCGGATTGCGTGCAGGTATCGGAAGGGTTCGAATCCACTTCAAAAGAAAGCTTGATTCAAAACCACGAGGCTGCAGTTTTCCTTCTTAACCAACCCAAGCCAAACCAAAAATAGCTATACTTTCCCTATTCTTCCCTCTGATCCTTTCCAAACCGAAGTCAAATCGATCTGGACTTTCCTGATCCCTCAAACCGAAACCAATATATGGAAGGTCTCTGCTCAGAATTTTCTACTCTTTTTTTTTCTTCTTCTATATTTTTTTTTCTTCTTCTCTCTTTTTTTTTGTTCTTCTTCTTCTCCTTTTTTTCGTTTTTTTTTCTCCGCGATTGGCTTGTTGTGCGAGGCAGGAAGTGCTAGCAGCGTGGCATGGGGTGGTAGGGTCGGGTCGGCAAAGGCGATAGCAAGATGCAAAGGCAAGATGAACTAAACACCAATCTAAACTAAGACCAGCAACTCAACATGACGATGCAACCGAAAATTCAACAATGCAAAATACTGATAAGAAAGATGCAAGGCACAGATGGTTTTGGACAGCAGATGATCTACTACTATTTTTTTTTGGCCTTTTCTGGACTTTAGGTTTGAAAAAGAAATGATCTACTAACTCTCACCGATGAACACGAAATCGATACCACTTGATAGAGTCGGAGTGCCCGATCTTTCGGTGAGAAGATAACTTTCGATTCGGTGGAGGTGACTCTCGCGATCCGACTACAAATGAAGCAGTGTCGTGTGCGCTTTAGCAATCGTTGAACCAACTCCAAGGTTATTGACCTTCTTTGGGTAGCACGATCAACTTTGAACACGAGGTTCAATTCCTGCGAGCAATCAAGAACTAGCAAGAATAAGATAGAGGCAACAATGAATCGCAATAGTAATTTGATTCAACTCAAAAGTGGGGTTCTCAAAGGTTGTCTCTGGTGGTCGATCGACACAATCAAGAGCGAGTTTGCACAATGGCTAAACTAACACAAAGAAAACCCGCCTTACAAGAGGAACTCGGACCCAACTAAATAGATGGAGGGGAGGTAATTTCGCCAGCACTATGGAAGGGCCAAATCTCCTCCCATCCTTCCATAATCTGTCTGAAATTAGATTTTATTACATGGGTCCAGCCCAAATGATGGGTGGCGCAGCACCACTTTTATTTGTTGCCATCTTCTTGACCTTCATTCCTTAGGAGAATCACACAGTTCAGTCCACGTGCACGGGATCGAGTCATCGGTCCTTGAATCATGTCTGGAGCTGTGGTAGCAGCAGGTGATGTGGTTGGAACTGAAGAAGTGGTGTCCTCATCAAAGTCCATTCGGCGTTTTTCTCACACTGTCACTTTTGTTCGCAGGAATGGAGTGTCAGTGCAGGTTGGGACACGTCGTGAGGAAGTTTTAGAACCTCTCTGATGGATTCGAAACGCTTACCGATATGAGTTAGGGCGCATATGAAGTCCATTCAGGGTGTTTGTCACTCTTCTTCACTCTGTGACTTTTGTTCGCACGAATGGAGCTTTTAGTGCAGGTTGGGACACATCCTGAGGAAGTTTTTACACCGACTTTAACGGATTAGAAACGCTTAGCGATATTAGTTAGGGCGCATATAAAGTCTATTCGTGGTGTTTGTCACTCAGTATCACTCTGTGACTTTTGTTCGCAAGAATGGAGTGTGTAGTGCTGGTTGGGACACGTCGTGAGGAATTTTTAACACCGACTCTTACGTATTCGAAACGCTTACCGATATGAGTTAGGGCGCATGTGAAGTCAATTCGTGGTGTTTGCCACTCAGTTTCACGCTGTGTCTTTTGTTCGCACGAATCGAGTGTGCAGTGCAGGATGGGACACGTCGTGAGGAAGTTTTAGCACCACTCTGACAGATTCGAAAAGCTTACCGATATGAGTTAGGGCGCATATGAAGTCTATTCGGGGTGTTTGTCACTCAGTTTCACTCTGTGACTTTTGTTCACACGAATGGACTGTGTAGTGCAGGTTCGGACACGTCGTGAGAAATTTTTAACACCGACTCTTACGTATTCGAAACGCTTACCGATATGAGTTAGGGCGCAAATGAAGTCCATTCGGGGTGTTTCTCGCTCAGTTTCACTCTGTCACTTTTGTTCGCAGGAATGGAGTGTCAGTGCAGGTGGGACACATCGTGAGGAAGTTTTAACGCCGACTCGGACGGATTCGAAACGCTTACCGATATGAGTTAGGGCGCAAATGAAGTCCATTCGGGGTGTTTGTCACTCAGTTTCACTTTGTGACTTTTGTTCGCAAGAATGGAGTGTGAAGTTCTGGTTGGGACACTTCGTGAGGAATTTTTAACACCGACTCGGACATATTCGAAACGCTTTCCGATATGAGTTAGGGCGCACGTGAAGTCAATTCGGGTTGTTTGCCACTCAGTTTCACGCTGTGTCTTTTGTTCGCACGAATGGAGTGTGCAGTGCAGGATGGGACACGTCGTGAGGAAGTTTTAGCACCACTCTGACAGATTCGAAATGCTTACCAATATGAGTTAGGGCGCATGTGAAGTCTATTCGGGGTGTTTGTCACTTAGTTTCACTCTGTGACTTTTGTTCGCACGAATGGACTGTGCAGTGCAGGTTCGGACACGTCGAGAGGAATTTTTAACACCGACTCGGACGTATTCGAAACGCTTACCGATATGAGTTAAGGCGCATGTGAAGTCCATTCGGGGTGTTTGCCACTCCGTTTCACTTCGTGTGTTTTGTTCGCACGAATGGAGTGTGTAGTGCAGGTTGGGACACATACTGAGGAAGTTTTAGCACCACTCTAACGGATCCGAAATGCTACCGATATCAGTTAGGGCGCATATGAAGTCCAATCGGGTGTTTTTCCCTCAGTTTCACTCTGTGACTTTTGTTCGCACGAATGGAGCCTGCAGTGCAGGATGAGACACGTCGTGAGTAAGTTTTTACACCGACTTTGACGCATTCGAAACGCTTACCGATATGAGTTAGGGCGCATATGAAGTCCATTCAGAGTGTTTGCCACTCAGTTTCACTCTGTGACTTTTGTTCGCATGAATGGAGAGTTGCGACACGTTGTGAGGAAGTTTTAACACCGACTCGGACGGATTCGAAATGCTTACCGATATCAATTAGGGTGCATATGAAGTCCATTCGGGAAGTTTGTCACTCAGTTTCACTCTGTGACTTTTGTTCGCACGAATAGAGCCTGCACTGCAGGTAGGTGGTACACATCGTGAGGAACTTTATACACCGACTCGGGAGGATTCGAAACGCTTACCGATATGAGTTTGGGCGCATATGAAGTCCACTCGGGGTGTTTCTCACTCAGTTTCACTCTGTGACTTTTGTTCGCATGAATGGAGTGTGTTGTGCAGGTTGAGACACATCGTGAGGAATTTTTAAGACCAACTCGGACGTATTCGATACGCTTACCGATATGATTTAGGGTGCATATGATGTCCAATCGGGTTGTTTGTCACTCAGTTTCACTCTATGACTTTAATTCGCACGAATGGTGTGTGAAGTACAGGTTGGGACACGTCGTGAGGAATTTTTAACACAGACTCGGACGTATTCGAAACGCTTACCGATATGATTTAGGGCGCATATGAAGTCCATTCGGGGTGTTTGTCACTCAGTTTCACTCTGTAACTTTCGTTCGCACGAATGGAGCCTTCAGTGCAGGTAGGGATACGTGATGTGGAAGTTTTTACACCGAATCGGACGGATTCGAAACGCTTAACGATATGAGTTATGGCGCATATGAAGTCCATTCGGTGTGTTTCTCACTCAGTTTCGCTCTGTGACTTTGGTTCGCACGAATGGAGTGTGCAGTGCAGGTTGGGACACGTCGTGAGGAAGTTTTAGCACCACTCTGACGGATTCGAAAGGCTTACCGATATGAGTTAGGGCGCATATGAAATCCATTCGGTGTGTTTGTCACACAGTTTCACTCTTTGACTTTTGTTCGCAAGAATGGAGTGTGCTGCGCAAGATGGGACACGTCGTGAGGAATTTTTAACTCCCACTAGGTCGTATTCGAAACGCTTACATATACGAGTTAGGGCGCATATGAAATCCTTTCGGGGTGTTTGTCACTTAGTTTCACTCTGTGACTTGTGTTCGCACGAATGGAGAGTTGGCACACATCGTGAGGAATTTTGAGCATCGACTCAGACGGAATCGATACACTTACCGATATGAGTTAGGGCGCATATTAAGTCCATTCGGGGTGTTTCTCACTGAGTTTCACTCTGTGACTTTTGTTCGCACGAATGGAATGTGCTGGGCAGGTTGGGACACATCGTGAGGAAGTTTTAGCACCACTCTGACGGATTCGAAACGCTTACCGATATGAGTTAGGGCGCATATGAATCCATTCGGGGTGTTTGTCACTCAGTTTCACTCTGTGACTTTTGTTCGCACAAATGGAGTGTGCAATGCAGGTTGGGACACGTCATGAGGAATTTTTAACACCGACTCGGAAGTATTCGAAACGCTTACCGATATGAGTCAGGGCGCATGTGAAGTCCGTTCGGGGTGTTTGCTACTCCGTTTCGCTTTGTGTGTTTTGTTCGCACGAATAGAGTGTGTAGTGCAGGTTGGGACACGTACTGAGGAAGTTTTAGCACCACTCTAACGGATCCGAAATGCTTACCGATATCAGTTAGGGCGCATATGAAGTCCAATTGGGTGTTTGTCCCTCAGTTTCACTCTGTGACTTTTGTTCGCACTAATGGAGCCTGCAGTGCTGGATGGGACACGTCGTGAGTAAGTTTTTACACCGACTTTGACGCATTCGAAACGCTTACCGATATGAGTTAGGGCGCATATGAAGTCCATTCAGAGTGTTTGCCACTCAGTTTCACTCTGTGACTTTTGTTCGCATGAATGGAGAGTTGCGACACATTGTGAGGAAGTTTTAACACCAACTCGGACGGATTCAAAACGCTTACCGATATCACTTAGGGTGCATATGAAGTCCATTCGGGAAGTTTGTCGCTCAGTTTCACTCTGTGAGTTTTGTTCGCACGAATGGAGAGTTGGCACACGTCGTGAGGAATTTTTAACACCTACTCGGATGGATTCAAAACGCTTACCGATATTAGTTAGGGCGCATATGAAGTCCATTTGGGGTGTTTGCCACTCAGTTTCACTCTGTGACTTTTGTTCGGATGAATGGAGTGTGCAGTACAGGATGGGACACGTCGTGAGGATGTTTTAGCACCACTCGGACGGATTCGAAACGCTTACCGATATGAGTTAGGGCGTATATGAAGTCCTTTCGGGTGTTTGTCACTCAGTTTCACTCTGTGACTTTTGTTCGCACGATTGGAGCCTGAAGTGCAGGATGGGACACGTCGTGAGGAAGTTTTTTCACCGACTTTGACGCATTCGAAGCGCTTACCGATATGAGTTAGGGCGCATATGAAGTCCATTCAGAGTGTTTGCCACTCAGTTTCACTCTGTGACTTTTGTTCGCATGAATGGAGAGTTGCGACACATTGTGAGGAAGTTTTAACACTGACTCGGACGGATTCGAAACGCTTACCGATATCAGTTAGGTTGCATATGAAGTCCATTCGGGAAGTTTGTCACTCAGTTTCACTCTGTGAGTTTTGTTGGCACGAATGGAGAGTTGGCACATGTCGTAAGGAATTTTTAACACCTACTCGGACAGATTCGAAACGCTTACCGATATGAGTTAGGGCGCATATGAAGTCCATTCGGGGTGTTTGCTACTCAGTTTCACTCTGTGACTTTTGTTCGGACGAATCGAGTGTGTGCAATGCAGGTTGGGACACGTCGTGAAGAAGTTTTAGCACCACTCGGACGGATTCGAAATGCTTACCGATATGAGTTAGGGCGCATATGAAATCCATTCGGGGTGTTTGTCACTCAGTTTCACTCTGTGACTTTTGTTCGCATGAATAGAGCCTGCACTGCAGGTAGGTACACGTCGTGAGGAAGTTTATACACCGACTCGGGAGGATTCGAAACGCTTACCGATATGAGTTAGGGCGCATACGAAGTCCATTCGGGGTGTTTCTCACTCAGTTTCACTCTATGACTTTTGTTCGCACGAATGGAGTGTGCTGTGCAGGTTGGGACACGTCATGAGGAATTTCTAACACCGACTCGGACGTATTCGAAACGCTTACCGATATGATTTAGGTGCATATGATGTCCATTCGGGTTATTTGTCACTCAGTTTCACTCTGTAACTTTAATTCGCACGAATGGAGTGTGAAGTACAGGTTAGGACACGTCGTGACGAATTTTTAACACCGACTCGGACGTATTCGAAACTCTTACCGATATGATTTAGGGCGCATATGAAGTCTATTCGGGGTGTTTGTCACTCAGTTTCACTCTGTAACTTTTGTTCGCACGAATGGAGCCTGCAGTGCAGGTAGGGACACGTCATGTGGTAGTTTTTACACCGAATCGGACGGATTCGAAACGCTTAACGATATGAGTTAGTGCGCATATGAAGTCCATTCCGTGTGTTTCTCACTCAGTTTCGCTCTGTGACTTTGGTTCGCACGAATGGAGTGTGCAGTGCAGGTTGGGACACGTTGTGAGGAAGTTTTAGCACCACTCTGACAGATTCAAAACGCTTGACGATATGAGTTAGGGCGCAAATGAAGTCTATTCGGTATGTTTGTCACTCAGTTTCACTCTTTGACTTTTGTTCGCACGAATGGAGTGTGCAGCGCAAGATGGGACACGTCGTGAGGAATTTTTAACGCCCACTCGGACGTATTCGAAACGCTTACAGATATGAGTTAGGGCGCATATCAAGTCCATTCGGAGTGTTTGTCACTCAGTTTCACTCTGTGACTTTTCTTCGCACGAATGGAGCCTGCACTGCAGGTAGGTACACGTCGGGAGGAAGTTTATACACCGACTCGGGAGGATTCGAAAAACTTACAGATATGAGTTAGGGCGCATATGAAATCCATTCGGGGTGTTTCTCACTCAGTTTCACTCTGTTACTTTTGTTCGCACGAATGGATTGTGCTGTGCAGGTTGAGACACGTCGTGAGGAATTTTTAACACCGACTCGGACGTATTAGAAACGTTTACCGATATGATTCAGGGCGCATATGATGTCCATTCGGGATGTTTGTCACTCAGTTTTACTCTGTGACTTTAATTCGCACGAATAGAGTGTGTAGGTTGGGACACGTTGTGAGGAATTTTTAACACCGACTCGGACATGTGTGAAACGCTTACCGATATGATTTTGGGCGCATATGAAGTCAATTCGGTGTGTTTCTCACTCAGTTTCGCTCTGTGACTTTGGTTCGCACGAATGGAGTGTGCAGTGCTGGTTGGGACACGTCATGAGGAAGTTTTAGCACCACTCTGACGGATTCGAAATGCTTACCGATATGAGTTAGGGTGCATATGAAGTCCATTCTGTGTGTTTGTCACTCAGTTTCATTCTTTGACTTTTGTTCGCACGAATGGATTGTGCAGCGCAACATGGGACACGTCGTGAGGAATTTTTAACACCCACTCGGACGTATTCGAAACGGTTAGAGATATGAGTTAGGGCGCATATGAAGTCCATTCGGGGTGTTTGTCACTCAGTTTCACTCTGTGACTTTTGTTCGCACGAATGGAGAGTTGGCACACATCGTGAGGAATTTTTAGCATCGACTCAGACGGATTCGATACGCTTACCGATATGAGTTAGGGCGCATATGAAGTCCATTCGGGGTGTTTCTCACAGAGTTTCACTCTGTGACTTTTGTTCGCACGAATGGAATGTGCAGGGCAGGTTGGGACACATCGTGAGGAAGTTTTAGCACCACTCTGACGGATTCGAAACGCTTACCGATTTGTGTTTGGGCGCATATGAAGTCTATTAGGGGTGTTTGTCACTCAGTTTCACTCTGTGACTTTTGTTCGCACAAATGGAGTGTGCAGTGCAGGTTGGGAACGTCGTGAGGAATTTTTAACACCGACTCGGACGTATTCGAAACGCTTACCGATATGAGTCAGGGCGCATGTGAAGTCCATTCGGGGTGTTTGCTACTCCGTTTCACTTTGTGTGTTTTGATCGCACGAATGGAGTGTGTAGTGCAGGTTGGGACACGTACTGAGGAAGTTTTAGCACCACTCTAACGGATCCGAAATGCTTACCGATATCAGTTAGGGCGCATATGAAGTCCAATCGGGTGTTTGTCCCTCAGTTTCACTCTGTGACTTTTGTTCGCACGAATGGAGCCTGCAGTGCAGGATGGGACACGTCGTGAGTATGTTTTTACACCGACTTTGACGCATTCGGAACGCTTACCGATATGAGTTAGGTCGCATATGAAGTCCATTCAGAGTGTTTGCCACTCAGTTTCACTCTGTGACTTTTTTTTCGCATGAATGGAGAGTTGCGACACATTGTGAGGAAGTTTTAACACCGACTCGGACGGATTCAAAATGCTTACCGATATCAGTTAGGGTGCATATGAAGTCCATTCGGGAAGTTTGTCACTCAGTTTCACTCTTTGACTTTTGTTCGCACGAATGGAGCCTGCACTGCAGGTAGGTGGTACACATCGTGAGGAAGTTTATACACCGACTCGGGAGGATTCAAAACGCATACCGATATGAGTTTCGGCGCATATGAAGTCCACTCGGGGTGTTTCTCACTCAGTTTCACTCTGTGACTTTTGTTCGCATGAATGGAGTGTGTTGTGCAGGTTGAGACACGTCGTGAGGAATTTTTAACACCAACTCGGACGTATTCGATACGCTTACCGATATGATTTAGGGTGCATATGATGTCCAATCGGGTTGTTTGTCACTCAGTTTCACTCTATGACTTTAATTCGCACCAATGGTGTGCGCTGTGCATGTTGGGACACGTCGTGAGGAAGTTTTAGCACCACTCTGACGGATTCGAAAGGCTTACCGATATGAGTTAGGGCGCATATGAAATCCATTTGGTGTGTTTGTCACTCAGTTTCACTCTTTGACTTTTGTTCGCAAAAATGGAGTGTGCTGCGCAAGGTGGGACACGTCGTGAGGAATTTTTAACACCCACTCGATCGTATTCGAAATGCTTACATATACGAGTTAGGGCGCATATGAAGTCCTTTCGGGGTGTTTGTCACTTAGTTTCACTCTGTGACTTTTGTTCGCACGAATGGAGAGTTGGCACACATCGTGAGGAATTTTTAGAATCGACTCGGACGGAATCGATACGCTTACCGATATGAGTTAGGGCGCATATGAAGTCCCTTCGGGGTGTTTCTCACTGAGTTTCACTCTGTGACTTTTGTTCGCACGAATGGAATGTGCAGGGCAGGTTGGGACACATCGTGAGGAAGTTTTGCACCACTTTGATGGATTCGAAACGCTTACCGATATGAGTTAGGACGTATATGAAGTCCATTCGGGGTGTTTGTCACTCAGTTTCATTATGTGACTTTTGTTCGTACAAATGGAGTGTGCTATGCTGGTTGGGACACGTCGTGAGGAATTTTTAACATCGACTCGGACGTATTTGAAACGCTTACCGATATGAGTCAGGGCGCATGTGAAGTCCATTCGGGGTGCTTGCTACTCCGTTTCACTTTGTGTGTTTTGTTCGCACGAATGGAGTGTGTAGTGCAGGTTGGGACACGTAGTGAGGAAGTTTTAGCATCACTTTACGGATCTGAAACGCTTACCGATTTCAGTTAGGTCGCATATGAAGCCCATTCGGGTGTTTGTCATTCAGTTTCACTCTGTGACTTTTGTTCGCACGAATGGAGCCTGCAGTGCAGGATGGGACACGTCGTGAGGAAGTTTTTACACCGACTTTGACGCATTCGAAACGCTTACCGATATGAGTTAGGGCGCATATGAAGTCCATTCAGATTGTTTGCCACTCAGTTTCACTCTGTGACTTTTGTTCGCATGAATGGAGAGTTGCGACACATTGTGAGGAAGTTTTAACACCGACTCGGACGGATTCAAAACGCTTACCGATATCAGTTAGGGTGCATATGAAGTCCATTCGGGAAGTTTGTCACTCAGTTTCACTCTGTGACTTTAATTCGCACGAATGGAGTGTGAAGTCTTGTTTGTCACTCAGTTTCACTCTATGACTTTAATTCGCACGAATGGAGTGTGAAGTACTTGTTAGGACACGTCGTGGGGAATTTTTAACACCGACTCGGACGTATTCGAAACGCTTACCGATATGATTTAGGGCGCATATGAAGTCCATTCGGGGTGTTTGTCACTCAGTTTCACTCTGTAACTTTTGTTCGCACGAATGGAGCCTGCAGTGCAGGTAGGGATACGTCATGTGGAAGTTTTTACACCGAATCGGACGGATTCGAAACGCTTAACGATATTAGTTAGGGCGCATATGAAGTCCATTCGGTGTGTTTGTCACTCAGTTTCACTCTTTAACTTTTGTTCGCACGAATAGAGTGTGCTGCGCAAGATGGGACACGTCGTGAGGAATTTTTAACACCCACTCGGACGTATTCGAAACGCTTACAGATATTAGTTAGGACGCATATGAAGTCCATTCGGGGTGTTTGTCACTCAGTTTCACTCTGTGACTTTTGTTCGCACGAATGGAGAGTTGGCACACATCGTGAGGAATTTTGAGCATCGACTCAGACGGAATCGATACACTTACCGATATGAGTTAGGGCGCATATTAAGTCCATTCGGGGTGTTTCTCACTGAGTTTCACTCTGTGACTTTTGTTCGCACGAATGGAATGTGCAGGGCAGGTTGGGACACATCGTGAGGATGTTTTAGCACCACTCTGACGGATTCGAAACGCTTACAGATATGAGTTAGGGCGCATATGAAGTCCATTCGGGGTGTTTGTCACTCAGTTTCACTCTGTGACTTTTGTTCGCACAAATGGAGTGTGCAATGCAGGTTGGGACACGTCGTGAGGAATTTTTAACACCGACTCGGACGTATTCGAAGCACTTACCGATATGAGTCAGGGCGCATGTGAAGTCCATTCGGGGTGTTTGCTACTCCGTTTCGCTTTGTGTGTTTTGTTCGCACGAATGGAGTGTGTAGTGCAGGTTGGGACACGTAGTGAGGAAGTTTTAGCACCACTCTAACAGATCTGAAAGCTTACCGATATCAGTTAGGTCGCATGTGAAGTCCATTTGTGTGTTTGTCCCTCAGTTTCACTCTGTGACTTTTGTTCGCACGAATGGAGCCTGCAGTGCAGGATGGGACACGTCGTGAGTAAGTTTTTACACCGACTTTGACGCATTCGAAACGCTTACCGATATGAGTTAGGGCGCATATGAAGTCCATTCAGAGTGTTTGCCACTCAGTTTCACACTGTGACTTTAGTTCGCATGAATGGAGAGTTGCGACACATTGTGAGGAAGTTTTAACACCAACTCGGACTGATTCAAAACGCTTACCGATATCACTTAGGGTGCATATGAAGTCCATTCGGGAAGTTTGTCACTCAGTTTCACTCTGTGAGTTTTGTTCGCACGAATGGAGAGTTGGCACACGTCGTGAGGAATTTTTAACACCTACTCGGATGGATTCAAAACGCTTACCGATATGAGTTAGGGCGCATATGAAGTCCATTTGGGGTGTTTGCACTCAGTTTCACTCTGTGACATTTGTTCGGATGAATGGAGTGTGCAGTGCAGGATGGGACACGTCGTGAGGATGTTTTAGCACCAATCGGACTGATTCGAAACGCTTACCGATATGAGTTAGGGCGCATATGAAATCCATTCGGGGTGTTTGTCACTCTGTTTCACTCTGTGACTTTTGTTCGCACGAATGAAGCCTACACTGCAGGTAGGTACACGTCGAGAGCAAGATTATACACCGACTCGAGAGGATTCGAAAAGCTTACCGATATGAGTTAGGGCGCATATGAAGTCCATTCGGGGTGTTTCTAACTCAGTTTCACTCTGTGACTTTTGTTCGCACGAATGGAGTGTGCTGTGCAGGTTGGGACACGTCGTGAGGAATTTTTAACACCGACTCGGACGTATTCGAAACGTTTACCGATATGAGTCAGGGCGCATGTGAAGTCCATTCGGGGTGTTTGCTACTCCGTTTCACTTTGTGTCTTTTGTTCGCACGAATTGAGTGGGTAGTGTAGGTTGGGACCCGTAGTAAGGAAGTTTTAGCACCACTCTGCGGATCCAAAACGCTTACCGATATCAGTTAGGGCGCATATGAAGTCCTTTCGGGTGTTTGTCACTCAGTTTCACTCTGTGACTTTTGTTCGCACGATTGGAGCCTGAAGTGCAGGATGGGACACATCGTGAGGAAGTTTTTTCACCGACTTTGACGCATTCGAAACGCTTACCGATATGAGTTAGGGCGCATATGAAGTCCATTCAGAGTGTTTGCCACTCAGTTTCACTCTGTGACTTTTGTTCGCATGAATGGAGAGTTGCGACACATTGTGAGGAAGTTTTAACACCGACTCGGACGGATTCGAAACGCTTACCGATATCAGTTAGGGTGCATATGAAGTCCATTCGGGAAGTTTGTCAGTCAGTTTCACTCTGTGAGTTTTGTTGGCACGAATGGAGAGTCGGCACACGTCGTAAGGAATTTTTAACATCTACTCGGACAGATTCGAAACGTTTACCGATAAGAGTTAGGGCTCATATGAAGTCCATTCGGGGTGTTTGCCACTCAGTTTCACTCTGTGACTTTTGTTCGCACGAATGGAGCCTGCACTGCAGGTAGGTACACGTCGTGAGGAAGTTTATACACCGACTCGGGAGGATTCGAAACCCTTACCGATATGAGTTAGGGCGCATATGAAGTAAATTCGGGGTGTTTCTCACTCAGTTTCACTCTGTGACTTTTGTTCGCACGAATGGAGTGTGCTGTGCAGGTTGGGACACGTCGTGAGGAATTTTTAACACCGACTCGAACGTATTCGAAACTCTTACCGATATGATTTAGGGCGCATATGAAGTCTATTCGGGGTGTTTGTCACTCAGTTTCACTCTGTAACTTTTGTTCGCACGAATGGAGCCTGCAGTGCAGGTAGGGACACGTCATGTGGAAGTTTTTACACCGAATCGGACGGATTCGAAACGCTTAACGATATGAGTTAGGGCGCATATGAAGTCCATTCCGTGTGTTTCTCACTCAGTTTCGCTCTGTGACTTTGGTTCGCACGAATGGAGTGTGCAGTGCAGGTTGGGACACGTCGTGAGGAAGTTTTAGCACCACTCTGACGGATTCGAAACGCTTACCGATATGAGTTAGGGCGCATATGAAGTCCATTCGGTGTGTTTGTCACTCAGTTTCACTCTTTGACTTTTGTTCGCACGAATGGAGTGTGCAGCGCAAGATGGGACACGTCGTGAGGAATTTTAACACCCACTCGGACGTATTCGAAACGCTTACAGATATGAGTTAGGGCGCATATCAAGTCCATTCGGAGTGTTTGTCACTCAGTTTCACTGGGTGACTTTTGTTCGCACGAATGGAAAGTTGGCACATATCGTGAGGAATTTTTAGCATCGAATCAGACGGAATCGATACGCTTACCGATATGAGTTAGGGCGCATATGAAGTCCACTCGGGGTGTTTCTCACTGAGTTTCACTCTGTGACTTTTGTTCGCACGAATGGAATGTGCAGGGCAGGTTGGGACACATCGTGAGGAAGTTTCAGCACCACTCTGACGGATTCGAAACGCTTACCGATTTGTGTTTGGGCGCATATGAAGTCTATTAGAGGTGTTTGTCACTCGCCTCACTGTGACTTTTTTCGCACAAATGGAGTGTGCAAAGTGCAGGTTGGGACACGTCGTGAGGAATTTTTAACACCGACTCGGACGTATTCGAAACGCTTACCGATATGAGTCAGGGCGCATGTGAAGTCCATTCGGGGTGTTTGCTACTCCGTTTCACTTTGTGTGTTTTGTTCGCACGAATGGAGTGTGTAGTGCAGGTTGGGACACGTACTGAGGAAGTTTTAGCACCACTCTAACGGATCCGAAATGCTTACCGATATCAGTTAGGGCGCATATGAAGTCCAATCGGGTGTTGGTCCCTCAGTTTCACTCTGTGACTTTTGTTCGCACGAATGGAGCCTGCAGTGCAGGATGGAACACGTCGTGAGTAAGTTTTTACACCGACTTTGACGCATTCGAAACGCTTACCGATATGAGTTAGGGCACATATGAAGTCCATTCGAGTGTTTGCCACGGTCGCCACTCTGTGACTTTTGTTCGCATGAATGGAGAGTTGCGACACATTGTGAGGAAATTTTAACACCGACTCGGACGGATTCAAAACGCTCACCGATATCAGTTAGGGTGCATATGAAGTCCATTCGGGAAGTATGTCACTCGGGCCACTCTGTGACTTTTGTTCGCACGAATGGAGCCTGCACAGCAGGTAGGTACACGTCGTGAGGAAGTTTATACACCGACTCGGGAGGATTCGAAACGCTTACCGATATGAGTTAGGGCGCATATGAAGTCCATTCGGGGTGTTTCTCACTCAGTTTCACTCTACGACTTTTGTTCGCACGAATGGAGTGTGTTGTGCACGTTGGGACACGTCGTGAGGAATTTTTAACACCGACTCGGACGTATTCGAAACGCTTACCGATATGATTTAGGGTGCATATGATGTCCATTCGGGTTGTTTGTCACTCAGTTTCACTCTATGACTTTAATTCGCACGAATGGAGTGTGAAGTACTGGATAGGACACGTCGTGAGGAATTTTTAACACCGACTCGGACTTATTCGAAATGCTTACCGATATGATTTAGGGCGCATATGAAGTCCATTCGGGGTGTTTGTCACTCAGTTTCACTCTGTAACTTTTGTTCGCACGAATGGAGCCTGCAGTGCAGGTAGGGATACGTCATGTGGAAGTTTTTACACCGAATCGGACGGATTCGAAACGCTTAACGATATTAGTTAGGGCGCATATGAAGTCCATTCGGTGTGTTTGTCACTCAGTTTCACTTTTTAACTTTTGTTCGCACGAATAGAGTGTGCTGCGCAAGATGGGACACGTCGTGAGGAATTTTTAACACCCACTCGGACGTATTCGAAACGCTTACAGATATTAGTTAGGACGCATATGAAGTCCATTCGGGGTGTTTGTCACCCGCCACTCTGTGACTTTTGTTCGCACGAATGGAGAGTTGGCACACATCGTGAGGAATTTTGAGCATCGACTCAGACGGAATCGATACACTTACCGATATGAGTTAGGGCGCATATTAAGTCCATTCGGGGTGTTTCTCACTGAGTTTCACTCTGTGACTTTTGTTCGCACGAATGGAATGTGCAGGGCAGGTTGGGACACATCGTGAGGATGTTTTAGCACCACTCTGACGGATTCGAAACGCTTACAGATATGAGTTAGGGCGCATATGAAGTCCATTCGGGGTGTTTGTCACTCAGTTTCACTCTGTGACTTTTGTTCGCACAAATGGAGTGTGCAATGCAGGTTGGGACACGTCGTGAGGAATTTTTAACACCGACTCGGACGTATTCGAAACACTTACCGATATGAGTCAGGGCGCATGTGAAGTCCATTCGGGGTGTTTGCTACTCCGTTTCGCTTTGTGTGTTTTGTTCGCACGAATGGAGTGTGTAGTGCAGGTTGGGACACGTAGTGAGGAAGTTTTAGCACCACTCTAACGGATCCAAAGCTACCGATATCGAGTTAGGTCGCATGTGAAGTCCATTTGTGTGTTTGTCCCTCGCCACTCGTGACTTTTGTTCGACGAATGGAGCTGCAGTGCGTGATGGGACACGCCGTGAGTAAGTTTTACACCGAATTTGACGCATTCGAAACGCTTACCGATATGAGTTAGGGCGCATATGAAGTCCATTCAGAGTGTTTGCCACTCAGTTTCACTCTGTGACTTTTGTTCGCATGAATGGAGAGTTGCGACACATTGTGAGGAAGTTTTAACACCAACTCGGACGGATTCAAAACGCTTACCGATATCACTTAGGGTGCATATGAAGTCCATTCGGGAAGTTTGTCACTCAGTTTCACTCTGTGAGTTTTGTTCGCACGAATGGAGAGTTGGCACACGTCGTGAGGAATTTTTAACACCTACTCGGATGGATTCAAAACGCTTACCGATATGAGTTAGGGCGCATATGAAGTCCATTTGGGGTGTTTGCACTCGCCACTCTGTGACATTTGTTCGGATGAATGGAGTGTGCAGTGATGGGACACGTCGTGAGGATGTTTTAGCACCAATCGGACGGATTCGAAACGCTTACCGATATGAGTTAGGGCGCATATGAAATCCATTCGGGGTGTTTGTCACTCTGTTTCACTCTGTGACTTTTGTTCGCACGAATGAAGCCTACACTGCAGGTAGGTACACGTCGAGAGCAAGATTATACACCGACTCGAGAGGATTCGAAAAGCTTACCGATATGAGTTAGGGCGCATATGAAGTCCATTCGGGGTGTTTCTAACCCGCCACTGTGACTTTTGTTCGCACGAATGGAGTTTGCTGTGCAGGTTGGGACACGTCGTGAGGAATTTTTAACACCGACTCGGACGTATTCGAAACGTTTACCGATATGAGTCAGGGCGCATGTGAAGTCCATTCGGGGTGTTTGCTACTCCGTTTCACTTTGTGTCTTTTGTTCGCACGAATTGAGTGGGTAGTGTTGGTTGGGACCCGTAGTAAGGAAGTTTTAGCACCACTCTGCGGATCCAAAACGCTTACCGATATCAGTTAGGGCGCATATGAAGTCCTTTCGGGTGTTTGTCACTCAGTTTCACTCTGTGACTTTTGTTCGCACGATTGGAGCCTGAAGTGCAGGATGGGACACATCGTGAGGAAGTTTTTTCACCGACTTTGACGCATTCGAAACGCTTACCGATATGAGTTAGGGCGCATATGAAGTCCATTCAGAGTGTTTGCCACACGGTGGGCCACTGTGACTTTTGTTCGCATGAATGGAGAGTTGCGACACATTGTGAGGAAGTTTTAACACCGACTCGGACGGATTCGAAACGCTTAACGATATCAGTTAGGGTGCATATGAAGTCCATTCGGGAAGTTTGTCAGTCAGTTTCACTCTGTGAGTTTTGTTGGCACGAATGGAGAGTCGGCACACGTCGTAAGGAATTTTTAACATCTACTCGGACAGATTCGAAACGTTTACCGATAAGAGTTAGGGCTCATATGAAGTCCATTCGGGGTGTTTGCCACTCAGTGTCACTCTGTGACTTTTGTTCGACGAATGGAGCTCTGATCGCAGTAGGTACACGTCGTGAGGAAGTTTATACACCGACTCGGAGGATTCAAACCCTTACCGATATGAGTTAGGCGCATATGAAGTAAATTCGGGGTGTTTCTCACTCAGTTTCACTCTGTGACTTTTGTTCGCACGAATGGAGTGTGCTGTGCAGGTTGGGACACGTCGTGAGGAATTTTTAACACCGACTCGAACGTATTCAAACTCTTACCGATATGATTTAGGCGCATATGAAGTCTATTCGGGTGTTTGTCACTCGCCACTCTGAACTTTTGTTCGCAGACGAATGGAGCTCGCAGTGCGTAGGGACACGCCATGTGGAAGTTTTACACGAATCGGACGGATTCAAACGCTTAACGATATGAGTTAGGCGCATATGAAGTCCATTCGTGTGTTTCTCACTCGTTTCACTCTGTGACTTTGGTTCGCACGAATGGAGTGTGCAAGGTGTTGGGACACGCCGTGAGGAAGTTTTAGCACCACTGACGGATTCAAACGCCACCGATATGAGTTAGGCGCATATGAAGTCCATTCGGTGTGTTTGTCACCCGGCCACTCTTTGACTTTTGTTCGCACGAATGGAGTGTGCAAAGCAAGATGGGACACGTCGTGAGGAATTTTAAACACCCACTCGGACGATTCAAACGCTTACGATATGAGTTAGGCGCATATCAAGTCCATTCGAGTGTTTGTCACCCGCCACCGGGTGACTTTTGTTCGCACGAATGGAAAGTTGGCACATATCGTGAGGAATTTTTAGCATCGAATCAGACGGAATCGATACGCTTACCGATATGAGTTAGGGCGCATATGAAGTCCACTCGGGGTGTTTCTCACTGAGTTTCACTCTGTGACTTTTGTTCGCACGAATGGAATGTGCAGGGCAGGTTGGGACACATCGTGAGGAAGTTTCAGCACCACTCTGACGGATTCGAAACGCTTACCGATTTGTGTTTGGGCGCATATGAAGTCTATTAGAGGTGTTTGTCACTCAGTCTCACTCTGTGACTTTTTTTCGCACAAATGGAGTGTGCAGTGCAGGTTGGGACACGTCGTGAGGAATTTTTAACACCGACTCGGACGTATTCGAAACGCTTACCGATATGAGTCAGGGCGCATGTGAAGTCCATTCGGGGTGTTTGCTACTCCGTTTCACTTTGTGTGTTTTGTTCGCACGAATGGAGTGTGTAGTGCAGGTTGGGACACGTACTGAGGAAGTTTTAGCACCACTCTAACGGATCCGAAATGCTTACCGATATCAGTTAGGGCGCATATGAAGTCCAATCGGGTGTTGGTCCCTCAGTTTCACTCTGTGACTTTTGTTCGCACGAATGGAGCCTGCAGTGCAGGATGGAACACGTCGTGAGTAAGTTTTTACACCGACTTTGACGCATTCGAAACGCTTACCGATATGAGTTAGGGCACATATGAAGTCCATTCAGAGTGTTTGCCACTCGCCACTCGTGACTTTTGTTCGCATGAATGGAGAGTTGCGACACATTGTGAGGAAATTTTAACACCGACTTGACGGATTCAAAACGCCACCGATATGAGTTAGGTGCATATGAAGTCCATTCGGGAAGTATGTCACTCAGTTTCGCTCTGTGACTTTTGTTCGCACGAATGGAGCCTGCACAGCAGGTAGGTACACGTCGTGAGGAAGTTTATACACCGACTCGGGAGGATTCGAAACGCTTACCGATATGAGTTAGGGCGCATATGAAGTCCATTCGGGGTGTTTCTCACTCAGTTTCACTCTACGACTTTTGTTCGCACGAATGGAGTGTGTTGTGCACGTTGGGACACGTCGTGAGGAATTTTTAACACCGACTCGGACGTATTCGAAACGCTTACCGATATGATTTAGGGTGCATATGATGTCCATTCGGGTTGTTTGTCACTCGCCACTCTATGACTTTAATTCGCACGAATGGAGTGTGAAGAAATCGGATAGGACACGTCGTGAGGAATTTTTAACACCGACTCGGACTTATTCAAATGCTTACCGATATGATTTAGGCGCATATGAAGTCCATTCGGGTGTTTGTCACCCGTTTCACTCTGTGAACTTTTGTTCAAGACGAATGGAGCTGCGCAGCGGTAGGGACACGTCATGTGGAAGTTTTACACCAATCGGACGGATTCAAACGCTTAACGATATTAGTTAGGCGCATATGAAGTCCATTCGGTGTGTTTGTCACTCGTTTCACTTTTAACTTTTGTTCGCACGAATAGAGTGTGCTGCGCAAGATGGGACACGTCGTGAGGAATTTTAACACCACTCGGACGATTCAAACGCTTACGATATTAGTTAGACGCATATGAAGTCCATTCGGGTGTTTGTCACTCGTTTCACTCTGTGACTTTTGTTCGCACGAATGGAGAGTTGGCACACATCGTGAGGAATTTTGAGCATCGACTCGCACGGAATCGATACACTTACCGATATGAGTTAGGCGCATATTAAGTCCATTCGGTGTTTCTCACCGAGTTTCACTGTGACTTTTGTTCGCACGAATGGAATGTGCAGGGCAGGTTGGGACACATCGTGAGGATGTTTTAGCACCACTCTGACGGATTCGAAACGCTTACAGATATGAGTTAGGGCGCATATGAAGTCCATTCGGGGTGTTTGTCACCCGTTTCACTCTGTGACTTTTGTTCGCACAAATGGAGTGTGCAATGCGAGTTGGGACACGTCGTGAGGAATTTTTAACACCGACTCGGACGTATTCGAAACACTTACCGATATGAGTCAGGGCGCATGTGAAGTCCATTCGGGGTGTTTGCTACTCCGTTTCGCTTTGTGTGTTTTGTTCGCACGAATGGAGTGTGTAGTGCAGGTTGGGACACGAGTGAGGAAGTTTTAGCACCACTCTAACGGATCCAAAGCTTACCGATATCGTTAGGTCGCATATGAAGTCCATTTGTGTGTTTGTCCCTCGCCACTCGTGACTTTTGTTCGACGAATGGAGCTGCAGCAGCGTGATGGGACACGCCGTGAGTAAGTTTTACACCGAATTTGACGATTCAAACGCTTACCGATACGAGTTAGGGCGCATATGAAGTCCATTCAGAGTGTTTGCCACTCAGTTTCACTCTGTGACTTTTGTTCGCATGAATGGAGAGTTGCGACACATTGTGAGGAAGTTTTAACACCAACTCGGACGGATTCAAAACGCTTACCGATATCACTTAGGGTGCATATGAAGTCCATTCGGGAAGTTTGTCACCCGCCACTGTGAGTTTTGTTCGCACGAATGGAGAGTTGGCACACGTCGTGATGAATTTTTAACACCTACTCGGATGGATTCAAAACGCTTACCGATATGAGTTAGGGCGCATATGAAGTCCATTTGGGGTGTTTGCACTCAGTTTCACTCTGTGACATTTGTTCGGATGAATGGAGTGTGCAGTGCAGGATGGGACACGTCGTGAGGATGTTTTAGCACCAATCGGACGGATTCGAAACGCTTACCGATATGAGTTAGGGCGCATATGAAATCCATTCGGGGTGTTTGTCACTCTGTTTCACTCTGTGACTTTTGTTCGCACGAATGAAGCCTACACTGCAGGTAGGTACACGTCGAGAGCAAGATTATACACCGACTCGAGAGGATTCGAAAAGCTTACCGATATGAGTTAGGGCGCATATGAAGTCCATTCGGGGTGTTTCTAACTCAGTTTCACTCTGTGACTTTTGTTCGCACGAATGGAGTTTGCTGTGCAGGTTGGGACACGTCGTGAGGAATTTTTAACACCGACTCGGACGTATTCGAAACGTTTACCGATATGAGTCAGGGCGCATGTGAAGTCCATTCGGGGTGTTTGCTACTCCGTTTCACTTTGTGTCTTTTGTTCGCACGAATTGAGTGGGTAGTGTTGGTTGGGACCCGTAGTAAGGAAGTTTTAGCACCACTGCGGATCCAAACGCCACCGATATCGCTTAGGGCGCATATGAAGTCCTTTCGGTGTTTGTCACCCGGCCACTCTGTGACTTTTGTTCGCACGATTGGAGCCCAAGTGCGTGATGGGACACATCGTGAGGAAGTTTTTCACCGACTTTGACGATTCAAACGCTTACCGATATGAGTTAGGCGCATATGAAGTCCATTCGAGTGTTTGCCACTCGGTTTCACTCGTGACTTTTGTTCGCATGAATGGAGAGTTGCGACACATTGTGAGGAAGTTTTAACACCGACTCTGGACGGATTCAAACGCCACCGATATCGTTAGGGTGCATATGAAGTCCATTCGGAAGTTTGTCACCGGTTTCACTCTGTGAGTTTTGTTGGCACGAATGGAGAGTGGCACACGTCGTAAGGAATTTTTAACATCTACTCGGACAGATTCGAAACGTTTACCGATAAGAGTTAGGGCTCATATGAAGTCCATTCGGGGTGTTTGCCACTCAGTTTCACTCTGTGACTTTTGTTCGCACGAATGGAGCTCCTGCACCGCAGGTAGGTACACGTCGTGAGGAAGTTTATACACCGACTCGGGAGGATTCGAAACCCTTACCGATATGAGTTTGGGCGCATATGAAGTAAATTCGGGGTGTTTCTCACTCAGTTTCACTCTGTGACTTTTGTTCGCACGAATGGAGTGTGATGTGCAGGTTGGGACACGTCGTGAGGAATTTTTAACACCGACTCGAACGTATTCGAAACTCTTACCGATATGATTTAGGGCGCATATGAAGTCTATTCGGGGTGTTTGTCACTCGCCACTCAGAACTTTTGTTCGCACGAATGGAGCCTGCAGTGCAGGTAGGGACACGTCATGTGGAAGTTTTTACACCGAATCGGACGGATTCGAAACGCTTAACGATATGAGTTAGGGCGCATATGAAGTCCATTCCGTGTGTTTCTCACTCAGTTTCGCTCTGTGACTTTGGTTCGCACGAATGGAGTGTGCAGTGCAGGTTGGGACACGTCGTGAGGAAGTTTTAGCACCACTGACGGATTCAAACGCCACCGATATGAGTTAGGGCATATGAAGTCCATTCGGTGTGTTTGTCACTCGGTTTCACTCTTTGACTTTTGTTCGCACGAATGGAGTGTGCGGTGCAAGATGGGACACGCCGTGAGGAATTTTAAACACCCACTCGGACGTATTCGAAACGCTTACAGATATGAGTTAGGGCGCATATCAAGTCCATTCGGAGTGTTTGTCACTCAGTTTCACTGTGTGACTTTTGTTCGCACGAATGGAAAGTTGGCACATATCGTGAGGAATTTTTAGCATCGAATCAGACGGAATCGATACGCTTACCGATATGAGTTAGGGCGCATATGAAGTCCACTCGGGGTGTTTCTCACTGAGTTTCACTCTGTGACTTTTGTTCGCACGAATGGAATGTGCAGGGCAGGTTGGGACACATCGTGAGGAAGTTTCAGCACCACTCTGACGGATTCGAAACGCTTACCGATTTGTGTTTGGGCGCATATGAAGTCTATTAGAGGTGTTTGTCACTCAGTCTCACTCTGTGACTTTTTTTCGCACAAATGGAGTGTGCAGTGCAGGTTGGGACACGTCGTGAGGAATTTTTAACACCGACTCGGACGATTCAAACGCCACCGATATGAGTCGGCGCATGTGAAGTCCATTCGGGTGTTTGCTACTCCGCTTCACTTTGTGTGTTTTGTTCGCACGAATGGAGTGTGTAGTGCGTGTTGGGACACGATCGAGGAAGTTTTAGCACCACTCTAACGGATCCGAAATGCTTACCGATATCAGTTAGGGCGCATATGAAGTCCAATCGGGTGTTGGTCCCTCAGTTTCACTCTGTGACTTTTGTTCGCACGAATGGAGCCTGCAGTGCAGGATGGAACACGTCGTGAGTAAGTTTTTACACCGACTTTGACGCATTCGAAACGCTTACCGATATGAGTTAGGGCACATATGAAGTCCATTCAGAGTGTTTGCCACTCAGTTTCACTCTGTGACTTTTGTTCGCATGAATGGAGAGTTGCGACACATTGTGAGGAAATTTTAACACCGACTCGGACGGATTCAAAACGCTTACCGATATCAGTTAGGGTGCATATGAAGTCCATTCGGGAAGTATGTCACTCAGTTTCGCTCTGTGACTTTTGTTCGCACGAATGGAGCCTGCACAGCAGGTAGGTACACGTCGTGAGGAAGTTTATACACCGACTCGGGAGGATTCGAAACGCTTACCGATATGAGTTAGGGCGCATATGAAGTCCATTCGGGGTGTTTCTCACTCAGTTTCACTCTACGACTTTTGTTCGCACGAATGGAGTGTGTTGTGCACGTTGGGACACGTCGTGAGGAATTTTTAACACCGACTCGGACGTATTCGAAACGCTTACCGATATGATTTAGGTGCATATGATGTCCATTCGGTTGTTTGTCACCGTTTCACTCTATGACTTTAATTCGCACGAATGGAGTGTGAAGTAATGGATAGGACACGCCGTGAGGAATTTTTAACACCGACTTGACTTATTCAAATGCTTACCGATATGATTTAGGCGCATATGAAGTCCATTCGGGTGTTTGTCACCCGTTTCACTCTGTAACTTTTGTTCGCACGAATGGAGCCTGCAGTGCAGGTAGGGATACGTCATGTGGAAGTTTTTACACCGAATCGGACGGATTCGAAACGCTTAACGATATGAGTTAGGGCGCATATGAAGTCCATTCGGTGTGTTTCTCACTCAGTTTCGCTCTGTGACTTTGGTTCGCACGAATGGAGTGTGCGGTGCAGGTTGGGACACGTCGTGAGGACGTTTTAGCACCACTCTGACGGATTCGAAAGGCTCACCGATATGAGTTAGGGCGCATATGAAGTCCATTCGGTGTGTTTGTCACTCAGTTTCACTCTTTGACTTTTGTTCGCACGAATAGAGTGTGCTGCGCAAGATGGGACACGTCGTGAGGAATTTTTAACACCCACTCGGACGTATTCGAAACGCTTACAGATATTAATTAGGGCGCATATGAAGTCCATTCGGGGTGTTTGTCACTCAGTTCCACTCTGTGACTTTTGTTCGCACGAATGGAGAGTTGGCACACATCGTGAGGAATTTTGTGCATCGACTCAGACGGAATCGATACACTTACCGATATGAGTTAGGGCGCTTATTAAGTCCATTCGGGGTGTTTGTCACTGAGTGTCACTCTGTGACTTTTGTTCGCACGAATGGAATGTGCAGGGCAGGTTGGGACACATCGTGAGGAAGTTTTAGCACCACTCTGACGGATTCGAAACACTTACCGATATGAGTTAGGGCGCATATGAAGTCCATTCGGGGTGTTTGTCACTCAGTTTCACTCTGTGACTTTTGTTCGCACAAATGGAGTGTGCAATGCAGGTTGGGACACGTCGTGAGGAATTTTTAACACCGACTCGGACGTATTCGAAACGCTTACCGATATGAGTCAGGGCGCATGTGAAGTCCATTCGGGGTGTTTGCTACTCCGTTTCGCTTTGTGTGTTTTGTTCGCACGAATGGAGTGTGTAGTGCAGGTTGGGACACGTAGTGAGGAAGTTTTAGCACCACTCTAACAGATCTGAAACGCTTACCGATATAAGTTAGGTCGCATATGAAGTCCATTCGTGTGTTTGTCCCTCAGTTTCACTCTGTGACTTTCGTTCGCACGAATGGAGCCTGCAGTGCAGGATGGGACACGTCGTGAGTAAGTTTTTACACCGACTTTGACGCATTCGAAACGCTTACCGATATGAGTTAGGGCGCATATGAAGTCCATTCAGAGTGTTTGCCACTCAGTTTCACTCTGTGACTTTTGTTCGCATGAATGGAGAGTTGCGACACATTGTGAGGAAGTTTTAACACCGACTCGGACGGATTCAAAACGCTTACCGATATCAGTTAGGGTGCATATGAAGTCCATTCGGGAAGTTTGTCACTCAGTTTCACTCTGTGACTTTTGTTCGCACGAATGGAGCCTGCACAGCAGGTAGGTACACGTCGTGAGGAAGTTTATACACCGACTCGGGAGGATTCGAAACGCTTACCGATATGAGTTAGGGCGCATATGAAGTCCATTCGGGGTGTTTCTCACTCAGTTTCACTCTACGAGTTTTGTTCGCACGAATGGAGTGTGTTGTGCACGTTGGGACACGTCGTGAGGAATATTTAACACCGACTCGGACGTATTCGAAACGCTTACCGAAATGATTTAGGGTGCATATTATGTCCATTCGGGTTGTTTGTCACTCAGTTTCACTCTATGACTTTAATTCGCACGAATGGAGTGTGAAGTACTTGTTAGGACACGTCGTGAGGAATTTTTAACACCGACTCGGACGTATTCGAAACGCTTACCGATATGATTTAGGGCGCATATAAAGTCCATTCGGGGTGTTTGTCACCGGGCCACTCAGAACTTTTGTTCGCATGGATGGAGCTGAAGTGCGGTAGGGATACGCCATGTGGAAGTTTTACACCAATCGGACGGATTCAAACGCTTAACGATATTAGTTAGGCGCATATGAAGTCCATTCGTGTGTTTGTCACCTCAGTTTCACTCTTTAACTTTTGTTCGCACGAATAGAGTGTGTGTGCGCAAGATGGGACACGTCGTGAGGAATTTTAACACCCACTCTGACAAATTCAAACGCTTACGATATTAGTTAGACGCATATGAATTCCATTCGGGTGTTTGTCACCCGTTTCACTCTGTGACTTTTGTTCGCAAGAATGGAGAGTTGGCACACATCGTGAGGAATTTTGAGCATCGACTCAGACGGAATCGATACACTTACCGATATGAGTTAGGCGCATATTAAGTCCATTCGGGTGTTTCTCACCGAAGTTTCACTCGTGACTTTTGTTCGCACGAATGGAATGTGCAGGCAGGTTGGGACACATCGTGAGGATGTTTTAGCACCACTGATGGATTCAAACGCCATGATATGAGTTAGGCGCATATGAAGTCCATTCGGGTGTTTGTCACTCGGCCACTCTGTGACTTTTGTTTGCACAAATGGAGTGTGCAATGCAGGTTGGGACACGTCGTGAGGAATTTTTAACACCGACTCGGACGTATTCGAAACACTTACCGATATGAGTCAGGGCGCATGTGAAGTCCATTCGGGGTGTTTGCTACTCCGTTTCGCTTTGTGTGTTTTGTTCGCACGAATGGAGTGTGTAGTGCAGGTTGGGACACGTAGTGAGGAAGTTTTAGCACCACTCTAACAGATCTGAAACGCTTACCGATATCAGTTAGGTCGCATGTGAAGTCCATTTGTGTGTTTGTCCCTCGCCACTCTGTGACTTTTGTTCGACGAATGGAGCTCGCAGCAGGTGATGGGACACGCCGTGAGTAAGTTTTACACCGACTTTGACGATTCAAACGCTTACCGATATGAGTTAGGGCGCATATGAAGTCCATTCAGAGTGTTTGCCACTCAGTTTAACTCTGTGACTTTTGTTCGCATGAATGGAGAGTTGCGACACATTGTGAGGAAGTTTTAACACCAACTCGGACGGATTCAAAACGCCACCGATATCACTTAGGGTGCATATGAAGTCCATTCGGAAGTTTGTCACCGGTTTCACTCTGTAAGTTTTGTTCGCATCGAATGGAGAGTTGGCACACGCCGTGAGGAATTTTTAACACCTACCTGATGGATTCAAAACGCCACCGATATGAGTTAGGCGCATATGAAGTCCATTTGGGGTGTTTTCACCCGCACACTGTGACATTTGTTCGCATGAATGGAGTGTGCGCAAGCAGTGATGGGACACGCCGTGAGGATGTTTTAGCACCAATCGGACGGATTCAAACGCCACCGATATGAGTTAGGGCGCATATGAAATCCATTCGGGTGTTTGTCACTCGGTTTCACTCGTGACTTTTGTTCGCACGAATGAAGCCTACATCGCAGCTTAGGTACACGCCGAGAGCAAGATTATACACCGACTCGAGAGGATTCAAAAGCTACCGATATGAGTTAGGCGCATATGAAGTCCATTCGGGTGTTTCTCACCCGTTTCACTCTGTGACTTTTGTTCGCACGAATGGAGTGTGCAGTCTTTGGTTGGGACACGTCGTGAGGAATTTTAACACCGACTTGACGATTCAAACGCTTACCGATATGAGTCAGGGCGCATGTGAAGTCCATTCGGGGTGTTTGCTACTCCGTTTCACTTTGTGTCTTTTGTTCGCACGAATTGAGTGTGTAGTGTAGGTTGGGACCCGTAGTAAGGAAGTTTTAGCACCACTCTGCGGATCCAAAACGCTTACCGATATCAGTTAGGGCGCATATGAAGTCCTTTCGGGTGTTTGTCACTCAGTTTCACTCCGTGACTTTTGTTCGCACGATTGGAGCCTGAAGTGCAGGATGGGACACGTCGTGAGGAAGTTTTTTCACCGACTTTGACGCATTCGAAACGCTTACCGATATGAGTTAGGGCGCATATGAAGTCCATTCAGAGTGTTTGCCACTCAGTTTCACTCTGTGACTTTTGTTCGCACGAATGGAGAGTTGCGACACATTGTGAGGAAGTTTTAACACCGACTCGGACGGATTCAAACGCCACCGATATCGTTAGGTGCATATGAAGTCCATTCGGGATGTTTGTCAGTCAGTTTCACTCTGTGAGTTTTGTTGGCACGAATGGAGAGTTGGCACACGTCGTAAGGAATTTTTAACATCTACTCGGACAGATTCGAAACGTTTACCGATATGAGTTAGGGCGCATATCAAGTCCATTCGGGGTGTTTGCCACTCAGTTTCACTCTGTGACTTTTGTTCGGACGAATCGAGTGTGTCCAGTGCAGGTTGGGACGCGTCGTGAAGAAGTTTTAGCACCACTCGGACGGAGTCGAAATGCTTACCGATATGAGTTAGGGCGCATATGAAGTAAATTCGGGGTGTTTCTCACTCAGTTTCACTCTGTTACTTTTGTTCGCACGAATGGAGTGTGCTGTGCAGGTTGGGACACGTCGTGAGGAATTTTTAACACCGAATCGGACGTATTCGAAACGCTTACCGATATGATTTAGCTGCATATGATGTCCATTCGGGTTGTTTGTCACTCAGTTTCAGTCTGTGACTTTAATTCGCACGAATGGAGTGTGAAGTACAGGTTGGGACACGTCGTGACGAATTTTTAACACCGACTCGAACGTATTCGAAACTCTTACCGATATGATTTAGGGCGCATATGAAGTCTATTCGGGGTGTTTGTCACTCAGTTTCCCTCTGTAACTTTTGTTCGCACGAATGGAGCCTGTAGTGCAGGTAGGGACACGTCATGTGGAAGTTTTTACACCGAATCGGACGGATTCGAAACGCTTAACGATATGAGTTAGGGCGCATATGAAGTCCATTCCGTGTTTCTCACTCGCCGCTCTGTGACTTTGGTTCGCACGAATGGAGTGTGCAAGTGTGTTGGGACACGTCGTGAGGAAGTTTTAGCACCACTCTGACGGATTCGAAACGCTTACCGATATGAGTTAGGGCACATATGAAGTCCATTCGGTGTGTTTGTCACTCAGTTTCACTCTTTGACTTTTGTTCGTACGAATGGAGTGTGCAGCGCAAGATGGGACACGTCGTGAGGAATTTTTAACACCCACTCGGACGTATTCGAAACGCTTACAGATATGAGTTAGGGCGCATATCAAGTCCATTCGGAGTGTTTGTCACTCAGTTTCACTGTGTGACTTTTGTTCGCACGAATGGAAAGTTGGCACACATCGTGAGGAATTTTTAGCATCGAATCAGACGGAATCGATACGCTTACCGATATGAGTTAGGGCGCATATGAAGTCTATTCGGGGTGTTTCTCACTGAGTTTCACTCTGTGACTTTTGTTCGCACGAATGGAATGTGCAGGGCAGGTTGGGACACATCGTGAGGAAGTTTTAGCACCACTCTGACGGATGCGAAACGATTACCGATTTGTGTTTGGGCGCATATGAAGTCTATTAGAGGTGTTTGTCACTCAGTTTCACTCTGTGACTTTTTTTCGCACAAATGGAGTGTGCAGTGCAGGTTGGGACACGTCGTGAGGAATTTTTAACACCGACTCGGACGTATTCGAAACACTTACCGATATGAGTCAGGGCGCATGTGAAGTCCATTCGGGGTGTTTGCTACTCCGTTTCACTTTGTGTGTTTTGTTCGCATGAATGGAGTGTGTAGTGCAGGTTGGGACACGTACTGAGGAAGTTTTAGCAGCACTCTAACGGATCTGAAACGCTTACCGATATCAGTTAGGTCGCATACGATGTCCAATCGGGTGTTGGTCCCTCAGGTTCACTCTGTGACTTTTGTTCGCACGAATGGAGCCTGCAGTGCAGGATGGGACACGTCGTGAGTAAGTTTTTACACCGACTTTGACGCATTCGAAACGCTTACCGATATGAGTTAGGGCGCATATGAAGTCCATTCGAGTGTTTGCCACTCGGGCCACTCTGTGACTTTTGTTCGCATGAATGGAGAGTTGCGACACATTGTGAGGAAGTTTTAACACCGACTCGGACGGATTCAAAACGCCACCGATATCGTTATGGTGCATATGAAGTCCATTCGGAAGTTTGTCACCAGTTTCACTGTGAGTTTTGTTCGCATCGAATGGGGAGTTGGCACACGCCGTGAGGAATTTTTAACACCTACTCGGACGGATTCGAAACGTTTACCGATATGAGTTAGGGCGCATAAGAAGTCAATTTGGGGTGTTTGCCACTCAGTTTCACTCTGTGACTTTGTTTTAGACGAATGGAGTGTGCAGTGCAGGTTGGGACACGTCGTGAGGAAGTTTTAGCACCACTCGGACGGATTCGAAACGCTTACCGATATGAGTTAGCGCGCATATGAAATCCATTCGGGGTGTTTCTCACTCAGTTTCACTCTGTGACTTTTGTTCGCACGATTGGAGCCTGCACAGCAGGTAGGTACACGTCGTGAGGAAGATTATACACTGACTCGGGAGGATTCGAAACGGTTACCGATATGAGTTATGTCGCATATGAAGTCCATTCGGGTGTTTCTCACCCGCCACTCTATGACTTTTGTTCGCACGAATGGAGTGTGTGTGCAGGTTGGGACACGCCGTGAGGAATTTTAACACCGACTCTGACGTATTCAAACGCTTACCGATATGAGTCGTAGGCGCATATGAAGTCCATTCGGGGTGTTTGCTACTCCGTTTCACTTTGTGTCTTTTGTTCGCACGAATGGAGTGTGTAGTGCAGGTTGGGACCCGTAGTAAGGAAGTTTTATCACCACTCTAACGGATCAAAAACGCCACCGATATTAGTTAGGCGCATATGAAGTCCATTCGGTGTTTGTCACCGTTTCACACTGTGACTTTTGTTCGCACGAATGGAATGTGCAGGCAGGTTGGACACGTCGTGAGGAAGTTTTAGCACCACTCGACGGATTCAAACGCCACCGATATGAGTTAGGGCGCATATGAAGTCCATTCGAGGTGTTTGTCACCCGCTTCCTCTATGACTTTTGTTCGCACAAATGGAGTGTGCAATGCAAGTTGGGACAAGTCGTGAGGAATTTTTAACACCGACTCGGACGATTCAAACGCTTACCGATATGAGTCGCGCATATGAAGTCCATTTGGGTGTTTGCTACCCGCTTCACTTTGTGTCTTTTGTTCGCACGAATGGAGTGTGTAGTGCAGGTTGGGACACGAGTGAGGAAGTTTTAGCACCACTCTAACGGATTCAAACGCCACCGATATGAGTTAGGTCGCATATGAAGTTCATTCGGTGTTTGTCCCTCGCCACTGTGACTTTTGTTCGCACGAATGGAGCAGCAAGACAGATGGGACACGCCGTGAGAATGTTTTTACACCGACTTTGACGATTCAAACGCTTACCGATATGATTTAGGCGATATGAAGTCCATACGCAGTGTTTGCCACTCGGGCCCACTCGTGACTTTTGTTCGCATGAATGGAGAGTTGCGACACATTGTGAGGAAGTTTTAACACCGACTCGACGGATTCAAACGCCACCGATATCGAGTTAGGTGCATATGAAGTCCATTCGGAAGTTTGTCACCCGGGCCACTCGTGAGTTTTGTTGGCACGAATGGAGAGTTGGCACACGTCGTGAGGAATTTTTAACACCTACTCGGACGGATTCAAACGCTTACCGATATGAGTTAGGCGCATATGAAGTCCATTTGGGGTGTTTGCCACTCGGTTTCACTCGTGAATTTTGTTCGCATCGAATGGAGAGTTGGCACACATCGTGAGGAATTTTTATCGACTCAGACGGAATCGATTCGCCACCGATCTGAGTTAGGCGCATATGAAGTCCATTCGGGTGTTTTCACCGAGTTTCACTGTGACTTTTGTTCGCACAAATGGAATGTGCAGGCAGGTTGGGACACATCGTGAGGAAGTTTTAGCACCACTGACGGATTCAAACGCTTACCGATATGAGTTAGGGCGCATATGAAGTCCATTCGGTGTTTGTCACTCGCCACTGTGAGTTTTGTTCGCATCGAATGGAGAGTTGGCACACATCGTGAGGAATTTTTAGCATCGAATCGACGGAATCGGCGCGCTTACCGATATGAGTCGCGCATATGAAGTCCATTCGTGTGTTTTCACCGAAGTTTCACTCTGTGACTTTTGTTCGCACAAATGGAATGTGCAGGCAGGTTGGGACACATCGTGAGGAAGTTTTAGCACCACTGACGGATTCAAACGCTTACGATATGAGTTAGGCGCATATGAAGTCCATTCGGGTGTTTGTCACTGTTTCACTCTATGACTTTTGTTCGCACAAATGGAGTGTGCAATGCAGGTTGGGACACGTCGTGAGGAATTTTTAACACCGACTCGGACGTATTCAAAACGCTTACCGATATGAGTCAGGGCGCATGTGAAGTCCATTTGGGGTGTTTGCTACTCCGTTTCACTTTGTGTCTTTTGTTCGCACGAATGGAGTGTGTAGTGCAGGTTGGGACACGTAGTGAGGAAGTTTTAGCACCACTCTAACGGATCCAAAACGCTTACCGATATCAGTTAGGTCGCATATGAAGTCCATTCGGGTGTTTGTCCCTAAGTTTCACTATGTGACTTTTGTTCGCACGAATGGAGCCTGTAGTGCAGAATGGGACACGTCGTGAGGAAGTTTTTACACCGACTTTGACGCATTCGAAATCTTACCGATATGAGTTAGGGCGCATATGAAGTCCATTCAGAGTGTTTGCCACACAGTTTTACTCTGTGACTTTTGTTCGCATGAATGGAGAGTTGCGACACATTGTGAGGAAGTTTTAACACCGACTCGGACGGATTCAAAACGCTTACCGATATCAGTTGGGGTGCATATGAAGTCCATTAGGGAAGTTTGTCACTCAGTTTCACTCTGTGAGTTTTGTTCGCACGAATGGAGAGTTGGTACACGTCGTAAGGAATTTTTAGCACCTACTCGGATATATTCAAAACGCTTACCGATATGAGTTAGGGCGCATATGAAGTCCATTTGGGGTGTTTGCCACTCAGTTTCACTCTGTGACATTTGTTCGGATGAATGGAGTGTGCAGTGCAGGATGGGACACGTCATGAGGATGTTTTAGCACCACTCGGACGGATTCGAAACACTTACCGATATGAGTTAGGGCGCATATGAAATCCATTCGGGGAGTTTGTCACTCAGTTTCACTCTGTACTTTTGTTCGCACGAATGAAGCCTACAATGCAGGTAGGTACACGTCGTGAGGAAGATTATACACCGACTCGAGAGGATTCGAAACGCTTACCGATATGAGTTAGGGCGCATATTAAGTCCATTCGTGGTGTTTCTGACTCAGTTTCACTTTGTGACTTTTGTTCGCACGAATGGAGTGTGCTGTGCAGGTTGGGACACGTCGTGAGGAATTTTTAACACCGACTCGGACGTATTCGAAACGTTTACCGATATGAGTCAGGGCGCATGTGAAGTCCATTCGGGGAGTTTGCTACTCCGTTTCACTTTGTGTCTTTTGTTCGCACGAATTAAGTGTGTAGTGCAGGTTGGGACCCGTAGTAAGGAAGTTTTAGCACCACTCTAACGGATCCAAAATGCTTACCGATATCAGTTAGGGCGCATATGAAGTCCTTTCGGGTGTTTGTCACTCAGTTTCACACTGTGACTTTTGTTCGCACGATTGGAGCCTGAAGTGCAGGATGGGACACGTCGTGAGGAAGTTTTTCCACCGACTTTGACGCATACGAAACGCTTACCGATATGAGTTAGGCGCATATGAAGTCCATTCAGAGTGTTTGCCACTCAGTGTCACTCTGTGACTTTTGTTCGCATGAATGGAGAGTTGCGACACATTGTGAGTAAGTTTTAACACCGACTGACGGATTCAAACGCCACCGATATGAGTTAGGGTGCATATGAAGTCCATTCGGGAAGTTTGTCACCCGCCACTCTGTGAGTTTTGTTGGCACGAATGGAGAGTTGGCACACGTCGTAAGGAATTTTTAACACCTACTCGGACAGATTCGAAACGCTTACCGATATGAGTTAGGGCGCATATGAAGTCCATTCGGGGTGTTTGTCACTCAGTTTAACTCTGTGACTTTTGTTCGCACGAATGGAATGTGCAGGGCAGGTTGCGACACATCGTGAGGAAGTTTTAGCACCACTCTGACGGATTCAAAACGCTTACCGATATGAGTTAGGGTGCATATGAAGTCCATTCGGGGTGTTTGTCACTCAGTTTAACTCTTTGACTTTTGTTCGCACGAATGGAGCCTGCACTGCAGGTAGGTACACGTCGTGAGGAAGTTTATACACCGACTCGGGAGGATTCGAAACGCTTACCGATATGAGTAAGGGCGCATATGAAGTCCATTCGGTGTTTTCACCCGCCACTCTGTGACTTTTGTTCGCACGAATGGAATGTGTCAGGCAGGTTGGGACACGCCGTGAGGAATTTTTAACACCGACTCGGACGTATTCAAACGCCACCGATATGATTTAGGTGCATATGATGTCCATTCGGTTGTTTGTCACTCGCCACTGTGACTTTAATTCGCATGAATGGAGTGTGAAGTACAGTTGGGACACGCCGTGAGGAATTTTTAACACCGACTTGACATATTCAAACTCTTACCGATATGATTTAGGCGCATATGAAGTCCATTCGGTGTGTTTGTCACCCGCCACTCAGAACTTTTGTTCGCACGAATGGAGCCTGCAGTGCAGGTAGGGACACGTCATGTGGAAGTTTTTACACCGAATCGGACAGATTCGAAACGCTTAACGATATGAGTTAGGCGCATATGAAGTCCATTCCGTGTTTTCTCACCGCCGCTCTGTGACTTTGGTTCGCACGAATAGAGTGTGAAGTGCAGGTTGGGACACGTCGTGAGGAAGTTTTAGCACCACTCTGACGGATTCGAAACGCTCACCGATATGAGTTAGGCGCATATGAAGTCCATTCGTGTGTTTGTCACCGCCACTCTGAACTTTTGTTCGCACGAATGGAGCTGCGCAGCGTAGGGACACGTCATGTGGAAGTTTTTACACCGAATCGGACAGATTCGAAACGCTTAACGATATGAGTTAGGGCGCATATAAAGTCCATTCCGTGTGTTTCTCACTCAGTTTCGCTCTGTGACTTTGGTTCGCACGAATGGAGTGTGCAGTGCAGGTTGGGACACGTCGTGAGGAAGTTTTAGCACCACTGACGGATTCGAAACGCTTACCGTTATGAGTTAGGGCGCATATGAAGTCCATTCGGTGTGTTAGTCACTCAGTTTCACTCTTTGACTTTTGTTCGCACGAATGGAGTGTGCAGCGCAAGATGGGACACGTCGTGAGGAATTTTTAACACTCACTCGGACGTATTCGAAATGCTGACAGATATGAGTTAGGGCGCATATCAAGTCCATTCGGAGTGTTTGTCACTCAGTTTCACTGTGTGACTTTTGTTCGCACGAATGGAAAGTTGGCACACATCGTGAGGAATTTTTAGCATCGAATCAGACGGAATCGATACGCTTACCGATATGAGTTAGGGCGCATATGAAGTCCATTCGGGGTGTTTCTCACTGAGTTTCACTCTGTGACTTTTGTTCGCACGAATGGAATGTGCAGGGCAGGTTGGTACACATCGTGAGGAAGTTTTAGCACCACTCTGACGGATTAGAAACGCTTACCGATATGAGTTAGGGCGCATATGAAGTCCATTCGGGGTGTTTGTCACTCAGTTTCACTCTGTGACTTTTGTTCGCACAAATGGAGTGTGCAATGCAGGTTGGGACACGTCGTGAGGATTTTTTAACACCGACTCGGACGTATTCGAAACGCTTACCGATTTGAGTCAGGGCGCATGTGAAGTCCATTCGGGGTGTTTGCGACTCCATTTCACTTTGTGTGTTTTGTTCGCATGAATGGAGTGTGTAGTGAAGGTTGGGACACGTAGTGAGGAAGTTTTAGCATCAGTCTAACGGATCTGAGACGCTTACCGATATCAGTTAGGTCGCATACGAAGTCCATTCGTGTGTTTGTCCCTCAGTTTCACTCTGTGACTTTTGTTCGCACGAATGGAGCCTGCAGTGCAGGATGGGACACGTCGTGAGGAACTTTTTACACCGACTTTGACGCATTCGAAACGCTTACCGATATGAGTTAGGGCGCATATGAAGTCCATTCAGAGTGTTTACCACTCAGTTTCACTCTGTAACTTTTGTTCGCATGAATGGAGAGTTGCGACACATTGTGAGGAAGTTTTAACACCGACTCGGACGGATTCAAAACGCTTACCGATATCAGTTATGGTGCATATGAAGTCCATTCGGGAAGTTTGTCACTCAGTTTTACTCTGTGAGTTTTGTTCGCACGAATGGGGAGTTGGCACACGTCGTGAGGAATTTTTAACACCTACTCGGACGGATTCGAAACGTTTACCGATATGAGTTAGGGCGCATATGAAGTCAATTTGGGGTGTGTGCCACTCAGTTTCACTCTGTGACTTTTGTTTAGACGAATGGAGTGTGCAGTGCAGGTTGGGACACGTCGTGAGGAAGTTTTAGCACCACTCGGACGGATTCGAAACGCTTACCGATATGAGTTAGCGCGCATATGAAATCCATTCGGGGTGTTTGTCACTCAGTTTCACTCTGTGACTTTTGTTCGCACGATTGGAGCCTGCACAGCAGGTAAGTACACGTCGTGAGGAAGATTATACACCGACTCGGGAGGATTCGAAACGGTTACCGATATGAGTTATGTCGCATATGAAGTCCATTCGGGGTGTTTCTCACTCAGTTTCACTCTATGACTTTTGTTCGCACGAATGGAGTGTGCTGTGCAGGTTGGGACACGTCGTGAGGAATTTTTAACACCGACTCGGACGTATTCGAAACGTTTACCGATATGAGTCAGGGCGCATGTGAAGTCCATTCGGGGTGTTTGCTACTCCGTTTCACTTTGTGTCTTTTGTTCGCACGAATGGAGTGTGTAGTGCAGGTTGGGACCCGTAGTAAGGAAGTTTTAGCACCACTCTAACGGATCCAAAACGCTTACCGATATCAGTTAGGGCGCATATGAAGTCCATTCGGGTGTTTTTCACTCAGTTTCACTCTGTGACTTTTGTTCGCACGAATGGAATGTGCAGGGCAGGTTGGGACACGTCGTGAGGAAGTTTTAGCACCACTCTGATGGATTCGAAACGCTTACCGATATGAGTTAGGGCGCATATGAAGTCCATTCGGGGTGTTTGTCACTCAGTTTCTCTCTATGACTTTTGTTCGCACAAATGGAGTGTGCAATGCAGGTTGGGACAAGTCGTGAGGAATTTTTAACACCGACTCGGACATATTCGAAACGCTTACCGATATGAGTCAGGGCGCATGTGAAGTCCATTTGGGGTGTTTGCTACTCCGTTTCACTTTGTGTCTTTTGTTCGCACGAATGGAGTGTGTAGTGCAGGTTGGGACACGAGTGAGGAAGTTTTAGCACCACTCTAACGGATTCAAACGCCACCGATATCGTTAGGTCGCATATGAAGTTCATTCGGTGTTTGTCCTCGCCACTCGTGACTTTTGTTCGCACGAATGGAGCAGCGAAGACAGGATGGGACACGCCGTGAGGATGTTTTACACCGACTTTGACGATTCAAACGCCACCGATATGATTTAGGGCGATATGAAGTCCATACGAGTGTTTGCCACTCGCCACTCTGTGACTTTTGTTCGCATGAATGGAGAGTTGCGACACATTGTGAGGAAGTTTTAACACCGACTGGACGGATTCAAACGCCACCGATATCGCTTAGGTGCATATGAAGTCCATTCGGAAGTTTGTCACCCGCCACTCGTGAGTTTTGTTGGCACGAATGGAGAGTTGGCACACGTCGTGAGGAATTTTTAACACCTACTCGGACGGATTCGAAACGTTTACCGATATGAGTTAGGGCGCATATGAAGTCATTTTGGGGTGTGTGCCACTCAGTTTCACTCTGTGACTTTTGTTTAGACGAATGGAGTGTGCAGTGCAGGTTGGGACACGTCGTGAGGAAGTTTTAGCACCACTGACGGATTCAAACGCCACCGATATGAGTTAGCGCGCATATGAAATCCATTCGGGGTGTTTGTCACTCAGTTTCACTCTGTGACTTTTGATCGCACGATTGGAGCCTGCACAGCAGGTAAGTACACGTCGTGAGGAAGATTATACACCGACTCGGGAGGATTCGAAACGGTTACCGATATGAGTTATGTCGCATATGAAGTCCATTCGGGGTGTTTCTCACTCAGTTTCACTCTATGACTTTTGTTCGCACGAATGGAGTGTGCTGTGCAGGTTGGGACACGTCGTGAGGAATTTTTAACACCGACTCGGACGTATTCGAAACGTTTACCGATATGAGTCAGGGCGCATGTGAAGTCCATTCGGGGTGTTTGCTACTCCGTTTCACTTTGTGTCTTTTGTTCGCACGAATGGAGTGTGTTGTGCAGGTTGGGACCCGTAGTAAGGAAGTTTTAGCACCACTCTAACGGATCCAAAACGCTTACCGATATCAGTTAGGGCGCATATGAAGTCCATTCGGGTGTTTGTCACTCGCCACTCTGTGACTTTTGTTCGCACGAATGGAATGTGCAGGCGAGTTGGGACACGCCGTGAGGAAGTTTTAGCACCACTGATGGATTCAAACGCCACCGATATGAGTTAGGGCGCATATGAAGTCCATTCGGGTGTTTGTCACCCGCTTTCCCTCTATGACTTTTGTTCGCACAAATGGAGTGTGCAATGCAGGTTGGGACAAGTCGTGAGGAATTTTTAACACCGACTCGGACATATTCGAAACGCTTACCGATATGAGTCAGGGCGCATGTGAAGTCCATTTGGGGTGTTTGCTACTCCGTTTCACTTTGTGTCTTTTGTTCGCACGAATGGAGTGTGTACTGCAGGTTGGGACACGTAGTGAGGAAGTTTTAGCACCACTCTAACGGATTCGAAACGCTTACCGATATCAGTTATGATAGGAGGATAGGTCCCGACCTTTCGATGAGAGAGGGATAGATTCGATTGGGTGGAAGAAGACGTTGGCGATCCGACTACACCGTCCCCAGACGATGCGCATTAGCAATCGTTACACCGACTTCCGGTTGTTATTGATCTTGCCGTGCACGATCAACCGACCACGAAGGCCTTTGTCCCGCAAGCAATCAAGAACACGCAAGAACAAGATGAACAAGCACTGAAATTATAATTGAAACCACGAGTTCATTCGTAATCACAAAAGAGGGGTTTCGATGACAAGTAATTCGGGCGGTTTAGCCAACACGCGCGATTACAAGAAGTAGCAACTGCTATCTTTGATCTAAAAAAAAAACCCCCATCTAATGGCAGCGGCTGGCTGTTTTTATTGTGGAGAGGCGTCTAGGAACCCTAGGGTGCAGCCTTAAGTGGGCTTTCCTTGTTACAAGGCCAAAGGCCCACTTTTGACTTGGACTGAAAAAGTGACGCTGCTTGATTGAACGATTCCTGTCAATTCAGAAGGAGTTTGGATGTGATTCCAGATCCGTTGGAAAGTAGACTTGATAAGCTTTCAGTGAAGTACAAGAACGCCCAAAACGGAGTCCGGATGTAGCCGTGGCGGCCGAAACAAGTCAGCCCTGTCCTGAGTCGAATCTGAACCGAACTCGTGCACTTCTCTTCTATCCTTCATCTTGGTTGGTTCTCACCCAAGTTCCTGAGGCAAAGGACATCATCACAAGAATTAAATAGCATTCCATCCATTAAAATATTCGTATGAAGCCCGAGGAACGAATTCACCGGTAATTGAGTTGGCGGCGCGAGCTCGAGTAATCGGTCCATGTATTACAGCAACGGGACCGATTGATGCGTAGGTGATGGATTTGCAGGTGTGGCTATATCCATAGAAGTGATGTCCTCATTATCCTCCCTTCTTGTATTGGAGTCGCCCTCGACTCAAGCTCGCCCTCTTCTCCAAAGTATGGCTTTAAATCTGCAATGTTAAATGTGGGAGAGACCCCAAAATCTGCAGCAACTCAAGCTTATATGCATTATCGTTAACTTTTTCCAATACTTTAAAAGGGCCATCAGCGCGAGGCATCAACTTAGACTTTCTTAATTGAGGAAAACGGTCCTTCCGTAAATGCAACCAAACAAGATCTCCGTGTTCAAAAGTTACATGTTTCCTTCCTTTACTACCAGCAAGTTTATATTTCTCATTCATAGACTCAATGTTCGCTCGTTGTCTCATGCAATTTTAACATCAGTTCAAAGACGTTGTGTAGCATCAAAATTCAGTTTCTCCAAGGCGGAATAGGTAATAAATCAATGGGAGCACGAGGAACAAAACCATACACAATCTCAAAAGGGCACAACTTAGTAGTAGAATGCAGTAACGGTTATACGCAAACTCAATGTGTGGCAAGCATTCTTCCCACATCTTAATGTTTTGTTTTAAAACAGCCCTAAGCATGGTAGACAAAGTTCTATTGACGACTTGGTTTGCCCATCAGTTTGTGGGTGACAAGTAGTAGAAAACAGAGCTTAGTCCCCAATTTAGCCCATAAAGTTCTCCAAAAGTGGCTAAGAAATTTAGCATCACGATCTGAAACTATTGTGTTTGGCACACCATGCAATCGAACAATCTCACGGAAAAACAAATCAGCAACATGGGTAGCATCATCACTCTTATGACAAGGTATGAAGTGTGCCATCTTAGAAAATCTATCCACCACAACAAAGATACTATCCCTCCCCTTCTTTGTTCTAGGCAACCCTAAAACAAAGTCCATAGAAATATCCTCCCAAGGCACACTAGGAACAGGGAGGGCAAGTACAAACCATGTGGGTTATGTCGTGACTTAGCTTTTTGACATGTTGTGCAATGAGCGACTAAACGCTCCACATCTCGCCTCATCTTTGGCCGTAAGAAATGGCTAGCAAGTATGTCCTCTGTCTTTTCACACCAAAATGTCCCATCACCCCACCTCCATGCGCTCTCAGAATAACAACAAACGAACGGAGCTAGCTGGAATGCATAGCTTGTTAGCTCTAAACACAAACCCATTATTGAGGACAAATTTATTCCACATTTTTCCCTCTTTACAATTGAGCAACACATCTTTAAATTCAGCATCATGCTCATATTGCCCTTTAATCGTTTCCAGCCCGAAAATTTTGAAGTCTAGTTGGGAAAGCATAGCGATCGCCTAGACAATGCATCAGCTATAACATTCTCCTTTCCCTTTGTGTTTAATGACATAAGGAAAAGATTCGATGAATTCAACCCACTTAGCATGCCTACGGTTTAGTTTTCCTTGACTTCAATATGTTTTAATGACTCATGATCGAATGTATTACAAATTCCTTGGGCCATAAATAATGTTGCCATGTTTCCAAAGTTCGAACTAGCGATATAACTCCTTATCATAAGTGGAATAGTTCAAACTAGGCCCACTCAATTTCTCACTAAAATAAGCAACAGGTTTTCCTTCTTGCAACAACACACCTCCCAACCCAATTCCACTAGCATCACATTCGAGTTCAAAGGTTTTATGAAATCGCAGTTGGAGAAGTGGTGCATGTGTCAACTTATCTTTCAACATGTTGAAGGCGTTCTCTTGTGCTTTGCCCCAAGCAAATGGCACTCCTTCTTAGTGAGCTCGTGCAATGGTGCGGCGATGGTGCTGAAATCCTTCACAAAGCGACGATAGAATCCAGCAAGTCCTATGAAACTGCGACTTGTGTGACCGTTGTTGAACCGCCAGCTGTGTATTGCTTCAACCTTGGCTTGATCAACTTCAATCCTCTGGAGTAACAACATAGCCAAGAAAAGAGACTCGATCCGTGCAAAAGGTGCACTTCTCAAGGTTACCAAACAAACGAGCATCACGTAAGGCATGAAAAACAGCACACAAATGATCAAGATGTTGTTCTAGAGTTACGCTATAAATCGAATATCATCAAAGTACACCACCACAAATTTTCCAATGAAATGGCGCAGAACCTCATTCATTAATCTCATAAAAGTGCTGGGTGCATTAGTGAGTCCAAAAGGCATTACTAACCACTCATACAATCCAAATTTTGTTTTAAAAGCTGTTTTCCATTCATCGCCCAATTTCATGCGAATCTGGTGGTATCCGCTATGCAAGTCGATCTTAGAGAACACAAGAGAGCCACTCAATTCATCTAGCATATCATCTAACCTAGGAATAGGATGACGATATCTAATTGTAATGTTGTTAATCGCTCTACAATCCACACACATGCGCCATGATCCATCTTTCTTAGGAACTAAAAGTACTGGGACAGCACATGGACTAAGAGATTCGCGCACATACCCTTTCTCAAGCAATTCTTGCACCTGTCGTTGTATCTCCTTGGTTTCTTCTGGATTGGTTTTGTATGGTGCACGGTTTGGTAAGGAGGCCCCGGGAATGAGGTCAATTTGATGCTCAATTCCACGGATTGGTGGCAGTCCCGGTGGCACCTCCTTTGGAAAAATGTCTATGTTTTCCTGCAAAAGATTAATGACAGCAGGAGGCAAAGAAGAGGATGTATCTTCAAATGAAAATAAAGCTTCTTTGCAAACCAAAGCATAGCAAACTTCAGAGCCATCATTCAAATCATTTAAATCAGATTTGGAAGCAAGTAAACAAGCACCCTTCGTTTAATCTCATCTTTTTCATCATGAACAGATTTAGACTTGCCCTCTTTATGTTGTACAAATTCCTTTGCTACAATCTGATTTTCACTCTTCTCATGTTTTCAATTTTTTTCTTTGCTGGCTCTAGCAACTTCATCCCTCAAAATGGCTTCAGGAGACATAGGATGTAATACAATTTTCTTCTCTTTATGCACAAAAGAGTACTGATTAGTTCTACCATGATGCAAGGTGTCTTTATCGTACTGCCATGGTCTACCGAACAACATAGAACATGCTTGCATAGGCACAACATCGCAGTCAATATAGTCATGATACGAACCAATGGCAAAGTGCACTCTTACCAATCGTGTTACCTTTATCTTACCGCTGTCGTTAAACCATTGGATGTGGTACGGCTGTGGATGTGGGCTTGTTTTCAGCTCTAGCTTTTGAACCATCTCGTAACTTGCTAAGTTATTGCAACTACCCCATCAATGATGATGCGGCATGAGCGCCCATGACCACACACTTGGTTTGAAACAAATTATGTCTGGTTCTGCTCAATTTTCTTCCCATTTGGGCACTCAACACGCGTCGAATAACAAGGCTCTCATAATGTTCTCGCATTTTCAGACCAATATGTTCTTCTTCCTTCTCATGTCCACTTCTGCATGGTCAATGGCAAGCATAGCATATGTCTCATCATCCAAATCACTAGCGTAAGAATACTCACCAAGATCCCGCACAATCAAGACACGCTTGCTTGGGCAATCTTTCCTCACATGCCCAAATCCCTTGCATTGTAGGCACCGAATATCCTCGCTCTTCCCGTGGATGCAACGGACGGCGCTCTTGGCGGGTGTTGGTGCCGACCCTTTGTTGTTTCCGGATGCTGCGGCATTGGTTTTGTTGGAGGCGTGTGTGGCGGTCGCTAGTGGTACCTTGTGAAGATGCACGGTTTGGGGCAGCCAAGAAACGTGGATGCCATGATGTAGTCCGACCTGCGAAACATTAGTCCTTGCGCGACGCCCAGCACTTCCCTTTCAAACTTTACAAGCAAGATGGAATAAACGAGTGATAGAATTGTATTCCTTGTAAGCTAATATGTCCCGAATTTCACGGTCACCCTCCCATAAATCTAGCCATAGCAGCTTCCTCTTCTTCCACTAACCCACAACGCAACATGCCTGCTTGTAGTTCCCGATAATATTCTTCTACTGATTTGCTACCTTGTCTCAATTGTCGCAGCTTATGTAATAAATCTCGTGCATGATACGAAGGAACAAATCTAGCTCGCATGATCCTTTTCAAAGCATCCCAAGTTTGTGGCACATTGTTTGGGGTCTTATTACGATACTCGCGCCACCAAACGGAGGCAAAATCAAGAACTCACTAGTTGCAGCCCTAACCTCTTGTGTTCGGGAAAATCATAGCAAGCAAATTTCGATCTACTGACTAGTTCCCAAGTGAGGTATGCATCAGGTCATATTTCCCATCAAAAGGTGGCATGCTGAATTTGATTGATCCTAGGAGTCATCATGTTCACGCACTGTCGTCGTGGTGGTCGCAAACCCATACCATGGCGGTTGCGTGTGTAGCTGTCGTTGTGGCCTATCATCCTCCTCTTCCTCAACTTCGTGTCCGCCGCATAGTCCTGTTCATTGTCTCCTCGCAACGCTGCTCACATGTCCATCGTGGGCGCCCACGATCCCTCTCCTCAAGTCGCCGCAAGAATGCCGCAAGGGAGGTGTTGATTGCGCCTACGTAAACTTCCAACGCGGTGATTTTGGTGTTGGTGTCAATTTGAATCGCCTCCAATTGACCAAGGCGGTCATTGGTAACACGAACGTCCTCATCAAGCGCATCGGTGTGAAGCCTCATTTGGCGCTCAAGTCTTTGCATAATCCCCGTGTGTGCGAGGTGAATGTTGTCCCCTTTATCGGCTTCCGATCCCGCCATGGTTAGAGAAAACAAAGAAAAAAGGCTAACACCAAGTAACAAGATTATCCCTATCTACAAGTGGTGTGCTAGTGTCAAATCGCTCACTCTCAACCTGTTCAAACAAGTTCTTACCTGTTCTTACCAAGCTTTAGCAAGGAGGTGTTGGCAACCAAAGAAGACAAACAACTTCAGAGAGTAGGAGACAATCTGTGGAGCTATAGGTGGCTGAAATAGCACAAGGAGTAACCTTCACCACGTTAGTCACAGCAAGCTAAATAAACGTTCTCACGACGGTACCGTGCTGGTCCTAGTCCCGAACCGCACTAGAGACGCGAGCCAAGACACAAACGCCGCCACCAAACGCCCAAAACAGCAAGTTTTTTTTTTTTTTTTTGGGAGGGTCACAAAACTCTCTTAGATGAACTCAGAGACCCTAAAACAAAATTTGCACAAAGGACTTTTGGCAAAACCAGGGGTATAAAGGTAATTAAAAGATACTCTCTCTCTCTCTCTCTGAACTTTGATTTGCAATTGATCTAGTGCGGCTTTTGAAATCTGCACTTGCCTTTTTCTTCTCTGATTTGGTGCGGCTTTTCTATCTGCACTTGCCTTTTTCTTTTATATATATATATTTGGAAACTGATATTTATTTTGGTAAACACAGAGAATCAAGCGGATTAGTAAACAAAGCAAGGAAATCGGCAACCCAATTTGATCTCCCACACTAGACAGAAACAAACTCAACTCCGATCTGATCTACTAACAGAATACGACTCAAATTATGAACGCAACTATGACAAAAACATGACCTAAACTCGAAACTCTAAAGGATGAAACTAAAGACCAGCAACTTGACTCGTCGAAGGAACCGTAAATTCAACAAGCCGAGAACTAAAGTAGCAAAAGCAAGGGCACAAACTGTTTTGGACAAGGGAGATCTAATCGCCTATTTGTTTTTTTATGGTTTTCTGGACTGTAGGTAAAATAATGGATGGGGAAAAAAAATCTCTCACCGATCAACCTTGAGCTCTGATACCACGTGATAGAAGGATAGGTCCCGACCTTTCGATGAGAGAGGGATAGATTCGATTGGGTGGAAGAAGACGTTGGCGATCCGACTACACCGTCCCCAGACGATGCACCTTAGCAATCGTTACACCGACTTCCGAAGTTGTTATTGATCTTGCTGGTGCACGATCAACCTGACCACGAAGGCCTTTGTCCCCGCAAGCAATCAAGAACACGCAAGAACAAGATGAACAAGCACTGAAATTATAATTGAAACCACGAGTTCATTCAGAATCACAAAAGAGGGGTTTCCGATGACAAGTAATTCGGGCGGTTTAGCCAACACGCGCGATTACAAGAAATAGCAACTGCTATCTTTGATCTAAAAAAAAACCCACCATCTAATGGCAGCGGCTGGCTGTTTTTATTGTGGAGAGGCGTCTAGGAACCCTAGGGTGCAGCCTTAAGTGGGCTTTCCTTGTTACAAGGCCAAAGGACCACTTTTGACTTGGACTGAAAAAGTGATGCTGCTTGATTGAACGATTCCCGTCAACTCAGAAGGAATTTGGATGTGATTCCAGATCCGTTGGAAAGTAGACTTGATAAGCTTTCAGTGAAGTACAAGAACGCCCAAAACGGAGTCCGGATGTAGCCGTGGCGGCCGAAACAAGTCAGCCCTGTCCTGGAGTCGAATCTGAACCGAACTCGTGCACTTCTCTTCTATCCTTCATCTTGGTTGGTTCCTCACCCAAGTTCCTGAGGCAAAGGACATCATCACAAGAATTAAATAGCATTCCATCCATTAAAATATTCGTATGAAGCCCGAGGAACGAATTCACCTGGTAATTGAGTTGACGTGCGCGAGCTCGAGTAATCGGTCCATGTATTACAGCAACGGGGACCGATTGATGCGTAGGTGATGGATTTGCAGGTATCCATAGAAGTGATGTCCTCATCAAGTGGGACTAACCCCAAAGGTTGCAGGCAGATCCAACTTATATGCATTGTTATTAATTCTCTCCAACACTTTAAACGGTCCATCAGATCGAGGAAGCAATTTAGATTTTCGCAGTTCAGGAAACCTTTCTTTTCGCAAATGCAACCAAACTAAATCTCCAGGTTCAAACTTTAGTTCCTTTCTACCTTTATGACCAGCAAACTTATATTTAGCATTCATGCGCTCTATGTTTTCTTTTGTCGTTTCATGCAGTTTTAACATCAGTTCAGCACACTTAGTAGCATCAAAATTCAATTTCTCAGAAGATGGCAAAGGCATTAAATCAATAGGAGCACGAGGCAACAAACCATATACAATTTGAAACGGGCACATCTTTGTAGTAGGAAGTTTTGGCACCACTCGAACGGATTCGAAACGCTTACCGATATGAGTTAGGGCGCATATGAAGTCCAGTCGGGGTGTTTTTCGCTCAGTTTAACTGTGTGACTTTTGTTCGCACGAATGGAGTGTGCAGTGCAGGTTGGGACACGTCGTGAGGAATTTTTAACACCGACTCGCACGGATTCAAACGCCACCGATATGAGTTAGGGTGCATATGAAGTCTATTCGCGGTGTTTCTCACTCAGTTTCACTCTGTGACATTTCTTCGCACGGATGGAGTCTGTAGTGCAGGTTGGGCCACGTCGTGAGGAATTTTTAACACCGACTCGGACTTATTTGAAACGCTTACTGATATGTGTTAGGGAGCATATGAAGTTCATTCGGGGTGTTTCTCACTCAGTTTCACTTTATGACTTTTGTTCGCACGAATGGAGTGTGCAGTGCAGGTTGGGACACGTCGTGAGGTAGTTTTAGCACCACTCTGACGTATTCGAAACGATTACCGATATGAGTTAGGGCGCATATGAAGTCCATTCGGGGTGTTTGTCACTCATTATCACTCTGTGACTTTTGTTCGCACGAATGGAGTATGCAGTGCAGGTTGGGACACGTCGTGAGGAATTTTTAACACCAACTCGGACGTATTCGAAACTCTTACCGATATGAGTTAGGGCGTATGTGAAGTCTGTTCGTGGTGTTTACCACTCAGTTTCACTATGTGTCTTTTGTTCGCACGAATGGAGTGTGTAGTGCAGGTTGGGACACGTAGTGAGGAAGATTTAGCACCACTTTGACGGATTCGAAACACTTACCGATATCAGTTAGGGGGCATATGAAGTCCATTCAGGGTGTTTGTCACTCAGTTTCACTCTGTGACTTTTGTTCGCACGAATGGAGCCTGCAGTGCAGGTTGGGACACGTCGTGAGGACGTTTTTACTCCGAATTTGACGGATTCAAAACGCTTACCGATATGAGTTAGAGCGCATATGAAGTCTATTCGAGGTGTTTGCCACTCAGTTTCACTCTGTGACTTTTGTTCGCACGAATGGAATGTGCAATGCAGGATCGGACATGTCGTGAGGATGTTTTAGCAGCACTCGGACGGATTCAAAACGCTTACCGATATGTGTTAGGGCATATATGAAGTCCATTCGGGGTGTTTGTCACTCCGTTTCACTCTGTGACTTTTGTTCGCACGATTGGAGCCTGCAGTGCTGGTAGGGACACGTCGTGAGGAAGTTTTTACACCTACTCAGACGTATTCGAAACACTTACCGATATGAGTTAGGGCGCATATGAAGTCCAGTTGATGTGTTTTTCACTCTGTGACTTTTGTTCGCACGAATGGAGTGTGCAGTGCAGGTTGGGACACATCGTGGGGAATTTTTAACACCGACTCGGACGTATTCGAAAAACATACCGATATGAGTTAGGGCGCATGTAAAGTCAATTCGGGGTGTTTGTCACTCAGTTTCATTCTACAACTTTAGTTCGCACGATTGGAGCCTACAGTGCAGGTAGGGACAAGTTGTGAGGAAGTTTTTACACGGACTCGGACGGATTCGAAACGCTTACCGATATGAGTTAGGGTGTTTCTCACTCAGTTTCACTCTATGACTTTTGTTCGCACGAATGGAGTCTGCAGTGCAGGTTGAGACACGTCGTGAGGAATTTTTAACACCGACTCGGACGTATTCGAAACGCTTACCGATATGAGTTAGGTTGCATGTGAAGTCCATTCGGGGTGTTTGTGATGAGGACATCAATACTACTGACATTACCACATATGGTTGTGCCAACTCCAACACATCATCCACGGGATAAGAAGAGAGAGAGATCAATTCCGTCACGTTCTGGAATCCAATTCGGCCTCCTGAGATAGCACCGACTTCAAATATAAATAACTTTTGCATACGGACTCCGATTTGGGTGATCTTGGACTTGATTCATAGCTTACAACGAGATCTTTCGAATGGATCTAATACCAGCTCCAGATTCAATGCAAATCAGTCAGAATCAGCAAAATAATATACTATAATACTGTTTTGGGCTGTTTCGGGCCTTGTAAGCATGTGGGGGCCCAAGCCCAAGTTGTGTGCGCCCCCCTGGCTGCACACAACCCTAGGACGTCCCTCTCACGTCCATCCCTCTTATAAACTCAGTAGCCGCCGCTTTAGACACTTGGGTTTTGTTTGATTAGTTTAGCCAAGTGCAAACTTTGTTTCTTCAAGTTGTGCTGGACAGCCACCTTGTCAAGATTCTCAATAGAACCCCACCTTGATTTTGCTTTCAATTCTTATTTGCAATTTCAGATTGCTTTTACTATTGTTCTTGCTTGTTCTTCGGTTGCTTGCAGGAATTGAACCTCGTGTTCAGGTTGATCGTGCCCACGGCAAGATCAATAACACTCCAGAGTTAGTTTAGCGATTGCTAAGGCGCATCGTCGTCATACGTTGTAGTCGGATCGTCAAAGTCGGTTCCTCCAAATCGATAGTTATCGCTCTCATCGAAAGATCGGGACACAACCTCGCATCAGGTGGTATCAGAGCGCCAAGTTGCTCGGTGAGAGATTTTGTATCGTAAATTAGTTTTTGTTTTCTGTCCTAAATTGAAAATTACTCTACAAAAATTCAACCTTTAGATTCAATCTGGTATTTTAGTGAGTTTTATTTGGTTTTGATCCATTAGAGTCCTTGTTTTAGTTGCTGATCGTTTTTTCCTTCGCGTAGCTTTTCTTTCAATCTGTCCAAGACTTTGTTTTATTCATAACTTCGTGATACGAGCTCGGATTCTAGTGGTTTTGCACTTTCCTAAAACCTTGGAACGATCTCAACAAAAAACCTAGTTGGGCATGTACTCTAACTCTTGAGCGAAATCTCTTCAATCTGGATATCAATGTTGTTTAAGCAAGTTGTACTTCCAATCCCGATCGGTTTGGTATTTTAGTCATAAATCTCACATCCGAACTCCGATTGAGAAGTTTTTATACTTTCCTGAATCCTTGAAGAGTCCTCTACAAAAACGTTTTTGGGTGTCCTTCGTGATTCGGACTCATTAAAACCGAATTTGATTCGGATTCGATTCGTCCGCTGGGCTGAAATTGGGGTATTCTGTGGTGTTCGGTTTTTGAGCCATAACTTTCACACCCGATCTCCAAATTGCATGTTCTTGTGCTCTTTTGAAAGCTGAGGACATAAGATTCAATTCTTTCCATAGTGAACCTTCTAAATTCGGTCGTTTGGATGCTTTAATCAAGGCGACAAATCTACTGCCCTAGAAACATTGAATTTGGGTATCTTGCTTCAATTCGTGTTCTAGCTTTGTTCCTTTGAGTTGGTTGAGTCCAGTTGTATCCACAATCCATAAAACCCATAAAATATCAGTACACATACCCTTGGTAATGGATTTTGATGTGGGGAGATGAACAAGATGAACAGCAACAAGACAATACTAGAACGGACGCAAACTCAATTTAGCAAAAACAAAATTAACTAATTGAAAGGCACAAAAGGGTTTGGACAGCGGAGAATAAATTTTTTGTGGGGCAAATTTTCTGGACTCTAGGAGAAACGAAATGAAACAACTAAACTAGATACAAGAACTCACCGGTCAACCGTTGCTCTGATACCAATTGATGCGCACAAGACGGCCCGATCTTCCGGTGAGGGGATAACTTCGATTTGGCGGAGGATGACTTTGACGATCCGGCTACGAACCACACAAGGATAAGCGCCTGCAATCGCTAAACCACACTCCTCGTCGTTATCAACCGTGCCAAGAACACGGATGACCTGACCACGAAGGTCTATTCTTGCAAGCAATCGAAGAACTAGCAAGAACAAGGATGAAGCACACACTCAAGTTGAGGTTTCGAATCTTGTTTACTGCTGCTCTAGCCGAGTCAGGAGAACAAGGATAAAGTTCCACACATGGGTGACTATTCTCAAATCAAAACCTAAGGAGATAGATAGGGGCTTGTCCAATATATATAGCCAAGGATGGCTGCTAGGAGTTGGTCTCACGCCACTTTAATTACATGGGAACTCAGCCCAAAATTATGGTTGCACAGCACCCTAAAAGACAGAGACCGTCGCACTATTTTGACTGCTGTGGCCAGCTCGAGTGGAATTTGATGATGAGGTCAGATCCGTTGGAAAGAGCACGAATTTATCTTTTAATCAAGTACTCACTCATCCCGAACGGACTCCGTATGCAATAGTTATGGCCAGTGGAAGGTGGACTGCTCCTGGGTGGACGTTTTGGCTTCCTTCTCGGGAATAACTTGTACTATAGCTTGTAGTGATGAGGAATGACGTCCTTGCAGCTCTAAGCCATCATTCGTAAGCACAAGTACATTATTATGCAGTGGTAAATCCTCAAAAATATAATTATACCACCCGAGAAACGAGTTCACCTGTTGATTTAGCTGCTGTGCGCGTGCCCTTGTGATAGGACCTTGCATAGGAGGTGGTGGTGGTGAGGTCATGGGTGTATCCGACATAGTGATGTCCTCATCACATATGAACTCAATTCGTAGTGTTTGTCACTCAGTTTCACTTTGTGACTTTTGTTCGGACGAATGGAGTGTGCAGTGCAGGTTGGGACACGTCGTGAGGAAGTTTTAGCACCACTCGGACGGATTTGAAATGCTTACCGATATGAGTTAGGGCGCATATGAAATCCATTCGGGGTGTTTGTCACTCAGTTTCACTCTGTGACTTTTGTTCACACGAATGGTGCCTGCAGTGCAGGCGGACACATCGTGAGGAAGTTTCTACACCGACTAGGATGGATTCAAACGCCACCGATATGAGTTAAGGCGCATATGAAGTCCATTCGGGTGTTTCTCACCTCGGCCACTCTGTGACTTTTGTTCGCTCGAATGGAGTGTGCGGTGCAAGTTGGGACACGTCGTGAGGAAGTTTTAACACCACTCGACGATTCAAACGCTTACCGATATGAGTTAGGGCACATATGATGTCCATTCGGGTATTTGTCACTCGGCCACTGTGTGACTTTTGTTCGCACGAATGGAGTGTGTAGTGCAAGTTGAGACACGCCAGAGGAAGTTTTAACACCGACTCGAACGTATTTGAAACGCTTACCGATATGAGTTAGGGCGCATATGAAGTCCATTCGGGGTGTTTGTCACTCAGTTTCACTCGGTGAGTTTTGTTCGCAAGAATGGAGAGTTGGCACACATCGTGAGGAATTTTTAACACCGACTCGGACGGATTCGAAACGCTTACCGATATGAGTTAGGGCGCATATGAACTCCATTCGGGGTGTTTGTCACTCAGTTTCACTCTGTGACTTTTGTTCGGACGAATGGAGTGTGCAGTGCAGGTTGTGACACGTCGTGAGGAAGTTTTAGCACCACTCTGACGGATTCGAAACGCTTACCGATATGAGTTAGGGCGCATATGAAGTCCAATCGGGTGTTTGTCACTCGCCACTCTTTGACTTTTGTTCGCACGATTGGAGCCTCAGAAAGGGTAGGGGACACCTCGTGAGGAAGTTTTTACACCAACTCAGACGGATTCGAAACGCTTACCGATATGAGTTAGGATGCATATTAAGTCTATTCGGGGTGTTTCTCACTCAGTTTCACTCTGTGACTTTTGTTCGCACGAATGGATTGTGCATTGCAGGTTGGGACACGTCGTCAGGAAGTTTTAGCACCACTTTGATGGATTCGAAACGATTACCGATAAGATTTTGGGCGCATATGAAGTCCATTCGGGGTGTTTGTCACTCAATTTCCCTATGTGACATTTGTTCGCACGAATGGAGCCTGTAGTGCAGGAATGGACACGACGTGAGTAACTTTTTACACCAACTCGGACGGATTCGAAACGCTTACTGATTTTGGGCGCATATGAAGTACATTCGGGGTATTTCTCACTCAGTTTCACTGTGTGACTTTTGTTCGCACGAATCGAGTGTGCAGTGCAGGATGGGACACGTCGTGCGGATGTTTTAGCACCACTCGGACGGATTCGAAACGCTCACCGATATGAGTTAGGGCGCATATGAACTCTATTCGTGGTGTTTGTCACTCAGTTTCACTCTGTGACTTTTGTTTAGACGAATGGAGTGTGCAGTGCAGGTTGTGACACGTCGTGAGGAAGTTTTAGCGCCACTCGGACGGATCGAAACTCTTACCGATATGAGTTACGGCGCATATGAAATCCATTCGGGTTGTTTGTCACTCAGTTTCACTCTGTGACTTTTGTTCACACGAATGGTGCTGCAAAGGCGTGCGGACACATCGTGAGGAAGTTTTACACCGACTCGGACGGATTCAAACGCCACCGATATGAGTTAGGCGCATATGAAGTCCATTCGGGTGTTTGTCACTCGGTTTCACTCTGTGACTATTGTTCGCACGAATGGAGCTTGCGCTGCAGGCGGACACGTCGTGAGGAAGTTTTTACACCAACTCGGACGGACTCAAAACGCTTACCGATATGAGTTAGGGCGCATATGAAGTCCATTCGGGGTGTTTCTTACTCAGTTTCACTCTGTGACTTTTGTTCGCACGAATTGAGTGTGTAGTGCAGGTTGGGACACGTCGTGAGGAAGTTATAGCACCACTCTGACGGATTCGAAACGATTACCGATATGAGTTAGGGCGCATGTGAAGTCCATTCGGGGTGTTTGTCACTCAGTTTCACTCTGTGACTTTTGTTCGCACGAATGGAGTGTTCAATGCAGGTTGGGACACGTCGTGAGGAATTTTTAACACCGACTCGGACTTATTCGAAACGCTTATCGATATGAGTTTGGGCGATATGAAGTCCATTCGGGGAGTTTCTCACTCAGTTTCACTCCGTGAGTTTTGTTCGCAATAATGGAGAGTTGGCACACATCGTGAGGAATTTTTAACACTGACTCGGACGGATTAAAAACGCTTACCGATATGAGTTAGGGCGCATATAAAGTCCATTCGGGGTGTTTGCCACTCACTTTCACTCTGTCACTTCTGTTCGCACGAATGGAGTGTGCAGTGTAGGTTGGGACACATCGTGAGGAAGTTTTAGGACCACTCGGACAGATTCGAAATGCTTACCGATATGAGTTAGGGCGCATATGAAGTCCATTCAGGGTGTTTGTCACTCAGTTTCACTTTGTGACTTTTGTTCGCACGAATGGAGCCTGAAGTGCAGGTAGGGACACGTCGTGAGGAAGTTTTTACACCGACTCGGACGGATTCAAAACGCTTACCGATATGAGTTAGGGTGCATATGAAGTCCATTCGGGGTGTTTCTCACTCAGTTTTACTCTGTCACTTTTGTTCGCACGAATGGAGAATTGGGACACGTTGTGAGGAATTTTTAAAACCAACTCGGACGGATTCGAAACGCTTACTGATATGAGTTAGGGTGCATATGAAGTCCACTCGAAGTGTTTGTAACTCTGTGACTTTTGCTAGCACGAATGAAGTCTGCAGTGTTGGATGGGACACGTCGTGAGTAAGTATTAACAGAAACTCGGACGGATTCGAAATGCTAAACGATATGAGTTAGGGCGCATATGAAGTCCATTCGAGGTGTTTGTCACTCAGTTTCACTCTGTGACTTTTGTTCGCACGAATTGAGCCTGCACTGCAGGCGGAGACGTCGTGAGAAAGTTTTTTACACCGACTCGGACGGATTCGAAATGCTAAACGAAATGAGTTAGGGTGCATATGAAGTCCATTCGGGGTGTTTCTCACTCAGTTTCACTCTTTGACTTTTGTTCGAATTGAGTGTGAAGTGCAGGTTGGCACACGTCGTGAGGAAGTTTTAGCACCACTCTGACGGATTCGAAACGCTTACCGATACGAGTTAGGGCGCATATGAAGTCCATTCGGGGTGTTTGTCACTCTGTTTCACTCTATGACTTTTGTTCGCACGAATGGAGTGTGCGGTGCGAGTTGGGACACGTCGTGAGGAATTTTTAACACCAACTCGGACTTATTCGAAACGCTTACCGATATGAGTTAGGGCGCGTATGAAGTCCATTCGGGGTGTTTGTCACTCAGTTTCACTCCGTGAGTTTTGTTCGCAATAATTTAGAGTTGGCACACATCGTCAGGAATTTTTAACACCGACTCGGACGGATTCAAAACGCTTACCGATATGAGTTAGGGCGCATATAAAGTCCATTCGGGGTGTTTGTCACTCAGTTTCACTCCGTGAGTTTTGTTCGCAATAATGGAGTGTTGGCACACATCGTGAGGAATTTTTAACACCGACTCAGACGGATTCAAAATGCTTACCGATATGAGTTAGGGCGCATATAAAGTCCAATCGTGGTGTTTGCAACTCAGTTTCACTCTGTGACTTTTGTTCGCACGAATGGAGTGTGCAGTGCAGGTTGGGACACGTCGTGAGGAAGTTTTAGCACCACTCGGATAGATTCGAAACGCTTACCGATATGAGTTAGGGAGCATATGAAGTCCATACGGGGTGTTTGTCACTCAGTTTTACTTTGTGACTTTTGTTCACATGACTGGAGGGTGCAGTGCTGGTTGGGACACGTCGTGAGGGTGCTGTGCTGTTAGGGACACGTCGTGAGGAAGTTTTTACACCGACTCGAACGGATTCGAACTGCTTACCGATATGAGTTAGGGCGCATATGAAGTCCATTCGGGGTGTTTCTCACTCAGTTTCACTCTGTGACTTTTGTTCACACGACTGGAGGGTGCAGTGCTGGTTGGGACACGTCGTGAGGAAGTTTTGGCACCACTCGGACGGATTCGAAACGCTTACCGATATGAGTTAGAGCGCATATGATGTCCATTCGGGGTGTTTGTTACTCTGTTTCACTCTGTGACTTTTGTTCGCATGAATGGAGTGTGTAGTGCAGGTTGGGACACGTCGTGAGGAAGTTTTAGCACCACTCGGACAGAATCGAAACGCTTACCAATATGAGTTAGGGCGCATATGAAGTCCATTCGGGGTGTTTGTTACTCAGTTTCACTCTGTGACTTTTGTTCGCACGAATGGAGCCTGTAGTGCAGGCGGGCACGTCGTGAGCAAGTTTTTACACCGACTCGGACGGATTCGAAACGCTTACCGATATGAGTTAGGGCGCATATGAAGTCCATTCGGGGTGTTTCTCACTCAGTTTCACTCTGTGACTTTTGTTCGCACGAATGGAGTGTGCAGTGCAGGTTGGGACATGTCGTGAGGAAGTTTTAGCACCACTCGGATAGATTCGAAATGCTTACCGATATGAGTTAGGGAGCATATGAAGTTCATACGGGGTGTTTGTCACTCAGTTTCACTTTGTGACTTTTGTTTACACGACTGGAGGGTGCAGTGCTGGTTGGGACACGTCGTGAGGGTGCAGTGCTGTTAGGGACACGTCGTGAGGAAGTTTTTACACCGACTCGAACGGATTCGAACTGCTTACCGATATGAGTTAGGGCGCATATGAAGTCCAGTCGGGGTGTTTCTCACTCAGTTTCACTCTGTGACTTTTGTTCACACGACTGGAGGGTGCAGTGCTTGTTGGGACACGTCGTGAGGAAGTTTTGGCACCACTCGGACGGATTCGAAACGCTTACCGATATGAGTTTGGGTGCATATGATGTCCATTCGGGGTGTTTGTTACTCTGTTTCACTCTGTGACTTTTGTTCGCATGAATGGAGTGTGCAGTGCAGGTTGGGACACGTCGTGAGGAAGTTTTAGCACCACTCGGACGGATTCGAAACGCTTACCGATATGAGTTAGGGCGCATATGAAGTCCATTCGGGGTGTTTGTTACTCAGTTTCACTCTGTAACTTTTGTTCGCACGAATGGAGCCTGCAGTGCAGGCGGGCACGTCGTGAGGAAGTTTTTACATCGACTCGGACGGATTCGAAACGCTTACCGATATGAGTTAGGGCGCATATGAAGTCCATTCGGGGTGTTTCTCACTCAGTTTCACTCTGTAACTTTTGTTCGCACGAATGGAGTTTGCAGTGCAGGTTGGGGCACGTTGTGAGGAAGTTTTATGATGAGGACAACCCAACCAAGGATACAACTCCTGCCCCTTCTTCCTCTACGACCGCTACTTCATCTACGACGTCTGGAGGGCTTAATCCGAAAGCAAGTCCTTTCCATCCACCTTTGCTGTACCAGCACGTCAAGAACATCCACCGAGGACATCCCACGCGCCAAGGAAGGCCCAAGATAAAGCCCAATTCGTCACCGAGTTCGGTTCGGCCATCCAGGAGCTGCAGTACTTCAGATGGACGCCACGGCCACATCCGAACTCTGTTTTCTACGTTCGATAACTCGTTCGAAAGGTATCGAGATAACCTTTCCAATAGATCTGATCTCGAGGCCAAATTCCTGCTGGAGAGAAGGGAAATCACAGAACAATCTCACGGAACAGAAATTCCAGGTACTGCGCCACCTTTCTTTTGGGACCAAGGACCATGTACTCTTAGGTTCCACCCCTCCTTTGGACAGCGCCCCTCTCCTGGCTGCCGCACCCCTCTTGGGCGCCCTCCTTGTGTGGTTACCGCTTTATAATTTGTTCTCACCCCTGTTCTTCATTTTTTAGGTTTTGTTGTGTTTTGATAGACCCCGTGTGCGTCCCTCCTCGTGTTTGCGCGTGTCGACTAGACCGCCCGAGCCGAGAAACAGAACCTCAACTTGTTTTCTTTGTTTGATTTCAATACTACCATTACGATTTGCTTCATACTTTGTTCTTGCGGGTTCTCAATTTCTTGCAGGAACTACTGATCATTGGATCTTGTATCTGTGTCGATTTAGCATTGCGATTGTGAAGCTCCCAACCTTTTTGGTAGGAAGCCCTAAATTCGGTGCCATCAACACCTCCAAATCGACGTATCCTCATCCCACCGAAAGATCGGGATCGCTGCACCCACCATTTTAGCACCACTCGGACGGATTCGAAACGCTTACCGATATGAGTTAGGGCGCATATGAAGTCCATTCGGGGTGTTTGTCACTCAGTTTCACTCTGTGACTTTTGTTCGCACGAATGGAGCCTGAAGTGCAGGTAGGGACACGTCGTGAGGAAGTTTTTACACCGACTCGGACGGATTCGAAACGCTTACCGATATGAGTTAGGGCGCATATGAAGTCCATTCGTGGTGTTTCTCACTCAGTTTCACTCTGTGACTTTTGTTCGCACGAAAGGAGTGTGCGGTGCAGGTTGGGACACGTCGTGAGGAATTTTTAACACCAACTCGGACGGATTCGAAACGCTTACCGATATGAGTTATGGCGCATTCCATTCGGGGTGTTTGTAACTCTGTGACTTTTGCTAGCACGAATGAAGTCTGCAGTGCAGGTTGGGACACGTCGTGAGTAAGTATTAACAGAAACTCGGACGGATTCGAAATGCTAAACGATATGAGTTAGGGCGCATATGAAGTCCATTCGGGGTGTTTGTCACTCAGTTTCACTCTGTGACTTTTGTTTGCACGAATTGAGTGTGCAGTGCAGGTTGGGACACGTCGTGAGGATGTTTTAGCACCACTCTGATGGATTCGAAATGCTTACCGATATGAGTTAGGGCGCATATGAAGTCCATTCGGGGTGTTTGTCACTCAGTTTCACTCTGTGACTTTTGTTCGCACGAATGCAGTGTGCAGTGCAGGTTGGGACACGTCGTGAGGAATTTTTAACACCGACTCGGACGTATTTGATGTAAACCCGTTGGGTGAATTCCCGATCTTTCGATGAGAGGGCGTGGGATACCTTGATTGGTAGAGGAGACGATGTTCACAGCCCGACTACAGCCTTCCAAGGACGCTGCGCCTTAGCAACCGATACACCACCTCCTATGGCTACCGCGATCTTGTGGAGCGCGACACCCCGGCCACTAGGGCACTCGTCCTGCAAGCAATAGAAGAACTAGCAAGAACAAGTAGAACAAATACTGAATTACTAGATGTAAAAGAAGGTTTCAAACTCAATCTCCAATAAGGTGGGGTTCCGAAGACAAGAAGACGGGCGGCTAATCCAGCACGCGCGCTTACAAGCAAGTAGCGAGAGCTAAACTTGATCTAGTGCGGCTTTTGAAATCTCTCTCTCTCTCTCTCTCTGAACTTTGATTTGCAATTGATCTAGTGCGGCTTTTGAAATCTGCACTTGCCTTTTTCTTCTCTGATTTGGTGCGGCTTTTCTATCTGCACTTGCCTTTTTCTTCTCTGATTTGGTGCGGCTTTTCTATATGCACTTGCCTTTTTTTAACTCCTTGATTTGGTGCGGCTCTTGTATCCGCACGGCCTTTTTTTATATATATATATTTGAAACCGATATTTATTTCGTAAACACAGAGAATCAAGCGGATTAGTAAACAAAGCAAGGAAATCGGCAACCCAATTTGATCTCCCACACTAGACAGAAACAAACTCAACTCCGATCTGATCTACTAACAGAATACGACTCAAATTATGAACGCAACTGTGACAAAAACATGACCTGAACTCGAAACTCTAAAGGATGAAACTAAAGACCAGCAACTTGACTCGTCGAAGCAACCGTAAATTCAACAAGCCGAGAACTAAAGTAGCAAAAGCAAGGGCACAAACTGTTTTGGACAAGGGAGATCTAATCGCCTATTTGTTTTTTTTTATGGTTTTCTGGACTGTAGGTAAAATAATGGATGGGGAAAAAAAATCTCTCACCGATCAACCTTGAGCTCTGATACCACGTGATAGGAGGATAGGTCCCGACCTTTCGATGAGAGAGGGATAGATTCGATTGGGTGGAAGAAGACGCGTTGGCGATCCGACTACACCGCCCCTGCACGATGCGCCTTAGCAATCGTTACACCGACTTCGAAGTTGTTATTGATCTTCTTTGGTGCACGATCAACTCGACCACGAAGGCCTTTGTCCCTGCAAGCAATCGAAGAACACGCAAGAACAAGATGAACAAGCACTGAAATTATAATTGAAACCACGAGTTCATTCAGAATCACAAAAGAGGGGTTTCCGATGACAAGTAATTCGGGCGGTTTAGCCAACACGCGCGATTACAAGAAGTAGCAACTGCTATCTTTGATCTAAAAAAAAACCCCCCATCTAATGGCAGCGGCTGGCTGTTTTTATTGTGGAGAGGCGTCTAGGAACCCTAGGGTGCAGCCTTAAGTGGGCTTTCCTTGTTACAAGGCCAAAGGCCCACTTTTGACTTGGACTGAAAAAGTGACGCTGTTTGATTGAACGATTCCGGTCAACTCAGAAGGAGTTTGGATGTGATTCCAGATCCGTTGGAAAGTAGACTTGATAAGCTTTCAGTGAAGTACAAGAACGCCCAAAACGGAGTCCGGATGTAGCCGTGGCGGCCGAAACAAGTCAGCCCTGTCCTGGAGTCGAATCTGAACCGAACTCGTGCACTTCTCTTCTATCCTTCATCTTGGTTGGTTCCTCACCCAAGTTCCTGAGGCAAAGGACATCATCACAAGAATTAAATAGCATTCCATCCATTAAAATATTCGTATGAAGCCCGAGGAACGAATTCACCTGGTAATTGAGTTGACGTGCGCGAGCTCGAGTAATCGGTCCATGTATTACAGCAACGGGGACCGATTGATGCGTAGGTGATGGATTTGCAGGTGTGGCTATATCCATAGAAGTGATGTCCTCATCAAGTTAGGTCGCATATGAAGTTCATTCGGGTGTTTGTCCCTCAGTTTCACTCTGTGACTTTTGTTCGTACGAATGGAGCAGGCAGTACAGGATGGGACACGTCGTGAGGATGTTTTTACACCAACTTTGACGCATTCGAAACGCTTACCGATATGATTTACGGCGCATATGAAGTCCATACAGAGTGTTTGCCACTCAGTTTCACTCTGTGACTTTTGCTCGCATGAATGGAGAGTTGCGACACATTGTGAGGAAGTTTTAACACCGACTCGGACGGATTCGAAACGCTTACCGATATCAGTTAGGGTGCATATGAAGTCCATTCGGGAAGTTTGTCACTCAGTTTCACTCTGTGAGTTTTGTTGGCACGAATGGAGAGTTGGCACACGTCGTGAGGAATTTTTAACACCTACTCGGACGGATTCGAAATGCTTACCGATATGAGTTAGGGCGCATATGAAGTCCATTTGGGGTGTTTGTCACTCTGTGAGTTTTGTTCGCACGAATGGAGAGTTGCACACATCGTGAGGAATTTTTAGCATCGACTCAGACGGAATCGATGCGCTTACCGATATGAGTTAGGGCGCATATGAAGTCCATTCGGTGTGTTTCTCACTGAGTTTCACTCTGTGACTTTTGTTCGCACAAATGGAATGTGCAGGGAAGGTTGGGACACATCGTGAGGAAGTTTTAGCACCACTCTGACGGATTCGAAACGCTTACCGATATGAGTTAGGGCGCATATGAAGTCCATTCGGGGTGTTTGTCACTCTGTTTCACTCTATGACTTTTGTTCGCACAAATGGAATGTGCAATGCAGGTTGGGACACGTCGTGAGGAATTTTTAACACCGACTCGGACGTATTCAAAACGCTTACCGATATGAGTCAGGGCGCATGTGAAGTCCATTTGGGGTGTTTGCTACTCCGTTTCACTTTGTGTCTTTTGTTCGCACGAATGGAGTGTGTAGTGCAGGTTGGGACACGTAGTGAGGAAGTTTTAGCACCACTCTAACGGATCCGAAACGCTTACCGATATCAGTTAGGTCGCATATGAAGTCCATTCGGGTGTTTGTCCCTAAGTTTCACTCTGTGACTTTTGTTCGCACGAATGGAGCCTGTAGTGCAGAATGGGACACGTCGTGAGGAAGTTTTTACACCGACTTTGACGCATTCGAAACGCTTACCGATATGAGTTAGGGCGCATATGAAGTCCATTCAGAGTGTTTGCCACTCAGTTTCACTCTGTGACTTTTGTTCGCATGAATGGAGAGTTGCGACACATTGTGAGGAAGTTTTAACACCGACTCGGACGGATTCAAAACGCTTACCGATATCAGTTGGGGTGCATATGAAGTCCATTAGGGAAGTTTGTCACTCAGTTTCACTCTGTGAGTTTTGTTCGCACGAATGGAGAGTTGGCACAAATCGTGAGGAATTTCTAACACCTACTCGGACGGAATCGAAACGCTTACCGATATGAGTTAGGGCGCATATGAAGTCCATTTAGGGTGTTTGTTACTCAGTTTCACTCTGTGAGTTTTGTTCGCACGAATGGAGTGTGCTGTGCAGGTTGGGACACATCGTGAGGAATTTTTAACACCGACTCGGACGTATTCGAAACGTTTACCGATATGAGTCAGGGCGCATGTGAAGTCCATTCGGGGTGTTTTCTACTCCGTTCACTTTGTGTCTTTTGTTCGCACGAATGGAGTGTGTAGTGCAGGTTGGGACCTGTAGTAGGAAGTTTTAGCACCACTCTAACGGATCCAAAACACTTACCGATATCAGTTAGGGCGCATATGAAGCCTATTCGGGTGTTTGTCACTCAGTTTCACTCTGTGACTTTTGTTCGCACGAATGGAAAGTGCAGGGCAGGTTGGGACACATCGTGAGGAAGTTTTAGCACCACTCTGACGGATTCGAAACGCTTACCGATATGAGTTAGGGCGCATATGAAGTCCATTCGGGGTGTTTGTCACTCAGTTTCCCTCTATGACTTTTGTTCGCACAAATGGAGTGTGCAATGCAGGTTGGGACACATCGTGAGGAATTTTTAACACCGACTCGGACGTATTCGAAACGCTTACCGATATGAGTCAGGGCGCATGTGAAGTCCATTTGGGGTGTTTGCTACTCTGTTTCACTTTGTGTCTTTTGTTCGCACGAATGGAGTGTGTAGTGCAGGTTGGGACACGTAGTGAGGAAGTTTTAGCACCACTCTATCGGATCCGAAACGCTTACCGATATCAGTTAGGTCACATATGAAGTTCATTCGGGTGTTTGTCCCTCAGTTTCACTCTGTGACTTTTGTTCGCACGAATGGAGCAGGCAGTGCAGGATGGGACACGTCGTGAGGAAGTTTTTACACCGACTTTGATGCATTCGAAACGCTTACCGATATGAGTTAGGGCGCATATGAAGTCCATACAGAGTGTTTGCCACTCAGTTTCACTCTGTGACTTTTGTTCGCATGAATGGAGAGTTGCGACACATTGTGAGGAAGTTTTAACACCGACTCGAACGGATTCGAAACGCTTACCGATATCAGTTAGGGTGCACATGAAGTCCATTCGGGAAGGTTGTCACTCAGTTTCACTCTGTGAGTTTTGTTGGCACGAATGGAGAGTTGGCACACGTCGTGAGGAATTTTTAACACCTACTCGGACGGATTCGAAACGCTTACCGATATGAGTTAGGGCGCATATGAAGTCCATATGGGATGTTTGCCACTCAGTTTCACTCTGTGACTTTTGTTCGCACGAATGGAGAGTTGGCACACATCGTGAGGAATTTTTAGCATCGACTCAGACGGAATCGATGCGCTTACCGATATGAGTTAGGGCGCATATGAAGTCCATTCGGTGTGTTTCTCACTGAGTTTCACTCTGTGACTTTTGTTCGCACAAATGGAATGTGCAGGGCAGGTTGGGACACATCGTGAGGAAGTTTTAGCACCACTCTGACGGATTCGAAACGCTTACCGATATGAGTTAGGGCGCATATGAAGTCCATTCGGGGTGTTTGTCACTCAGTTTCACTCTATGACTTTTGTTCGCACAAATGGAATGTGCAATGCAAGTTGGGACACGTCGTGAGGAATTTTTAACACCGACTCGGACGTATTCAAAACGCTTACCGATATGAGTCAGGGCGCATGTGATGTCCATTTGGGGTGTTTGCTACTCCGTTTCACTTTGTGTCTTTTGTTCGCACGAATGGAGTGTGTAGTGCAGGTTGGGACACGTAGTGAGGAAGTTTTAGCACCACTCTAACGGATCCGAAATGCTTACCGATATCAGTTAGGTCGCATATGAAGTCCATTCGGGTGTTTGTCCCTAAGTTTCACTCTGTGACTTTTGTTCGCACGAGTGGAGCCTGCAGTGCAGGATGGGACACGTCGTGAGGAAGTTTTTTACACCGATTTTGACGCATTCGAAACGCTTACGATATGAGTTAGGGCGCATATGAAGTCCATTCAGAGTGTTTGCCACTCAGTTTCACTCTGTGACTTTTGTTCGCATGAATGGCGAGTTGCGACACATTGTGAGGAAGTTTTAACACCGACTCGGACGGATTCAAAATGCTTACCGATATCAGTTAGGGTGCATATGAAGTCCATTAGGGAAGTTTGTCACTCAGTTTCACTCTGTGAGTTTTGTTCGCACGAATGAAGAGTTGGCACAAGTCGTGACGAATTTCTAACACCTACTCGGACGGATTCGAAACGCTTACCGATATGAGTTAGGGCGCTTATGAAGTCCATTTGGGGTGTTTGTCACTCAGTTTCACTCTGTGACTTTTGTTCGCACGAATGGAATTTGTTGTGCAGGTTGGGACACGTCGTGAGGAATTTTTAACACCGACTCGGACATATTCGAAACGCTTACCGATATGATTTATGGCGCATATGAAGTCCATTCGGTGTGTTTGTCACTCAGTTTCACTCTTTAACTTTTGTTCGCACGAATGGAGTGTGCAGCGCAAGATGGGGCACGTTGTGAGGAATTTTTAACACCCACTCGGACGTATTCGAAACGCTTACAGATATGGGTTAGGGCGCATATGAAGTCCATTCGGGCTGTTTGTCACTCAGTTTCACTCTGTGACTTTTGTTCGCACGAATGGAGAGTTGGCACACATCGTGAGAAATTTTTAGCATCGACTCAGACGGAATCGATACGCTTACCGATATGAGTTAGGGCGCATATGAAGTCCATTCGGGGTGTTTCTCACTGAGTTTCACTCTGTGACTTTTGTTCGCACGAATTGAATGTGCAGGGCATGTTGGGACACATCGTTAGGAAGTTTTAGCACCACTCTGACGGATTCGAAACGCTTACCGATATGAGTTAGGGCGCATATGAAGTATATTCGGGGTGTTTGTCACTCAGTTCCACTCTGTGACTTTTGTTCGCACAAACGGAGTGTGCAATGCAGGTTGGGACACGTCGTGAGGAATTTTTAACACCGACTCGGACGTATTCGAAACGCTTACCGATATGTTTCAGGGCGCATGTGAAGTCCATTCGGGGCATTTGCTACTCCGTTTCACTTTGTGTCTTTTGTTCGCACGAATGGAGTGTGCAGTGCAGGTTGGGACACGTAGTGAGGAAGTTTTAGTACCACTCTAACGGATCCGAAATGCTTACCGATATGAGTTAGGGCGCATATGAAGTCCATTCGAGGTATTTGTCACTCAGTTTCACTCTGTGACTTTTGTTCGCACGAATGGGGCCTGCAGTGCAGGATGGGACACGTCGTGAGGAAGTTTTTATACCGACTTTGACGCATTCGAAACGCTTACCGATATGAGTTGGGGCGCATATGAAGTTCATTCAGAGTGTTTGCCACTCAGTTTCACTCTGTGACTTTTGTTTCGCATGAATGGAGAGTTGCGACACATTGTGAGGAAGTTTTAACACCGACTCGGACGGATTCGAAACGCTTACCGATATGAGTTAGGGCGCATATGAAATCCATTCGGGGTGTTTGTCACTCAGTTTCACTCTGTGATTTTTGTTCGCACGAATGGAAAGTTGGCACACATCGTTCGGAATTTTTAACATCGACTCGGACTTATTAGAAATGCTTACTGATATGAGTTAGGGCGCATGTGAAGTCCATTCGGGCTGTTTGCCACTCAGTTTTACTCTGTGACTTTTGTTCGAACGAATGGAGTGTGGAGTGCAGGTTCGGACAAGTCGCGAGAAAGTTTCAGCACTACTCTGACGGATTCTAAACGCTCACCGATATGAGTTAGGGCGCATATGAAGTCCATTCGGGGTGTTTGCCACTCAGTTTCACTCTGTAACTTTTGTTCGCACGAAGGGAGTGGCGGTGCAGTTTGGGACATGTCGTGAGGAATATTTAACACCGAATCGGACGTATTCGAACTGCTTACCGATATGAGTTAGGGCGCATGTGGATTCTATTCGGGGTGTTTGTCACTCAGTTTCACTCTATGACTTTAGTTCGCACGAATGGAGCCCGCTGTGCAGGTAGGGACACTACGTGAGGAAGTTTTTACACCGACTCGGACGGATTCGAAACGTTTACCGATATGAGTTTGGGCGCATATGAAGTCATTCGGGGTGTTTCTCAATCAGTTTCACTATGCGACTTTTGTTCGCACGAATGGAGTCTGCAGTGCAGTTTGGGACACGTCGTGAGGAAATTTTTACACCGACTCGGACGGATTCGAAACGTTTACCGATATGAGTTAGGGCACATATGAAGTCATTCGGTGTGTTTGTCACTCAGTTTCACTCTGTGAGTTTTGTTCGCACGAATGAAGAGTTGGCACAAGTCGTGACGAATTTCTAACACCTACTCGGACGGATTCGAAACGCTTACCGATATGAGTTAGGGCGCTTATGAAGTCCATTTGGGGTGTTTGTCACTCAGTTTCACTCTGTAACTTTTGTTCGCACGAATGGAATTTGTGGTGCAGGTTGGGACACGTCGTGAGGAATTTTTAACACCGACTCGGACATATTCGAAACGCTTACCGATATGATTTATGGCGCATATGAAGTCCATTCGGTGTGTTTGTTACTTAGTTTCACTCTGTAACTTTTGTTCGCACGAATGCATTGTGAAGTGCTGGTTGGGACACGTCGTGTGGAATTTTTAACACCGACTTGGACGTATTCTAAATGCTTACTGATATGAGTTAGGGCGCATATGAAGTACATTCATGGTGTTTCTCACTCAGTTTCACACTGTGACTTTTGTTCGCACGAATGGAGTGTGTAGTGCAAGGTTGGGACACGTCGTGAGGCAGTTTTAGCACCACTCTAGCGGATTTGAAACGCTTACCGATATGAGTTAGGGCGCATATGAAGTCCATTCGGGGTGTTTGTCACTCGGTTTCTTCGTGACTTTTGTTCGCACGAATGGAGTGTGAAGTGCTGGTTGGAACACGTCGTGAGGAATTTTTAACACCGACTCGGACATATTCGAAACGCTTACCGATATGAGTTAGGGCGCATGTTAAGTTCATTCGGGGTGTTTGCCACTCAGTTTCACTCTGTGTCTTTTGTTCGCACGAATAGAGTGTGTAGTGCAGGTTGGGACACGTCGTGAGGAAGTTTTAGCACCACTCTGACGGATTCGAAAAGCTTACCGATATGAGTTAGGGCGCATATGAAGTCCATTCGGGGTGTTTGTCGCTCAGTTTCACTCTGTAACTTTTGTTCGCACAATTGGAGCCTGCAGTGCAGGGAGGGACACGTCGTGAGGAAGTTTTTGTGCCGACTCGAACAGATTCGAAACGCTTACCGATATGAGTTATGGCGCAAATGAAGTCCATTCGGGGAGTTTCTCACTCAGTTTCACTCTGTGACTTTTGTTCGCAGGAATGGAGTGTCAGTGCAGGTTGGGACACGTCGTGAGGAACTTTTAGCGCCTCTCTGAGAGATTGGAAACGCTTACCGATATGAGTTAGGGCTCATATGAAGTCTATTCGGGGTGTTTGTCACTCAGTTTCACTCTGTAACTTTTTTTGCATGATTGGAGCCAGCAGTGCAGGTAGGGCCACAACGTGAGGAATATTTTACACCGACTCGGATGGATTCGAAACGCTTATCGATATGAGTTAGGGCGCATATGAAGTCCATTCGGTGTGTTTCTCACTCAGTTTTACTCTGTGACTTTTGATCGCACGAATGGAGTGTGTAGTGCAGGTTCAGACATGTCATGAGGAAGTTTCAGCACCACTCTGACGGATTCGAAACGCTTACCGATATGAGTTAGGGCGCATATGAATTCCATTCGGGTTGTTTTTCACTCAGTTTCACTCTGTGACTTTTGTTCGCACGAATGGAGTGTGCAGTGCAGTTTGGGACATGTCGTGAGGAATTTTTAACACCGACTCGGACGTATTTGAAATGCTTACCGATATGAGTTAGGGCGCATGTGAAGTCTATTCGGGGTGTTTGTCACTCAGTTTCACTTTATGACTTTAGTTCACACGAATGGAGCCAGCTGTGCAGGTAGGGACACTTCGTGAGGAAGTTTTTACAATGTCTCGGACGGATTCGAAACGCTTACTGATATGAGTTAGGCGCATATGAAGTCATTCGGGGTGTTTCTCACTTAGTTTCACTCTGTGACTTTTGTTCGCACGAATGGAGTCTGCAGTGCATGTTAGGACACATCGTGAGTAATTTTTAACACCCACTCGGACGTATTCGAAACGCTTACTGATATGAGTTAGGGCACATATGAAGTCCATTCGGGGTGTTTGTCACTCAGTTTCACTCTGTGACTTTTGTTCGCACGAATGGAGTGTGTTATGTAGGTTGGGACACGTCGTGAGAAAGTTTTAGCTCCACTCTGAGGGATTCGAAACGATAACCGATATGAGTTAGGGCGCATATGAAGTCCATTCGGTGTGTTTGTCACTCAGTTTCACTCTGTGACTTTTGTTCATATGAATGGAGAGTTGGGACACGTCGTGAGGAATTATTAACACCAACTCAGACGGATTCGAAACGCTTACCGATATGAGTTAGGGCGCATATGAAGTCCATTCGGGGTGTTTGTCACTCTATGGCTTTTGCTAGCACGAATGAAGTCTGTAGTGTAGCTTGGGACACGTCGTGAGTAAGTATTACCCCAAACTCGGACGGATTCGAAACGCTTACCGCGATATGAGTTAGGGCTCATATAAAGTCCATTCGGGGTGTTTGTCACTAAGTTTTACTCTGTGACTTTTGTTCGCACATATGGAACCTGCAGTGCAGGTTGGGACACGTCGTGAGGAAGTTTTTACACCGACTCGGACAGATTCGAAACACTTACCGATATGAGTTAGGGCGCATATGAACTCCATTCGGGTGTTTTCTATCGTTTCACTCTGTGACTTTTGTTCGCACGAATGGAGAGTTGGGACACATCGTGAGGAAGTTTTAACACCGACTCGGACGGATTCAAAACACTTACCGATATGAGTTAGTGTGCATATGAAGTCCATTCGGAGTGTTTGTCACTCAGTTTCACTCTGTGAATTTTGTTTCCACGAATGGAGAGTGGGCACACGTCGTGAGAAATTTTTAACACCATCTCGGACAGATTCGAAATGCTTACCGATATGAGTTAGGGCGCATATGAAGTCTATTCGGGGTGTTTGCCACTCAGTTTCACTCCATGACTTTTGTTCGCACGAATAGAGTGTGCAGTGCAGGTAGGGACACGTCGTGAGGAAGTTTTTACACAGACTCGAACGGATTCGAAACTCTTACCGATATGAGTTATGGCGCATATGAAGTCCATTCGGGGTGTTTCTCACTCAGTTTCACTCTGTGACTTTTGTTCGCACGAATGGAGAGTTGGGACACGTCGTGAGGAATTTTTAACACCAACTCAGACGGATTCGAAACGCTTACCGATATGAGTTAGGGCGCATATGAAGTCCATTCGGGGTGTTTGTCACTCTGTGACTTTTGCTAGCACGAATGAGTCTGCAGTGCAGGTTCGGACACGTCGTGAGTAAGTATTAACACAAACTCGGAAGGATTCGAAACGCTTACCGATATGAGTTAGGGCGCATATGACGTCCATTCGGGGTGTTTGTCACTCAGTTTCACTCTGAGACTTTTGTTTGCACGAATAAAGACTGTAGTGTAGGTTGGGACACGTCGTGAGGAAGTTTTTACATCGACTCGGAAGGATTCGAAACGTTTACCGATATGAGTCAGGGCGCATATCAACTCCATTCGGGGTGTTTCTCTCTCAGTTTCACTCTGTGACTTTTGTTCGCACGAATGGAGAGTTGGGACACATCGTGAGGAAGTTTTAACACCGACTCAGACGGATTCGAAACGCTTATCGATATGAGTTAGGGCGCATATGAAGTCCATTCGGGGTAGTTGTCACTCAGTTTCACTCTGTGAGTTTTTTTCGCACGAATGGAGAGTTGGTACTCGTCGTGAGGAATTTTTAACACCGACTCGGACGGATTCGAAATGCTTTCCGATATGAGTTAGGGCGCATATGAAGTCCAATCGGGGTGTTTGCCACTCAGTTTCAATCTATGACTTTTGTTCGCACGAATGGAGTGTGCAGCGCCGGTTGGGACACGTCGTGAGGAAGTTTTAGCACAACTCGGACGGATTCGAAAAGCTTACCGATATGAGTTAGGGGGCATATGAAGACCATTCGGGGTGTTTGTCACTCAGTTTCACTCTGTGACTTTTGTTCGAACGATTGGAGCTTGCGATGATGTAGGGACAAGTCGTGAGGAAGTTTTTACACCAACTCGGACGGATTCGAAACGCTTACCGATATGAGTTAGGGCGCATATGAAGTCCATTCGGGATGTTTGTAACTCAGTTTCACTCTGTGTCTTTTGGTCGCACGAATAGAACTCTGATGAGGACATCACATCATCCACGGGCCAAGAAGAGAGAGAGATCAAATCCATGACGTTCTGGAATCCAATTCGGCCTCCTGAGACAGTACCAACTTAAAACGGCCATAACTTTTGATCCAGAAGGGTGTTCGGGGTACATGAGTACTTGATTGAAAGCTTTCGTCGCCCTCTTTCCAATGGATCCAGTCTCACCTTCAAATTCCTTTTGAGCTGTCCGGAAACTGCAAAACAAGTCATGTCACTTTTCCAGTACGAGTCAGAGTGGGCCTTGGGCCTTGTAATCGAATTGTATTTGGTTTCCTAGGGTTTTGAACGACCACCTCCTCTTGTTATCTCATAAATAACCAGCCGCAACCCCATCTAGGGTTTTGGGGTTTTGTTTGATTAGTTTAGCCAAGTGCAAACTTTGCGTCTTCGAGTTGTGCTGGACAGCCACCTTGTCAAGACCTTCAATAGAACCCCACCTTATTTTGGCCTTCAATTCTTATTTGCAATTTCAGATTGCTTTTACCATTGTTCTTGCTTGTTCTTCGGTTGCTTGCAGGAATTGAACCTCGTGTTCAGGTCGATCGTGCCCACGACAAGATCAATAACACTCCGGAGTTGGTTTAGCGATTGCTACGGCGCATCGTCGTCGTACGTTGTAGTCGGATCGTCAAAGTCGATTCCACCAAATCGATAGTTATCGCTCTCATCGAAAGATCGGGACACAACTTCACATCAAACTCGGATAGATTCGAAACGCATACCGATATGAGTTAGGGCGCATGTGAAGTCCATTCGGGGTGTTTCTCACTCAGTTTCACTCTGTGACTTTTGTTTGCACGAATGGAGTGTGCAGTGCAGGTTGGGACACGTCGTGAGGAAGTTTTAGCACCAATCTGACGGATTCGAAACGCTTACCGATATGATTAAGGGAGCATATGAAGTCCATTCGGGGTGTTTGTCACTCAGTTTCACTCTGTGACTTTTGTTCGCACGAATCGAGCCTGCAGTGCAGATAGAGACACGTCGTGAGGAATTTTTTACACTGAATCAGACTGATTAGAAACGCTTACCGATATGAGTTAGGGCACATATGATGTCCATTCGGGGTGTCTCTCACTCAGTTTCACTCTGTGACTTTTGTTCGCACGAATGGAGAGTTGGGACACGTCGTGAGGAATTTTTAACACCAACTCAGACGGATTCGAAACGCTTACCGATATGAGTTAGGGAGCATATGAAGTCCATTCGGAGTGTTTTTCAGTCTGTGACTTTTGTTAGCACGAATGAAGTCTGCAGTGCAGGTTGGGACACGTCGTGAGTAAGTATTAACACAAACTCGGACGGATTCGAAACGCTTACCGATATGAGTTAGGGCGCATATGAAGTCTATTCGGGGTGTTTGTCACTCAGTTTCACTCTGTGAGTTTTTTTCACGCGAATGGAGAGTTGGTACTCGTCGTGAGGAATTTTTAACACCGACTCGGACGGATTCGAAATGCTTACCGATATGAGTTAGGGCGCATATGAAGTCCATTCGGGGTGTTTGCCACACAGTTTCACTCTGTGACATTTGTTCGCACGAATGGAGTGTGCAGCGTAGGTTGGGACACGTCGTGAGGAAGATTTAGCACCACTCGGACGGATTCAAAACGCTTACCGATATGAGTTAGGGCGCATATGAAGACCATTCGAGGTGTTTGTCACTCAATTTCACTCTGTGACTTTTGTTCGCACGAATGGAGCTTGCAGTGCAGGTAGGGACACGTCGTGAGGAAGTTTTTACACCAACTCGGACGGATTCGAAACGCTTACCGATACGAGTTAGGGCGCAGATGAAGTCCATTCGGGGTGTTTCTCACTCAGTTTCACTCTGTGACTTTTATTCGCACGAATAGAGTGTGTACTGCAGGTTGGGACACATCGTGAGGAAATTTTGGCACCACTCTGAGTGACAGATTCAAACGCTTACCGATATGAGTTATGGCGCATATGAAGTTCATTCGGGGTGTTTGTTACTCAGTTCCACTATGTGACTTTTGTTCACACGAATGGATTGTGAAGTGCTGGTTGGGACACATCGTGAGGAATTTTTTACCCCGATTCGGACGTATTCGAAACGCTTACCGATATGAGTTAGGGCGCATGTGAAGTCCATTCGGGGTGTTTGCCGCTTAGTTTCACTCTGTGTCTTTTGTTCGCACGAATGGAGTATGAAGTGCAGGTTGGGACATGTCGTGACGAAGTTTTAGCACCACTCTGACAGATTCGAAACGCTTAACGATATAAGTTAGGGCGCATATGAAGTCAATTCGGGGTGTTTGTCACTCATTTTCACAGTGACTTTTGTTCGCACGAATGGAGTGTGCAGTGCAAGTTGGGACACGTTGTGAGGAATTTTTAACACCGATTCGGACGTATTCCAAACTCTTACCGATATGAGTTAGGGCGCATGTGAAGTCCATTCGAGGTGTTTGCCACTAAGTTTCACTCTGTGTCTTTTGTTCGCACGGATGGAGTGTGCAGTGCAGGTCGGGACAGGTAGTGAGAAAGTTTTAGCACCAATCTGACAGATTCGAAACGCTTACCGATATCAGTTAGGGCGCATATGAAGTCCATTCGGGGTGTTTGTCACACTATGACTTTTGTTCGCACGAATGGAGCTGCGCAGCGGTAGGGACACGTCGTGAGGAAGTTTTTACACCGACTTCGGACGGATTCAAACGCCATCGATAAGAGTTAGGCGCATATGAAGTCCATTCGGTGTTTGCCGCTCGGTTTCACTCTGTGACTTTTGTTCGCATGAATGAGAGTGTGCGATTCAGTTGGTACACATCGTGAGGAAGTTTTAGAACCACTGACGGATTCAAACGCTTACCGATATGAGTTATGGCTCATATGAAGTCCATTCGGGGTTTTGCCACTCGGCCACACTGGGACTTTTGTTCGCACGAATGGAGTGTGCAGTGCGAGTTGGGACACGTCGTGAGGAATTTTTAACACCGACTTAAGTATTCAAACGGTTACCGATATGAGTTAGGCGCATGTGAAGTCCAATCGGGGTGTTTGTCACTCAGTTTCACTCTTTGACTTTAGTTCGCACGAATGAAGCCTATAGTGTAGGTAAGGACACGTCGTGAGGATGTTTTTACACCGACTCGGACGATTCGAAACTCTTACCGATATGAGTTTGGGCGCATATGAAGTCTGTTCAGGGAATTTCTCACTCAGTTTCACTCTGTGACTTTTGTTCGCACGAATGGAGTCTGAAGTGCAGGTTGGGACACGTCGTAAGGAATTTTCTACACCGACTCGTACGTATTCGAAACGCTTACTGATATGATCTAGGGCGCATATGAAGTCCATTCGGGGTGTTTCTCACTCAGTTTCACTCTGTGACTTTTGTTCGCACGAATTGAGTGTGCATTGCAGGTTGGGACACGCGTGAGGAGGTTTTAGCACCACTCTGACAGATTCGAAACGCTTACCGATATGAGTTAGGGCGCATATGAAGTCCATTCGGGGTGTTTGTCACTCAGTTTCACTCTGTGAATTTTGTTCGCACGAATGGAGTGTGCAGTGCAGGTTGGGACACGTCGTGAGGAATTTTTAACACCGACTTGGACGGATTCGAAACGCTTACAGATATTAGTTAGGGCGCATATGAAGTCCATTCGGGGTGTTTCTCAATTAGTTTCACTCTGTGACTTTTGTTCGCACGAATGGAGTGTGAAGTGCAGGTTGGGACACGTCGTGAGGATGTTTTAGAACCACTCTGACGGATTCGAAACGCTTACCAATATGAGTTAGGGCACATATGAAGTCCATTCAGGGTGTTTGTCCCTCAGTTTCACTCTGTGACTTTTGTTCGCACGAATGGAGTGTGAAGTGCAGGTTGGGACACGTCGTGAGGAATTTTTAACACTGACTCGGACGTATTCGAAACGCTTACCGATATGAGTTAGGGCGCATATGAAGTCCATTCGGAGTGTTTGTCACTCAGTTTCACTCTTTGACTTTATTTCGCACAAATGGAGCCTACAGTGCAGGTAGGGACACGTCGTGAGGAAGTTTTTACACCGTTTCGGACGGATTCAAAACGCTTACCGATATGAGTTAGAGCGCATATCAAGTCCATTCGTGGTGTTTCTCACTCAGTTTCAATCTGTGACTTTTGTTCGCACGAATGGAGTCTGTAGTGCAGTTTGGGTCACGTTGTGAGGAATTTTTAACACAGACTCGGACGTATTCGAAACGCTTCCCGATATTTGTTAGGGCGCTTGTGAAGTCCATTTGGGATGTTTGTCACTCAGTTTCACTCTATGACTTTAGTTCACACGAACAGAGCCTGAAGTGCAGGTATGGACACGTCGCTAGGAAGTTTTTACACTGACTCGGATGGATTCGACACGCTTACCGATATGAGTTAGGGCGCATATGAAGTCCATTTGGGGTGTTTCTCTCTCAGTTTCACTCTGTGAATTTTGTTCGCACGAATGAGAGCGTGCAAAGGCGAGTTGGGACACGTCGTGAGGATGTTTTAGAACCACTCGACGGATTCAAACGCTACCGATATGATGTAGGGCGATATGAAGTCCATTCGGGATTTTTGCCAATCAGTTTCACTCTGTGACTTTTGTTCACACGAATGGAGTGTGCAGTGCAGTTTGGGACACGTCGTGAGGAATTTTTATGTTCCTGAATATGATGTTGAATATTTTCTTACTAAACTTCAACGCTGAAAACAAGGTTCTAAAACTGTTATAGAATACTTTCACGATTTGCAAAATTGTTTGTTGCGTTGTGGTTTACAAGAATGTGATGAAGCTACTGAGCTTAGGTTCATACGTGGACTCAATCATGAAATCCAGGATGTTCTTGTTGATGAAATGTATAGTTGTCTTTCAGAATTGATTAAATGTGCTTGTAGAGCTGAAAACATGCTTGTTGAATCATTGAAAGAGCCTTTAGCTTCATTTGAGGTGCCCATTGTTGCACCTTCTGTTGTAGCTAACATTTTGCAGAAAAGTGAGCACCATCGGGAGAAGGATGAAGAAGAAAATGTGCAGAAAGAGTAGATCTTTGCTGCTCCATACGTATGTGAAGAGTTGGAAATTGAAGTTTGTAAGGACCCGAATCTACTGATTCGAACCCACTGTGTTTACCGCACTATTCCCAGGATCAACGCTAGTGCACACAGCTCAACATTGGTACATATCACATCATACTCAACGATAACAGAATAATAGTTCATTCATTGATATAACTAAAGGTATGATCTTATGACCAACTTACATTATTAAGCCACGCAGGGCAAGACTGAAAATATAACTAATGATTAAGCAGCGGAAAATAGAAAACGTAGATAGCTCATCAGTTCACCACAGGCAACCGACAAGGCTCGGACCCTAATGACTCGTGTCTTCTGGACTTCATCTTCCAACACAGGTGTAGATTCCTCAACTGTTGATTATTGTTGTTTGGCAAGGGTGAGTACTTTTAGCACTCAACAAGTTGTGCACAGAATGCAATTCTATGTATCTATATGTAAGGCTTATTCCAATGGATAGGCTATCATGGATATTTTGCAATAAGCAGCATTTATGAACAAATACAGTAAATAGATTGTAAATAATGTAAAACAAATAACAATAGTAAATAAATTCAGGATTTCTCAAGTAAACCAAGTTTCCAACCTAAGTCAAATTCCATCTTCCATATGGCATTCCGCCATCCTAACCATGTTGTCCAATTAATTAAGCTAACCCTTAATCAGAATTCCGAGCATTGCTCAATACCGCGAGCACGGCTATCCGAATAGTTTCACACTCTGCAGAGGTTATGCACTTTACCCACGTGATACAACCAAACACCACCAAGGCGAGTGATTATAACAAAGCCCTTACAATGCTCTGACTTAACCCGATACTATCCGCTAAGGTTTCAACACTGGTGGGACTGGTTACCACATCCAGGGCCCCCCTCTTGCGCCATGTGAATTACTCCATAACTCGGGAAATCACACCGTCCACGATAGTACCCAAATTAAGGCATTGCAAATTACTCAACTAGGCTGGCCCATACCAGACATGTGGTTGCATGATTGACTCAGGTCAAAGGCTTGCAAGGTTAAGTCCTTAGTGTGATCAAGGCAATACATCCACATACCTTCTGCCCATCGGGCCCACCTTGGCCTCCTCGCCCCTTGCCACTTGCCTCAATCTAAGTTATGATCACCCAGTTGATTACCAAGCACCACGTGCCATCAACAATTCAACATCGTTGCGTGACATGACTCGCCACAACAACTCAATCTCATCGTGTGATCCCACATGACACACAAGTTCATAACATTGTTCCATATTCCATTAATCAAGATTAATTATCAATGATTCTGACAGATGTGATGACGTGGCACGGCTAAGCAACTAATACGGTCTAAACCTCCAATGCTGATCATAATTACTAATCAACTATATTAAACCAATCTAGGGTGACAATGGATCATGGCATACAATGACAAGGTAGGGTATAGATCAATCTGGTATATTAGCTAAGCCCAATCTAACTTGAAACAATTGTATATTTGAAATATATGCAATAGGGTAAAACAAACATAGCAATTTTATAAACATGGGTTCAACATTATCAAAGCACAACTTGCCTTGGAATAGGTCCTGATCTTGATCTGAAGATTGCTCTTGATTTGGTTGATCTTCCTCCGAAGCGTCACACAATTCAACGTCTACGCGTACCGAAGAAGAAAAGAAAATAAATACCAAAACAGAGAGCAAATAAACTCCGAAAATCAATTAAAATTCACCATGAAATATATCTCAATTTTACAAATTTTTATAAATTGGAATCACTCAATTCCGAGTTAAATTGCAAAAGATATAGCCTTTTGAAGTTTGAAATAAATACTGAAATCACAAAATCAGAAATTCGAATTAACAGATTTATTTTTATTCTGAAAAACCGATTTATGACGTCAGCGTGACGTCAGCCCTGGACCGAACAAATCAGAGGCTGCCACGTGTCTTGGCGATAGACCCGGTCCACGACTCCCTCGGGTTCACGGTGCACCGGTCCATGGCGCCGACCTCTGCGCCGACACATGTCGGCTCTCGATTGGTCCACACGCGCGCGAAACCCACCGCATGATTGCATCCAACGGCTGCCGTTCTCCACCTACGTGGCTAAATCCTGACCGCCCAATTCAATCTAACGGCTAAGGCTTACCCGAGGAGTTCACTGTTTACTCAGCGACGTGGCACGATCCTGGCCCTTCGCTGAAGATCCAACGATCACAAGCTTACCCGAAGCAAATGGCGGCGCGACGGCGAGAAGACCACCGGAGGCGAGGAAGAAGACCGAGATGGCGGCGTTCCGGCGCAGTTCCGACGAGAATACGTAGCGTAGTCGACGCGGCACGCCTCGACGAGTTCAGATCTTGAACCAAAACGCCGAAACCCGACGATCCGGCGCGACTTGAGCAAAAACGCGGCGGTCCCACGCTTCAACTCCGCGAGCTTGTGGCGGTGTTCTACGATCGCTCGCGAAATCTCTCCGACCAAAAGACGCGGCGTTTGACTACAAACCTCGGGGTGCTACCCCCCCTATTTAAAGCCTCGGCGTCCGAGCTCTACACGGCGAGGAAGTCCAACGGCGGAACGGCGGCGGACTCCGAGACCGGAACGAAGACGACAACCCACAGCGCTACGCGTGTCCCGATCCGACGGCCAGACACGAAGTCCCACGTGGCTTTCGAACGCCCGATCATGATCGAACGGCCATGAATTAGGGTTTCGAAGGCGGCTCGCAGCCGACTTGGGCAAGACCGACGAGCTTTTTCACGCGCACAGTGTTGGGCTCGGCCCAACACTGTTCACAAGGTTTTTAAAAGATTTCTCATTTAAAATAATTCCTGAAATTCATTTAATTTGTTTTAGGCAATAAAATAATCAGGAAAAATCCAATAAAAATCTCAAAAATACTTTGAGACATTCTGGACTCAAATAAAATATTTTTGGCAAAACTTTATTTGGACTTTGCACAGATTTAAATAGATTTGTATAGAAGGAAATAAACTTGAAATAGGAATTAATTCAATTAAATCTAGAAAAATCCAATTAAATTCCAGAAAATCACAAATGCACTTTTAAGAAATAAAAACTTAGTTAAACCAAATTTTGGGATGTTACAAACCTCCCCCCCTTAACAGAATCTCGACCCGAGATTCAGGGCTAGTTAGAGAATAGGTTCGGGAATTCTGACTTCAAATCTTCTTCTCGCTCCCATGTGGCTTCACTTTCGGAATGATTGCCCCACTGAACTCTGCAAAAGCGAATAGACTTGTTTCTGGTCTTGCGTTCCATAAAATCCAAAATTCTGACCGGTTGCTCTTTGTAAGTCAAATCTTCTTGCAGCTCTATTGCATCCAGCGGGGTTTGCTCGGTTGGCACTCTGAGACACTTCTTAAGCTGCGACACATGGAATACATCATGCACTCCTGCCAAGGACTGAGGTAACTCTAATCGATAAGCCACCTCTCTCGACGGCTCGTAATCTTGAACGGACCAACATAACTTGGTGCAAGCTTCCTTTAACATGAAATCTTTTAACGCCTTAAGAGGGGTAACCTCGAGATACACATGATCTTACGGTTCAAAACTCAAATCTCGACGACGGTGTATGCGTAACTCTTCTGTCTTGACTGTGCTATCTTCAACCTCTCTCGATCATTGCAACTTGGCTTTCGCCTCCTCGAGAATATCCGCCCAAACACCAATCGCTCTCCTGTTTCATTCCAATTTAACGGAGTACGACAAGCACGTCCATACAATGCTTCAAATGGTGACATCTGCAAGCTAGCTTGATAGCTATTGTTGTAACTAAATTCCGCATATGGCAAACACTTATCCCATGTCGCAGTATAAGCTAAAGCTCTCAACATATCCTCTAAAATCTGATTTACTCTTTCAGTCTGACCATCTGTCTGCGGGTGATATGCTGTACTAAAATTCAGACGAGTTCCCATTGCTTCGTGCAACTTATTCCAAAATCTCGAGGTAAATTGGGTCCCTCTGTCTGACACAATCTTCTTGGGCACTCCATGCAAACATACAATCCTGGACATGTACAACTCTGCTAAACGATCTCCTGAGTAAGTGGTCTTTTATCGATAAAATGGGCGACCTTGGTTAGACGATCCACAATAACCCAAATGGAATCGTAACCTCTCCGAGTTTTAGGTAAACCGTGATAAAATCCATTCGATTTCCTCCCACTTCCATTCCGAATTTTCAACTACGCAACAAACCAATGGTCTTTGATGCATGGCTTTTACTCTCTGACATACGTCGCATAAAGCAACATGCTCAGCTACTTCACGCTTCATATTAGGCCACCAAAATCACTCTTTCAAATCCTGATACATCTTGGCACTCCCTGGATGAATTGAGTATTTTGAATCGTGAGCTTCCTCAAGAATCAATTGCTTTAGTTCCTTTTTATCCAAGCACACAAATTCGGCCTTTGAAGAACATGGTTCCTGCTCATCCAGAGTGAAATCTACAGCTAGGCCTTCTTCCTTTTTAGCCTTAATCTTAGAAATTTTATCATCATCTTTCTGGCCTTTACTAATCTGATCCTCTAGTGTTGGTTTTACTTCCAATGCAGCTATACTTCCTTGCGGAACAACTTCCAGTTTTAGCTTCTGAAATTCCTTGCATAATTCTGGTTGATTCTCCATTGTCAATGTATTTGCGCTATGGCTCTTTCGACTCGAGCATCCGCTACCACATTGGCTTTTAGGGATGATAATGGATTCCCACATTATAATCCTTTATTAGCTCTAGCCACCTTCGTTGTCTCATATTCAGATCTGCTTGAGTGAATATGTATTTCAGGCTCTTATGATCTGTATATATTTCACATCTATTTCCTATGAGATAATGACGCCATATCTTTAAAGCATGCACTACGGCAGCTAACTCCAAATCATGCGTTGGGTAATTCACTTCATGCGGTCTTAACTGTCTTGACGCGTAAGCAACGACTTTGCCTTCTTACATTAACACGCATCCCAAGCCTTGCCTTGAAGCATCGCAATAAATATCAAATCCATTCTGCACATCTGGCAACACTAATACGGGGGTTGTTGTTAAACGCTTCTTTAATTCCATAAAGCTTTTCTCGCACTCTGGCGTCCATGCAAACTTCTTTTCTTTCTTTAACAACTGCGTAAGGGGTTTAGCAATTGTCGAGAATCCTTCTATGAACCGACGGTAATATCCCGCCATTCCCAGAAAACTACGGATCGGGTAATGACTTCGTTGCTCCCAATGCAACATCTGCGCCCACTTTGCTTGGGTCAACTGCTACTCCCTTAGTAGTCATGACATGACCAAGAAATTCGACTTTTTCCTTCCAAAATTCACACTTGCTAAACTTAGCATATAGCTGATGCTCTCGCAACCTCTCTAAAACCATTCTGAGATGTTCTGCATGCTCTTCCTCTGTCTTCGAGTAAACCAAGATATCGTCTATGAAGACTACAACAAACTTATCCAAATATTCCATGAAAACCTTATTCATCATGTTCATAAAATATGCCGGGGCATTAGTCAATCCAAATGACATGACTGTGAACTCATAATGTCCATATCGCGTAGAAAACGCAGTCTTAGGCACATCCTCCGCTCGGATCTTCAATCGATGGTATCGAACGAAGATCTATCTTGGAGAAAACTGCAGCTCCTCTTAATTGATCAAATAAGTCATCGAACCTGGGCAACGGATACTTATTCTTGATCGTTACTTCATTCAGGGCACGATAATCGATGCACATTCTAAGACTTCTGTCCTTTTTACGAACAAACAAAACTGGAGCTCCCCACGGTGATGAACTTGGTCTAATGAAGCCTTTCTCTTGCGGTTCCTCAATCGCTTCTTCATTTCCACTAACTCGCGGTAGGCATCCGATATGGTCTTTTGATATCGGTCTTTGCACTGGCGCTAACTCGATCACGAACTCGATATCACGGTCGGTGGCAATCTGGCAAATCTTCCGAAACACATCCGGTATTCCCAGCCATCGCACATCTTCCATGCCGATGGCTTTCACGCTGTTGACCATTAATCGCCCATCGCGAATCTGCGGTCGCTGAAACTCTACTTTCTTGCCACTAGGGCCTTCCAAAGTCACGATCCGTCGGCCACAATCCAAAACGGCCTTATGCTTAGACAACCAATCCATTCCAAGGATGACGTTTAGGATTGCGATCTATCAAGATAAGATTAGCTAGGAATTCTATCCCATCCATAAGCAACTTAGCTCCCAAACACCCAAGGCTAGATCTAAGCTCGAGATCACGGGCTTGGACTAAGAGCACACAATTAAGATTCACCACTTTAAATCCATTCTTGGTTGCAAAACTTTGAGAAACAAACGAATGCGAAGCTCCAGAATCAAACAAAACTGTAGCAGGTACTGAGTTGACCGGAAACTTACCCAGTACGACGTCCGTAGCTTCCTGAGCTCCATCTGCAGTGATGTGGTTGATCCTTCCACGCACTGTTGATTGCGGGGTTGCTCCAGCTTGACCTGGCGCACGATTTCCTCCTGAGGTTGGTGCCTTGGCCGGTGTTGTTCCCAAGTTGAAACGAACTGGCGTGATGCCTCCCTTCTGTGGACACCTATTAGAAAAGTGCCCTGGCTCGTTGCAGGTATAGCATATTTTCACTGCCGACTGCTGATTCCCTCCTGGCGCATTGTTGCCCTGTGCTGGGGTTTGAAAATTTTGGTTGGCAGGGCGAGGTACAGGGGTTGATGTCTTGTTCACAGCTGGTGGTTGGAATCTAGCAAATTGTTGTGGTGACATCCTCAAACGTAGGTGGTTTGGACGTCCACCCTGATTGGTCATCAAGCGCTTACGGTTTTCACCCAACTCTTTGCGCTTATCCTCCAGGATCAAAGCCTTATTCACTAGCTCTTGAAAGTCTAGAAAATTGTGGGTAATCAATCCCACCTGAAGTCCTGAATTCAGTGCCTTCATGAAACGAGACTGCCTAGCTTTATCTGTCGCTACGTCTTCAGGGGCATATCGAGCTAACTGGGTAAATTTATTCGTATTCGCCTTTGGTTGGCCTCCTTGCTTCGTGAGCCACGAACTCTTCCTTCTTGAGGTCCATCATTCCCTCCGAACATGATATCGGGCGGAAAGCATTAGTAAACTCCTCCCAAGTGATCTCCTGTGGGGCTCCATGAGCGGCACAGTAATTCTCCCACCATTCTGCGGCGGTTCCTTCCAATTGATGGGAGGCGTAGAGCACCTTCTCGTTGCCCTCACACTGAGTGATGTGCAGCTTCTTCTCAATTGTCCTAAGCCAGTCATCGGCTTCCAAAGGGTTCACATTTCCCGAAAAAGTTGGTGGCCTAGTCCTCATAAAATCTGATAGCTTTGAGTGAGGTCGGGGTCCACCATGGTTGTTCTGAGCTATAGGGTTGTTGTTGTTGGCTGCTGCGTTGGTCATCTGCTGCATCTGTTGCATCATAGTCTGCATTAGTTGAGTCTGCGCCGCAAGAAATGCTCCCAGATTCTGCATGTCTACTGACGGTGGTTGAGGGCTGCCTCTGTCGTTGGTGTTGTCGTTCTGGCGCAGTCCACTTCCTGAAGCTCCGTTGTTTCCACGAGTATTCACCATCTGATGATTGCCTCTTGGGTTAGGAAAGGTAGGTGTAGCATAGATAAGAAGTAAGACTTTCTAAAGCGGGGAGATAGATTATACCCAAACTGAAATAATTCTTTATTTTTCTTGGTATGGCCGCTTAGTTAAGCCTACAAGCTTTGCAACCCATACTGCACACTCAGCATTACAAAGAAGCAAACTAAACACGAAACCTTAACGTCAACTAGAAAGGTAAAGACTAACTTAAAGACGCGACTCACACTCGAGTCTCAACACAGCTCCAAGGCTGACACTCACTCATCCAGCCACCCTGGCTGAGGCTGATCCGGCGCATACACCGTCGGATGAGCGGGCATAGGAGCGAACCTATCCTGATGACCTACTACTGGGTCCTCTGCAACCACAGGGTCTGCACTCCCCTCTGGCTCCCACTCGCTCCTCCGATCCTCCTCGGACTCCTCGGTGGCTCTGAACTTCTCGAGTCACGCGCCCACTCGCCCTCGACCGCCTCTAGGGCCTCTCCCGGCTCGGTGATCATCCCGATGGTCAAGCACGGTCACCTCAAGCTCCCGCTCGCCACTGAGTGCCTCGTATACGATCTCCGGCTCCGAGTAGTATCTCGTCATATGATCCTCCCGGCAAGGGCGAACTCGCAAGGTGTATCGCGATGGCACACTCGCCCTCCACGATCCATCGGCGTCGGCATGCTTGAACGTGCGGTGAAGGCGAACATCGAGTCGTGAAGCTCGTCGGCGTAGTCGCGGCAGACACGGCGAAGAGCAAGTCGGGCAACCTCCTGAACTGCAACGTCGTACGAGAATCTTCTGGCGGAGATGTTGATTGGCCTGCTAGCTTCTTCGTTCTCCCGAGCGTAGATAATCATCTTGCAATTAAATCCCCGGTGTACACCATTAACTGACCAGTTGCCTCCTCGGTAAAGCGGATGGTAGAAGCCTCCCAGCGTCTGAAGTACTCTCCACGGCTCCATGGCGAGCGCGGTGACTCCTCGAAGGTCGGAACAATCGGCATCTGTTCCACAAGAACTTTGATTAAGTTCTCCACCCAAAACGGCAAGTAAAACGGTAAATTCAGCAAAGGCGAGGAGTAGAGAATGAGATGAGTCGAGAGTGTTTTATTAGTCAAGTTTAGATTTTCTTTTAGAAAATAGTTTGGACACACACAAGACACCTCCATACTATCTAGGGCCAAGACCTACGGTCAAGATGCTCGATACCACCTCTGAAGGACCCGAATCCATCGATTCGAACCCACCGTGTTTACCGTGCACTATTCCTGTGATCAACGCTAGTGCACACACTCAACATTGGTACATATCACATCATACTCAACGATAATGAATAATAGTTCATTCATTGATATAACTAAAGGTATGATCTTATGACCAACTTACATTATTAAGCCACGCAGGCAAGACCGAAAATATAACTAATGATTAAGCGGCGGAAAATAGAAAACGAGATAGCTCATCAGTTCACCACAGCAACCGACAAGGCTCGGACCCTAATGACTCGTGTCTTCTGGACTTCATCTTCCAACACAGGTGTAGATTCCTCAACTGTTGATTATTGTTGTTTGGCAAGGGTGAGTACTTTTAGCACTCAACAAGTTGTGCACAGAATGCAATTCTATGTATCTATATGTAAGGCTTATTCCAATGGATAGGCTATCATGGATATTTTGCAATAAGCAGCATTTATGAACAAATACAGTAAATAGATTGTAAATAATGTAAAACAAATAACAATAGTAAATAAATTCAGGATTTCTCAAGTAAACCAAGTTTCCAACCTAAGTCAAATTCCATCTTCCATATGGCATTCCGCCATCCTAACCATGTTGTCCAATTAATTAAGCTAACCCTTAACTGTAATTCCCGAGCATTGCTCAATACCGCGAGCACGGCTATCCGAATAGTTTCACACTCTGCAGAGGTTATGCACTTTACCCACGTGATACAACCAAACACCACCAAGGCGAGTGATTATAACAAAGCCCTTACAATGCTCTGACTTAACCCGATACTATCCGCTAAGGTTTCAACACTGGTGGGACTGGTTACCACATCCAGGGCCCCCCTCTTGCGCCATGTGAATTACTCCATAACTCGGGAACTCACACCGTCCACGATAGTACCCAAATTAAGGCATTGCAAATTACTCAGCTAGGCTGGCCCATACCAGACATGTGGTTGCATGATTGACTCAGGTCAAAGGCTTGCAAGGTTAAGTTCTTAGTGTGATCAAGGCAATACATCCACATACCTTCTGCCCATCGGGCCCACCTTGGCCTCCTCGCCCCTTGCCACTTGCCTCAATCTAAGTTATGATCACCCAGTTGATTACCAAGCACCACGTGCCATCAACAATTCAACATCGTTGCGTGACATGACTCGCCACAACAACTCAATCTCATCGTGTGATCCCACATGACACACAAGTTCATAACATTGTTCCATATTCCATTAATCAAGATTAATTATCAATGATTCTGACAGATGTGATGACGTGGCACGGGTAAGCAACTAATACGGTATAAACCTCCAATGCTGATCATAATTACTAATCAACTATATTAAACCAATCTAGGGTGACAATGGATCATGGCATACAATGACAAGGTAGGGTATAGATCAATCTGGTATATTAGCTAAGCCCAATCTAACTTGAAACAATTGTATATTTGAAATATATGCAATAGGGTAAAACAAACATAGCAATTTTATAAACATGGGTTCAACATGATCAAAGCACAACTTGCCTTGGAATAGGTCCTGATCTTGATCTGAAGATTGCTCTTGATTTGGTTGATCTTCCTCCGAAGCGTCACACAATTCAACGTCTACGCGTACCGAAGAAGAAAAGAAAATAAATACTAAAACAGAGAGCAAATAAACTCCAAAAATCAATTAAAATTCACCATTAAATAGATCTCAATTTTACAAATTTTTAGAAATTGGAATCACTCAATTCCGAGTTAAATTGCAAAAGATATAGCCTTTTGAAGTTTGAAATAAATACTGAAATCAGAAAATCAGAAATTCGAATTAACAGATTTATTTTTATTCTGAAAAACCGATTTATGACGTCAGCGTGACGTCAGCCCTGGACCGAACAAATCAGAGGCTGCCACGTGTCTTCGGCGCATAGACCCGGTCCACGACTCCCTCGGGTTCACGGTGCACCCGGTCCATGGCGCCGACCTCTGCGCCGACACATGTCGGCTCCCGATTGGTCCACACGCGCGGCGGAAACCCAGCGCACAGATTGCATCCAACGGCTGCCGTTCTCCACCTACGTGGCTAAATCCTGACCGCCCAATTCAATCTAACGGCTAAGGCTTACCCGAGGAGTTCACTGTTTACGCAGCGACGTGGCACGATCCTCGCCCTTTCAAGATCCAACGATCACAAGCTTACCCGGCAAGTGGCGGCGCGACGGCGAGAAGACCACCGAGGCGAGGAAGAAGACCGAGATGGCGGCGTTCGCGCCAGCCCGACGAGAAGACGAGCGTAGTCGACGCGGCACACCTCGACGAAGTTCGGATCTTGAACCAAAACGCCAAACCCGACGATCCGGGCGCGACTTGAGCAAAAACCGCGGCGGTCCCACGCTTCAACTCCGCGAGCTTGTGGCGGTGTTCTACGATCGCTCTCGCAAATCTCTCCGACCAAAAGACGCGGCGCTTGACTACAAACCTCGGGTGCTACCCCTATTTAAAGCCTCGGCGTCCGAGCTCTACACGGCGAGGAAGTCCAACGGCGAACGGCGGCGGACTCGAGTCCGAATGAAGACGACAACCCCGGCGCCACGCGTGTCCCGATCCGACGGCCGTGACACGAAGTCCCACGTGGCTTCTTCGAACGCCCGATCATGATCGAACGGCCATGAATTAGGGTTTCGAAGGCGGCTCGCGGGCCGACTTGGGCCAGAGCGACGAAGGCTTCACGCGACCGCGTTGTTGGGCTCGGCCCAACACTGCTCACAAGGTTTTTAAAAGATTTCTCATTTAAAATAATTCCTGAAATTCATTTAATTTGTTTTAGGCAATAAAATAATCAGGAAAAATCCAATAAAAATCTCAAAAATACTTTGAGACATTCTGGACTCAAATAAAATATTTTTGGCAAAACTTTATTTGGACTTTGCACAGATTTAAATAGATTTGAATAGAAGGCAATAAACTTGAAATAGGAATTAATTCAATTAAATCTAGAAAAATCCAATTAAATTCCAGAAAATCACAAATGCACTTTTAAGAAATAAAAACTTAATTAAACCAAATTTTGGGATGTTACAAAGTTGCACCTACTACCACTGAGAATGATTTAGAATGTAATGTAAAAGGTATAAATTGTATATATGGTGAAAATCATTTTGAAGAGATAAAACTGTCCATGAATCATGCTATCTTAGAGCAACTATTAATGGAACCCATTGCTAATTTGCATGCTATTCCTAGTGATAAAGAAGAGTTGTGTCATAATGCTTCACTTATATCCACGCCACAATTAGTGAATGAACATGAAACATTTATATCTGAACTAAACACTTGCGCTGAACATAGACATGTTATTCAAATTGCTAGTGAAGAAGATGAGCTTAAATTGATGTCTTCTTTAAATACTTTAGGTTACATTGAATTTGTTGTTCTGTGTGATCTAGATAGTTTCAAGGAGAAGATTTTTGTACATTCTAATTTGCCATGGTTATCGCGAAATACTTTTCATGTTGTTGGCAAATATAATGATAAAAGAGAATAAAAAGTGCATAGAGTATACATTTGTTCATATCTGAAACCTCTACGTCCTATGCAACACTGTGATCAATTTGATAATTATAATATCATATCAAGTACCCCTACTGTCGGTAATAATCTATATGATAATTTTCAAGGCGAGTGTTTGGGTAATTGTGATTCACAAGCCTTTGATTTGATCCTGCTGTGCAGGTATGGACGCATCGTGAGGAAGTTTTTACACCGACTCGGACGGATTCGAAACGCTTACCGATATGAGTTAGGCGCATATGAAGTCCATTCGGGGTGTTTCTCACTCAGTTTCACTCTGTTACTTTTGTTTGCACGATTGGAGTGTGCAGTGCAGGATGGGACACATCGTGAGGAAGTTTTAGCACCACTCCGACGGATTCGAAGCGCTTAGCGATATAAATTAGGGCCCATATGAAGTCCATTCGGGGTGTTTGTCACTCAGTTTCAGTCTGTGACTTTTGTTCGAACGAATGGAGTGTGCAGTGCAGGTTGGGACACGTCGTCAGGAATTTTTAACACCGACTCGGACGTATTTGAAACGCTTACCGATATGAGTTAGGGCGCATATGAAGTTCATTCGGGGTGTTTGTCACTTAGTTTCACTCTATGACTTTATTTCGCAAGAATGGAGCCTGCAGTGCAGGTAGGGACACGTCGTGAGGGAGTTTTTACACCGACTCGGACGGATTCGTAACGCTTACCGATTTGAGTTAGGGCGCATATCAAGTCCATTCGCGGTGTTTCTCACTCAGTTTCACTCTGTGACTTTTGTTCGCACGAATTGAGTCTGTTGTGCAGGTTGGGACACGTCGTCAGGAATTTTTAACACCGACTCGGACGGATTCTAAATGCTTACCGATATGATGGGCGCATATGAAGTCTATTCGGGGTTTTTCTCACTCAGTTTCACTCTATGACTTCTGTTCGCATGAATGGAGCCTGCAGTGCAGGTTGGGACACGTCGTGATGAAGTTTTCACACCGACTTTGATGGATTCGAAACGCTTACCGATATGAGTTAGGGCGCATGTGAAGTCCATTCGATGTGTTTGCCACTCAGTTTCACTCTGTGACTTTTGTTCGCACGAATGGAGTGTGCAGTGCAGGTTGGGACACGTCGTGAGGAAGTTTTAGCACCACTCGGACGGATTCGAAACGCTTACCGATATGAGTTAGGGCTCATATGAAGTCCATTCGGGGTGTTTGCCACTCAGTTTCACTCTGTGACTTTTGTTCGCGCGAATGGAGTGTGCAGTGCAGGTACGGACACGTCATGAGGAAGTTTTTATACCGACTCGGACGGATTCAAAACGCTTACTGATATGAGTTAGGGCGCAGATGAAGTCCATTCGGGGTGTTTCTCACTCAGTTTCACTCTGTGACTTTTGTTCGCGCGAATAGAGTGTGTACTGCAGGTTGGGACACGTCGTGAGGAAATTTTGGCACCACTTTGACGGATTCGAAACGCTTACCGATATGAGTTAGGGCGCATATGAAGTTCATTCGGGGTGTTTGTCACTCAGTTCCACTATGTGACTTTTGTTCGCACGAATGGATTGTGAAGTGCTGGTTGGGACTCATCGTGAGGAATTTTTAACCCCGACTCGGACGTATTCGAAACGCTTACCGATATGAGTTAGGGCGCATGTGAAGTCCATTCAGGGTGTTTGCCGCTTAGTTTCACTCTATGTCTTTTGTTCGCACGAATGGAGTTTGAAGTGCAGGTTGGGACATGTGACGAAGTTTTAGCACCACTCTGACAGATTCGAAACGCTTAACGATATGAGTTAGGGCGCATGTGAAGTCCATTCGGGGTGTTTGCCACTAAGTTTCACTCTGTGTCTTTTGTTCGCATGAATGGAGTGTGCAGTGCAGGTTGGGACACGTAGTGAGGAAGTTTTAGCACCACTCTGACGGATTCGAAACGCTTACCGATATCAGTTAGGGCGCATATGAAGTCCATTCGGGGTGTTTGTCACTCTTTGACTTTTATTCGCACGAATGGAGCCTGCAGTGCAGGTAGGGACACGTCGTGAGGAAGTTTTTACACCGACTCGGACGGATTCGAAACGCTTTCCGATAAGAGTTAGGGCGCATATGAAGTCCATTCGGGGTGTTTGCCACTCAGTTTCACTCTGTGACTTTTGTTCGCATGAATGAGAGTGTGCAGTGCAGGTTGGTACACATCGTGAGGAAGTTTTAGAACCACTCTGACGGATTCGAAACGCTTACCGATATGAGTTAGGGCTCATATGAAGTCCATTCAGGGGTTTTGCCACTCAGTTTCACTCTGGGACTTTTATTCGCACGAATGAAGTGTGCAGTGCAGGTTGGGACACGTCGTGAGGAATTTTTAACACCGACTTAAGTATTCAAACGGTTACCGATATGAGTTAGCGCATATGAAGTCCAATCGGGTGTTTGTCACTCGGCCACCGTATGACTTTAGTTCAAGACGAATGAAGCTGCAGTGCGGTAGGGACACGTCGTGAGGATGTTTTACACCGACTCGGACGGATTCAAACGCCACCGATATGAGTTACGGCGCATATGAAGTCCATTCGGGGTGTTTGTCACTCAGTTTCACTCTGTGACTTTTGTTCGCACGAATGGAGTGTGCAGTGCAGGTTGGGACACGTCGTGAGGAATTTTTTAACCCGACTTGGACGGATTCGAAACGCTTACAGATATGAGTTAGGGCGCATATGAAGTCCATTCGAGGTGTTTCTCAATTAGTTTTACTCTGTGACTTTTGTTCGCACGAATGGAGTGTGAAGTGCAGGTTGGGACACGTCGCGAGGATGTTTTAGCACCACTCTGACAGATTCGAAACGCTTACCGATATGAGCTAGGGCGCATATGAAGTTCATTCGGGGTGTTTGTCACTCAGTTTCACTCTGTGACTTTTGTTCGCACGAATGGAGTGTGAAGTACTGGTTGGGACACGTCGTGAGGAATTTTTAACACCGACTCGAACGTATTCGAAACGCTTACCTATATGACTTTAGTTCGCACGAATGGAGCCTACAGTGCAGGTAGGGACACGTCGTGAGGAAGTTTTTACACCGTTTCGGACGGATTCGAAACGCTTACCGATATGAGTTAGAGCGCATATCAAGTCCATTCGTGGTGTTTCTCACTCAGTTTCACTCTCTGACTTTTGTTCGCACGAATGGAGTGTGCAATGCAGTTTGGGACACGTCGTGAGGAATTTTTAACACCGACTCGGACGTATTGGAAACGCTTACCGATATTTGTTAAGGCGGTTGTGAAGTCCATTCGGGGTGTTTGTCACTCAGTTTCACTCTATGACTTTAGTTCGCAAGAATAGAGCCTGCAGTGCAGGTAGGGACACGTCGCTAGGAAGTTTTTACACCGACTCGGACGGATTCGAAACACTTACCGATATGAGTTAGGGCGCATATCAAGTTCATTGGGGGTGTTTCTCACTCAGTTTCACTCTGTGACTTTTGTTTGCACGAATGGAGTCTGCAGTGCAGGTTGGGACACGTCGTGAGGAATTTTTATCACCGACTCGGACGTATTCGAAACGCTTACCGATATGACTTAGGGTGCACGTGAAGTCCATTCGGGGTGTTTGCCACTCAGTATTACTCTGTGTCTTTTGTTCGCACGAATGGAGTGTGCAGTGCAAGTTGGGACACGTCGTGAGGAAGTCTTAGCACCACTCTGACGGATTCGAAACGCTTACCGATATCAGTTAGGGCGCATATGAAGTCTATTCGGGGTGTTTGTCACTCAGTTTCATTCTTTTACTTTTGTTCGCACGAATGGAGTGTGCAGTGCAGGTTGGGACACGTCGTGAGGAAGTTTTAGCACCACTCTGACAGATTCGAAACGCTTACCGATATCAGTTAGGTCGCATATGAAGTCTATTCGGGGTGTTTGTCACTCAGTTTCACTCTGTGACTTTTGTTCGCACCAAAGGAGTCTGCAGGACAGGTTGGGACACGTCGTGAGGAAGTTTTAGCACCACTCGGACGGATTCGAAACGCATACCGATATGAGTTAGGGAGCATATGAAGTCCATTCGGGGTGTTTGTCATCAGTTTCACTCTGTGACTTTTGGTCGCACGAATGGAGCCTGCAGTGCAGGTAGGGACACGTCATGAGAATGTTTTTACACCGACTCGGGCGGATTCGAAAAGCTTACCGTTATGAGTTAGGGCGCTTATGAAGTCCATTCGGTGTGTTTGTCACTCAGTTTCACTTTGTGACTTTTGTTCGCACGAATGGAGTGTGCAGTGCATGTTGGGACAAGTCGTGAGGATGTTTTAGCATCACTCTGACGATTCGAAATGCTTACCGATATGAGTTAGGGCGCATATGAAGTCTATTCTGGGTGTTTGTCACTCAGTTTCACTCTATGACTTCTGTTCGCACGAATGGAGTGTCTGAAAGGAGTTGGGACACGTCGTGAGGAATTTTAACACGACTCGGGACGATCCAAAGCGCCATCGATATGAGTTAGGGCGCATATGAAGTACATTCGTGGTGTTTCTCACTCAGTTTCACTCTGTGACTTTTGTTCGCACGAATAGAGTGTGTAGTGCAGGTTGGGACACGTCGTGAGGAAGTTTTGGCACCACTCTGACGGATTCGAAACGCTTACCGATATGAGTTATGGCGCATGTGATGTCCATTCGGGGTGTTTGCCGCTTAGTTTCACTCTGTGTCTTTTGTTCGCATGAATGGAGTATGCAGTGCAGGTTGGGACACGTCGTTACGAAGTTTTAGCACCACTTTGACAGATTCAAAATGCTTAACGATATGAGTTAGGGCGCATATGAAGTCCATTCGGTGTGTTTGTCACTCTGTGACTTTTGTTCGCACGAATGGAGTGTGCTGTGCAGGTTGGGACACGTCGTGAGGAATTTCTAAGACCGATTCGGACGTATTCGAAACTCTTACCGATATGTGTTAGGGCGCATGTGAAGTCTATTCGAGGTGTTTGCCACTAAGTTTCACTCCGTGTATTTTGTTCGCACAAATGGAGTGTGCAGTGCAGGTTGGGACTTGTAGTGAGGAAGTTTTAGCACCACTCTGACTGATTCGAAATGCTTACCGATATCAGTTACGACACATATGAAGTCCATTCGTGGTGTTTGTCACTCTGTTACTTTTGTTCGCACGAATGGAGCCTGCAGTGCAGGTAGGGACACGTCGTGAGGAAGTTTTTACACCGACTCGGATGGATTCGAAACGCTTACCGATATGAGTTTGGGCGCATATCTAGTCCATTCGGGGTGTTTGCCACTCAGTTTCACTTTGTGACTTTTGTTCGCACGAATGAGAGTGTGCAGTGCAGGTTGGGACACGTCGTGAGGAAGTTTTAGAACCACTCTGACGGATTCGAAACGCTTACCGATATGAGTTAGGGCTCATATGAAGTCCATTCGGGGTTTTTGCCACTCAGTTTCACTCTGTGACTTTTGGTCGCACGAATGGAGCCTGCAGTGCAGGTAGGGACACGTCGTGAGAATGATTTTACACCGACTCGGACGGATTCGAAACGCTTACCGATATGAGTTAGGGCGCATATGATGTCTATTCGGGCAGTTTCTCACTCAGTTTCACTCTGTGACTTTTGTTCGCACGAATGGAGTTGACGTGTCCCAAGCAGCACTACACACTCCATTCGTGTAAAAAAAGTTACAGAGTGAAACTGCGTGAGAAACAGCCCGAATTGACTTCATATGCGCCCTAACTCATATCGGTAAGCATTTCGAATCCGTCCGAGTGGTGCTAAAACTTCCTCACGACGTTTCCCAACCTGCACTTCACACTCCATTCGTGCGAACTAAAGTCACAGAGTAAAACTGAGTGGCAAACACCTCGAATGGACTTCATATGCGCCCTAACTCATATCAGTAAGCGTTTCGAATACGTCCGAGTCGGTGTTAAAAATTCCTCAAGATGTGTGCCAATTCTCCATTCTTGCGAACAAAACTTACAGAGTGAAACTGCGTGAGAAACACCCCGAATTGACTTCATATGTGCCCTAGCTCAGATTTGTAAGCGTTTCGAATCCGTCCGAGTCGGTGTTAAAACTTCCTCACGGTGTGTCCCAACCTGCACTGCACACTCCATTCGTGCGAACTAAAGTCACAGAGTGAAACTGAGTGGCAAACACCCCGAATGGACTTCATATGCGCCTACTCGATCTCAGAAGCGTTTGAATCCGTCCGAGTCGGTGTTAAAACTTCTCACGGCGTGTCCCAACTCGCATCGCACAATCTATTCGTGCGAACTAAAGTCACAGAGTAAAACCGAGTGGCAAACACCCGAATGGACTTCATATGCGCCTAACTCATATCGTAAGCTGCCAATCCGTCCGAAGTCGGTGTTAAAAATTCCACACGATGTGTGCCAACTCTCCATTCTTGCGAACAAAACTTACAAAGTGAAACTGAGTGACAAACACCCTGAATGGAATTTATATGCGCCCTAACTCATATCTGTAAGCATTTCGAATACGTCCGAGTCGGTGTTAAAAATTCCTCACGACGTATCCCAACCTGCACTGCACACTCCATTCGTGGGAACAAAAGTCACATAGTGAAACTGAGTGACAAACACCCCAAATGGACTTCATATGCGCCCTGACTCATATCGGTAAGCGTTTCGAATCCATCAGAGTGGTTCTAAGACTTCCTCACGACGTGTCCCAACCTGCACCGCACAGTCTCATTCGTGCGAACAAAAGTCACAGAGTGAAACTGAGTAACAAACACCCCGAATGGACTTCATATGCGCCCTAACTCATATCAGTAAGCGTTTCGAATCCGTCCGAGTCGGTGTAAAAACTTCCTCACGACGTATCCCTACTAGCACTGCAAGCTCCATTTGTGCGACCAAAAGTCAGATAGTGAAACTGAGTGAGAAACACCCCGAATGGACTTCATATGCGCCCTAACTCATATCAGTAAGCGTTTCGAATCCGTCCGAGTTGGTGTAAAAACTTACTCACGACGTGTCCCTACCTGCACTGCAGGCTCCATTCGTGCGGCCAAAAGTCATAGAGTGAAACTGAGTGACAAACACCCCGAATTGACTTCATATGCGCCCTAACTCATATCGGTAAGCATTTCGAATCCGTCCGAATGGTGCTAAAACTTTCTCACGACATGTCCCAACCTGCACTTCAACTCCATTCGTGCGAACAAAAGTCACAAAGTGAAACTGAGTGGCAAACACCCCGAATGGACTTTATATGTGCCCAAACTCCTATTGGTAAGCGTTTCGAATACGTCCAAGTCGGTGTAAAAACTTGCTCACAACGTGTCCGCCTGCACTGCAGGCTCCAATCGTGCGAACAAAAGTCACAGAGTGAAACTGAGTGACAAGCACCACGAATGGACTTCATATGCGCCCTATCACATATCGGTAAGCGTTTCGAATCCATCCGAGTGGTGCTTAAACTTTCTCACGACGTGTCCCAACCTGTATTGCACTGCACACTCCATTCGTGCGAACAAAAGTCACAGAGTGAAACTGAGTAGCAAACACCCCGAATGGACCTCATATGCGCCCTAACTGATATCGGTAAGTGTTTCGAATCCGTCAGAGTGGTGCTAAAACTTCCTCACTACGTGTCCCAACCTGCACTACACACTCCATTCGTGCGAACAAAAGATTCTAAATAGAACCGCACCTTATTTTGGTCTTCAATTCTTATTTGCAATTTCAGATTGCTTTTACCATTGTTCCTGCTTGTTCTTCGATTGCTTGCAGGAATTGAACCTCGTGTTCAGGTTGATCGTGCCCACGGCAAGATCAATAACACTCCGGAGTTGGTTTAGCGATTGCTAAGGCGCATCATCGTCGTACGTTGTAGTCGGATCGTCAAAGTCGATTCCACCAAATCGATAGTTATCGTTCTCATCGAAAGATCGGGACACAACCTCACATCAGGTGGTATCAGAGCGCCAAGTTGCTCGGTGAGAGATTCAGTACCTTAGATTAGTTTTTGTTTTCTGTCCTAAATTGAAAATTACTCCACAAAAATTCAACCTTTAGATTCAATCTGGTATTTTAGTGAGTTTTATTAGGTTTTGATCCATTAGAGTCCTTGTTTTAGTTGCTGATCGTTTTTGCTTCGCGTATCTTTTCTTTCAATCTTTCCAGTACTTTGTTTTGTTCATAACTTTCACATACGAGCTCGGATTATAGTGTTTTTGCACTTTCCTAAAACCTGGGAATGATCTCTACAAAAACATAGTTGGTCTTGGACTCTAATTCTGGAGCCAAATTTGTTTAATCTGGGCATCACATTTGTCAAGCAAGTTGTACTTCCAATCCAGATCGGCTTGGTATTTTGATCATAATTCTCACGTCCGAACTCCGATTTGGAAGTTTTTATACTTTCCTGAATCCTTGAAGAGTTCTCTACGAAAACGTTTTAGGGTGTCCTTTCTGATTCGGACTCCTTCAAACCGAATTTGATTCGGATTCGGAATCGGTCTCGCAGGCTGAAATTGGGGGTATTATGTGGTGTTCAGTGTTGGAGCCATAACTTTCGCACCCGATCTCTAAATTGCATGTTCTTGTACTCTTTTGAAAGATGAGGACATAAGCTTCAATTCTCTCCATAGTGAACCTTCTAAATTCGGTCTTCTTGAAACTCTAATCTATGCGACAAATCTACGCCTAGAAACATTGAATTTGGGTATCTTGCTTCAATTCGTGTTCTAGCTTTGTTCCTTTGAGTTGGTTGAGTCCAGTAGCATCGACAATCCATAAAACCCAGAAAAATATCAGTACACATACCTTTGGGAACCAATTCATCCTTTGCGAATACTTTGATCCCAATTGAAACTAGCTATTTGTTATTGCTTAGGGCTGTTCATATTGATACATTGCATAATCTTGAATTATCATATCATACTATCTTGTGACATCAAGTTAGGGATTCCAAAACTTTGTTCATATTAGTGTTGGCCGAAAGTCACTCAAAGAAAGAAAAGAGAAAGAAAGAGCCAAAAGGCAAAAAAAGAGAAGAAAAAAAAAAGAAAATAGTGATCGGTCGCACTACATTGAGCAAAATCCTAATTTGTGTTCATTATTTCAGATTGTGAAATTTATTAATTGTTGTGCAATCTTGTGCCCTTTTTACATTCTTAAAGCAATAAGCTAGCGTCTCTCTACGACTTGTGCAATAGAGCTTTTCGTGCCTCACTTATATTTTATAGCTCATTTCTTGATTGCATAAGTACCCCATCATCTTTGCGCGTGAGTTGCCTTGATATTCGCTTATATCTTTGAGATCGGCAACTAGGACTTATGAATTCTAGTTTGGGTCATTATATTATCAGATTGCATAGGAAATAAGTATAACCTACATAGCTCCACATATTTTACTCGTACGTATGTTCGGTCCCTTGTCAATCGCTTTATCCAAGATTCAGAGAACTTTTGACACTGCCAACGGCTGACAACTCCTGTTGCACGGTAAGAACTTGTAAGAGCTTTGGTTAAGGCTTGAGAGTTGAGCGACTTTTCTCCACTTCCTAGTAGTTGATAGGAAATTACATAAACCTTTGTGTTTCCCTTTTTGCTACTAACCATGTCAGGTGCCAAGAGTTCACTGCATCATTCTCCACGCATGAAGGGCAATGTACGACTCACTAATGAGAGAATGTCGCTGCAAGAAGACCGTCTCCGATCCATCGAGACTGCTCAGGGAGTTGCTAACACTACCCTTACTACTATTTTGTCTAGACATGAAGATATGCTTGCAGCTGCTACTCCTGGAACTTCCAGTCCTCAGCCTCATTTCCTAAGCAACAACAATGGTGTACTACGTGCACAATGGGTTCCCATTGCTGCCTCGGCTTCCCAGCATGGACCCGCTACCTCGGTCGCCCCACAACACATCGCCACGGGTTCATCAACTGATGATGAACAAGGTAAAATCAAGTTTGAATTGCCTACTTTTGGTGGAAAGTTCGATCCTAATGCATATATTAATTGGGAGATAGCGGTAGACAAAGAATTTGCAAACTTTAACTTATCTGAAAACCAAAAGATTAGTGCCGCAGTTAAAGTGTTAACGTCAGATGCAATATATTGGTGGAAGCATATATCTAGACATGATAAAGAACCTAAAACTTCGAATGCCATGAAAAGACTTATGAGAAATGATTATGTTCCTGAATATGTTGCTGAATATTTGCTTACTAAACTTCAATGCTTAAAACAAGGTTGTAAAACTGTTATAGAATACTTTCATGATTTGCAAAATAGTTTGTTGCGTTGTGGTTTACAAGAATGTGAAGAAGCTATTGAGCTTAGGTTCATACGTGGACTTAATCATGAAATTCAGGATGTTCTTGTTGATGAAACATGATGGTTGTGTCCCGATCTTTCGATGAGAGCGATAACTATCGATTTGTGGAACCGACTTTGACGATCCGACTACAACGTATGACGACGATGCGCCTTAGCAATCGTTAAACCAACTCCGGAGTGTTACTGATCTTGCCGTGGGCACGATCAACCTGAACACGAGGTTCAATTCCTGCAAACAACCGAAGAACAAGCAAGAACAATGGTAAAAGCAATCTGAAATTGCGAATAAGAATTGAAGGACAAAATAAGTTGGGGTTGTATTGAAGGTCTTGACAAGGTGGCTGTCCAGCACAACTTGAAGACACGAAGTTTGCACTTGGCTAAACTAATCAAACAAAACCCAAAACCCTAGATGGGGTTGCGGCTTGTTATTTATGAGATAACAAGATGAGGTGGTCGTTCAAAACCCTAGGAAACCAAATACAATTCGATTACACGGCCCAAGGCCCACTCTGACTCGGACTAGAAAAGTGACGTGACTTGTTTTGCAGTTTTAGGACAGCTCAAAAGGAATTTGAAGGTGAGACTGGATCCATTGGAAAGAGGGCGACGAAAGCTTTCAATCAAGTACTCATGTGCCCCGAACACCCTTCTGAATCAAAAGTTATGGCCGTTTTAAGTTGGTGCTGTCTCAGGAGGCCGAATTGGATTCCAAAACGTGATGGATTTGATCTCTCTCTCTTCTTGGCCCGTGGATGATGTGTTGGAGTAGGCACAACCAAATGTGGTCATATCCGTAGTAGTGATGTCCTCATCATCCTCCTTTTCTTGAATTTGAGTCGTCCTCGACTCATGCTCAACTTTTAGCTTGACCTCAACAAAAAGTATTCTCATGTTCAGATCATCCTCCACAAAGCTCAATATTTCTTTCCAGCATATAAAGGCATGTTGAAAGCTTGCACTCTTGGACGCTTCCTCCCCCCTGTGAAGGAAAGCCATCCTAGTAGATGTAGATGATACAGAGGATGCCGTGAAGTGTCGCCAAATTGATATAGCGTTGATCATATCCAGGACGAGCATGGTCTCATCTTTCTCCCTTTCTTGAATTGGAGTCGTCCTCGACTCCATCACATTCTCCTGCAAAATGTTAGTTGCGAGAAAGAGCAAAGCAAAATGCATATCTTTTGTGCTCAAATCAATGTCTCGTGAATCAAAATCACCCAAACACTCCCTTTCTTGAAAACTATCATATAGATTATAATCGACAGTAGGGGTACTTGATATGATATTAGAATTATCAAATTGATCACATTGTTGCATAGGATGTGGAGGTCTCAGATCTGAACAAATGTATAATCTATGCACTTTGTATTCTCCTTTATCATCATCAACATAGAAAATATTTCGTGATAACCATGGCAAATCAGAATGTACAAAATTCTTCTCCTTGAAACTATCCAGATCACACAGAACATCAAATTCAATGTAACCTAAAGTATCTAAAGAAAACATCAATTTAAGCTCATCTTCTTCACTTGCAATTTGAATAACATGTCTATGTTCAGCGCAAGTGTTTTGTTCAAATATAAATATTTCATGTTCATTCACTAATTGTGGCGTGGATATAAGTGAAGCATTATGACACAACTCTTCTTTATCACTAGGAATAGCAACAAAATCAGCAATGGGTTCCATTAATAGTTGCTCTACGATAGCACGATTCATGGACAGTTTTGTCTCTTCAAAATGATTTTCACCATGTATACAGTCCATACCTTTGACATTACCTTCTAAATCATTCTCCGTGGTTGTAGGTGCAACTTCAATTTCCAACTCTTCACATACGTATGGAGCAGCAAATATCTCCTCTTTTTTCACATTTTTTTCTTCATCTTTCTCCCGATGGTGCTCACTTTTACGCAAAATGTTAGCTACAAATGAAGGTGCAACAATGGGCACCTCAAATAAAGCTAAATGCTCTTTCAAAGATTCAAGAAGCATGTTTTCACTCTAAAAGCACATTCAATCAATTCTGAAAGACAACTATATGTTTCATCAACAAGAACATCCTGAATTTCATGATTAAGTCCACGTATGAACCTAAGCTCAGTAGCTTCCTCACATTCTTGTAAACCACAACGCAACAAACAATTTTGCAAATCATGAAAGTATTCTATAACAGTTTTAGAACCTTGTTTTAAGCATTGAAGTTTAGTAAGCAAATATTTAGCAACATATTCAGGAACATAATCATTTCTCATAAGTCTTTTCATTGCATTCCATGTTTTAGGGTCTTTATCATGTCTAGATATATGCTTCCACCAATATATCGTGATCGACGTTAACACTTTAACTGCGGCACAAATCTTTTGGTTTTCAGATAAGTCATAGTTTGCAAATTCTTAATCTACCGCTATCTCCCAATTAATATATGCATTAGGATCTAACTTTCCACCAAAAGAAGGCAACTCAAACTTGATTTTACCTTGTTCATCATCAGTGGATGAACCCGTGGAGATGTGTGGTGGGGCGACCGATGCAGCGTGATGTGAGGTTGTGTCCCGATCTTTCGATGAGAGCGATAACTATCGATTTGGTGGAATCGACTTTGACGATCCGACTACAACGTACGACGACGATGCGCCTTAGCAATCGCTAAACCAACTCCGGAGTGTTATTGATCTTGCCATGGGCACGATCAACCTGAACACGAGGTTCAATTCCTGCAAACAAATGAAGAACAAGCAAGAACAATGGTAAAAGCAATCTGAAATTGCAAATAAGAATTGAAGGCCAAAATAAGGTGAGGTTCTATTGAAGGTCTTGACAAGGTGGCTGTCCAGCACAACTTGAAGACACGAAGTTTGCACTTGGCTAAACTAATCAAACAAAACCCAAAACCCTAGATGGGGTTGCGGCTGGTTATTTATGAGATAACAAGAGGAGGTGGTCGTTCAAAACCCTAGGAAACCAAATACAATTCGATTACAAGGCCCAAGGCCCACTCTGACTCGGACTGGAAAAGTGACGTGACTTGTTTTGCAGTTTCCGGACAGTTCAGAAGGAATTTGAAGGTGAGACTGGATCCATTGGAAATAGGGCGAAGAAAGCTTTCAATCAAGTACTCATGTGCCCCGAACACCCTTCTGGATCAAAAGTTATGGCCGTTTTAAGTTGGTGCTGTCTCAGGAGGCCGAATTGGATTCCAGAACGTGATGGATTTGATCTCTCTCTCTTCTTGGCCCGTGGATGATGTGTTGGAGTAGGCACAACCAAATGTGGTCATATCCGTAGTAGTGATGTCCTCATCATCCTCCCTTTCTTGAATTTGAGTCGTCCTCGACTCATGCTCAGCTTTTAGCTTGACCTCAACAAAAAGTATTCTCATGTTCAGATTATCCTCCACAAAGCTCAATATTTCTTTCCAGCATATAAAGGCATGTTGAAAGCTTGCACTCTTGGACGCTTCCTCCCCCCTGTGAAGGAAAGCCATCCTAGTAGATGTAGATGATACAGAGGATGCCGTGAAGTGTCGCCAAATTGATATAGCGTTGATCATATCCAGGACGAGCATGGTCTCATCATTCTCCCTTTCTTGAATTGGAGTCGTCCTCGACTCTATCACATTCTCCTGCAAAATGTTAGTAGCGAGAAAGAGCAAAGCAACATGCATATCTTTTGTGCTCAAATCAATGTCTCGTGAATCAAAATCACCCAAACACTCCCTTTCTTGAAAACTATCATATAGATTATAATCGATGTAGGGGTACTTGATATGATATTAGAATTATCAAATTGATCACATTGTTGCATAGTATGTGGAGGTCTCAGATCTGAACAAATGTATAATCTATGCACTTTGTATTCTCCTTTATCATTATGTTTGCCAACAACATAGAAAATATTTCGTGATAACCATGGCAAATCGAATGTACAAAAATCTTCTCCTTGAAACTATCCAGATCACACGAACATCAAATTCAATGTAACCTAAAGTATCTAAAGAAGACATCAATTTAAGCTCATCTTCTTCACTAGCAATTTGAATAACATGTCTATGTTCAACGCAAGTGTTTAGTTCAAATATAAATGTTTTATGTTCATTCACTAATTGTGGCGTGGATATAAGTCAAGCATTATGACACAACTCTTCTTTATCACTAGGAATAGCAACCAAATCAGCAATGGGTTCCATTAATAGTTGCTCTACGATAGCATGATTCATGGACAGTTTTGTCTCTTCAAAAAAAATTTTACCATGTATACAGTCCATACCTTTTACATTACCTTCTAAATCATTCTCAGTGGTTGAAGGTGCAACTTCAATTTTCAACTCTTCACATACGTATGGAGCAGCAAATATCTCCTCTTTTTTCACATTTTCTTCTTCATCTTTCTCCCGATGGTGCTCACTTTTCTGCAAAATGTTAGCTACAACAGAAGGTGCAACAATGGGCACCTCAAATAAAGCTAAAGGCTCTTTCAAAGATTCAAGAAGCATGTTTTCACTCTAAAAGCACATTCAATCAATTTCGAAAGACAACTATATGTTTCATCAACAAGAACATCCTGAATTTCTTGATTAAGTCCACGTATGAACCTAAGCTCAGTAGCTTCCTCACATTCTTGTAAACCACAACGCAACAAACAATTTTGCAAATCATGAAAGTATTCTATAACAGTTTTAGAACCTTGTTTTAAGCATTGAAGTTTAGTAAGCAAATATTTAGCAACATATTCAGGAACATAATCATTTCTCATAAGTCTTTTCATTGCATTCCAAGTTTTAGGGTCTTTATCATGTCTAGATATATGCTTCCACCAATATACTGCATCTGACGTTAACACTTTAACTGCGGCACTAATCTTTTGGTTTTCGATAAGTCATAGTTTGCAAATTCTTTATCTACCGCTATCTCCCAATTAATATATGCATTAGGATCGAACTTTCCACCAAAAGGAGGCAACTCAAACTTGATTTTACCTTGTTCATCATCAGTGGATGAACCCGTGGCGATGTGTGGTGGGGCGACCGATGCAACAAGGCCCATGCTGGGAAGTCGGGCAGCAATGGGAACCCGTTGCACGTAGTACACCATTGTTGTTGCTTAGAGACGAGGCGGAGAACCGAAAGTTCCAGGACAAGAATGCAAGCATATCATCAAGTCTAGACAAAATAGTAGCAAGGGTAGTGTTAGCAACTCCTTGAGCAGTCTCGATGGACCGGAAACGGTCTTCTTGCAGCGACATTTGCTCATTAGTGAGTTGTACATTGCCCTTCGTGCGTGGAGAATGATGCAGTGAACTCTTGTCACCTGACATGGTTAGTAGCATAAAGGGCTGACAAAGGTTTATGTAATTCCCAATCAACTACTAGGAAGTGGAGAAAAGTCGCTCAACTCTCAAGCCTTAACCAAAGCTCTTACAAGTTCTTACCGTGCAGCAGGAGTTGTCGGCCGTTGGCGGTGTCAAAAGTTCTTCGAAGCTTGGATAAAGCGATTGCAAGGGACCGAACAAACGTACAAGGTAAAATATGTGGAGCTTGGTTGGCTATACTTATTTCCTATGCAATCTGATAATTCTAGTTATTGTAATGACAAGTAAGGACCCAAAATAGAAATCACAAGTCCTAGTTGGCGATCTCAAAGATTTAAGCGAATTTCAAGGCAACTCACGCGCAAAGATGATGGAACTTATGCAATCAAGAAATGAGCTATAAAATATAAGTGAGGCACCGAAAGCTCTATTGCACAAGTCGTAGAGAGACACTAACTTATTGCTTCAAGAATGTAAAAAGTGCACAAGATTGCTCACTAATTAATACAATTGCACAATCTGAAAAATAATGAACACAAATTAGGGTTTCGCTCAATGTAGTGCTGTCGGCCACTATTATGTTTTTTTTCTTTTTCTTTTTTGTGACTTTCGGCCAACACTAGTATGAGCAAAGTTTTGGAATCCCCAACTCAATGTCACAAGACAGTGTGATATGATAATTCAAGATTATGCAATATATCAAGTAGAGCAGCCCTAAGCAATATCAAATAGCTAGTCTCAATTGGGATCAAAGTATTCGCAAAAGATGAATTGGTTAACAAAGGTATGTATACTGATATTTTTGGAGTTTTATAGATTATGGATGCTACTGGACTCAACCAACTCAAAAGAACAAAACTAGAACACGAATTGAAGCAAAACACCCAAATCCAAAGTTTCTAGGGCAGTAGATTTGTCGCCTAGATTACAGAATCAAAACGACTGAATTTAGAAGGTTCACTATAGAAAGAATTGAAGCTTATGTCCTCAGCTTTCAAAGGAATACAAGAACATGCAATTTGGAGCACGGGTGTGAAAGTTATGGCTCAAAAACCGAACAGCACAGAATACTCCCAATTTTAGCCCGCGGGACCAATTCCGAATCCGAATCAAATTCGGTTTGATGGAATCCGAATCAGAAAAGACACCCAAAAAAGTTTTTGTAGAGGACTCTTCAAGGATTCAGGAAAGTATAAAAACTTCCCAAACGGAGTTCGGACGTGAGAATTATGATCAAAATACCAAACCGATCTGGATTGGAAGTACAACTTGCTTCAACAAATTTGATATCCAGATTAAACAGATTTAGCTCCAGAATTAGAGTTCATGCCCAACTAGGTTTTTATAGAGATCGTTCCCAGGTTTTAGGAAAGTACAAAAACACTAGAATCCGAGCTCGTATGTGAAAGTTATGAACAAAACAAAGTACTTGACAGATTGAAAGAAAAGCTACGCGAAGGGAAAAAACAATCAGCAACTAAAACAAGGACTCTAATGGATAAAAAACCTAACAAAACTCACTAAAATAACAGATTGAATCTAAAGGTTGAATTTTTGTGGAGTAATTTTCAATTTAGGACAGAAAACAAAAACTAATCTACAGTATAGAATCTCTCACCGAGCAACTTGGCGCCTCGATACCACCCGATGTGAGGTTGTGTCCCGATCTTTCGATGAGAGCGATAACTATCGATTTGGTGGAATCGACTTTGACGATCCGACTACAACGCACGACGACGATGCGCCTTTAGCAATCGCTAAACCAACTCCGAGTGTTATTGATCTTGCCATGGGCACGATCAACTGAACACGAGGTTCAATTCCTGCAAGCAATCAAGAACAAGCAAGAACAATGGTAAAAGCAATCTGAAATTGCAAATAAAAATTGAAGGCCAAAATAAGGTGAGGTTCTATTGAAGGTCTTGACAAGGTGGTCTGCCCAAAGACAACTTGAAGACACGAAGTTTGCACTTGGCTAAACTAATCAAACAAAACCCAAAACCCTAGATGGGGTTGCGGCTGGTTATTTATGAGATAACAAGAGGAGGTGGTCGTTCAAAACCCTAGGAAACCAAATAAAATTCGATTACAAGGCCCAAGGCCCACTCTGACTCGGACTGGAAAAGTGACGTGACTTGTTTTGCAGTTTCCGGACAGTTCAGAAGGAATTTGAAAGTGAGACTGGATCCATTGGAAATAGGGCGAAGAAAGCTTTCAATCAAGTACTCATGTGCCCCGAACACCCTTCTGGATCAAAAGTTATGGCCGTTTTAAGTTGGTGCTGTCTCAGGAGGCCGAATTGGATTCCAGAACGTGATGGATTTGATCTCTCTCTCTTCTTGGCCCGTGGATGATGTGTTGGAGTAGGCACAACCAAATGTGGTCATATCCGTAGTAGTGATGTCCTCATCACAGCGCGTCCATGCTGGGAAGTCGGGGCAGCAATGGGAACCCGTTGTGCACGTAGTACACCATTGTTGTTGCTTAGAAGACGAGGCGGAGGACTGGAATTTCCAGGGACAGCAGCTGCAAGCATATCATCAAGTCTAGACAAAATAGTAGCAAGGGTAGTGTTAGCAACTCCCTGAGCAGTCTCGATGGACTGGAAACGGTCTTCTTGCAGCGACATTTGCTCATTAGTGAGTTGTACATTGCCCTTCGTGCGTGGAGAATGATGCAGTGAACTCTTGTCACCTGACATGGTTAGTAGCATAAAGGGAAAGACAAAGGTTTATGTAATTCCCAATCAACTACTAGGAAGTGGAGAAAAGTCGCTCAACTCTCAAGCCTTAACCAAAGCTCTTACAAGTTCTTACCGTGCAGCAGGAGTTGTCGACCGTTGGCGGTGTCAAAAGTTCTTCGAAGCTTGGATAAAGCGATTGCAAGGGACCGAACAAACGTACAAGGTAAAATATGTGGAGCTTGGTAGGCTATACTTATTTCCTATGCAATCTGATAATTCTAGTTATTGTAATAACAAGTAAGGACCCAAAATAGAAATCACAAGTCCTAGTTGCCGATCTCAAAGATATAAGCGAATTTCAAGGCAACTCACGCGCAAAGATGATGGAACTTATGCAATCAAGAAATGAGCTAAAAAATATAAGTGAGGCACCGAAAGCTCTATTGCACAAGTCGTAGAGAGACACTGACTTATTGCTTCAAGAATGTAAAAAGGGCACAAGATTGCTCACTAATTAATACAATTGCACAATCTGAAAAATAATGAACACAAATTAGGGTTTCGCTCAATGTAGTGCTGTCGGCCACTATTATGTTTTTTTTTCTTTTTCTTTTCTTTTTTTTTGGGACTTTCGGCCAACACTAGTATGAGCAAAGTTTTGGAATCCCCAACTCCATGTCACAAGACAGTGTGATATGATAATTCAAGATTATGCAATATATCAAGTAGAGCAGCCCTAAGCAATATCAAATAGCTAGTCTCAATTGGGATCAAAGTATTCGCAAAGGATGAATTGGTTAACAAAGGTATGTATACTGATATTTTTGGAGTTTTATGGATTATGGATGCTACTGGACTCAACCAACTCAAAGGAACAAAACTAGAACACGAATTGAAGCAAAACACCCAAATTCAAAGTTTCTAGGGCAGCAGATTTGTCGCCTAGATTACAGATTCAAAACGACCGAATTTAGAAGGTTCACTATGGAAAGAATTGAAGCTTATGTCCTCAGCTTTCAAAGAAATACAAGAACATGCAATTTGGATCACGGGTGTGAAAGTTATGGCTCAAAAACCGAACTGCACAGAATACTCCCAATTTTAGCCCGTGGGACCAATTTCGAATCCGAATCAAATTCGGTTTGATGGAATCCGAATCAGAAAGGACACCCAAAAACGTTTTTGTAGAGGACTCTTCAAGGATTCAGGAAAGTATAAAAACTTCCCAAACGGAGTTCGGACGTGAAAATTATGATCAAAATACCGAACCGATCTGGATTGGAAGTACAACTTGCTTCAACAAATTTGATATCCAGATTAAACAGATTTAACTCCAGAATTAGAGTTCATGCCCAACTAGGTTTTTGTAGAGATCGTACCCAGGTTTTAGGAAAGTACAAAAACACTAGAATCCGAGCTCGTATGCGAAAGTTATGAACAAAACAAAGTAATGGACAGATTGAAAGAAAAGCTACGCGAAGGTAAAACGATCAGCAACAAAAACAAGGACTCTAATGGATCAAAACCTAACAAAACTCACTAAAATAACAGATTGAATCTAAAGGTTGAATTTTTGTGGAGTAATTTTCAATTTAGGACAGAAAACAAAAACTAATCTACAGTATAGAATCTCTCACCGAGCAACTTGGCGCCCGATACCACGATGTGAGGTTGTCTCCGATCTTTCGATGAGAGCGATAACTATCGATTTGTGGAACCGACTTTGACGATCCGACTACAACGCATTTACGACGATGCGCCTTAACAATCGCTAAACCAACTCCGGAGTGTTATTGATCTTGCCGTGGGCACGATCAACCTGAACACGAGGTTCAATTCCTGCAAACAACCGAAGAACAAGCAAGAACAATGGTAAAAGCAATCTGAAATTGCGAATAAGAATTGAAGGACAAAATAAGTTGGGGTTCTATTGATGGTCATGACAAGGTGGCTGTCCAGCACAACTAGAAGACACGAAGTTTGCACTTGGCTAAACTAATCAAACAAAACCCAAAACCCTAGATGGGGTTGCGGCTGGTTATTTATGAGATAACAAGAGGAGGTGGTCGTTCAAAACCCTAGGAAACCAAATACAATTCGATTACAAGGCCCAAGGCCCACTCTGTCTCGGACTGGAAAAGTGACATGAATTGTTTTGCAGTTTCCGGACAGCTCAGAAGGAATTTGAAGGTGAGACTGGATCCATTGGAAAGAGGGTGACGAAAGATTTCAATCAAGTACTCATGTGCCCCGAACACCCTTCTGGATCAAAAGTTATGGCCGTTTTAAGTTGGTGCTGTCTCAGGAGGCCGAATTGGATTCCAGAACGTGATGGATTTGATCTCTCTCTCTTCTTGGCCCGTGGATGATGTGTTGGAGTAGTCACAACCAAATGTGGTCATATCCGTAGTAGTGATGTCCTCATCAAAACATATAGTTGTATTTCAAAATTGATTAAATGTGCTTGTAAAGCTGAAAACATGCTTGCTGAATCTTTGAAACAGCCTTTAGCTTCATTTGAGGTGCCCATTGTTGCACCTTCTATTGTAGCTAACATTTTTCAGAAAAGTGAGAACCATGATGAGAAGGATGAAGAAGAAAATGTGTGGAAAGAGGAGATCTTTGCTGCTCCATACGTATGTAGAGAGTTGGAAATTGAAGTTGCACCTACAACCACTGAGAATGATTTAGTAGATAATGTAACCACTGTATACCGAAAATCATTTGGAAGAGATAAAACTGTCCATGAATCATGCTATCGTGGAGCAACTATTAATGGAACCCATTGCTGATTTGCTTACTATTCCTAGTGGTAAAGAAGTGTTTTGTGATAATGCTTCACTTATATCCACACAACAACTAGTGAATGAACATGAAACATTTATATTTGAACTAAACAATTGCGTTGAATATAAACATGTTATTCACATTGCCAATGAAGAAGATGAGCTTAAATTGATGTCTTCTTTAGATACTTTAGGTTACATTGAATTTGATGTTTTGTGTGATCTGGATAGTTTCAAGGAGAAGATTTTTGTACATTCTGATTTGCCATGGTTATCACGAAATATTTTCCATGTAGTTGGCAAACATAATGATAAAGGAGAATACAAAGTGCATAGATTATACATTTGTTCAAATCTGAGACCTCCACATCCTATGCAACAATGTGATCAATTTGATAATTCTAATATCATATCAAGTACCTCTACTGTTGATTATAATCTATATGATAGTTTTCAAGAAAGGGAGTGTTTGGGTGATTGTGATTCACGAGCCATTGATTTGATCACAAAAGATATGCATGTTGCTTTGCTCTTTCTCGCTACTAACATTTTGCAGGAGAATGTGATGGAGTCGAGGACGACTCCAATTCATGAAAAGGAGAATGATGAGACCATGCTCGTCCTGGATTTGATCAACGCTATATCAATTAGGCGACACTTCACGACATCCTCTGTCAGATCATCTACATCTACTAGGATGGCTTTCCTTCACAGAGGGAGGAAGCGCCCAAGAGTGCAAGCTTTCAACATGCCTTTATATCTGGAAAGAAATATTGAGCTTTGTGGATGATCTTCACATGAGAATACTTTTGTTGAGGACAAGCTAAAGTCGAGCATGAGTCGAGGACGACTCAAATTCAAGAAAGGGAGGATGATGAGGACATCACTACTACGGATATGACCACATTTGGTTGTGCCAACTCCAACACATCATCCACGGGCCAAGAGAGAGAGAGATCAAATCCATCACGCTCGAATCCAATTCGGCCTCCCGAGACAAAGATCGACTTCAAATATGAATAATTTTGCATACGGACTCCGATTTTGGTGATCTTGGACTTGATTGAAAGCATACAACGAGATATTTCGAATGGATCTAATCTTAGCTCCAGATTCATCTTGGATCAGTCGGAATCATTAAAAAAATACACTATAATACTATTTTAGGCTATTTCGGGCCTTGTAAGCGTGTGGGGGCCAAAGCCCAAGTTGTGTGCGCCCCCCCTTGGCTGCACACAACCCTAGGATGTCCCTCTCACGTCGATCCCCCTTATAAACTCAGTAGCCGCCGCTTTAGACACTCGGGTTTTGTTTGATTAGTTTAGCCAAGTGCAAACTTTGTTTCTTCAAGTTGTGCTGGATAGCCACCTTGTCAAGATTCTCAATAGAACCCCACCTTATTTTGGCCTTCAATTCTTATTTGCAATTTCAGATTGCTTTTACCATTGTTCCTGCTTGTTCTTCGGTTGCTTGCAGGAATTGAACCTCGTGTTCAGTTGATCGTGCCACGGCAAGATCAATAACACTCGAGTTGGTTTAGCGATTGCTAAAGCGCGCCATCATCGTGACGTTGTAGTCGGATCGCCAAAGTCGATTCCCCAAATCGGTAGTTATCGTTCTCATCGAAAGATCGGGACACAACCTCACATCAGGTGGTATCAGAGCGCCAAGTTGCTCGGTGAGAGATTCAGTACCTTATATTAGTTTTTGTTTTCTGTCCTAAATTGAAAACTACTCCACAAAAATTCAACCTTTAGATTCAATCTGGTATTTTAGTGAGTTTTGTTAGGTTTTGATCCATTAGAGTCCTTGTTTAAGTTGCTGATCGTTTTTTGCTTCGCGTATCTTTTCTTTCAATCTTTCCAGTACTTTGTTTTGTTCATAACGTTCACATACGAGCTCGGATTATAGTGTTTTTGCACTTTCCTAAAACCTGAGAACGATCTCTACAAAAATATAGTTGGTCTTGGACTCTAATTCGTGAGCCAAATTTGTTTAATCTGGGCTCACATTTGGGCAAGCAAGTTGTACTTCCAATCCAGATCGGCTTGGTATTTTGATCATAATTCTCACGTCCGAACTCCGATTTGGAAGTTTTTATACTTTCCTGAATCCTTGAAGAGTCCTCTACAAAAACGTTTTTGGGTGTCCTTTCTGATTCGGACTTCTTCAAACCGAATTTGATTCGGATTCGGAATCGGACTCGCAGGCTGAAATTGGGGGTATTATGTGGTGTTCAGTGTTGGAGCCATAACTTTCGCACCCGATCTCTAAATTGCATGTTCTTGTACTCTTTTGAAAGATGAGGACATAAGCTTTAATTCTCTCCATAGTGAACCTTCTAAATTCGATCGTTTTGAAACTCTAATCTATGCGACAAATCTACTGCCCTAGAAACATTGAATTTGGGTATCTTGCTTCAATTCATGTTCTAGCTTTGTTCCTTTGAGTTGGTTGAGTCCAGTAGCATCGACAATCCATAAAACCCAGAAAAATATCAGTACACATACCTTTGGGAACCAATTCATCCTTTGCGAATACTTTGATCCCAATTGAAACTAGCTATTTGTTATTGCTTAGGGCTGTTCATATTGATACATTGCATAATCTTGAATTATCATATCATACTATCTTGTGACATCGAGTTAGGGTTTCCAAAACTTTGTTCATATTAGTGTTGGCCGAAAGTCACTCAAAGAAAGAAAACAGAAAGAAAGAGCCAATAGGCAAAAAAAAAGAGAAGAAAAAAAAGAAAATAGTGACCGGTCGCACTACATTGAGCAAAATCCTAATTTGTGTTCATTATTTCAGATTGTGAAATTGTATTAATTGTTGTGCAATCTTGTGCCCTTTTTACATTCTTAAAGCAATAAGCTAGCATCTCTCTACGACTTGTGCAATAGAGCTTTTGGTGCCTCACTTATATTTTATAGGTCATTTCTTGATTGCATAAGTATCCCATCATCTTTGCGCGTGAGTTGCCTTGAAATTCGCTTATATCTTTGAGATCGGCAACTAGGACTTATGAATTCTAGTTTGGGTCATTACTTGTCATTACAATAACTAGAATTATCAGATTGCATAGGAAATAAGTATAGCCTACCTAGCTCCACATATTTTACTCGTACGTATGTTCGGTCCCTTGGCAATCGCTTTATCCAAGCTTCGGAGAACTTTTGACACTGCCAACGGCTGACAACTCCTGCTGCACGGTAAGAACTTGTAAGAGCTTTAGTTAAGGCTTGAGAGTTGAGCGACTTTTCTCCACTTCCTAGTAGTTGATAGGAAATTACATAAACCTTTGTATTTCCTTTTGCTACTAACCATGTCGTGCCATGAGTTCATCGCATCATTCTCCACGCATGAAGGGCAATGTACGACTCACTAATGAGAGAGTGTCGCTGCAAGAAGACCATCTCCGGTCCATCGAGATCGCTCAGGAGTTGCTAACACTACCCTTACTACTATTTTGTCTAGACATGAAGATATGCTTGCAGCTGCTACTCTGGAACTTCGGTCCTCGGCCTCATTTCCTAAGCAACAACAATAGTGTACTACGGCACAACGGGTTCCCATTGCTGCCTCGGCTTCCCAAAGATGGACCCGCTACCTCGGTCGCCCCACAACACATCGCCACGGGTTCATCAGCGATGATGAACAAGGTAAAATCAAGTTTGAATTGCCTACTTTTGGTGGAAAGTTCGATCCTAATGCATATATTAATTGGGAGTAGCGGTAGACAAAGAATTTGCAAACTTTAACTTATCTGAAAACCAAAAGATTAGTGCCGCAGTTAAAGTGTTAACGTCAGATGCAATATATTGGTGGAAGCATATATCTAGACATGATAAAGAACCTAAAACTTCGAATGCCATGAAAAGACTTATGAGAAATAATTATGTCCCTGAATATGTTGCTGAATATTTGCTTACTAAACTTCAATGCTTAAAACAAGGTTCTAAAACTGTTATAGAATACTTTCATGATTTGCAAAATAGTTTGTTGCGTTGTGGTTTACAAGAATGTGAAGAAGCTATTGAGCTTAGGTTCATACGTGGACTTAATCATGAAATTCAGGATGTTCTTGTTGATGAAACATATAGTTGTCTTTCAAAATTGATTAAATGTGCTTGTAAAGCTGAAAACATGCTTGCTGAATCTTTGAAACAGCCTTTAGCTTCATTTGAGGTGCCCATTGTTGCACCTTCTATTGTAGCTAACATTTTTCAGAAAAGTGAGCACCATGATGAGAAGGATGAAGAAGAAAATGTGTGGAAAGAGGAGATCTTTGCTGCTCCATACGTATGTAGAGAGTTGGAAATTGAAGTTGCACCTACAACCACTGAGAATGATTTAGAAGGTAATGTAAAAGTTATGGACTGTATACATGGTGAAAATCATTTGGAAGAGATAAAACTGTCCATGAATCATGCTATCGTGGAGCAACTATTAATGGAACCCATTGCTGATTTGCCTACTATTCCTAGTGGTAAAGAAGTGTTTTGTGATAATGCTTCACTTATATCCACACAACAACTAGTGAATGAACATGAAACTTTTATATTTGAACTAAACAATTGCGTTGAACATAAACATGTTATTCACATTGCCAATGAAGAAGATGAGCTTAAATTGATGTCTTCTTTAGATACTTTAGGTTACATTGAATTTGATGTTTTGTGTGATCTGGATAGTTTCAAGGAGAAGATTTTTGTACATTCTGATTTGCCATGGTTATCACGAAATATTTTCCATGTAGTTGGCAAACATAATGATAAAGGAGAATACAAAGTGCATAGATTATACATTTGTTCAGATCTGAGACCTCCACATCCTATGCAACAATGTGATCAATTTGATAATTCTAATATCATATCAAGTACCTCTACTGTTGATTATAATCTATATGATAGTTTTCAAGAAAAGGAGTGTTTGGGTGATTGTGATTCACGAGCCATTGATTTGATCACAAAAGATATGCATGTTGCTTTGCTCTTTCTCGCTTCTAACATTTTGCAGGAGAATGTGATGGAGTCGAGGACGACTCCAATTCAAGGAACGGAGAATGATGAGACCATGCTCGTCCTGGATATGATCAACGCTATATCAATTTGGCGACACTTCACGACATCCTCTGTATCATCTACATCTACTAGGATGGCTTTCCTTAACAGAGGGGAGGAAGCGTCCAAGAGTGCAAGCTTTCAACATGCCTTTATATGCTGGAAAGAAATATTGAGCTTTGTGGATGATATTCACATGAGAATACTTTTTGTTGAGGACAAGCTAAAAGCTGAGCATGAGTCGAGGACGACTCAAATTCAAGAAAGGGAGGATGATGAGGACATCACTACTACGGATATGACCACATTTGGTTGTGCCAACTCCAACACATCATCCACGGGCCAAGAAGAGAGAGAGATCAAATCCATCACGTTCTGGAATCCAATTCGGCCTCCTGAGACAGGACCGACTTCAAATATGAATAACTTTTGCATACGGACTCCGATTTTGGTGATCTTGGACTTGATTGAAAGCATACAACGAGATATTTCGAATGGATCTAATCTTAGCTCCAGATTCATCTTGGATCAGTCGAAATCATTAAAAAAATACACTATAATACTATTTTAGGCTATTTCGGGCCTTGTAAACGTGTGGGGGCCCAAGCCCAAGTTGTGTGCGCCCCCCCTTGGCTGCACACAACCCTAGGATGTCCCTCTCACGTCGATCCCCCTTATAAACTTAGTAGCCGCCGCTTTAGACACTCGGGTTTTGTTTGATTAGTTTTGCCAAGTGCAAACTTTGTTTCTTCAAGTTGTGCTGGATAGCCACCTTGTCAAGATTCTCAATAGAACCCCACCTTATTTTGGCCTTTAATTCTTATTTGCAATTTCAGATTGCTTTTACCATTGTTCTTGCTTGTTCTTCGGTTGCTTGCAGGAATTGAACCTCGTGTTCAGGTTGATCGTGCCCACAGCAAGATCAATAACACTCCGGAGTTGGTTTAGCGATTGCTAAGGCGCATCGTCGTCGTACGTTGTAGTCGGATCGTCAAAGTCGATTCCACCAAATCGATAGTTATCGCTCTCATCGAAAGATCGGGACACAACCTCACATCAAAAACCCAAGTGTCTAAAGCGGTGGCTACTGAGTTTATAAGAGGGATGGACGTGAGAGAGACGTCCTAGGTTTGTGTGCAGCCAGGGGGAGCGCACATAACTTGGGCTTGGGCCCCCACACGCTTAAAAGGCCCGAAACAGCCGAAAATAGTATTATGGTCTATTGTTTTGATGATTTTGACTGATTTGCGTTGAATCTGGATCTGGGATTAGATCCATTGGAAAGATCTCGTTGCAAGCTTTCAATCAAGTCCAAGATCACCCAAATCGGAGTCCGTATGCCAAAGTTATTCATATTTGAAGTCGGTGCTGTCTCAGGAGGCCGAATTGGATTCCAGAACGTGATGGAATTGATCTCTCTCTCTTCTTGGCCCGTGGATGATGTGTTGGAGTTGGCACAACCAAATGTGGTCATATCCGTAGTAGTGATGTCCTCATCATCCTCCCTTTCTTGAATTTGAGTCGTCCTCGACTCATGCTCAGCTTTTAGCTTGTCCTCAACAAAAAATATTCTCATCTGAAAATCATCCACAAAGCTCAATATTTCTTTCCAGCATATAAAGGCATGTTGAAAGCTAGCACTCTTGGATGCTTCCTCCCCTCTGTGAAGGAAAACCATCCTAATAGATGTAGACGATGAAGAAGAGGATGCTGTGAAGTGTCGCCAAACTGATATAGCGTTGTTCATATCTAGGACGAGCATAGTCTCATCATTCTCCCTTTCTTGAATTTGAGTCGTCCTCGACTCCATCACATTCTCCTGCAAAATGTTAGTAGCGACAAAGAGCAAAGCAACATGCATATCTTTTGTGATCAAATCAATGGTTTGTGAATCACAATCACCCAAACACTACCTTTCTTAAAAATTATCATATAGATTATAACCGACAGTAGGGGTACTTGATATGATATTATAATTATCAAATTGATCACAATGTTGCATAGGACATAGAGATTTCAGATCTGAACAAATGTACAATCTATGCATTTTGTACTCTCCTTTATCATTATGTTTGCCAACAACATAAAAAATATTTCGCGATAACCATGGCAAATCAGAATTCACAAAAATCTTCTCCTTAAAACTATCTAGATCACACAGAACATCAAATTCAATGTAACCTAAAGTATTTAAAGAAGACATCAATTTAAGCTCATCTTCTTCCCTAGTAATGTGAATAACATGTTTATGTTCAGCGCAAGTGTTTAGTTCAAATATAAATGTTTCATGTTCATTCACTAGTTGTGGCGTGGATATAAGTGAAGAATTATCACACAGCTCTTCTTTATCACCATGAATAGCAAGCAAATGAGCAATGGGTTCCATTAATAGTTGCTCTACGATAGCATGATTCATGGACAGTTTTATCTCTTCAAAATGATATTCACCATGTATACAGTCTATACTTTTTACATTACCTTCTAAATCATTCTCAGTGGTTGTAGAAGCAACTTCAATTTCCAACTCTTCACATACATATGGAGCAGCAAAGATCTCCTCTTTCTGCACATTTTCTTTTTCATCCTTCTCCCGATGGTGCTCACTTTTCTGCAAAATGTTAGCTACAACAGAAGGTGCAACAATGGGCACCTCAAATGAAGCTAAAGGCTTTTTCAATGATTCAGCAAGCATGTTTTCAGCTCTACAAGCACATTTAATCAATTCTGAAAGACAATTATATATTTCATCAACAAGAACATCCTGAATTTCATGATTAAGTCCACGTATGAACCTAAGCTCAGTAGCTTCTTCACATTCTTGTAAACCACAACGCAACAAACAATTTTGCAAACCATGAAAGTATTCTATAACAGTTTTGGAACCATGTTTTAAGCATTGAAGTTTAGTAAGCAAATATTTAGCAACATATTCAGGAACAAAATCATTTCTCATAAGTCTTTTCATGGCATCCCAAGTTTTAGGATCTTTATCATGTCTAGATATATGCTTCCACCAATATATTGCATCTGACGATAACACTTTAACTGTGGTACTAATCTTTTGGTTTTCAGATAAGTCATAGTTTGCAAATTCTTTGTCTACCGCTATCTCCCAATTAATATATGCATTAGGATCGAACTTTCCACCAAAAGTAGGCAATTCAAACTTGATTTTACCTTGTTCATCATCGCTGATGAACCCGTGGCGATGTGTGGTGGGGCGATCGAGCTAGCGGGTCCATCTGGGAAGCCGGGCAGCAATGGGAACCCACAGCACGTAGTACACCATTGTTGTTGCTTAGGAGACGAAGCGGAGGACTAGAAGTTCCAGGAGCAGCAGCTACAAGCATATCAAGTTTAAACAAAATAGTAGCAAGGGTAGTGTTAGCAACTCCCTGAGCAGCCTCGATGGACCGGAGAGGTCTTCTTGCAGCGACATTCGCTCATTAGTGAGTCGTATATTGCCCTTCGTGTGTGGAGAATGATGCAGTGGACTCTTGGCACCTGACATGGTTAGTAGCAAAAAGGGAAACACAAAGGTTTATGTAATTTCCTATCAACTACTAGGAAGTGGAGAAAAGTCGCACAACTCTCAAGCCTTAACCAATGCTCTTACAAGTTCTTACCGTGCTGCAGGAGTTGTCGGCCGTTGGCGGTGTCAAAAGTTTTCCCAAGCTTGGATAAAACGATTGCCAAGGGACCAAACAAACGTACGAGCGTAGAAAATGTGGAGCCAGGCTATACTTTTTCCTATACAATCTGATGATTCTAGTTATTGTAATGATAAGTAATGACCCAAACTAGAATTCACAAGTCCTAGTTGCCGATCTCAAAGATATAAGCGAATTTCAAGGCAACTCACACGCAAAGATGATGTAACTTAATGCAACCAATGGAATGAGCTAAATAAGAAAATTTTCAGCACCAAAGCTCATGTTGCATAAGTTATGGAGAGACACTAGCTAATTGCTTCAAAAAAGGTAAAAGGGCACAAGATTGCTCACTAATTAATACAATTGCACAATATGAAAAATAATGAACACAAATTAGGGTTTCGCTCAATGTAGTGCTGCCGGCCACTAGTATGTTTTCTTTCCTTTTTTTTCTTTTTTTTGGCCTTTTGGCTCTTTCTTTCTCTCTTCTTTCTTTTGGTGACTTTCGGCCAACACTAGTATGAGCAAAGTTTTGGAATCCCTAACTTGATGTCACATGATAGTATGATATGATAAATCAAGATTATGTAATTTATCAAGTAGAGCAGCCCTAACCAATATCAAATAGTTAGTCCCAATTGGGATCAAAGTATTCGCAAAAGATGAATTGGTTCCCAAGGGTATGTGTACAGATATTTTATGGGTTTTATGGATTGTGGATACAACTGGACTCAACCAACTCAAAGGAACAAAGCTAGAACACGAATTGAAGCAAGATACCCAAATTCAATGTTTCTAGGGCAGTAGATTTGTCGCCTTGATTAAAGCTTCCAAACGACCGAATTTAGAAGGTTCACTATGGAAAGAATTGAATCTTATGTCCTCAGCTTTCAAAAGAGCACAAGAACATGCAATTTGGAGATCGGGTGTGAAAGTTATGGCTCAAAAACCGAACACCACAGAATACCCCAATTTCAGCCGCGGATCGAATCCGAATCCGAATCAAATTCGGTTTTAATGAGTCCGAATCACGAAGGACACCCAAAAACGTTTTTGTAGAGGACTCTTCAAGGATTCAGGAAAGTATAAAAACTTCTCAATCGGAGTTCGGATGTGAGATTTATGATTAAAATACCAAACCGATCGGGATTGGAAGTACAACTTGCTTAAACAACATTGATATCCAGATTGAAGAGATTTCGCTCAAGAGTTAGAGTCCATGCCCAACTAGGTTTTTGTTGAGATCGTTCCAAGGTTTTAGGAAAGTGCAAAACCACTAGAATCCGAGCTCGTATGCGAAAGTTATGAATAAAACAAAGTACTGGACAGATTGAAAGAAAAGCTACGCGAAGGAAAAAACGATCAGCAACTAAAACAAGGACTCTAATGGATCAAAACCAAATAAAACTCACTAAAATACCAGATTGAATCTAAAGGTTGAATTTTTGTGGAGTAATTTTCAATTGAGGACAGAAAACAAAAACTAATTTACGATACAAAATCTCTCACCGAGCAACTTGGCGCTCTGATACCACCTGATGCGAGGTTGTGTCCCGATCTTTCGATGAGAGCGATAACTATCGATTTGGAGGAACCGACTTTGACGATCCGACTACAACGTATGACGACGATGCGCCTTAGCAATCGCTAAACTAACTCCGGAGTGTTATTGATCTTGCCGTGGGCACGATCAACCTGAACACGAGGTTCAATTCCTGCAAGCAACCGAAGAACAAGCAAGAACAATAGTAAAAGCAATCTGAAATTGCAAATTAGAATTGAAAGCAAAATCAAGGTGGGGTTCTATTGAGAATCTTGACAAGGTGGCTGTCCAGCACAACTTGAAGAAACAAAGTTTGCACTTGGCTAAACTAATCAAACAAAACCAGTGTCTAAAGCGCGGCTATCGAGTTTATAAGAGGGATGGACGTGAGAGGACGTCCTAGGGTTGTGTGCAGCCAGGGGCGCACACAACTTGGGCTTGGGCCCCACATGCTTACAAGGCCCAAACAGCCCAAAACAGTATTATAGTATATTATTTTGCTGATTCTGACTGATTTGCATTGAATCTGGAGCTGGTATTAGATCCATTCGAAAGATCTCGTTGTAAACTATCAATCAAGTCCAAGATCACCCAAATCGGAGTCCGTATGCAAAAGTTATTTATATTTGAAGTCGGTGCTGTCTCAGGAGGCCGAATTGGATTCCAGAACGTGACGGAATTGATCTCTCTCTCTTCTTAGCCCGTGGATGATGTGTTGGAGTTGGCACAACCATATGTGGTAATGTCAGTAGTATTGATGTCCTCATCACAAACACCCCGAATGGACTTCACATGCAACCTAACTCATATCGGTAAGCGTTTCGAATACGTCCGAGTCGGTGTTAAAAATTCCTCACGACGTGTCTCAACCTGCACTGCAGACTCCATTCGTGCGAACAAAAGTCATAGAGTGAAACTGAGTGAGAAACACCCTAACTCATATCGGTAAGCATATCGAATCCGTCCGAGTTCGTGTAAAAACTTCCTCACAACTTGTCCCTACCTGCACTGTAGGCTCCAATCGTGCGAACTAAAGTTGTAGAATGAAACTGAGTGACAAACACCCCGAATTGACTTTACATGCGCCCTAACTCATATCGGTATGTTTTTCGAATACGTCCGAGTCGGTGTTCAAAATTCCCCACGATGTGTCCCAACCTGCACTGCACACTCCATTCGTGCGAACAAAAGTCACAAAGTGAAAAACACATCAACTGGACTTCATATGCGCCCTAACTCATATCGGTAAGTGTTTCGAATACGTCCGAGTAGGTGTAAAAACTTCCTCACGACGTGTCCCTACCAGCACTGCAGGCTCCAATCGTGCGAACAAAAGTCACAGAGTGAAACGGAGTGACAAACACCCCGAATGGACTTCATATATGCCCTAACTCATATCGGTAAGCGTTTTGAATCCGTCCGAGTGCTGCTAAAACTTCCTCACGACATGTCCGATCCTGCATTGCACATTCCATTCGTGCGAACAAAAGTCACAGAGTGAAACTGAGTGGCAAACACCCCGAATAGACTTCATATGCGCTCTAACTCATATCGGTAAGCGTTTTGAATCCGTCAAATTAGGAGTAAAAACGTCCTCACGACGTGTCCCAACCTGCACTGCAGGCTCCATTCGTGCGAACAAAAGTCACAGAGTGAAACTGAGTGACAAACACCCCGAATGGACTTCATATGCGCCCTAACTGATATCGGTAAGCGTTTCGAATCCGTCAAAGTGGTGCTAAAACTTCCTCACTACGTGTCCCAACCTGCACTACACACTCCATTCGTGCGAACAAAAGACACATAGTGAAACTGAGTGGCAAACACCACGAACAGACTTCACATACGCCCTAACTCATATCGGTAAGAGTTTCGAATACGTCCGAGTTGGTGTTAAAAATTCCTCACGACGTGTCCCAACCTGCACTGCATACTCCATTCGTGCGAACAAAAGTCACAGAGTGAAAATGAGTAACAAACACCTCGAATAGACTTCATATGCGCCCTAACTCATATCGGTAAGCATTTCGAATACGTCAGAGTGGTGCTAAAACTACCTCACGACGTGTCCCAACCTGCACTTCACACTCCATTTGTGCGAACAAAAGTCATAAAGTGAAACTAAGTGAGAAACACCCCGAATGAACTTCATATGCTCCCTAACACATATCAGTAAGCGTTTCAAATACGTCCGAGTCGGTGTTAAAATTCCTCACGACGTGTCCCAACCTGCACTACAGACTCCATCCGTGCGAAGAAATGTCACAGAGTGAAACTGAGTGAGAAACACCGCGAATAGACTTCATATGCACCCTAACTCATATCGGTAAGCGTTTCGAATCCGTCTGAGTCGGTGTTAAAAATTCCTCACGACGTGTCCCAACCTGCACTGCACACTCCATTCGTGCGAACAAAAGTCACACAGTTAAACTGAGCGAAAAACACCCCGACTGGACTTCATATGCGCCCTAACTCATATCGGTAAGCGTTTCGAATCCGTCCGAGTGGTGCCAAAACTTCCTACTGCAAAGATGTGCCCGTTTCAAATTGTATATGGTTTGTTGCCTCGTGCTCCTATTGATTTAATGCCTTTGCCATCTTCTGAGAAATTGAATTTTGATGCTACTAAGTGTGCTGAACTGATGTTAAAACTGCATGAAACGACAAAAGAAAACATAGAGCGCATGAATGCTAAATATAAGTTTGCTGGTGGTAAAGGTAGAAAGGAACTAAAGTTTGAACCTGGAGATTTAGTTTGGTTGCATTTGCGAAAAGAAAGGTTTCCTGAACTGCGAAAATCTAAATTGCTTCCTCGATCTGATGGACCGTTTAAAGTGTTGGAGAGAATTAATAACAATGCATATAAGTTGGATCTGCCTGCAACCTTTGGGGTTAGTCCCACTTTTAACATTGCAGATTTAAAGCCTTATTTGGGAGAGGAAGCTGAGTTTGAGTCGAGGACGACTCAAATGCAAGAAGGGGGGATGATGAGGACATCAATACCAACGATACATCCATGCCTACACAAGATACATCTACGCCTACACAAGTACCACTTGTTACTGGTCCTATTACTCGTGCTCGTGCTCGTCAACTTAATCATCAGGTGAGTTCACTCTTGAGTTCATATCCATCATGTTTAGACCGTGGAGACGTGTGCACTCTTGTTTTGCTTAGGAACCAAGGAGAGGACCGAAAGGGAAACGGATTCGCGCAGGCTGGATTCGGACTGCAGCACAGCACCAACTTGTGACAGACGCCACGGTCGCATATGGACTCGGATTGGGGCGTTCAAGTACTTCGATGATTTCTGATGAAGTCTACTTTCATATGGATCCGGACTCCTGACCATATCTGTTCCGAGGCGGCCGCAATCGTCAAATTACTACCGAGAGGTTTTTCTGTTCAGGGTGCTGCGCCACCATATTTTGGCCCAATGGGCCGTGTATCAAGTTGGGTCCATTAGGGACGCGTCCTAGGGTTGGAGCTCGACCCCAGCACCCTTGTGGTCGACCCTTCCACATTTATATACCCCTTAGCCGCCACCAGGAACACTTGGGTTTTGTTTAGATCAAGTTTAGCTCTCGCTACTTGCTTGTAAGCGCGCGTGCTGGATTAGCCGCCCGTCTTCTTGTCTTCGGAACCCCACCTTATTGGAGATTGAGTTTGAAACCTTCTTTTACATCTAGTAATTCAGTATTTGTTCTACTTGTTCTTGCTAGTTCTTCTATTGCTTGCAGGACGAGTGCCCTAGTGGCCGGGGTGTCGCGCTCCACAAGATCGCGGTAGCCATAGGAGGTGGTGTATCGGTTGCTAAGGCGCAGCGTCCTTGGAAGGCTGTAGTCGGGCTGTGAACATCGTCTCCTCTACCAATCAAGGTATCCCACGCCCTCTCATCGAAAGATCGGGAATTCACCCAACGGGTTTACATCAAATACGTCCGAGTCGGTGTTAAAAATTCCTCACGACGTGTCCCAACCTGCACTGCACACTGCATTCGTGCGAACAAAAGTCACAGAGTGAAACTGAGTGACAAACACCCCGAATGGACTTCATATGCGCCCTAACTCATATCGGTAAGCATTTCGAATCCATCAGAGTGGTGCTAAAACATCCTCACGACGTGTCCCAACCTGCACTGCACACTCAATTCGGGCGAACAAAAGTCAAAGAGTGAAACTGAGTGAGAAACACCCCGAATGGACTTCTATGCGCCCTAACTCATATCGGTAAGTGTTTCGAATCCGTCCGAGTCGGTGAAAAACTTCCTCACGACGTGTCCGCCTGCAGTGCAGGCTCTATTCGTGCGAACAAAAGTCACAGAGTGAAACTGAGTGACAAACACCCCGAATGGACTTCATATGCGCCCTAACTCATATCGTTTAGCATTTCGAATCCGTCCGAGTTTCTGTTAATACTTACTCACGACGTGTCCCAACCTGCACTGCAGACTTCATTCGTGCTAGCAAAAGTCACAGAGTTACAAACACCCCGAATGGAATGCGCCATAACTCATATCGGTAAGCGTTTCGAATCCGTCCGAGTTGGTGTTAAAAATTCCTCACGACGTGTCCCAACCTGCACCGCACACTCCTTTCGTGCGAACAAAAGTCACAGAGTGAAACTGAGTGAGAAACACCACGAATGGACTTCATATGCGCCCTAACTCATATCGGTAAGCGTTTCGAATCCGTCCGAGTCGGTATAAAAACTTCCTCACGACGTGTCCCTACCTGCACTTCAGGCTCCATTCGTGCGAACAAAAGTCACAGAGTGAAACTGAGTGACAAACACCCCAAATGGACTTCATATGCGCCCTAACTCATATCGGTAAGCGTTTCGAATCCGTCCGAGTGGTGCTAAAATGATGGGTGCAGCGATCCCGATCTTTCGGTGGGATGAGGATACGTCGATTTGGAGGTGTTGATGGCACCGAATTTAGGGCTTCCTACCAAAAAGGTTGGGAGCTTCACAATCGCAATGCTAAATCGACACAGATACAAGATCCAATGATCAGTAGTTCCTGCAAGAAATTGAGAACCCGCAAGAACAAAGTATGAAGCAAATCGTAATGGTAGTATTGAAATCAAACAAAGAAAACAAGTTGAGGTTCTGTTTCTCGGCTCGGGCGGTCTAGTCGACACGCGCAAACACGAGGAGGGACGCACACGGGATCTATCAAAACACAACAAAACCTAAAAAATGAAGAACAGGGGTGAGAACAAATTATAAAGGGGTAACCACACAAGGAGGGCGCCCAAGAGGGGTGCGGCAGCCAGGAGAGGGGTGCTGTCCAAAGGAGGGGTGGAACCTAAGAGTACATGGTCCTTGGTCCCAAAAGAAAGGTGGCGCAGTACCTGGAATTTCTGTTCCGTGAGATTGTTCTGTGATTTCCCTTCTCTCCAGCAGGAATTTGGCCTCGAGATCAGATCTATTGGAAAGGTTATCTCGATACCTTTCGAACGAGTTATCGAACGTAGAAAACAGAGTTCGGATGTGGCCGTGGCGTCCATCTGAAGTACTGCAGCTCCTGGATGGCCGAACCGAACTCGGTGACGAATTGGGCTTTATCTTGGGCCTTCCTTGGCGCGTGGGATGTCCTCGGTGGATGTTCTTGACGTGCTGGTACAGCAAAGGTGGATGGAAAGGACTTGCTTTCGGATTAAGCCCTCCAGACGTCGTAGATGAAGTAGCGGTCGTAGAGGAAGAAGGGGCAGGAGTTGTATCCTTGGTTGGGTTGTCCTCATCATAAAACTTCTTCACAACGTGCCCCAACCTGCACTGCAAACTCCATTCGTGCGAACAAAAGTTACAGAGTGAAACTGAGTGAGAAACACCCCGAATGGACTTCATATGCGCCCTAACTCATATCGGTAAGCGTTTCGAATCCGTCCGAGTCGATGTAAAAACTTCCTCACGACGTGTCCGCTTTGATGCGCAGCTCCATTCGTCTTGAACAAAAGTTACAGAGTGAAACCGAGTAACAAACACCCGAATGGACTTCATATGCGCCTAACTCATATCGTAAACGTTTCAATCCGTCCGAGTGGTGCTAAAACTTCCTCACGACGTGTCCCAACCTGCACTGCACACTCCATTCATGCGAACAAAAGTCACAGAGTGAAACAGACTAACAAACACCCCGAATGGACATCATATGCACCCAAACTCATATCGGTAAGCGTTTCGAATCCGTCCGAGTGGTGCCAAAACTTCCTCACGACGTGTCCCAACAAGCATCGCGACTGCGCATCGTGTGAACAAAAGTCACAGAGTGAAACTGAGTGAGAAACACCTCGATGGACTTCATATGCGCCCTAACTCATATCGGTAAGCAGTTCGAATCCGTTCGAGTCGGTGTAAAAACTTCCTCACGACGTGTCCCTAACAAAGATCGCACCCTCACGACGTGTCCCAACCAAAGACCGCACCCTCGGTCGTGTAAACAAAAGTCACAAAGTGAAATCGAGTGACAAACACCCCGTATGAACTTCATATGCTCCCTAACTCATATCGGTAAGCGTTTCGAATCTATCCGAGTGGTGCTAAAACTTCCTCACGACATGTCCCAACTCGCATCGCACACTCCATTCGTGCGAACAAAAGTCACAGAGTGAAACTGAGTGAGAAACACCCCGAATGGACTTCATATGCGCCCTAACTCATATCGGTAAGCGTTTCGAATCCGTCCGAGTCGGTGTAAAAACTTGCTCACGACGTGCCCGCCTGCACTACAGGCTCCATTCGTGCGAACAAAAGTCACAGAGTGAAACTGAGTAACAAACACCCCGAATGGACTTCATATGCGCCCTAACTCATATTGGTAAGCGTTTCGATTCTGTCCGAGTGGTGCTAAAACTTCCTCACGACGTGTCCCAACCTGCACTACACACTCCATTCATGCAAACAAAAGTCACAGAGTGAAACAGAGTAACAAACACCCCGAATGGACATCATATGCGCCCTAACTCATATCGGTAAGCGTTTCGAATCCGTCCGAGTGGTGCCAAAACTTCCTCACGACGTGTCCCAACCAGCACTGCACCCTCCAGTCGTGTGAACAAAAGTCATAGAGTGAAACTGAGTGAGAAACACCCCGAATGGACTTCATATGCGCCCTGCCCTAACTCATATCAGAAGCGTTCAACTGCTCGAGTCGGTGTAAAAACTTCCTCACGACGTGTCCCTAACAAAGACAAAGACCTCACGACGTGTCCCAACCAAAGATCGCACCCTCCAGTCATGTGAACAAAAGTCACAAAGTGAAACTGAGTGACAAACACCCCGTATGGACTTCATATGCTCCCTAACTCATATCGGTAAGAGTTTCGAATCTATCCGAGTGGTGCTAAAACTTCCTCACGACGTGTCCCAACCTGCACTGCACACTCCATTCGTGCGAACAAAAGTCACAGAGTGAAACTGAGTTGCAAACACCACGATTGGACTTTATATGCGCCCTAACTCATATCGGTAAGCATTTTGAATCCGTCTGAGTCGGTGTTAAAAATTCCTCACGATGTGTGCCAACACTCCATTATTGCGAACAAAACTCACGGAGTGAAACTGAGTGACAAACACCCCGAATGGACTTTATATGCGCCCTAACTCATATCGGTAAGCGTTTTGAATCCGTCCGAGTCGGTGTTAAAAATTCCTGACGATGTGTGCCAACTCTAAATTATTGCGAACAAAACTCACGGAGTGAAACTGAGTGACAAACACCCCGAATGGACTTCATACGCGCCCTAACTCATATCGGTAAGCGTTTCGAATAAGTCCGAGTTGGTGTTAAAAATTCCTCACGACGTGTCCCAACCTGCACTGCACACTCCATTCGTGCGAACAAAAGTCATAGAGTGAAACAGAGTGACAAACACCCCGAATGGACTTCATATGCGCCCTAACTCGTATCGGTAAGCGTTTCGAATCCGTCAGAGTGGTGCTAAAACTTCCTCACGACGTGTCCCAACCTGCACTTCACACTCAATTCGAACAAAAGTCAAAGAGTGAAACTGAGTGAGAAACACCCCGAATGGACTTCATATGCACCCTAACTCATTTCGTTTAGCATTTCGAATCCGTCCGAGTCGGTGTAAAAAACTTTCTCACGACGTCTCCGCCTGCAGTGCAGGCTCAATTCGTGCGAACAAAAGTCACAGAGTGAAACTGAGTGACAAACACCTCGAATGGACTTCATATGCGCCCTAACTCATATCGTTTAGCATTTCGAATCCGTCCGAGTTTCTGTTAATACTTACTCACGACGTGTCCCATCCAACACTGCAGACTTCATTCGTGCTAGCAAAAGTCACAGAGTTACAAACACTTCGAGTGGACTTCATATGCGCCCTAACTCATATCAGTAAGCGTTTCGAATCCGTCCGAGTTGGTTTTAAAAATTCCTCACAACTGTCCCAATTCTCCATTCGTGCGAACAAAAGTGCCAGAGTAAAACTGAGAGAGAAACACCCCGAATGGACTTCATATGCGCCCTAACTCATATCGGTAAGCGTTTTGAATCCGTCCGAGTCGGTGTAAAAACTTCCTCACGACGTGTCCCTACCTGCACTTCAGGCTCCATTCGTGCGAATAAAAGTCACAAAGTGAAACTGAGTGACAAACACCCTGAATGGACTTCATATGCGCCCTAACTCATATCGGTAAGCATTTCGAATCTGTCCGAGTGGTCCTAAAACTTCCTCACGATGTGTCCCAACCTACACTGCACACTCCATTCGTGCGAACAGAAGTGACAGAGTGAAAGTGAGTGGCAAACACTCCGAATGGACTTTATATGCGCCCTAACTCATATCGGTAAGCGTTTTTAATCCGTCCGAGTCGGTGTTAAAAATTCCTCACGATGTGTGCCAACTCTCCATTATTGCGAACAAAACTCACGGAGTGAAACTGAGTGAGAAACTCCCCGAATGGACTTCATATCGCCCAAACTCATATCGATAAGCGTTTCGAATAAGTCCGAGTCGGTGTTAAAAATTCCTCACGAAGTGTCCCAACCTGCATTGCACACTCCATTCGTGCGAACAAAAGTCACAGAGTGAAACTGAGTGACAAACACCCCGAATGGACTTCACATGCGCCCTAACTCATATCGGTAATCGTTTCGAATCCGTCAGAGTGGTGCTATAACTTCCTCACGACGTGTCCCAACCTGCACTACACACTCAATTCGTGCGAACAAAAGTCACAGAGTGAAACTGAGTGAGAAACACCCCGAATGGACTTCATATGCGCCCTAACTCATATCGGTAAGCGTTTTGAGTCCGTCCGAGTTGGTGTAAAAACTTCCTCACGACGTGTCCGCCTGCAGCGCAAGCTCCATTCGTGCGAACAATAGTCACAGAGTGAAACTGAGTGACAAACACCCCGAATGGACTTCATATGCGCCCTAACTCATATCGGTAAGCGTTTCGAATCCGTCCGAGTCGGTCTAAAAACTTCCTCACGATGTGTCCGCCTACACTGCAGGCACCATTCGTGTGAACAAAAGTCACAGAGTGAAACTGAGTGACAAACAACCCGAATGGATTTCATATGCGCCGTAACTCATATCGGTAAGAGTTTCGATCCGTCCGAGTGGCGCTAAAACTTCCTCACGACGTGTCACAACCTGCACTGCACACTCCATTCGTCTAAACAAAAGTCACAGAGTGAAACTGAGTGACAAACACCACAAATAGAGTTCATATGCGCCCTAACTCATATCGGTGAGCGTTTCGAATCCGTCCGAGTGGTGCTAAAACTTCCGCACGACGTGTCCCATCCTGCACTGCACACTCGATTCGTGCGAACAAAAGTCACACAGTGAAACTGAGTGAGAAATACCCCGAATGGACTTCATATGCGCCCAAAATCAGTAAGCGTTTCGAATCCGTCCGAGTTGGTGTAAAAAGTTACTCACGACGTGTCCATTCCTGCACTACAGGCTCCATTCGTGCGAACAAATGTCACATAGGGAAATTGAGTGACAAACACCCCGAATGGACTTCATATGCGCCCAAAATCTTATCGGTAATCGTTTCGAATCCATCAAAGTGGTGCTAAAACTTCCTGACGACGTGTCCCAACCTGCAATGCACAATCCATTCGTGCGAACAAAAGTCACAGAGTGAAACTGAGTGAGAAACACCCCGAATAGACTTAATATGCATCCTAACTCATATCGGTAAGCGTTTCGAATCCGTCTGAGTTGGTGTAAAAACTTCCTCACGAGGTGTCCCCCTACCCGCACTACAGGCTCCAATCGTGCGAACAAAAGTCAAAGAGTGAAACTGAGTGACAAACACCCCGATTGGACTTCATATGCGCCCTAACTCATATCGGTAAGCGTTTCGAATCCGTCAGAGTGGTGCTAAAACTTCCTCACGACGTGTCACAACCTGCACGGCACACTCCATTCGTCCGAACAAAAGTCACAGAGTGAAACTGAGTGACAAACACCCCGAATGGAGTTCATGTGCGCCCTAACTCATATCGGTAAGCGTTTCGAATCCGTCCGAGTCGGTGTTAAAAATTCCTCACGATGTGTGCCAACTCTCCATTCTTGCGAACAAAACTCACCGAGTGAAACTGAGTGACAAACACCCCGAATGGACTTCATATGCGCCCTAACTCATATCGGTAAGCGTTTCAAATACGTTCGAGTCGGTGTTAAAACTTCCTCACAACGTGTCTCAACTTGCACTACACACTCCATTCGTGCGAACAAAAGTCACACAGTGAAACTGAGTGACAAACACCCCGAATGGACATCATATGTGCCCTAACTCATATCGGTAAGCGTTTCGAATACGTCAGAGTGGTGTTAAAACTTCCTCACGACGTGTCCCAACTTGCACTGCACACTCCATTCGAGCGAACAAAAGTCACAGAGTGAAACTGAGTGAGAAACACCCCGAATGGACTTCATATGCGCCTTAACTCATATCGGTAAGCGTTTCGAATCCATCCTAGTCGGTGTAGAAACTTCCTCACGATGTGTCCGCCTGCACTGCAGGCACCATTCGTGTGAACAAAAGTCACAGAGTGAAACTGAGTGACAAACACCCCGAATGGATTTCATATGCGCCCTAACTCATATCGGTAAGCATTTCGAATCCGTCCGAGTGGTGCTAAAACTTCCTCACGACGTGTCCCAACCTGCACTGCACACTCCATTCGTCCGAACAAAAGTCACAAAGTGAAACTGAGTGACAAACACTACGAATTGAGTTCATATGTGATGAGGACATCACTATGTCGGATACACCCATGACCTCACCACCACCACCTCCTATGCAAGGTCCTATCACAAGGGCACGCACGGCAGCCTAAATCAACAGGTGAACTCGTTTCTCGGGTGGTATAATTATATTTTTGAGGATTTACCACTGCATAATAATGTACTTGTGCTTACGAATGATGGCTTAGAGCTGCAAGGACGTCATTCCTCATCACTACAAGCTATAGTACAAGTTATTCCCGAGAAGGAAGCCAAAACGTCCACCCAGGAGCAGTCCACCTTCCACTGGACATAACTATTGCATACGGAGTCCGTTCGGGATGAGTGAGTACTTGATTAAAAGATAAATTCGTGCTCTTTCCAACGGATCTGGCCTCATCATCAAATTCCACTCGAGCTGGCCACAGCAGTCAAAATAGTGCGACGGTCTCTGTCTTTTAGGGTGCTGTGCAACCATAATTTTGGGCTGAGTTCCCATGTAATTAAAGTGGCGTGAGACCAACTCCTAGCAGCCATCCTTGGCTATATATATTGGACAAGCCCTATCTATCTCCTTAGGTTTTGATTTGAGAATAGTCACCCATGTGTGGAACTTTATCCTTGTTCTCCGACTGCTAGAGCAAAGCGATAAACAAGATTCAAACCTCAACTTGAGTGTGTGCTTCATCCTTGTTCTTGCTAGTTCTTCGATTGCTTGCAAGAATAGACCTTCGTGGTCAGGTCATCCGTGTTCTTGCACGGTTGATAACGACGAGGAGTGTGGTTTAGCGATTGCGTGCGCTTATCCTTGTGTGGTTCGTGAGTCGGATCACAAAGTCATCCTCCGCCAAATCGAAGTTATCCCTCACCGGAAGATCGGGCCGCCTTGTGCGCATCAATTGGTATCGAGCAACGGTTGACGGTGAGTTCTTGTATCTAGTTTAGTTGTTTCATTTCGTTTCTCCTAGAGTCCAGAAAATTTGCCCCACAAAAAATTTGTTCTCCGCTGTCCAAACCCTTTTGTGCCTTTCAATTAGTTAATTTTGTTTTTGCTAAATTGAGTTTGCGTCCGTTCTAGTATTGTCTTGTTGCTGTTCATCTTGTTCATCTCCCCACATCAAAATCCATTACCAAGGGTATGTGTACTGATATTTTATGGGTTTTATGGATTGTGGATACAACTGGACTCAACCAACTCAAAGGAACAAAGCTAGAACACGAATTGAAGCAAGATACCCAAATTCAATGTTTCTAGGGCAGTAGATTTGTCGCCTTGATTAAAGCATCCAAACGACCGAATTTAGAAGGTTCACTATGGAAAGAATTGAATCTTATGTCCTCAGCTTTCAAAAGAGCACAAGAACATGCAATTTGGAGATCGGTGTGAAAGTTATGGCTCAAAACCGAACACCACAGAATACCCCAATTTCAGCCCGCGGATCAATCCGAATCCGAATCAAATTCGGTTTTAATGAGTCCGAATCACGAAGGACACCCAAAACGTTTTTGTAGAGGACTCTTCAAGGATTCAGGAAAGTATAAAAACTTCTCAATCGGAGTTCGGATGTGAGATTTATGACTAAAATACCAAACCGATCGGGATTGGAAGTACAACTTGCTTAAACAACATTGATATCCAGATTGAAGAGATTTCGCTCAAGAGTTAGAGTCCATGCCCAACTAGGTTTTTTGTTGAGATCGTTCCAAGGTTTTAGGAAAGTGCAAAACCACTAGAATCCGAGCTCGTATGCGAAAGTTATGAATAAAACAAAGTACTGGACAGATTGAAAGAAAAGCTACGCGAAGGAAAAAACGATCAGCAACTAAAACAAGGACTCTAATGGATCAAAACCAAATAAAACTCACTAAAATACCAGATTGAATCTAAAGGTTGAATTTTTGTAGAGTAATTTTCAATTTAGGACAGAAAACAAAAACTAATTTACGATACAAAATCTCTCACCGAGCAACTTGGCGCTCTGATACCACCTGATGCGAGGTTGTGTCCCGATCTTTCGATGAGAGCGATAACTATCGATTTGGAGGAACCGACTTTGACGATCCGACTACAACGTATGACGACGATGCGCCTTAGCAATCGCTAAACTAACTCTGGAGTGTTATTGATCTTGCCGTGGGCACAATCAACCTGAACACGAGGTTCAATTCCTGCAAGCAACCGAAGAACAAGCAAGAACAATAGTAAAAGCAATCAAAGCGCAAATAAGAATTGAAAGCAAAATCAAGGTGGGGTTCTATTGAGAATCTTGACAAGGTGGCTGTCCAAAGACAACTTGAAGAAACAAAGTTTGCACTTGGCTAAACTAATCAAACAAAACCCAAGTGTCTAAAGCGCGCTACATCGAGTTTATAAGAGGGATGGACGTGAGAGGGACGTCCTAGGGTTGTGTGCAGCCAGGGGGGCGCACACAACTTGGGCTTGGGCCCCCACATGCTTACAAGGCCCGAAACAGCCCAAAACAGTATTATAGTATATTATTTTGCTGATTCTGACTGATTTGCATTGAATCTGGAGCTGGTATTAGATCCATTCGAAAGATCTCGTTGTAAGCTATGAATCAAGTCCAAGATCACCCAAATCGGAGTCCGTATGCAAAAGTTATTTATATTTGAAGTCGGTGCTATCTCAGGAGGCCGAATTGGATTCCAGAACGTGACGGAATTGATCTCTCTCTCTTCTTAGCCCGTGGATGATGTGTTAGAGTTGGCACAACCATATGTGGTAATGTCAGTAGTATTGATGTCCTCATCACAAACACCCCGAATGGACTTCACATGCAACCTAACTCATATCGGTAAGCGTTTCGAATACGTCCGAGTCGGTGTTAAAAATTCCTCACGACGTGTCTCAACCTGCACTGCAGACTCCATTCGTGCGAACAAAAGTCATAGAGTGAAACTGAGTGAGAAACACCCTAACTCATATCGGTAAGCGTTTCGAATCCGTCCGAGTCCGTGTAAAAACTTCCTCACAGCTTGTCCCTAGGCTCCAATCGTGCGAACTAAAGTTGTAGAATGAAACTGAGTGACAAACACCCCGAATTGACTTTACATGCGCCCTAACTCATATCGGTATGTTTTTCGAATACGTCCGAGTCGGTGTTAAAAATTCCCCACGATGTGTCCCAACCTGCACTGCACACTCCATTCGTGCGAACAAAAGTCACAGAGTGAAAAACACATCAACTGGACTTCATATGCGCCCTAACTCATATCGGTAAGTGTTTCGAATACGTCTGAGTAGGTGTAAAAACTTCCTCACGACGTGTCTCTACCAGCACTGCAGGCTCCAATCGTGCGAACAAAAGTCACAGAGTGAAACGGATGACAAACACCCCGAATGGACTTCATATATGCCCTAACTCATATCGGTAAGCGTTTTGAATCCGTCCGAGTGCTGCTAAAACTTCCTCACGACATGTCCGATCCTGCATTGCACATTCCATTCGTGCGAACAAAAGTCACAGAGTGAAACTGAGTGGCAAACACCTCGAATAGACTTCATATGCGCTCTAACTCATATCGGTAAGCGTTTTGAATCCGTCAAATTCGGAGTAAAAACGTCCTCACGACGTGTCCCAACCTGCACTGCAGGCTCCATTCGTGCGAACAAAAGTCACAGAGTGAAACTGAGTGACAAACACCCTGAATGGACTTCATATGCCCCCTAACTGATATCGGTAAGTGTTTCGAATCCGTCAAAGTGGTGCTAAATCTTCCTCACTACGTGTCCCAACCTGCACTACACACTCCATTCGTGCGAACAAAAGACACATAGTGAAACTGAGTGGCAAACACCACGAACAGACTTCACATACGCCCTAACTCATATCGGTAAGAGTTTCGAATACGTCCGAGTTGGTGTTCAAAATTCCTCACGACGTGTCCCAACCTGCACTGCATACTCCATTCGTGCGAACAAAAGTCACAGAGTGAAAATGAGTGACAAACACCCCGAATGGACTTCATATGCGCCCTAACTCATATCGGTAATCGTTTCGAATACGTCAGAGTGGTGCTAAAACTACCTCACGACGTGTCCCAACCTGCACTGCACACTCCATTCGTGCGAACAAAAGTCATAAAGTGAAACTGAGTGAGAAACACCCCGAATGAACTTCATATGCTCCCTAACACATATCAGTAAGCGTTTCAAATAAGTCCGAGTCGGTGTTAAAAATTCCTCACGACGTGGCTCAACCTGCACTACAGACTCCATCCGTGCGAAGAAATGTCACAGAGTGAAACTGAGTGAGAAACACCGCGAATAGACTTCATATGCACCCTAACTCATATCGGTAAGCGTTTCGAATCCGTCTGAGTCGGTGTTAAAAATTCCTCACGACGTGTCCCAACTCGCACCGCACACTCCATTCGTGCGAACAAAAGTCACACGCTTAAACCGAGCGAAAAACACCCGATCGACTTCATATGCGCCTAACTCATATCGGTAAGCGTTTCGAATCCGTTCGAGTGGTGCCAAAACTTCCTACTACAAAGATGTGCCCATTTCAAATTGTATATGGTTTGTTGCCTCGTGCTCCTATTGATTTAATGCCTTTGCCATCTTCTGAGAAATTGAATTTTGATGCTACTAAGTGTGCTGAACTGATGTTAAAACTGCATGAAACGACAAAAGAAAACATAGAGCGCATGAATGCTAAATATAAGTTTGCTGGTTATAAAGGTAGAAAGGAACTAAAGTTTGAACCTGGAGATTTAGTTTGGTTGCATTTGCGAAAAGAAAGGTTTCCTGAACTGCGAAAATCTAAATTGCTTCCTCGATCTGATGGACCGTTTAAAGTGTTGGAGAGAATTAATAACAATGCATATAAGTTGGATCTGCCTGCAACCTTTGGGGTTAGTCCCACTTGATGAGGACATCACTTCTATGGATATAGCCACACCTGCAAATCCATCACCTACGCATCAATCGGTCCCCGTTGCTGTAATACATGGACCGATTACTCGAGCTCGCGCACGCCAACTCAATTACTGGTGAATTCGTTCCTCGGGCTTCATACGAATATTTTAATGGATGGAATGCTATTTAATTCTTGTGATGATGTCCTTTGCCTCAGGAACTTGGGTGAGGAACCAACCAAGATGAAGGATAGAAGAGAAGTGCACGAGTTCGGTTCAGATTCGACTCCAGGACAGGGCTGACTTGTTTCGCCGCCACGGCTACATCCGACTCCGTTTTGGGCGTTCTTGTACTTCACTGAAAGCTTATCAAGTCTACTTTCCAACGGATCTAGAATCACATCCAAACTCCTTCTGAGTTGACGGGAATCGTTCAATCAAGCAGCGTCACTTTTTCAGTCCAAGTCAAAAGTGGGCCTTTGGCCTTGTAACAAGGAAAGCCCACTTAAGGCTGCACCCTAGGTTCCTAGACGCCTCTCCACAATAAAAACAGCCAGCCGCTGCCATTAGATGGTGGGTTTTTTTAGATCAAAGATAGCAGTTGCTACTTCTTGTAATCGCGTGTTGGCTAAACCGCCAATTACTTGTCATCGGAAACCCTCTTTGTGATTCGAATGAACTCGTGGTTTCAATTATAATTTCAGTGCTTGTTCATCTTGTTCTTGCGTGTTCTTCGATTGCTTGCAGGGACAAAGGCCTTCGTGGTCGAGTTGATCGTGCACCGGCAAGATCAATAACAACTTCGAAGTCGGTGTAACGATTGCTAAGGCGCATCGTCTGGGACGGTGTAGTCGGATCGCCAACGCCTTCTTCCACCCAATCGAATCTATCCTCTCTCATCGAAAGGTGGGACCTATCCTTCTATCACGTGGTATCGAGCTCAAGGTTGATCGGTGAGAGATTTTTTCCCATCCATTATTTTACCTACGATCCGTAAAACCATAAAAAAACAAATAGGCGATTAGATCTCCCTTGTCCAAAACAGTTTGTGCCCTTGCTTTTGCTACTTTAGTTCTCGGCTTGTTGAATTTACTGTTGCTTCGACGAGTCAAGTTGCTGGTCTTTAGTTTCATCCTTTAGAGTTTCGAGTTCAGTCATGTTTTTGTCACGATTATGCTCATAATTTGAGTCGATTCGTTAGTAGATCGATCGGAGTTGAGTTTGTTTCGCTTAGTGTGGGAGATCAAATTGGGTTGCCGATTTCCTTGCTTTGTTTACTAATCCGCTTGATTCTCTGTGTTTACCAAAATAAATATCAGTTCCAAATATATATATATAAAAGAAAAGGCAAGTGCAGATAGAAAAGCCGCACCAAATCAGAGAGAAGAAAAGGCAAGTGCAGATTTCAAAAGCCGCACTAGATCAATTGCAAATCAAAGTTCGAGAGAGAGAGAGAGAGTATCTTTTAATTACCTTTATACCCTGGTTTTGCCAAAAGTCCTTTGTGCAAATTTTGTTTTTAGGGTCTCTGAGTTCATCTAAGAGAGTTTTGTGACCCTCCCAAAAAAAAAAAAAAAAACTTGCTGTTTTGGGCGTTTGGTGACGACGCTTGTGTCTTGGCTCGCGTCTCTAGTACGGTTCGGGACTAGGACCAGCACGGTACCGTCAGAGAACGCTTATTTAGCTTGCTGTGACTAACGTGGTGAAGGTTACTCCTTGTGCTATTTCAGCCACCTATAGCTCCACAGATTGTCTCCTACTCTCTGAAGTTGTTTGTCTTGTTTGGTTGCCAACACCTCCTTGCTAAAGCTTGGTAAGAACAGGTAAGAACTTGTTTGAACAGGTTGAGAGTGAGCGATTTGACACTAGCACACCACTTGTAGATAGGGATAATCTTGTTACTTGGTGTTAGCCTTTTTTTCTTTGTTTTCTAACCATGGCAGGATCGGAAGCCGATAAAGGGGACAACATTCACCTCGCACACGGGGATCGTCAAAGACTTCGAGCGCCAAATGAGGCTTCACACCGATGCGCTTGATGAGGACGTTCGTGTTACCAATGACCGCCTTGGTCAATTGGAGGCGATTCAAATTGACACCAACACCAAAATCACCGCGTTGGAAGTTTCGTAGGCGCAATCAACACCTCCCTTGCGGCATTCTTGCGGCGACTTGAGGAGAGGGATCGTGGACGCCCACGATGGACATGTGAGCAGCGTTGCAGGAGACAATGAACAGGACTATGCAATGGACACGAAGTTGAGGAAGAGGAGGATGATAGGCCATAACGACGGCTACACCGCAACCGCCATGGTATGGGTTTGCGACCACCACGGCAGCAGTACGTGAACATGATGACTCCTAGGATCAATCAAATTCAGATGCCACCTTTTGATGGGAAATATGACCCGATGCATACCTCACTTGGGAACTAGTGTAGATCGTAAATTTGCTTGCTATGATTTTCCGAACACAAGAGGGTTAGGGCTGCAACTAGTGAGTTTCTCGATTTTGCCTCCGTTTGGTGGCGCGAGTATCGTAATAAGACCCCAAACAATGTGCCACAAACTTGGGATGCTTTGAAAAGGATCATGCGAGCTAGATTTGTTCCTTCGTATCATGCACGAGATTTATTACATAAGCTGCAAACAATTGAGACAAGGTAGCAAATCAGAGAAGAATATTATCGGGAACTACAAACAGGCATGTTGCGTTGTGGGTTAGTGGAAGAAGAGGAAGCTGCTATGGCTAGATTTATGGGAGGGTGACCGTGAAATTCGTGACATATTAGCTTACAAGGAATACAATTCTATCACTCGCTTATTCCATCTTGCTTGTAAAGTGAAAGGGAAGTGCAGGGCGTCGCGCAAGGACTAATGTTTCGCAGGTCGGACTACATCATGGCATCCACGCATTTCAAAGACTGCCCCAAACCGTGCATCTTCACAAGGTACCACTAGCACCGCCACACACGCCCAACAAAACCAATGCCGCAGCATCTGGAAGCAACAAAGGGTCGGCACCAACACCCGCCAAGAGCGCTTCGTCCGCTGCATCCACGGAAGAACGAGGGATATTCGGTGCCTACAATGCAAGGGATTTGGGCATGTGAGGAAAGATTGCCCAAGCAAACGTGTCTTGATTGTGCGGGATCTTCGTGAGTATTCTTACGCTAGTGATTTGGATGATGAGACATATGCTATGCTTGCCATTGACCATGCAGAAGTGGACATGAGAAGGAAGAAGAACATATTGGTCTTTGAAAATGCGAGAACATTATGAGAGCCTTGTTGTTCGTAGCGTGTTGAGTGCCCAAATGGGGAAGGTGAACAGAACCAGCGATATAATTTGTTTCAAACCAAGTGTGTGGTCATGGAGCGCCATGCGCGTCATCATTGATGGGGTAGTTGCAATAACTTAGCAAGTTCCGAGATGGTTCAAAAGCTAGAGTGAAAACAAGCCCACATCCACAGTAGTATCACATCCAATGGTTTAACGACAGCGGTAAGATAAAGGTAACACGATTGGTAAGAGTGCACTTTGCCATTGGTTCGTATCATGACTATATTGATCTGCGATGTTGTGCCTATGCAAGCATGTTCTATGTTGTTCGGTAGACCATGGCGACGATAAAGACACCTTGCATCATGGTAGAACTAATCAAGTACTCTTTTGTGCATAAAGAGAAGAAAATTGTATTACATCCTATGTCTCCCAAGCCATTTTGAGGGATGAAGTTGCTAGAGCCAGCAAAGAAAAAATCGAAAACATGAGAAGAGTGAAAATCAGATCGTAGCAAAGGAATTTGTACAACATAAAGAGGGCAAGTCTAAATCTGTTCATGACAGAAAAGATGAGATTAAAGCTCAAGGGTGCTTGTTTACTTGCTTCCAAATCTGATTTAAATGATTTGAATGATGGCTCAAGTTTGCTATGCTTTGGTTTGCAAAGAAGCTTTATTTTCATTTGAAGATACATCCTCTTCTTTGCCTCCTGCGTTGTCATTAATCTTTTGCAGAAAACATAGACATTTTTCCAAAGGAGGTGCCACCGGATCGCCACCAATCCGTGGAATTGAGCATCAAATTGACCTCATTCCCGGGCCTCCTTACCAAACCGTGCACCATCTGTAACCAATCCGGAAGAAACCAAGGAGATACAACGACAGTGCAAGAATTGCTTGAGAAAGGGTATGTGCGCGAATCTCTTAGTCCATGTGCTGTCCCAGACTTTTAGTTCCTAAGAAAGATGGATCATGGCGCATGTGTGTGGATTGTAGAGCGATTAACAACATTACAATTAGATATCGTCATCCTATTCCTAGGTTAGATGATATGCTAGATGAATTGAGTGGCTCTCTTGTGTTCTCTAAGATCGACTTGCGTGAGCGGATACCACCAGATTCGCATGAAATTGGGCGATGAATGGAAAACAGCTTTTAAAACAAAATTTGGATTGTATGAGTGGTTAGTAATGCCTTTTGGACTCACTAATGCACCCAGCACTTTTATGAGATTAATGAATGAGGTTCTGCGCCATTTCATTGGAAAATTTGTGGTGGTGTACTTTGATGATATTCGATTTATAGCGAACTCTAGAACAACATCTTGATCATTTGCGTCTGTTTTTCATGCCTTACGTGATGCTCGCTTGTTTGGTAACCTTGAGAAGTGCACCTTTGCACGGATCGAGTCTCTTTTCTTGGCTATGTTGTTACTCCGCAGGGATTGAAGTTGATCAAGCCAAGGTTGAAGCAATACACACTGGCGGTTCCAACAACGGTCACACAAGTGCGAAGTTTCTTAGGACTTCTTTGGATTCTATCGTCGCTTTGTGAAGGATTTCAGCACCATCGCCGCACCATTGCACGAGCTCACTAAGAAGGAGTGCCATTTGCTTGGGGCAAAGCACAAGAGAACGCCTTCAACATGTTGAAAGATAAGTTGACACATGCACCACTTCTCCAACCGCGATTTCAAGAAACCTTTGAACTCGAATGTGATGCTAGTGGAATTGGGTTGGGAGGTGTGTTGTTGCAAGAAGGAAAACCTGTTGCTTATTTTAGTGAGAAATTGAGTGGGCCTAGTTTGAACTATTCCACTTATGATAAGGAGTTATATGCGCTAGTTCGAACTTTGGAAACATGGCAACATTATTTATGGCCCAAGGAATTTGTAATACATTCGATCATGAATCATTAAAACATATTCAAGTCAAGGAAAACTAAACCGTAGGCATGCTAAGTGGGTTGAATTCATCGAATCTTTTCCTTATGTCATTAAACACAAAAGGGAAAGGAGAATGTTATAGCTGATGCATTGTCTAGGCGATACGCTATGCTTTCCCAACTTGACTTCAAAATTTTTGGCCGAAACGATTAAAGGGCAATATGAGCATGATGCTGAATTTAAAGATGTGTTGCTCAATTGTAAAGAGGGAAAATGTGGAATAAATTTGTCCTCAATAATGGGTTTGTGTTTAGAGCTAACAAGCTATGCATTCCAGCTAGCTCCGTTCGTTTGTTGTTATTCTGAGGAGCGCATGGAGGTGGGGTGATGGGACATTTTGGTGTGAAAAGACAGAGGACATACTTGCTAGCCATTTCTTCGGCCAAAGATGAGGCGAGATGTGGAACGCGTTTAGTCGCTCGCTGCACAACATGTCAAAAGCTAAGTCACGACATAACCCACATGGTTTGTACTTGCCCCTCCCTGTTCCTAGTGTGCCTTGGGAGGATATTTCTATGGACTTTGTTTTAGGGTTGCCTAGAACAAAGAAGGGGAGGGATAGTATCTTTGTTGTGGTGGATAGATTTTCTAAGATGGCACACTTCATACCTTGTCATAAGAGTGATGATGCTACCCATGTTGCTGATTTGTTTTTCCGTGAGATTGTTCGATTGCATGGTGTGCCAAACACAATAGTTTCAGATCGTGATGCTAAATTTCTTAGCCACTTTTGGAGAACTTTATGGGCTAAATTGGGGACTAAGCTACTGTTTTCTACTACTTGTCACCCACAAACTGATGGGCAAACCAAGTCGTCAATAGAACTTTGTCTACCATGCTTAGGGCTGTTTTAAAACAAAACATTAAGATGTGGGAAGAATGCTTGCCTCACATTGAGTTTGCGATAACCGTTAGCTGCATTCTACTACTAAGTTGTGCCCTTTTGAGATTGTGTATGGTTTTGTTCCTCGTGCTCCCATTGATTTATTACCTATTCCGCCTTGGAGAAACTGAATTTTGATGCTACACAACGTCTTTGAACTGATGTTAAAATTGCATGAGACAACGAAGCGAACATTGAGTCTATGAATGAGAAATATAAACTTCTTTGGTAGTAAAGGAAGGAAACATGTAACTTTTGAACTGGAGATCTTGTTTGGTTGCATTTACGGAAGGACCGTTTTCCTCAATTAAGAAAGTCTAAGTTGATGCCTCGCACTGATGGCCCTTTTAAAGTATTGGAAAAAGTTAACGATAATGCATATAAGCTTGAGTTGCTGCAGATTTTGGGGTCTCTCCCACATTTAACATTGCAGATTTAAAGCCATACTTTGGAGAAGAGGCGAGCTTGAGTCGAGGACGACTCCAATACAAGAAGGGAGGATGATGAGGACATCACTTCTATGGATATAGCCACACCGCAAATCCATCACCTACGCATCAATCGGTCCCCGTTGCTGTAATACATGGACCGATTACTCGAGCTCGCGCACGCCAACTCAATTACTGGTGAATTCGTTCCTCGGGCTTCATACGAATATTTTAATGGATGGAATGCTATTTAATTCTTGTGATGATGTCCTTTGCCTCAGGAACTTGGGTGAGGAACCAACCAAGATGAAGGATAGAAGAGAAGTGCACGAGTTCGGATCAGATTCGACTCCAGGACAGGGCTGACTTGTTTCGCCGCCACGGCTACATCCGACTCCGTTTTGGGCGTCCTTGTACTTCACTGAAAGCTTATCAAGTCTACTTTCCAACGGATCTGGAATCACATCCAAACTCCTTCTGAGTTGACGGGAATCGTTCAATCAAGCAGCGTCACTTTTTCAGTCCAAGTCAAAAGTGGGCCTTTGGCCTTGTAACAAGGAAAGCCCACTTAAGGCTGCACCCTAGGGTTCCTAGACGCCTCTTCACAATAAAAACAGCCAGCCGCTGCCATTAGATGGTGGGTTTTTTTTTAGATCAAAGATAGCAGTTGCTACTTCTTGTAATCGAGCGTGTTGGCTAAACCGCCCAATTACTTGTCATCGAAACCCTCTTTGTGATTCGAATGAACTCGTGGTTTCAATTATAATTTCAGTGCTTGTTCATCTTGTTCTTGCGTGTTCTTCGATTGCTTGCAGGGACAAAGGCCTTCGTGGTCAGGTTGATCGTGCACCAGCAAGATCAATAACAACTTCGGAAGTCGGTGTAACGATTGCTAAGGCGCATCGTCTGGGTACGGTGTAGTCCGATCGCCAACGTCTTCTTCCACCCAATCGAATCTATCCCTCTCTCATCGAAAGGTCGGGACCTATCCTCCTATCACCACTTTTAACATTGCAGATTTAAAGCCTTATTTGGGAGAGGAAGCTGAGTTTGAGTCGAGGACGACTCAAATGCAAGAAGGGGGGATGATGAGGACATCAATACCAACGATACATCCATGCCTACACAAGATACATCGTGGTTCCTAGCCCCATTATTGGAATTCTGGCAGTCGGCTCATCTTGGGACATACTGTATCCCAAACGATATGCAGAAGTCAAAACGCTTTTCTTGCTCGAGGCAAAATTCAGCGTCACTCCCTTTAAATTCATTCGTCGCCGAAGTTGCTGATGTCGTCGTTGAAGCGTTGGCTCACACACATCGCATCCAAATTTAGTAGCCCTGGAATCATGTATATGCAGAACTTAGGCAATGTAAAAACAATTCACTCAGATGTGATGTCTGACTGGTGCATATATAATTTTAGAGTTTTTCACTCTTTTTCCTTGTTGATTTTGAATTCATCCGAGTGGTTTGACTCTTTTTGTTTAAGCACTCTGCCCGACTAGTCTAGCCCCCGAGCGTTGGGAGTCGGCTCATGGCTCTTTTTCTCAGGCACGTGTTTTGGGTGACTAAAGTTCGCTGCTCATGGGGTCGAGCTTCACACTTTGGAGTTATCGCACGGATTCACTCGCAATCGTTAAGCAAAAGAAGAAAAATACAACTCAAAAAGATGCGCATGCGCACACTATTAGTGTAGCCTCGACTTATTGCTTAGTTGTGGGTCAACTAAGTAGCAAGTCAGGAAAGTCAACAATTTTATTTATAATGACATAATTGAGTAAAAAGCAACTTAGCTGCTTTATGCTCCATATGTTGCTGACGATCATGCCATCTTTGCTCGTGGCGCAGGCGTAGGCTTGTAGATGAGCTGTAGACGGCACTCGGGGCGCAGGCGTGGCTCGTGGCCGTGCCGAAAGTAGCGCTCAAGGCGCGGGTGTAGGCTCATGGCCGTGCCGAAGGAGGCACTCAGGGCGCAGGCATGGCTCGTGACCGTGCCGAAGGTGGCGCTCGGGGCGCAGGTGTAGGCTCGTGGTCGTGCCGAAGGTAGCGCTCGGGGCGCAGGCGTGGCCCGTGGCCGTGCCGAAGGTGGCGCTTCGGCGCAGCGTGGGCCGTGGCCGCGCGCGAAGGTGGCGCTTCGGCGCGGCGTGGGCCGTGGCCGCGCCGAAGGTGGCGCTTCGGGCGCGGCGTGGCTCGTGGCCGCCCCGAAGGTGGCGCCGGCGCGGCGTGGGCTCGTGGCCATGCCGAAGGTGGCTCTCGGCGCGGCGTGGGCGCGTGGCCGCTGCGAAGGTGGCGCTTCGAAGCGCGGCGTGGGCCGTGGCGTCTGCGCCGGTGGTGGCTTCGGCGCAGCGTGGGCCGTGGCGTGGCCGAAAGGTGGCGCTCGAAGCGCGGCGTGGGCCGTGGCCGTCGCGAAGGTGGCGCTTCGGGTCACGGCGTGGCTCGCGGCCATGCCGAAGGTGGCGCTTCGGGCGCAGCGTGGGCTCGCCGTGCTGAAGGTGGCGCCGGGCGCAGCGTGGGCTCGTGGCCGTCGCAAGGTGGCGCCGGCGCCTGGCGTGGCTCGTGGGCGTCTTTGAAGGTGGCGCTCGGGGCGCAGGCGTGGCTCGTGGCCTTGTCGAAAGCCGCGTGGGAGCGTGTGTGCGCTTCTCCTACCGGCTTTTCCTGATTTTGCTGAGTTGCGGCCGCCATCCTATGGCCTTGATCTGGGCCACGATCAGGTCCGTCGGGCTATCCGATGCAATCATCGGGTCCGGTTTGTCGAGAAGCGTCTTGGAGGCGACGACGTTCTGCATTGGCGTGTGGAAGACGGCTTGATCTCCCAACTTGGATTGCAGGATGTCCTCGCGGACATTGTGACCGCGAGATCGAAGCGATCACACCTGCACCTCCTTACCCTTACGAAGACGATCTTCCCCCGCAGCTTCTTGTTCTCCTTGTTGGCGTTGGAGATCGGTCTTCTGCTCTTCTATCGTGAAGATGCCACGAAGATCGCAGCAATTCCTCGCGACGCCGACTGGTTTGTCGGCCAGTCAAAGTGACATACCTGAAATGAGTCGTCCTGGTCTTTACCGATTGGATCTGGTTCAAGTCTAGGCGGACAAGTTCTTCGCACAGTATCTGCGACAAAGTCCGAGACTCGGCGGAAAGCCCGGCGGATATGAAGGTGGTGGTGATTCCGCCGATCGGCGCCATCGAGTGCAGAGGAAAAGATTATAGCGCCCCTACAGCGCGCGCCAACCGCCGACTTTTGTAGTCGGCAATAAATTTATGTGGTAGGCGCTGGATCTCAAACTCAATGGTCACACAAGACACGGGGTTTAGATAGGTTCAGGCCCTTAGCGATGGAGGTAATACCCTAATCCTGTGTGCTGGAATTATGCTGATCTCTTGGATCTAGGGTTGCTCAAAGCGCAATATGCTCTGGACGATATGAGGTGTGCTATGCTCTATGGCTTGATTGCTCTAGGCTTGGATCATCCGATCCTTACTAGCTGTTGCTGCCTCTCCCTTATATAGCGGGGTGGGGTGGCTTATGAGTCCCGATCGATTAAGAGATTCGATCGGTTACAAGATTCTAGTCGGTTATATGATAGAGTTTACATATTTATCTACCCTATTAACGACTCGGATTACAACCGTATCTATCATATCTAAATATAAGTTCAACATCCTTTAGGATGTGTCCCTTTGCGCACGGCAGCGGGGCCTGACGCGGGGAGTATCTTCTGGGCCTCCCTCTTGGGCCTGTCATGAGGGTACCTGGGTTCTTATATTCCACAGAAAGTTTGTCCAAAAGAAAAGTTGTTGTAAAAGCCGTCAGGAAGAAAACCAAAAAAAAAAGAATCATTGAAAAAAGGCACCTGACTAAAAGATACGGCCAAAATATCGACCTGCTGTCTGGTGGACAAAAATCAGCAAAATACAAAGTTGGATCCATCTTGTGCTCCCAAGTTGCAAATTGCATATGCTTGAATTTTATTGGGTTTACCACTTGTATCCACTGCCATATCTTTTGTTTTAGCCTAATATCCATCTTTGTTTGATCAGCAACATAGGCTAATTGCTAGTTTCGAACACATATTCAATTCTATGCAAATTCTGAAATTGGCCAATTGTTTTCCTTTGCTACACATTATAAAGGCTTTCCGTGCTCCACTTTCTACTAACCATACAGGTGCTAAGTCTTGCAATCGCTTTACTCACACTTGAGATCGGTTTAGCACGAACTAGCCACCGGATTGCACCCCTTGCTGCATTTGTAAGAATTGGTAAGAGCTTGGTAAATGCAAGAGAGAGTGACACTTGATCATTTCAGCAAGTAGTAGTGATAGGGAACTACATATCTTTGTGTGTCTTCCTGTTTATTACTAACCATGGCAGATGACAATGGAAGCATTGAGGAAAACCGAGCAGAAATTCTCACATCTCGCTCGAGAGGAATCATGCAACACTTGACACGATTGCTCAACACGCATGCTGAGATCTACGACAATGCTATGGCTGAGATCAACAACAACCTTGCGACACTTCGTGATCGTATTGATCGTCTTGTTGGACGACAACCACCACATGCTACCAATCAAGCAAATCATGCACCAAGACAAAATGGAGCACCAGGACGTCGTACCCCACTTGCTGCCCGCTCTTGGACAAATGGGGTAGAAGAAGAGAACAATTGCATTGCTGATACAAAGGACGATGATGTTTTTAACTCCCACAATGATCATCGGCGCCTTCGACACAATCGACAAGGTATGGGTAGAAATCAGCGTGAACAACGGGAGGTACGTGATGATCCATTAGGAAAGATTAAATTTACAATGCCTCCATTTGCTGGAAAGTTCGATCCTAATGCATATATTAATTGGGAGATAGCGGTAGACAAAGAATTTGCAAAGTATGATTTATCTGAAAACCAAAAGATTAGTGTTGCAGTCAAAGTGTTAACGTCAGATGCAATATATTGGTGGAAGCATATATCTAGACATGATAAAGAACCTAAAACTTGGAATGCTATGAGAAAACTTATGAGAGATGATTATGTTCCTGAATATGTTGATGAATATTTGCTTACTAAACTTCAACGCTTAAAACAGGGTTCTAAAACTGTTATAGAATACTATCATGAATTGCAAAATTGTTTGTTGCGATGTGGTTTACAAGAATGTGAACAAGCTAGTGAACTTAGGTTCATACGCGGACTTAATCATGAAATTCAGGATGTTCTTGTTGATGAAACATTAAGTTCTCTTTCAGACTTGATTAAATGTGCTTGCAGAGCTGAAAACATGCTTGTTGAATCTTTAAAAGAGTCATTAGATTCATTTGAGGTGCCCAATGTTGCACCTTCTATTGTAACTAACGTTTTGGAGGAGAATGTGATGGAGTCGAGGACGACTCCAATTCAACAAAGTAAGAATGATGAGACCATGCTCATCCTGGATATGACCAATGATATATCAGTTTGGCGTCACTTCAATGCATCCTCTACATCGTCTACATCCACAAGGATGGTCGTATCTACATGGCTTTACCGATCCCAACCAGGGCCAAGTCGATCACACAATCACTTCGGCCTCCACCTTGGCCGCCTCCCATGCTTGATGGTGTATTCAAGAAAGGCGTATCTCCAACTCTTCATATTTGAAGCCATATTTTGGAGAGAACGATGAGCTTGAGTCGAGGACGACTCAAATGCAAGAAGGGGAGGATGATGAGGACATCACTATGACGGATACACACATGACCTTACCTCCACCACCTCCTATGCAAGGTCCTATCACAAGGGCATGCGCACGGCAGCTAAATCAACAGGTGAACTCGTTTCTCGGGTGGCATAATTATATTTTAGAGGATAGACCACTGCATAATATTGTGCTTGTGCTTAGGAATCATGGCTTAGAGCTGCAAGGACGTCATTCCTCATCACTACATGCTAGAGTACAAGGTATTCCCGAGAAGGAAGCCAAAACGTCCACCCAGGAGCAGTCCACCTTCAACTGGCCATAACTTTTACATACGGAGTCCTTTCGGGATGAGTGAGTACTTGATTAAAAGATAAATTCGTGCTCTTTCGAACAGATCCGGCCTCATCATCAAATTCCACTCGAGCTGGCCACAGCATTCAAAACGGTGCGACGGTCTCAGTCTTTTAGGGTGCTGTGCCACCATAATTTTGGGCTGAGTTCCCATGTAATTTAAGTGACGTGAGACCAACTCCTAGAAGCCAACCTTGGCTATATATATTGGACAAACCCCCTATCTATCTCCTTAGGTTTTGATTTAAGAATAGTTACCCATGTGTGGAACTTTATCCTTGTTCTCCTGACTCGGCTAGAGCAGCAGTAAACAAGTTTCGAAACCTCAACTTGAGTGTGTGCTTCATCCTTGTTCTTGCTAGTTCTTCGATTGCTTGCAAGAATAGACCTTCGTGGTCAGGTCATCCGTGTTCTTGGCACGGTTGATAACGATGAGGAGTGTGGTTTAGCGATTGCAGGCGGTTATCCTTGTGTGGTTCGTAGCCGGATCGTCAAAGTCATCCTCCGTCAAATCGAAGTTATCCCCTCACCAGAAGATCAGGCCGTGTTGTGCGCATCAATATGCGTCCTAACTCATATCGGTAAGAGTTTCGAATACGTCCGAGTCGGTGTAAAAACTTCCTCACGACGTGTCCCTACCTGCACTGCAAGCTCCAATCGTGCGAACAAAAGTCGAGTGGCGAGTGACAAACACCCCGAATGGACTTCATATGCGCCCTAACTCATATCGGTAAGCATTTCGAATCTGTCCGAGTGGTGCTAAAACTTCCTCACGACGTGTCCCATCCTGCACTACACACTCCATTCGTGTGAACAAAAGTCACAGAGTGAAACTGAGTGGCAAACACCCTGAATGGACTTTATATGCGCCCTAACTCAAATCAGTAAGCGTCTCGAATCCGTCCGAGTCGGTGTTAAAAATTCCTCACGATGTGTGCCAACTCTCCATTCTTGCGAACAAAACTCACGGATTGAAACGGAGTGGCTAACACCCCGAATGGACTTCATATGCTCCCTAACTCATATCGGTAAACGTTTCGAATACGTCCTAGCCGATGTTAAAAATTCCTCACGACGTGTCCCAACTCAGACCGCACACTCCATTCGTGCGAACAAAAGTCACAGATTGGCGGGTGACAAACAACCCGAATGGACATCATATGCGCCCTAACTCATATCGGTAAGCATTTCGAATCCGTCAGAGTGGTGGTAAAACTTCCTCACGACGTGTGCCAACCCGCACTTGCACACTCCATTCGTGCGAACAAAAGTCACAGAGTGAAACTAAGTGAGAAACACCCCAAATGGACTTCATATACGCCCAAACTCATATCGGTAAGCGTTTCGAATCCGTCCGAGTCGGTGTAAAAACTTACTCACGACGTGTCCCTACCTGCACTGCAGGCTCCAATCGTGCGAACAAAAGTCACAGAGTGAAACTGAGTGACAAACACCCCGAATGGACTTCATATGCGCCGTAACTCATATCGGTAAGCATTTCGAATCCGTCCGAGTGGTGCTATACCTTCCTCACAACGTGTCCCAACCTGCACTGCACACTCCATTCACGCGAACAAAAGTCACATAGTGAAACTAAGTCACAAACACCCCGAATGGACTTCATATGCGCCCTAACTCATATCGGTAAGCGTTTCGAATCCGTCCGAGTCAGTATAAAAACTTCCTCACGACGTGTCCCTACCTGCACTGCAGGCTCCAATAGTGCGGACAAAAGTCACAGAGTGAAACTGAGTGACAAACACACCGAATGGACTTCATATGCGCCCTAACTCATATCTGATGAGGACATCCCAACCAAGGATACAACCGCTGCCCCTTCTTCCACTACGAGCGCTACTTCGTCTACGACGTCTAGAGGGCTTAATCTGGAAGCAAGTCCTTTCCATCCACCTTTGCTGGACCAGCACGTCAAGAACATCCAACGAGGACAGTCCACGCGTCAAGGAAGGCCATAGATAAAGTCCGGTTCGGCCATCCAGGAGCAGCAGTACTTCAAACGGACGCCACGGCCACATCCGAACTCCGTTTTCGACGTTCGACAACTCGTTTGAAAGGTATCGAGATAACCTTTCCAATAGATCTAATCTCGAGACCAAATTCCTGTTGGAGGATGGGAAATCAGAGAACATTCTCATGCGATAGAAATTCCAGGTACAGCGCCACCTTTCTTTTGGGCCCAAGGCCCATGTACTCTTAGGTTCCACCCCTCCTTTGGCCAGCGCCCCTCTCCTTACTGCCGCACCCCTCGCACCCCTCTTGGGCGCCCCCCTTGTATGGGTACCCCTTTATATTGGGTTCTCACCTCTGTTCTTTGTTTTTTAGGTTTTGTTGTGTTTTGGTAAACCCGTGCAGCGCCCTCATCGTGTTTATGCGTGTCCACTAGACCTCGAGTAGAGAAGCAGAACCTCAACTTATTTCCTTTGTTTGATTTCAATACAAACTGTTCGTTTGCTTCATACTTTGTTCTTGCGGGTTCTCGATTTCTTGTAGGAACTACTGATCATTAGATCTTGTATCTGTGTGGATTTGGTATTGTGATTGTGAAGCTCCCAACCTGTTTGGTAGGATACCCTAAATTCGGTGCCATCAACACCTCCAAATCGACATATCATAATCCCACCGAAAGATCGGGATCGCCGTCCCCATCAAGTTGGTAATAGAGCTCAAGTTTGCTCGGTAAGATTTTCTATCATATTTCATTTTCTACCGAGAGTCCAGAAAATTTGCCCCACAAAAACAAAGATTTGTCGCTTTGTCCAAGCTAATTTGTGCCCAAACTTTTACTACTTGTTCTTGGTTTGTTGAATCGTCGGTTGCATATTCGTGTCTTTGCTGGTTTTAGAGTCTAGTCCCGTTAGAGTTTCGAGTTCGAGTCACGTTTTGGTCACAATTGCATTCGCATTGGAGTCAGTTTCTGCTAGTTGATCAGATCGGGACTTCCTTTGGTTGCTGGAGATCAGAAGAGAAGAGAAAAAAACCGCACAGATTCAATTGTAAAAAAAAAACAAAGTTCAGAAAGAAAAAAAATGAGAGGAGAAAAAAAACCCGAGAAGAGATCTCTTTGCCTAGTTGGGTTCGGTTCGGTTGGCAGGAGATAAGGAAGGTACCTGTTTCGGTTTAAGAAAAGATCAGAGAGAAGGAAAGTGTAGCCTTTTATTTTGCTTAGGTCTGGCTTTGAAAGGAAGGTATAGGCCGCCCATCTCTGGTTTTACATCCAACTTTCCTTTTGAAGTAGATTTAGATCCCCTCCGGACAACCTGCACGAAAAATACCATAACTTCCGCATACGTCCTCCGATTGGGCTGTTCGAGTACTCACAACGACCGGAACGAAAAGCTACATCCGAAAATCCGTCCGAGTGGTGCTAAAACTTCCACACGATGTGTCCCAACCTGCACTGCACAACCCATTCATGCGAACAAAAGTCACAGAGTGAAATTGAGTGACAAACACCCCGAATGGACTTCATATGCGCCCTAAATCATATCGTAAGCGTTTGAATCCGGCGAGTGGTGCTAAAATATCTTCACGACGTGTCCCAACCTGCACTGGACACTCCATTCGTGTGAACAAAAGTCACAGAGTGAAACTGAGTGAGAAACACCCCGAATGGACTTCATATGCGCCCTAACTCATATCGGTAAGCGTTTCGAATCCGTCAGAGTGGTGCTAAAACTTCCTCAGGACATGTCCCAACCTGCACTGCACACTCCATTCGTGGGAATAACAGTCACAGAGTGAAACTGAGTGAGAAACACCCCTAATGGACTTCATATGCGTCCTAACTCATGTCGGTAAGCGTTTCGAATCCGTCCGAGTCGATGTAAAAACTTCCTCACGACGTATCCCTACCTGCACTACAGGCTCCAATCGTGCGAACAAAAGTCACAGAGTGAAACTGAGTGACAAACACCCCGAATGGACTTCATATGCGCCCTAACGCATATCGGTAAGCGTTTCGAATCCGTCCGAGTGGTGCTAAAACTTCCTCACGACATGTCCCAACCTGCGCTGCACACTACATTCGTGCGAACAAAAGTCACAGAGTGAAACTGAGTGGCAAACACCCCGAATGGACTTTATATGCGCCCGAACTCATATCGTACCAGCTTTTCGAATCCGTCCGAGTCGGTGTTAAAAATTCCTCACGATTTGTGCCAACTCTCCATTCTTGCGAACAAAACTCACAGAGTGAAACTGAGTGACAAACACCCCGAATGGACTTCATATGCGCCCTAACTCATATCGGTAAGCTTTTCGAATACGTCCGAATCGGTGTTAAAAATTCCTCACGACGTGTCCCAACCTACACTGCACACTCCATTCGTGCGAACAAAAGTCAAATAGTGAAACTGAGTGACAAACACCCCAAATGGACTTCATATGCGCCCTAACTCATATCGGTAAGCGTTTCGAATCCGTCAGAGTGGTGCTAAAACTTCATCACGACGTGTCCCAACCTGCACTGTCACTCCATTCCTGCGAACAAAAGTCACAGAGTGAAACTAAGTGAGAAACACCCCGAATGGACTTCATATGCGCCCTACCTCAGATTGGTAAGTGTTTCGAATCCGTCCGAGACGGTATAATAACTTCCTCACGACGTGTCCCTACCTGCACTGCAGGCTCCCATAGTGCGAACAAAAGTCACAGAGTGAAACTGAGTGACAAACACACCGAATGGACTTCATATGCGCCCTAACTCATATCTGATGAGGACATCCCAACCAAGGATACAACCGCTGCCCCTTCTTCCTCTACGACCGCTACTTCGTTTACGACGTCTGGAGGGCTTAATCCGGAAGCAAGTCCTTTCCATCCACCTTTGCTAGACCAGCACGTCAAGAACGTCCACCGAGGATAGTCCACGCGCCAATGAAGGTTCAAGATAAAGCCAAATTCGTCGCCGAGTCCGGTTCGGCCATCCAGGAGCAGCAGTACTTCAAACGGACGCCACGGCTACATCCAAACTCCATTTTCGACGTTCGACAACTCGTTTGAAAGGTATCGAGATAACCTTTCCAATAGATCTAATCTCGAGGACAAATTCCTCATGGAGCGATGGGAAATCACAGAAAATTTCACGGGACAGAAATTCCAGGTGCTGGGCCACCTTTCTTTTGGGCCCAAGGCCCATGTACTCTTAGGTTCCACCCCTCCTTTGGCCAGCGCCCCTCTCCTGGATGCCGCACCCCTCGCACCCCTCTTGGGTGCCCCTTGTGTGGGTACCCCTTCATATTGTGTTCTCTCCCCTGTTATTCGTTTTTTAGGTTTTGTTGTGTTTAGGTAAACCCCGTGTGCGTCCCTCCTCGTGTTTGCGCGTGTCGACTAGACCGCCCGATCCGAGAAACAGAACCTCAACTTGTTTTCTTTGTTTGATTTCAAAACTACCTGTTCGTTTGCTTCATACTTTGTTCTTGCGGGTTCTCGATTTCTTGTAGGAACCATCGATCATTGGATCTTGTATACGTGTGGATTTGGCATTGTGATTGTGAAGCTCCCAACCTGTTTGATAGGAAACCCTAAATTCGGTGCCATCAACACCTCCAAATCGACATATCATAATCCCACCGAAAGATCGGGATTGCCGTCCCCATCAAGTTGGTATCAGAGCTCAAGGTTGCTCGGTGAGATTTTCCATCATATTTCGTTTTCTACCTAGAATCCAGAAAATTTGCACCACAAAAACAAAGATTTGTCGCTTTGTCCAAGCTAATTTGTGCCCAAACTTTTACTACTTGTTCTTGGTTTGTTGAATCGTCAGTTGCATATTCGTGTCTTTGCTGGTTTTAGAGTCTAGTCCCGTTAGAGTTTCGAGTTCGAGTCACGTTTTGGTCACAATTGCTTTCGCATTGGAGTCAGTTTCTGCAAGTTGATCAGATCGGGACTCTCGGTGGTTGCTTGAGATCAGAAGAGAAGAGAAAAAAAAACCGCACAGATTCAATTGCAAAAAAAAACAAAGTTCTGAAGGAAAAAAAAGAGAGGAAAAAAAAATCGGAGAAGAGATTTCTTTCCCAAGTTGGGTTCGGTTCGGTTGGCAGGAGATAAAGAAGGTATCTGTTTCGGTTTAAGAAAAGATCAGAGAGAAGGAATGTGTAGCCTTTTCTTTTGCTTAGGATTGGCTTTGAAAGGAAGGTATGGGCCGCCCCTCTCTGGTTTTGCATCCAACTTTCCTTTTGAAGTGTATTCGGATGCCCTCCGGACACACTGCACGAAAACTGCCATAACATCTGCATACGGCCTCCGATTGGGCTGTTCGAGTACTCAAAACGACCAGAACGAAAAGATACATCCGAAAATATGTCTGAGTGGTGCTAAAACTTCTTCAAGACGTGTCCCAAACTGCACTACACACTCTATTCGAGCGAACAAAAGTCACAGAGTGAAACTGAGTGAGAAACACCCCGAACGGACTTCATATGCGCCATAACTCATATCGGTAAGCGTTTCGAATCCGTTAGAGTGGTGCTAAAACTTCCTCACGACGTGTCCCAACCTGCACTGCACACTCCATTCTTGCGAACAAAAGTCACAGAGTGAAACTGAGTGAGAAACACCCTGAATGGACTTTATATATGCCCTAACTCGTATCGGTATGCATTTCGAATCCGTCCGGGTTGGTGTAAAAACATCCTGAATGGACTTCATATCCGCCCTAAATCATATCGGTAAGCTTTTCGAATACGTCAGAGTAGTGCTAAAACTTCCTCACGACGTGTCCCAACCAAAGACCGCACACTCCATTCGTGTGAACAAAAGTCACAGAGTGGCGAGTGACAAAGACCCGAATAGACTTCACATGCGCCTAACTCATATCGGTAAGCGTTTTAAAGCCGTCATTGTGGTGCTAAAACTTCCTCACGACGTGTCCCAACCTGCACTGCACACTCCATTCGTGCGAACAAAAGTCACAAAGTGAAACTGAGTGAGAAACACCCCGAATGAACTTAATATGCGCCGTAACTCACATCGGTAAGCGTTTTTAATCCGTCATTGTGGTGCTAAAACTTCCTCACGACGTGTCCCAACTCGCACCGCACACTCCATTCGTGCGAACAATTGTCACAGAGTGAAACCGGGTAAGAAACACCCGAATGAACTTCATATGCGCCGTAACTCATATCGGTAAGCGTGTCGAATCCGTCCGAGTCGGTGTAAAAACTTCCTCACGACTTGTCCGCCTGCACTGTAGGCTCCATTCGTGGAACAAAAGTCACAGAGTGAAACTTTGTGAGAAACACCCCGAATGGACTTGTTATGCGCACTAACTCATTTCGGTAATCGTTTTGAATCCGTCAGAGTGGGGCTAAAACTTCCACACGACGTGTCCTAACCTGCTCTGCACACTCCATTCGTGTGAACAAAAGTCATAGAGTGAAACTGAGTGAGAAACACCCCGAATGGACTTCATATGCGCCCTAACTCATATCGGTAAGAGTTTCGAATCCGTCCGAGTCGGTGTAAAAACATCCTCACGACGTGTAACGTTAATCCGCCCAGATCGCACGTCTATGCGCTGCGCAGCTCCATTCGTCTTGAACAAAAGTCACAGAGTAAAACTGAGTGACAAACAGCCCGAATGGACTTCATATGCGCCATAACTCATATCGTTATGCGTTTCGAATTCGTCCGAGTGGTGCTAAAACTTCCTCACGACGTGTCCCAACCTGCACTGCACACTCCATTCGTGCGAACAAAAGTCACATTGTGAAACTGAGTCACAAACACCCCGAATTGACTTCATATGCGCCCTAACTCATATCGGTAAGCATTTCGAATCCGTCAGAGTCGTGCTAAAACTTCCTCACGACGTGTCCCAACCAGCACTGCACACTCTATTCGTGCGAACAAAAGTCACAGAGTGAAACTGAGTGAGAAACACCCCGAATGGACTTCATATGCGTCCTAACTAACATCGGTAAGCGTTTCGAATCCGTCCGAGTCGGTGTAAAAACTTCAACACGACGTGTCCCTACCTGCACTGCAGGCTCCAATCGTGCGAACAAAAGTCACAGAGTGAAACTAAGTGACAAACACCACGAATAGACTTCATATGAGCCCTAACTCATATCGGTAAGCGTTTTGAATCCGTCCGAGTGGTGCTAAAACTTCCTCACGACGTGTCCCAACCTTCACTGCACACTCCATTCGTGCGAACAAAAGTCACAGAGTGAAACTAAGTGGGAAACATCCCGAATTGACTTCATATGCGCCCAAACTCATATTGGTAAGCGTTTCGAATCCTTCCGAGTCGTTGTAAAAATTTCCACACGACGTGTCTGGACCTGCACTGCCGGCTCCATTCGTGCGAACAAATTTCACAGAGTGTGGCGAGTGACAAAGACCCGAATGGACTTCATATGCGCCAGTAACTCATATCGGTGGCGTTTGAATCAGTCCGAGTGGTGCTAAAACTTCTTCACGACGTGTCCCAACCTGCACTTCATACTCCATTCGTGAGAACAAAAGTCACATAGTGAAACTGAGTGACAAACACCTCGAATGGACTTCATATGCGCCCTAAATCATATCGGTAAGCATTTCAAATCCGTCCGAGTGGTGCTAAAACTTCCTCACGACGTGTCCTAACCTGTTCTGCACACTCCATTCGTGTGAACAAAAGTCACAGAGTAAAACTGAGTGAGAAACACCCCGAATAGACTTCATATGCACCCTAACTCATATCGGTAAGCGTTTCGAATCCGTCCGAGTCGGTGTAAAAATTTCGTCACAACGTGTCCCTACCTGCTCTGCAGGCTCCAATCGTGAGAACAAAAGTCACAGAGTGAAAATGAGTGACAAACACCCCGAATGGACTTCATATGCGCCTAACTCATATCGGTAAGCGTTTCGAATCCGTCCAAGTGGTCCAAAAACTTCCTCACTACGTGTTCCAACCTGCACTACACAATCTATTCGTGTGAACAAAAGTCATAGAGTGAAACTGAGTGACAAACACCCCGAATAGACTTTATATGCGCCTTAACTCAAATCGGTAAGCGTTTTGAATACGTCCGAGTCGGTGTTAAAAATACCTCACGACGTTTCCCAACCTGCACTGCACACCCCATTCGTGCGATCAAAAGTCACAGAGTGAAACTGAGTGACAAACACCCCGAATGGGCTTCATATGCGCCCTAACTCATATCGTTAAGCATTTCGAATCTGTCAGAGCGGTGCTAAAACTTCCTCACGACGTGTTCCTACCTGCACTTCACAGTCCATTCGTTGGAACAAAAGTCACAGAGTGAAACTGAGTGAGAAACACCCCGAATGGACTTCATATGCGCCCTAACTCATATCGGTAAGCGTTTCGAATCCTTCCGAGTCGGAGTAAAAATTTCCTCACGACGTTCCTCCCTACTCAAGACCGCAGCTCCATTCGTGCGAACAAATGTCACAGAGTGAAACTGAGTGACAAACACCCCAAATGGACTTCATATGCGCCATAACTCATATCGGTAAGCGTTTCGAATCCGTCCGAGTGGTGCTAAAACTTCCTCACGACGTGTCCCAACCTACACAGCTCACTCTATTCGTGTGAACAAAAGTAACATAGTAAAACAGAGTGACAAACACCCCGAACTGACTCCTTATGCGCCCTAAATCATATCGGTAAGCGTTTCGAATCCGTCAGTGTGGTGCTAAAACTTCCTCACTACGTGTCCCAACCTCCTTCGCACACTCCATTTGTGGGAACATAACTCACAGAGTGGCGAGTGAGAAACATCATGAATGGACTTCATATGCGCCCTAACTCATATCAGTAAGCGTCTCCAATCCGTCCTAGTAGGTGTAAAAACTTCCTCACGACGTGTCCCTACCTGCACTACACAGTCCATTCGTGCGAACAAAAGTCACAGAGTGAAACTGAGTGAGAAACACCCCGAATGGATATCATATGCGCCCTAACTCAAACCGGTAAGCGTTTCGAATCCGTCCGAGTCGGTGTCAAAACTTCCAACGACGTGTCCCTACCTGCACTTCAGGCTCCAATCGTGCGAACAAAAGTCACAGAGTGAAACTGAGTGAGAAACACCCCGAATGGACTTTATATGCGCCCTAACTCTTATCGGTAAGCATTTCGAATCCGTCCGAGTTAGTGTAAAAACTTCCTCACGACGTGTCCGCCTGCACTGCAGGCTCCATTCGTGCGAACAAAAGTCACAGAGTGAAACTGAGTGACAAACACCCCGAATGGACTTCATATGCACCCTAAATCGTATCGGTAAGCGTTTCGAATCCGTCAGAGTGGTGCTAAAACTTCCTCACGACGTATCCCAACCTGCGTTGCACACTCCATTTGTGCGAACAAAAGTCACAGAGTGAAACTGAGTGAGAAACACCCCGAATGGACTTTATATGCGCCCTAACTCATATCTGTATGCGTTTCGATTCCGTCCGAGTTAGTGTAAAAACTTCCTCACGACGTGTCCGCCTGCACTGCAGGCTCCTTTCGGGCGAACAAAAGTCACAGAGTGAAACTGAGTGACAAAAACCCCGAATGGACTTCATATGCGCCCTAACTCATATTGGTAAGCGTTTCGAATCCCTGAGAATGGTGCTAAAACTTCCTCACCGACTCGGACGCATATGAGTTAGGTGCATACTCCATTCAGGCGAACAAAAGTCACAGAGTGATACTGAGTGAGAAACACCTCGAATGGACTTCATATGCGCCCTAACTCATACCAGTAAGCGTTTCAAATCCGTCCGAGTCGGTGTAAAAACTTCCTCACGACGTGTCCCTACCAGCACTGCAGGCTCCAATCGTGCGAACAATAGTCACAGAGTGAAACTGAGTGACAAAAACCCTGAATGGACTTCATATACACCTAACTCATATCGGTAAGTGTTTCGAATCCTTCCGAGTGGTGCTAAAACTTCCTCACGACGTGTGCCAACCAATACATACTCCATTCGTGCGAACAAAAGTCACAGAGTGAAACTGAGTGGAAAACATCCCGAATGTACTTTATATGCGCCCTAACTCATATCGGTAAGCGTTTCGTATCCGTCCGAGTCGGTGTTAAAAATTCGTCACGATGTGTGCTAACTCTCCATTCTTGCGAACAAATCACACGGAGTGAAACTGAGTGACAAACACCCCGAATGGACTTCATATGCGCCCTAACTCATATCGGTAAGCGTTTCGAATCCGTCCGAGCGGTGCTAAAACTTCCTCACGACGTGTCCCAACCTGCACTGCACACTCCATTCGTGCGAACAAAAGTTACAGAGTGAAACTGAGTGACAAACACCCCTAATGGAGTTCATATGCGCCCTAACTCATATCGGTAAGCGTTTCGAATCCGTCCGAGTGGTGCTAAAACTTCCTCACGACATGTCCCAACTGACACTTCACACTCCATTCGTGCGAATAAATGTCACAGAGTGAAACTGAGTGAGAAACACCACGAATTGACTTAATATGCGCCCTAACACATCGGTAACCGTTTCGAATCCGTCCGAGTCGGTGTAAAAACTTCCTCACGACGTGTCCCAACTACACTGCAGGCTCCATTCGTGCGAACAAATGTCGAAGAGTAAAATGAGTGACAAACACCCCGAATGGACTTCATATGCGCCCTAACTCATATCGGTAAGCGTTTGAATCCGTCCGAAGCGGTGCTAAAACTTCCTCACGACGTGTCCCAACTCTGCGCATCGCACACTCCATTCGTGCGAACAAAAGTTACAGAGTGAAACTGAGTGACAAACACCCCGAATGGACTTCATATGCGCCCTAAGTCTTATCGGTAAGCGTTTCGAATCCGTCAGAGTGGTGCTAAAACATCCTCACGACGTGTCCCAACCTGAACACTCCATTCTTGGAAACAAAAGTCACAGAGTGAAACTGACTGAGAAACACCACGAATTGACTTCATATGCGCCCTAACTCATATCACTAAGCGTTTCGAATCCGTCCGAGTCAGTGTAAAAACTTCCTCACGACGTGTCCCTACCTGCACTGCAGGCTCCAATTGTGCGAACAAAAGTCACAGAGTGAAACTGAGTGACAAACACACCGAATGGACCTCAAATGCGCCCGAACTCATATCGGTAAGCGTTTCGAATCCGTTCGAGTGGTGCTAACATACACTACACACTCCATTCGTGCGAACAAAAGTCACAGAGTGAAACTGAGTGGCAAACACCACGAATGGACTTTATATGCGCCCTAACTCAATCGGTAAGCGTGCCAATTCGTCCAGTCGGTTTAAAAATTCCTCACGATATGTGCCAACTCTCCATTCTTGCGAACAAAACTCACGGAGTGAAATCGAGAGACAAACACCGAATGGACTTCATATGCGCCCTAACTCATATCGGTAAGCGTTTCGAATACGTCCGAGTCGGTGTTAAAAATTCCTCACGACGTTTCCCAACCTGCACTGCACACTCCATTCGTGCGAACAAAAGTCACAGAGTGAAACAGAGTGACAAACACCCCTAATGGAGTTCATATGCGCCCTAACTCATATCGGTAAGCATTTCGAATCCGTCCGAGTGGTGCTAAAACTTCCTCACGACATGTCCCATCTTGCACTGCACACTCCATTCGTGCGAACAAAAGTTATAGAGTGAAACTGAGTGACAAACACCCCGAATGGACTTCATATGCGCCCCAAATCATATCGGTAAGCGTTTTGAATCCGTCAAATTAGTGCTAAAACTTCTTCACGACGTGTAACAACCTGCACTGCACACTCCATTCGTGGGAACAAAAGTCACAGAGTGAAACTGAGTGAGAAATACCCCGAATGGATTTCATATGCGAACTAACTCATGTCGATAAGTGTTTCGAATCCATCCGAGCGGTGCTAAAACTTTCTCACAACGTGTCCCAACCTACATTGCACACTCCATTCGTGCGAACAAAAGTCACAGAGTGAAACTAAGTAACAAACACCCCGAATGGACTTCATATGCACCCTAAGTTATATCGGTAAGCGTTTCGAATCCGTCAAAGTGGTGCTAAAACTTGGTCACGACGTGTCCCAACCTTCACTACACACTTCATTCGTGGGAACAAAAGTCACAGAGTGAAACTGAGTGAGAAACACCACGAATGGACTTCATATGCGCCTAACTCATATCGCTAAGCGTTTCGAATCCGTCCGTGTCGGTATAAAAACTTCCTCACAGCTTGTCCCACTGCCTTGCATGCATCCAATCGTGCGAACAAAAGTAACAGAGTGGCGAGTGACAAACACCCCGAATGGACCTCAAATGTGCCCTAACTCATATCGCTAAGCGTTTCGAATCCGTCCGAGTGGTGCTAAACCTTCCTCACGACGTGTCCCAACTCTCCCCTACACACTCCATTCGTGCGAACAAAAATCACAGAGTGAAACTGAGTGGCAAGCACCCCGAATAGACTTTATATGCGCCTTTACTCATATCGGTAAGCGTTTCGTATCCGTCCAAATCGGTGTTAAAAATCCCTCACGATGTGCGCCAACTCTCCATTCTTGCGAACAAAACTCACGTAGTGAAACTGAGTGACAAACACCCCGAATGGACTTCATATGCGCCCTAACTCATATCGGTAAGCGTTTCAAATACGTCCGAGTCGGTGTTATAAATTCCTCACGACGTTTCTCAACGTGCACTACACACTCCATTCGTGCGAACAAAAGTCACAGAGTGAAACTGAGTGACAAACACCCCGAATGGGCTTCATATGTGCCTTAACGCATATCGGTAAGTGTTTTAAATCCGTTAGAGTGGTGCCAAAACTTCCTCATGACGTGTCCCAACTTACACTGCACACTCCATTCGTGCGAACATAAGTCACAGAGTGAAACCGAGTGAGAAACACCCCGAATGGACTTCAGATGCGCCCTAACTCATATCGGTAAGCATTTCGAATCCGTCCGAGTGGTGCTAAAACTTCCTCACGACGTGTCCCAACCTTCACTACACACTCCATTCGTGGGAACAAAAGTCACAGAGTGAAACTGAGTGAGAAACATCATGAATGGACTTCATATGCGCCCTAACTCATATCAGTAAGCGTCTCCAATCCGTCCTAGTAGGTGTAAAAACTTCCTCACGACGTGTCCCTACCTGCACTACACAGTCCATTCGTGCGAACAAAAGTCACAGAGTGAAACTGAGTGAGAAACACCCCGAATGGATATCATATGCGCCCTAACTCAAACCGGTAAGCGTTTCGAATCCGTCCGAGTCGGTGTCAAAACTTCCAACGACGTGTCCCTACCTGCACTTCAGGCTCCAATCGTGCGAACAAAAGTCACAGAGTGAAACTGAGTGAGAAACACCCCGAATGGACTTTATATGCGCCCTAACTCTTATCGGTAAGCATTTCGAATCCGTCCGAGTTAGTGTAAAAACTTCCTCACGACGTGTCCGCCTGCACTGCAGGCTCTATTCGTGCGAACAAAAGTCACAGAGTGAAACTGAGTGACAAACACCCCGAATGGACTTCATATGCACCCTAAATCGTATCGGTAAGCGTTTCGAATCCGTCAGAGTGGTGCTAAAACTTCCTCACGACGTATCCCAACCTGCATTGCACACTCCATTTGTGCGAACAAAAGTCACAGAGTGAAACTGAGTGAGAAACACCCCGAATGGACTTTATATGCGCCCTAACTCATATCTGTATGCATTTCGAATCCGTCCGAGTTAGTGTAAAAACTTCCTCACGACGTGTCCGCCTGCACTGCAGGCTCCTTTCGGGCGAACAAAAGTCACAGAGTGAAACTGAGTGACAAAAACCCCGAATGGACTTCATATGCGCCCTAACTCATATTGGTAAGCGTTTCTAATCCCTGAGAATGGTGCTAAAACTTCCTCACCGACTCGGACGCATATGAGTTAGGTGCATACTCCATTCAGGCGAACAAAAGTCACAGAGTGATACTGAGTGAGAAACACCTCGAATGGACTTCATATGCGCCCTAACTCATACCAGTAAGCGTTTCAAATCCGTCCGAGTCGGTGTAAAAACTTCCTCACGACGTGTCCCTACCAAAGCACTGCAGGCTCCAATCGTGCGAACAATAGTCACAGAGTGAAAGTGAGTGACAAAAACCCTGAATGGACTTCATATACACCTAACTCATATCGGTAAGTGTTTCGAATCCTTCCGAGTGGTGCTAAAACTTCCTCACGACGTGTGCCAACCAATACATACTCCATTCGTGCGAACAAAAGTCACAGAGTGAAACTGAGTGGAAAACATCCCGAATGTACTTTATATGCGCCCTAACTCATATCGGTAAGCGTTTCGTATCCGTCCGAGTCGGTGTTAAAAATTCGTCACGATGTGTGCTAACTCTCCATTCTTGCGAACAAATCACACGGAGTGGCGAGTGACAAACACCGAATGGACTTCATATGCGCCTAACTCATATCGGTAAGCGTTTGAATCCGTCCGAGCGGTGCTAAAACTTCCTCACGACGTGTCCCAACACGCTTGCACACTCCATTCGTGCGAACAAAAGTTACAGAGTGAAACTGAGTGACAAACACCCCTAATGGAGTTCATATGCGCCCTAACTCATATCGGTAAGCGTTTCGAATCCGTCCGAGTGGTGCTAAAACTTCCTCACGACATGTCCCAACTGACACTTCACACTCCATTCGTGCGAATAAATGTCACAGAGTGAAACTGAGTGAGAAACACCACGAATTGACTTAATATGCGCCCTAACACATCGGTAACCGTTTCGAATCCGTCCGAGTCGGTGTAAAAACTTCCTCACGACGTGTCCCAACTACACTGCAGGCTCCATTCGTGCGAACAAATGTCGAAGAGTAAAATGAGTGACAAACACCCCGAATGGACTTCATATGCGCCCTAACTCATATCGGTAAGCGTTTCGAATCCGTCCGAGCGGTGCTAAAACTTCCTCACGACGTGTCCCAACCTGCACTGCACACTCCATTCGTGCGAACAAAAGTTACAGAGTGAAACTGAGTGACAAACACCCCGAATGGACTTCATATGCGCCCTAAGTCTTATCGGTAAGCGTTTCGAATCCGTCAGAGTGGTGCTAAAACATCCTAACGACGTGTCCCAACCTGAACACTCCATTCTTGGAAACAAAAGTCACAGAGTGAAACTGACTGAGAAACACCACGAATTGACTTCATATGCGCCCTAACTCATATCACTAAGCGTTTCGAATCCGTCCGAGTCAGTGTAAAAACTTCCTCACGACGTGTCCCTACCTGCACTGCAGGCTCCAATTGTGCGAACAAAAGTCACAGAGTGAAACTGAGTGACAAACACACCGAATGGACCTCAAATGCGCCCGAACTCATATCGGTAAGCGTTTCGAATCCGTTCGAGTGGTGCTAACATACACTACACACTCCATTCGTGCGAACAAAAGTCACAGAGTGAAACTGAGTGGCAAACACCACGAATGGACTTTATATGCGCCCTAACTCAATCGGTAAGCGTTTCGAATTCGTCCGAGTCGGTTTTAAAAATTCCTCACGATATGTGCCAACTCTCCATTCTTGCGAACAAAACTCACGGAGTGAAACTGAGAGACAAACACCCCGAATGGACTTCATATGCGCCCTAACTCATATCGGTAAGCGTTTCGAATACGTCCGAGTCGGTGTTAAAAATTCCTCACGACGTTTCCCAACCTGCACTGCACACTCCATTCGTGCGAACAAAAGTCACAGAGTGAAACAGAGTGACAAACACCCCTAATGGAGTTCATATGCGCCCTAACTCATATCGGTAAGCGTTTCGAATCCGTCCGAGTGGTGCTAAAACTTCCTCACGACATGTCCCATCTTGCACTGCACACTCCATTCGTGTGAACAAAAGTTATAGAGTGAAACTGAGTGACAAACACCCCGAATGGACTTCATATGCGCCCCAAATCATATCGGTAAGCGTTTTGAATCCGTCAAATTAGTGCTAAAACTTCTTCACGACGTGTAACAACTCGCACCGCACACTCCATTCGTGGGAACAAAAGTCACAGAGTGAAACTGAGTGAGAAACACCCCGAATGGATTTCATATGCGAACTAACTCATGTCGATAAGTGTTTCGAATCCATCCGAGCGGTGCTAAAACTTTCTCACGACGTGTCCCAACCTACATTGCACACTCCATTCGTGCGAACAAAAGTCACAGAGTGAAACTAAGTAACAAACACCCCGAATGGACTTCATATGCACCCTAAGTTATATCGGTAAGCGTTTCGAATCCGTCAAAGTGGTGCTAAAACTTCGTCACGACGTGTCCCAACCTTCACTACACACTTCATTCGTGGGAACAAAAGTCACAGAGTGAACTGGCGGTGAGAAACACCACGAATGGACTTCATATGCGCCTAACTCATATCGCTAAGCGTTTCGAATCCGTCCGTGTCGGTATAAAAACTTCCTCACAGCATGTCCCTACCTGCACTGCATGCTCCAATCGTGCGAACATAAGTAACAGAGTGAAACTGAGTGACAAACACCCCGAATGGACCTCAAATGTGCCCTAACTCATATCGCTAAGCGTTTCGAATCCGTCCGAGTGGTGCTAAACCTTCCTCACGACGTGTCCCAACTCTCCCCTACACACTCCATTCGTGCGAACAAAAATCACAGAGTGAAACTGAGTGGCAAGCACCCCGAATAGACTTTATATGCGCCTTTACTCATATCGGTAAGCGTTTCGTATCCGTCCAAATCGGTGTTAAAAATCCCTCACGATGTGCGCCAACTCTCATTCTTGCGAACAAAACTCACGTAGTGAAACTGAGTGACAAACACCCCGAATGGACTTCATATGCGCCCTAACTCATATCGGTAAGCGTTTCAAATACGTCCGAGTCGGTGTTATAAATTCCTCACGACGTTTCTCAACGTGCACTACACACTCCATTCGATGCGAACAAAAGTCACAGAGTGGCGAGTGACAAACACCCGAATGGGCTTCATATGTGCCTTAACGCATATCGGTAAGTGTTTTAAATCCGTTAGAGTGGTGCCAAAACTTCCTCATGGCGTGTCCCAACTTACACCGCACACTCCATTCGATGCGAACATAAGTCACAGAGTGAAACCGAGTGAGAAACACCCGAATGGACTTGGATGCGCCCTAACTCATATCGGTAAGCATTTCGAATCCGTCCGAGTGGTGCTAAAACTTCCTCACGACGTGTCCCAACCTGCACTGCACACTCCATTCGTGCGAACAAAAGTCACATAGTGAAACTGAGTCACAAACACCCCAATGGACTTCATATGCGCCCTAAAATATCGGTAAGCGTTTTGAATCCGTCAGAGTGGTGCTAAAACTTCCTCACGACGTGTCCCAACTTGCACTGCGCACTCCATTCGTGTGAACAAAAGTCACAGAGTGAAACTGAGTGAGAAACACCCTGAATGGACTTCATATGCGCCCTAACTCATATCGGTAGTATATGACAAACAAGCACCCTCTATTAGGTAGTATAAAATTTTCGTCGAAATATAACAAACATTGCGTAAGGAAATGATTCACCTGTTGATATTTGATGCGGCTTAGTAATTCTTTCCAATTAATTGAAATACTAAACCGAAAAGTACTTGACGTGTGCATATCCGCATCATCCTCCCCTTCTTCAAGAAAAGCCATCCTCGGCTTTTGCCTTGTCTTCTGATAATCTGAAAATGTACTAAACAAAAACGACAACGTATATGCATTGTATATGTATTCATCATCGGTCTTGACGTTCCTTTTCAACATAGGATGAAAATGTATCTCGAAAGGTTGTTGTGACAAATAGCTTAATTTAGTTATAGGTGCATATGTCATGTTCACAACATCAAACTGAAATACCATGGACAAAAAGATTTTAGATGCTTTCCATGCTTCAACTGCGCTACTCTGATTGTTATATAATTGTATAAGGAAAGATGAACAACTAAGCATCATATATCCTTCTGGACAACAAGCACTTAAACTCATCTCAATGTGTTCATGACATGGCTTAACATATAATTTTAATTCAGGAAGTTTATCACAAGTAATGCATATTCGATGAACAAGAAATTTGTTGTCTACGCCATAATCTCCAAATAAATTGAATTTATTGTCGGCGTAGGAACTAACTAGCGATTTTAAGCATGCAATTTCAGAAACTTTTTCAATCATGCTAGATAGCTCTAATGGTTCATCAAACATGATATAGTATACAGAATCTTCAGGGAATATTCTAGCAAGAACTTCTTTATGAGTAATCAATTCCACATTATGTAAATTAAACATATCAAAATCAGAACGTGCAATTTCTAACTTGGCACAAGAATTCTCACTTTCACTCACCTTGCCGTGATGTACTATCAATACAACACCTTTGTTGTTACCTTTGACATTCTCCTCAGTTGATGTAGGTGTTGTAGTTACCGTTTCTACATAATTTAACCATTGGGCAGCAAGCATTTCATCTTTCACCGTGGTTACGTTCACATCATTCTCCTCAAGCGGTGTAGATTGTTTATGGTCCTCATGTCCTTGATCAACCTGCATAATGTGAGAAACAATACTAGAAGTAGAGAGTATATCATTAGTGTCAAAAATATCCTCACTTTTCATTTCAACTTCTTCATTTATTCTTTTGTTGTATCTCTCATACTCTTACTTCCAATCTTGTCAATCTCACACATGGTAGGATTACATAGCTCAGTCTTCGCATCACCATCACTTATTATGGCCATGTGGCTATCATGAATTTGATGAGGACATCACTATGTCGGATACACCCATGACCTCACCTGATGTGAAGTTGTGTCCCGATCTTTCGATGAGAGCGATAACTATCGATTTGTGGAACCGACTTTGACGATCCGACTACAACGTACGACGACGATGCGCCTTAGCAATCGCTAAACCAACTCCGGAGTGTTATTGATCTTGCCGTGGGCACGATCAACCTGAACACGAGGTTCAATTCCTGCAAACAACCGAAGAACAAGCAAGAACAATGGTAAAAGCAATCTAAAATTGCGAATAAGAATTGAAGGACAAAATAAGTTGGGGTTCTATTGAGGGTCTTGACAAGGTGGCTGTCCAGCACAACTTGAAGACACGAAGTTTGCACTTGGCTAAACTAATCAAACAAAACCCAAAACCCTAGATGGGGTTGCGGCTGGTTATTTATGAGATAACAAGAGGAGGTGGTCATTCAAAACCCTAGGAAACCAAATACAATTCGATTACAAGGCCCAAGGCCCACTCTGACTCGGACTGGAAAAGTGACGTGACTTGTTTTGCAGTTTCCGGACATCTCAGAAGGAATTTGAAGGTGAGACTGGATTCATTGGAAAGAGGGCGACGATTGCTTTCAATCAAGTACTCATGTGCCCCGAACACCCTTCTGTATCAAAAGTTATGGCCGTTTTAAGTTGGTGCTGTCTCAGGAGGCCGAATTGGATTCCAGAACGTGATGGATTTGATCTCTCTCTTTTCTTGGCCCGTGGATGATGTGTTGGAGTAGGCACAACCAAATGTGGTCATATCCGTAGTAGTGATGTCCTCATCATCCTCCCTTTCTTGAATTTGAGTCGTCCTCGACTCATGCTCAGCTTTTAGCTTGACCTCAACAAAAAGTATTCTCATGTTCAGATCATCCTCCACAAAGCTCAATATTTCTTTCCAACATATAAAGGCATGTTGAAAGCTTGCACTCTTGGGCGCTTCCTCCCCGTGAAGGAAAGCCATCCTAGTAGATGTAGATGATCAGAGGATGCCGTGAAGTGTCGCCAAATTGATATAGCGTTGATCATATCTGGGACGAGCATGGTCTCATCATTCTCCCTTTCTTGAATTGGAGTCGTCCTCGACTCCATCACATTCTCCTGCAAAATGTTAGTAGCGAGAAAGAGCAAAGCAACATGCATATCTTTTGTGCTCAAATCAATGTCTCGTGAATCATAATCACCCAAACACTCCCTTTCTTGAAAACTATCATATAGATTATAATCGACAGTAGGGGTACTTGATATGATATTAGAATTATCAAATTGATCACATTGTTGCATAGGATGTGGAGGTCTCAGATCTGAACAAATGTATAATCTATGCACTTTGTATTCTCCTTTATCATTATGTTTGCCAACAACATAGAAAATATTTCGTGATAACCATGGCAAATCGAATGTACAAAATCTTCTCCTTGAAACTATCCGGATCACACGAACATCAAATTCAATGTAACCTAAAGTATCTAAAGAAGACATCAATTTAAGCTCATCTTCTTCACTAGCAATTTGAATAACATGTCTATGTTCAGCGCAAGTGTTTTGTTCAAATATAAATATTTCATGTTCATTCACTAATTGTGGCGTGGATATAAGTGAAGCATTATGACACAACTCTTCTTTATCACTAGGAATAGCAACAAAATCAGCAATGGGTTCCATTAATAGTTGCTCTACGATAGCACGATTCATGGACAGTTTTGTCTCTTCAAAATGATTTTCACCATGTATACAGTCCATACCTTTGACATTACCTTCTAAATCATTCTCCGTGGTTGTAGGTGCAACTTCAATTTCCAACTCTTCACATACGTATGGAGCAGCAAATATCTCTCTTTTTTCACATTTTCTTCTTCATCTTTCTCCGATGGTGCTCACTTTTACGCAAAATGTTAGCTACAACAGAAGGTGCAACAATGGGCACCTCAAATAAAGCTAAAGGCTCTTTCAAAGATTGATAAGCATGTTTTCAGCTCTAAAAGCACATTCAATCAATTACGAAAGACAACTATATGTTTCATCAACAAGAACATCACGAATTTCATGATTAAGTCACGTATGAACCTAAGCTCAGTAGCTTCCTCACATTCTTGTAAACCACAACGCAACAAACAATTTTGCAAATCATGAAAGTATTCTATAACAGTTTTAGAACCTTGTTTTAAGCATTGAAGTTTAGTAAGCAAATATTTGGCAACATATTCAGGAACATAATCATTTCTCATAAGTCTTTTCATTGCATTCCAAGTTTTAGGGTCTTTATCATGTCTAGATATATGCTTCCACCAATATACTGCATCCGACGTTAACACTTTAAACTGCGGCACTAATCTTTTGGTTTTCAGATAAGTCATAGTTTGCAAATTCTTTATCTACCGCTATCTCCCAATTAATATATGCATTAGGATCGAACTTTCCACCAAAAGGAGGCAACTCAAACTTGATTTTACCTTGTTCATCATCGTGGATGAACCGTGGCGATGTGTGGTGGGGCGACCGATGCAGCGTCCATCTTTGGGAAGTCGGGCAGCAATGGGAACCCGTTGTGCACGTAGTACACCATTGTTGTTGCTTAGGAGACGAGGCGGAGGACCTGGAAGTTTCAGGGACAGCGGTGTAAGCATATCATCAAGTCTAGACAAAATAGTAGCAAGGGTAGTGTTAGCAACTCCTGAGCAGTCTCGATGGACGGAAGCGGTCTTCTTGCAGCGACATTTGCTCATTAGTGAGTTGTACATTGCCCTTCGTGCGTGGAGAATGATGCAGATGAACTCTTGTCACGACATGGTTAGTAGCATAAAGAGAAAGACAAAGGTTTATGTAATTCCCAATCAACTACTAGGAAGTGGAGAAAAGTCGCTCAACTCTCAAGCCTTAACCAAAGCTCTTACAAGTTTTACGTGCGGCGAGAGTTGTCGGCCGTTGGCGGTGTCAAAAGTTCTTGAAGCTTGGATAAAGCGATTGCAAGGGACCGAACAAGCGTACAAGGTAAAATATGTGGAGCTTGGTAGGCTATACTTATTTCCTATGCAATCTGATAATTCTAGTTATTGTAATGACAAGTAAGGACCCAAAATAGAAATCACAAGTCCTAGTTGCCGATCTCAAAGATATAAGCGAATTTCAAGGCAACTCACGCGCAAAGATGATGTAACTTAATGCAACCAATGGAATGAGCTAAATAAGAAAATTTTCAGTACCAAAGCTCGTGTTGCATAAGTTATAGAGAGACACTAGCTAATTGCTTCAGAAAAGATAAAAGGGCACAAGATTGCTCACTAATTAATACAATTGCACAATCTGAAAAATAATGAACACAAATTAGGGTTTCGCTCAATGTAGTCTTTGAAGCCACTATTATGTTTTTTTTTTTTTTTTTTTGGCCATTTGGCTCTTTCTTTCTCTCTTCTTTCTTTTGGTGACTTGCGGCCAACACTAGTATGAGCAAAGTTTTGGAATCCCTAACTTGATATCACAAGATAGTATGATATGATAATTCAAGATTATGCAATGTATCAATATGAACAGCCCTAAGCAATATCAAATAGCTAGTCTCAATTGGGATCAAAGTATTCGCAAAGGATGAATTGGTTAACAAAGGTATGTATACTGATATTTTTGGAGTTTTATGGATTATGGATGCTACTGGACTCAACCAACTCAAAGGAACAAAACTAGAACACGAAATGAAGCAAAACACCCAAATTCAAAGTTTCTAGGGCAGCAGATTTGTCGCCTAGATTACAGATTCAAAACGACCGAATTTAGAAGGTTCACTATGGAAAGAATTGAAGCTTATGTCCTCAGCTTTCAAAGGAATACAAGAACATGCAATTTGGAGCACGGGTGTGAAAGTTATGGCTCAAAACCGAACTGCACAGAATACTCCCAATTTTAGCCCGCGGGACCAATTCGAATCCGAATCAAATTCGGTTTGATGGAATCCGAATCAGAAAGGACACCCAAAAACGTTTTTGTAGAGGACTCTTCAAGGATTCAGGAAAGTATAAAACTTCCCAAACGGAGTTCGGACGTGAGAATTATGATCAAAATACCGAACCGATCTGGATTGGAAGTACAACTTGCTTCAACAAATTTGATATCCAGATTAAACAGATTTAGCTCCAGAATTAGAGTTCATGCCCAACTAGGTTTTTGTAGAGATCGTTCCTAGGTTTTAGGAAAGTACAAAACACTAGAATCCGAGCTCGTATGCGAAAGTTATGAACAAAACAAAGTCTGGACAGATTGAAAGAAAAGCTACGCGAAGGAAAAACGATCGACAACTAAAACAAGGACTCTAATGGATCAAAACCTAACAAAACTCACTAAAATACTAGATTGAATCTAAAGGTTGAATTTTTGTGGGGTAATTTTCAATTTAGGACAGAAAACAAAAACTAATCTACGGTACAGAATCTCTCACCGAGAAACTTGGCGCTCTGATACCACCTGATGTGAAGTTGTGTCCCGATCTTTCGATGAGAGCGATAACTATCGATTTGTGGAATCGACTTTGACGATCCGACTACAACGTACGACGACGATGCGCCTTAGCAATCGCTAAACCAACTCCGGAGTGTTATTGATCTTGCCGTGGGCACGATCAACCTGAACACGAGGTTCAATTCCTACAAACAACCGAAGAACAAGCAAGAACAATGGTAAAAGCAATCTGAAATTACGAATAAGAATTGAAGGACAAAATATGTTGGGGTTTTATTGAAGGTCTTGACAAGGTGGTATCGGCACAACTTGAAGACACGAAATTTGCACTTGGCTAAACTAATCAAACAAAACCCAAAACCCTAGATGGGGTTGCGGCTAGTTATTTATGAGATAACAAGAGGAGGTGGTCGTTCAAAACCCTAGAAAACCAAATACAATTCGATTACAAGGCCCAAGGCCCACTCTGACTCGGACTGGAAAAGTGACGTGATTTGTTTTGCAGTTTCCGTACAGCTCAGATGGAATTTGAAGGTGAGACTAGATCCATTGGAAAGAGGGCGACGAAAGCTTTTAATCAAGTACTCATGTGCCCCGAACACCCTTCTCGATCAAAAGTTATGGCCGTTTTAAGTTGGTGCTGTCTCAGGAGGCCGAATTGGATTCCAGAACGTGATGGATTTGATCTCTCTCTCTTCTTGGCCCGTGGATGATGTGTTGGAGTAGGCACAACCAAATGTGGTCATATCCGTAGTAGTGATGTCCTCATCATCCTCCCTTTCTTGAATTTGAGTCGTCCTCGACTCATGCTCAGCTTTTAGCTTGACCTCAACAAAAAGTATTCTCATGTTCAGATCATCCTCCACAAAGCTCAATATTTCTTTACAGCATATAAAGGCATGTTGAAAGCTTGCACTCTTGGGCGCTTCCTCCCCTGTGAAGGAAAGCCATCCTAGTAGATGTAGATGATAGAGGATGCCGTGAAGTGTCGCCAAATGGATATAGCGTTGATCATATCCAGGACGAGCATGGTCTCATCATCACCACCACCACCTCCTACGCAAGGTCCTATCACAAGGGCACGCGCACAGCAGCTAAATCAACAGGTGAACTCGTTTCTCGGGTGGTATAAATATATTTTTGAGGATATACCACTGCATAATAATGTGCTTGTGCTTAGGAATCATGGCTTAGAGCTGCAAGCACGTCATTCCTCATCATTACAAGCTATAGTACAAGTTATTCCCGAGAAGGAAGCCAAAACGTCCACCCAGGAGCAGTCCACCTTCCACTGGACATAACTATTGCATACGGAGTCTGTTCGGGATGAGTGAGTACTTGATTAAAAGATAAATTCGTTCTCTTTCCAACGGATCTGGCCTCATCATCAAATTCCATTCGAGCTGGCCACAGCAGTCAAAATAGTGCGACGGTCTCTGTCTTTTAGGGTGCTGTGCTACCATAATGTTGGGCTGAGTTCCATGTAATTAAAGTGGCGTGAGACCAACTCCTAGCAGCCATCCTTGGCTATATATATTGGACAAGCCCCTATCTATCTCCTTAGGTTTTGATTTGAGAATAGTTACCTATGTGTGGAACTTTATCCTTGTTCTCCTGACTCGGCTAGAGCAGCAGTAAACAAGTTTCGAAACCTCAACTTGAGTGTGTGCTTCATCCTTGTTCTTGCTAGTTCTTCGATTGCTTGCAAGAATAGACCTTCGTGGTCAGGTCGTCCGTGTTCTTGGACGGTTGATAACGACGAGGAGTGTGGTTTAGCGATTGCAGGCGCTTATCCTTGTGTGGTTCGTAGCCGGATCGTCAAAGTCATCCTCCGCCAAATCGAAGTTATCCCCTCACCGGAAGATCGGGCCGTCTTGTGCGCATCATTTGGTATCAGAGCAACGGTTGACCGGTGAGTTCTTCTATCTAGTTTAGTTGTTTCATTTCGTTTTTCCTAGAGTCCAGAAAGTTTGCCCCACAAAAAATTTGTTCTCCGCTGTCCAAACCCTTTTGTGCCTTTCAATTAGTTAATTTTGTTTTTGCTAAATTGAGTTTGCGTCCGTTCTAGTATTGTCTTGTTGCTGTTCATCTTGTTCATCTCCCCACATCAAAATCCATTCCTAAAGTCCAGAAAAAAAAACAAACAAACAAAAAAATTCCATCTCGGGCAGAATCTGCCCATCTCTGCAACCACCACCAAAAACACCATAAATCACACTTCCTTATCCTTTTGAGTGAAACCAAAAGGAGCCGATCCGTGACTTAGTATTCTATGTTGATGCCAATTTTCACATCCATACTTACAAGCACGAGAAATCTATGAATGTTTCAATAAGACCTAATTGCTGTCACGAAATCTGCATCGATGTGCAATTGACAAATTCGTGCAAAATTCTCAGTTGAATTTCAGAACGTTTGTCCAAAAGAAAAGTTGTTGCAAAAGCCATCAGGATGAAAAAAAGAAAAAAAAGAATCTTTGAAAAAGGCACTTCACGGCAAAAATACCGACCTCTTTATGCGGTGGATGAAATCAACAAAATACAAAGTTGGATCCATCTTGTGCTCCCAAGTTGCAAATTGCATATGCTTGAATTTTGTTGTGTTTACCACTTGTATCCACTGCCATATCTTTTGTTTTAGCCTAATATCCATCTTTGTTTGATCAGCAACATAGGCTAATTGCTAGTTTGAACACTTATTCAATTCTATGCAAATTCTGAGATTGGTGATTGTTTTCCGTTGCTACTCATTATAAAGCCTTTCCGAGCTCCACTTTTACTAACCATACAGGTGATAAGTCTTGCAATCGCTTTACTCACACTTGAGATCGGTTTATCACGAACCGACCACCGGATTGCACCCCTTGCTGCACTTGTAAGAATTGGTAAGAGCTTGGTGAGAGCAAGAGAAAGAGACACTTGATCTTTTCAGCAAGTAGTAGTGATAGGGAACTATATACTTTTGTGTGTTTCCTTGTTTATTGCTAACCATGGCGGATGACAATGGAAGCTATGAAGAAAACCAAGCTGAAATTCTCACACCCGCACGAGAGGAATCATACAACACTTTACACGCTTGCTCAATGTGCATGCCGAGAACCACGACAATGCTATGGCTGAGATCAACAACAACCTTGCGACACTTCGTGAGCGTGTTGATCGTCTTGATAGAGCGACAACCACCACATGCCGCCAATCAGGTCAATCATGAACCAAGACAAAATGGTGCACGGGACATCGAACACGCTTGCTGCCCGCTCTTGGGCAAATGGGGTAGAAGAAGAAGAAAACAACTACGTTCTGTCGATACAGAGGACGATGATGGTTTCAACTCACACAATGATCATGATCATCGGCGCCTTCGACACAATCGACAAGGTATGGGTAGAAATCAGCGTGAACAACGGAGGTGCGTGATGATCCATTAGGAAAGATTAAATTTACAATGCCTCCATTTCTTTGGAAAGTATGCCCGGATGCTTATCTTGATTGGGAATTAGCATAGAACAAAAATTTGCTTGCTATGAATTTCGAAAATAGAAGAGTTAGGGCTGCTACTAGTGAATTTCTTGATTTTGCTTCCATTTGGTGGAATGATACATGTAGAAATCATAACAACATACCTAGAACATGGAATGCTTTGAAAAGAATGATGAGGGCCAGATTTGTTCCTTCTTACTATGCTCGTGACTTGCTCAATAGATTACAACGTTTAAATCAAGGAAATAAATCAGAGAGGAGTATTATCAAGAAATGCAAATTTGTGAGTTGCGGTGTGGTTTGGAAGATAATGAAGATGCTAAGATGGCTAGATTTCTAGGTGGACTTAATCTGTGAAATTCAGGACATACTTGATTATAAAGAATACAACTCTGTCACTCGTTTATTTCATCTTGCTTGCAAAGTGAAAGGGAAATCTGAGGACGACATTCCAAGATGAGAGGGAACTTTGGAGGCTCTTCTTCGTCACGACCAAGCTAAGTGCAAGTAAAGGCTCCATCCACTACTTGGGACGAGCACTTCCACCCTCCAACCGTGGGCGCCCTGCTGCCTCTACTTCCACTCCATCACATATCTCCGACACAAAGAATTCTTCTTCAATTGCATCCACAGTCGTACACGCGACGTGCAATGCCATCGATGCAAAGGATTTGGACACATGATGCGTGATTGTCCAAGTCAGCGTGCTTTAATTGTTCGGGAAGATGGTGAGTACATACGCTAGTGACGTTGCGAGAAGATTTTGCTTTAGTTATTCTTGAACTCGCGGTGAAGATCAAGGGGTGAACATGAGGAGGAGCATTTGGGTCTTTGAAATTTGAGAAAGATACATGAGCATCATTGTGAAGCGTGTCCTTAGCGTGCAAATAGAGAGTCTTGAACAGAACCAACGTCATAACTTGTTCCCAACAAAATTTGTCATCAATGAGCGTTGGTCGAGTTATCATTGATGGAGGAGTTGCAATAATCTTGCAAGTATGGAGATGGTTGAGAAGCTTGGCTTGACCACAACATAACACCCACATCCCTACCACATTCAATGGTTCAACTCAAGTGGAAAATTGAAGGTAACAAGAATGGTGAGATTGCATTTTCTCTTGGTTCATATCATGATCATCTTGATTGCGATGTTGTACCTATGCAAGCATGCTCTTTGCTGTTAGGTAGACCTTGGCAATATGATAAAAATGCTTCTCATTATGGTAGAACTAACCAATACACTTTTATGCATAAAGGAAAGAAAATTGTTTTGCTTCCCATGTCCCCCGCTGCAATTTTGAAAGATGACTTAGAGAAAGCTGAAAGAGAGAAGGAGAGTGCTAAAAGTGAAAATCAGATTAGAACCAAAGAATTAGCACAACCAAAGAAGAAAGAATCCAATTCTAAGAGAGCTGAAATCAAGTTAAAGGTCTTTGTCATGCTAGCTACAAAATCTGATTTAATTGACATGATAGAATGTAATGTTGGATGCTATGCTTTGATTTGCAAAGAGACTTTGTTTTCATTCGAAAATATACTGTTTCTTTGCCTTCTGCTGTTGTTAACCTTTGCAGGAGTATGAGGATGTGTTTCAAATGAGGTACCCAGGGCTGCCACCTTTGAGGGGAATTGAACATCAAATTGACTTGATTTCAGGAGCAACATTACCAAACCGAGCAGCATATAGGACCAATCCGGAGGAGACTAAGGAGATACAACGTCAAGTGCAAGACTTGCTCGACAAAGTGCGTTCGAGAAAGCCTTAGTCCTTGTCTTTGTTCTGTGCTTTTAGTACCTAAGAAAGATGGATCATGGCGAATGTGTGTGGATTGTAGAGCTATCAATAATATAAGCTGTTAGGTATCGTCACCCTATTCCTAGGTTGGATGATATGCTAGACTAACCGAGTGGCTCTATTGTGTTTTGAAAGTTGACTTAAGAAGTGGATATCACCAGATTAGAATGAAACTTGGGGATGAATGGAAAACAGCGTTCAAAACTAAATTTGGCTTGTATGAGTGGTTAGTTATGCCTTTCGGTTTGACTAATGCACCTAGCACGTTTATGCGATTGATGAATGAAGTTTTACGTGCTTTTATTGGAAAATTTGTGGTGGTCTACTTTGATGACATTTTGATCTATAGCAAGTCTCTTTCGAACATATTGAACACTTACATGATGTTTTAATGCTTTGAGAGATGCACATTTGTTTGGTAACCTTGAGAAGTGCTCCTTTTGCACCGATCGAGTCTCGTTTCTTGGCTATGTTGTGACACCGCAGGAATTGAGGTTGATGAAGCCAAGATTGAAGCAATCAAGAGTTGGCCGACTCAAGCACGGTCACACAAATGCGGAGCTTTCACGGACTTCTTGGATTCTATCGGCGCTTTGTGAAGGATTTCAGCACCATCGCTGCACCATTGAATGAATTGACAAAGAAAGGTGTTTCCTTCCATTGGGGCAAGCGCAAGAAGCTGCCTTTAATCTTTTAAAAGAAAAGCTCACAAATGCACCATTACTTCAACTTCAGATTTTGGTAAGACCTTTGAACTTGAATGTGATGCAAGCGGTATTGGAATTGGTGGTGTATTGATACAAGAAGGTAAACACATTGCTTATTTTAGTGAAAAATTAAGTGGGCCTGTTCGAATTATTCTATTATGATAAAGAATTGTATGCTCTTGTGCGATCTTTAGAAACGTGGCAACATTACTTATGGCCTAAAGAATTTGTCATACATTCTGATCATGAGGCACTTAAGCATATTTGTAGTCAAAGCAAACTTAACCGTAGACATGCTAAGTGGGTAGAATTCATTGAATCATTTCCTTATGTCATCAAATACAAGAAAGAGAAGGATAATGTGATTGCTGATGCATTGTCTAGAAGATATGCAATGATGTCTCAACTTGATTGTAGAATTTTTGGCTTGGAAACCATAAAAGATCTCTATGCTCAGGATAATGATTTCAAAGAAGTCTTGCTAAATTGTAAAAATGGAAAAAGTTGGCACAAGTTTGTTAACAATGATGGATTCTTGTTTAGAGCTAACAAGCTATGCATTCCAGCTAGCTCCGTTCGTCTTTTGTTGTTACAGGAGGCGTATGGAGGAGGATTGATGGGACACTTTGGAACTAAAAAGGCGGAGGATGTCTTGGTGAACATTTCTTTTGGCCAAAGCTGAGGCGTGATGTCGATCGCTTTGTTGCCGTTGCACTACATGCCAAAAGCTAAGTCTCATCTAAACCCACATGGTTTGTACATACCGCTCCTGTTCCTAGTGTTCCTTGGGAAGATATATCTATGGACTTTGTTTTAGGATTGCCTAGAACAAAGAAGGGAAGGATAGTATTTTTGTTGTTGTGGACCGATTCTCTAAAATGGCACATTTCATTCCATGCCACAAGAGCGATGATGCCACTCATATTGCTGATTTATTCTTCAAAGAAATTGTTCGTTTGCATGGTATGCCTTGTACTATTGTTTCAGATCGTGATGCCAAGTTCTTGAGCCATTTTGGAGAACTTTATGGAGCAAATTAGGGACAAAGCTAGTGTTCTCTACCACATGTCACCCTCAAACCGATGGCCAAACTGAAGTGGTGAATCGAACCTTGTCAACCATGTTGAGGGCTGTTCTAAAGAAGAATTTGAAGATATGGGAAGAATGCCTACCTCATGTGGAGTTTGCCTATAATCGTACATTGCACTCTCGACAAAAATGACTCCATTTCAGGTTGTGTATGGCTTTAACCCTCGTGCTCCAATTGATCTATTGCTTTTACCATCTTGGAGAAGGTAAACTTTGATGCAAAGAGACGTCTGAATTTGTTCTTAAATTGCATAAGACCACAAAAGAAAATATAGAGCGCATGGTGAGAAATATAGGGTTGTTGGTAACCATGGTAGAAAGGAATTGACATTTGAACCTGGTGATCTTGTTTGGTTGCATTTGCGGAAAGAAAGATTTCTAACTTACGAAAGTCTAAATTAATGCCTAGAGCTGATGGTCCTTTCAAAGTGCTTGAGCGAATTAATGATAATGCTTATAAACTTGAGTTACTGCAGATTTTGGGGTTAGTCCCACTTTTAACATTTGATTTGAAGCCATATTTTGGAAGAACGATGAGCTTGAGTCGAGGGCGACTAAAATGCAAGAAGGGAGGATGATGAGGACATCACTATGTCGGATACACCCATGACCTCACCACCACCACCTCCTATGCAAGGTCCTATCACAAGGGCACGCGCACAGCAGCTAAATCAACAGGTGAACTCGTTTCTCGGGTAGTATAATTATATTTTTGAGGATATACCACTGCATAATAATGTGCTTGTGCTTAGGAATCATGACTTAGAGCTGCAAGGACGTCATTCCTCATCATTACAAGCTATAGTACAAGTTATTCCCGAGAAAGAAGCCAAAACGTCCACCCAGGAGCAGTCCACCTTCCATTGGCCATAACTATTGCATACAGAGTCCGTTCGGGATGAGTGAGTACATGATTAAAAGATAAATTCGTGCTCTTTCCAACGGATCTGACCTCATCATCAAATTTCACTCGAGCTGGCCACAGCAGTCAAAATAGTGCGACGGTCTCTGTCTTTTAGGGTGCTGTGCCACCATAATTTTGGGCTGAGTTCCCATGTAATTAAAGTGGCGTGAGACCAACTCCTAGCAGCCATCCTTGGCCTATATATATTGGACAAGCCCCTATCTATCTCCTTAGGTTTTGATTTGAGAATAGTTACCCATGTGTGGAACTTTATCCTTGTTCTCCTGACTCGGCTAGAGCAGCAGTAAACAAGTTTCGAAACCTCAACTTGAGTGTGTGCTTCATCCTTGTTCTTGCTAGTTCTTCGATTGCTTGCAAGAATAGACCTTCGTGGTCAGGTCATCCGTGTTCTTGGCACGGTTGATAACGACGAGGAGTGTGGTTTAGCGATTGCAGGCGCTTATCCTTGTGTGGTTCGTAGCCGGATCGTCAAAGTCATCCTCCGCCAAATCGAAGTTATCCCCTCACCGGAAGATCGGGCCATCTTGTGTGCATCAGAATTGGTGTCTTAAGATTAAACCTAGGTATTCGACACTCCCTAAGTTTTATTTCTTCCTTAATAGCATAATCCACAAGATCAAGCATGCTACTAAAATATTTATGTTGAAGTGCAATGGTGATATCAAAATTCAAACCTCTTTTGAGGTATTCCTTCTCTTTTAATGCACTAGTGATACCGGCACGTCGCAATGCACATTTCAACTCACCATAATAATCTTGAACTGGTTTGCAGCCTTGTGTAATACTCTCCAAGTAGCGAAGTAGCTCTTTCTCGTAATAGCTTGGCACAAACTCTCTTCTCATAATCATCTTTAAATTTGAGCATGATGTAATGAGGCCTTTCCCAAAAAGTTGTTGCCACCAACTATAAGCATAGTCCTCAAACTCAATAGTGGCGCGCATCACTTCTTTGGCTTTGGAAAGCTTTTGAAATTTGATCACCTTTTCCATTTGTTCTTCCCAAGTGATATACTCCTCTGGATCATTACTTCCATAGAATAGAAGTTCCTCGTGCTCATAACCTGCCATGATTAGTAGCAAGCAAAAACAGAATGTATATGTGGAATAGATGTGCAATCACTCAAGCTCATCCTCTCACTTACCAGCCGAAGTTCTTACTACTCCTTCTTTGGATTAAGGTGTTGTAGTACTCCGGTGGTAGTAGGCATGACAAAAGGTGATTACTCAAGCGAATTCACAGTCGAGGTACTGCACGTGACAATGGTTGATATGTAGAGCTTGGAGGGTTAGTGTATATCCTATACAATCTGATAATTCTAGTTATTGTAATGATAAGTAGCGATCCAAACTAGAATTTACAAGCCCTAGTTGCCGATCTCAAAGATATAAGCGAATTTCAAGGCAACGCACACACAAAGATAATGGCACTTGCGCAATCAAGGAATGAGCTATATATATAAAAATATAAGTGAGGCACCAAAACTCTATTGCACAAGTCGTAGAGAAACGCTAGCTTATTGCTTAAAGAATGTAAAAAGGGCACAAGATCGCTCACTAGTTAACACAATTGGACAATCCGAAATATTTGCACACAAATTAGGGTTTTGCTCAATATAGTGTGACCGGCCACTGATTTCTTCTCTATTCTTTTTCTTTCTTTCTTTCTTGGCCTTTTGGCTCTTTCTATCTTTTTTCGCTTTTTGTGACTTTCGCCAACACTAGTTTGAACAAAGATTTGAAAACCCAAAATTGATGTCACAAGATATTATAATGATATGATGATTCAAGATTATGCAATGTATCAATATGAACAGCCCTAAGCAATATCAAATAGCTAGTCTCAATTGGGATCAAAGTATTCGCAAAGGAGGAATTTGGTTCCCAAAGGTATGGTTACTGATATTTTTGTAAGTTTATGTCTTGTAGATGCTACTGGACTTAAGAAATCAAAGGAAAAGCTAGAACTCAAAACAAACCAAGAAACCCTAATTCGGTTTTTCTAGGGCAGCACAATTGTTGGCTGGATTAAAGTTCTAAAATAATCGAATCTGGAAGGTTCACTATGGAATGAATTAAAGATTATGTTCTAAGCTTTCAATTGAGTACAAGAACGTAAAAATCCAAGTTCGTATGAAAAATTTATGAGCAAAATACCGAACTGGACAGAATTGAATCAAAAAGGCTACGCAAAGGAAAAATGATCAGCAACTAATGCAAGTAATCTAATGGATCAAAACTTAGCAAAACTCACCAAAATAACAGATTAAACTATGGGTTTAATTTTTGTGGGGTAATTTTCGAAATAGGACAAAAATTAAAACTAATCTAGGGATAGAAAATCGTCACCACTCAACCATGCTCTGATACCAAGATGATACGGGGGGGTGGCCCGATGTTGCGATGACGAATATGATAACTTGGACCCGTGAACCCTGACGATTACTGGCGCCAACCACCGTCTCGATACGGCAACCTGCGACACGTGAATTCGCCCAAGAACACGCTTTGATCCTCGCCTACTTGACCACGCGAAAGTAGACGCACGTTTCCTTGCAATCACCCCAAAGAAGTTGCAAGAACAACGGTGATAATTTCAGATTGGAACTCCCTATTCTAATAGGGGCATTGGAGCACAAGCCTTAGAATCAAGAGTATATATTTAATCTGAAAATTCGTGGTTCTCTTTACAATAGAGGGTGTACACATATATATACATATGAGAGGGGGCATGAATAGTATGGGCGGTGACCAGTACTCGGATTTGATGTCCGTGAACAGTACACATGCTACAGTACTCAGCCAAAGAAATTGCCATATGGAGTGCTCATCTAGTTGGAAACAATCTCTTCTCTCTATGTCATGGTGATCACCTTCCTTTCTTGGAGATTGCTGAAATCTCTTCTTTCCTAAACATGGTGATCTCTTTCTTTGCTTAAAGATTGCCTTTGTCTCTTGCCTTGTCATGGTGCTTTCTTTCCTTACTTCAAGATTGATAATATCTCTCCTTCCTTTTCTTCTTCTCCTTCCTTCTTTTTGCATCTTTCCTTTCTTCTTTGATGATATATATAAAAGGATATCCAATATGAACAGTATATGTGAATAGTATCTTCATGTGGTAGCCGTGCTCCCTCGCCTTCCACTAGACCATAATACATTCGCACAATTTGGCTCCAATACTGATTTTTGTGCAATCTTCATAACGAATAACAAACAAGCACCCTCTATTAGGTAGTATAAAATTCTCGTGGAAATATAACAAACATTGCGTAAGGAAATGATTCACCTGTTGATATTTGATGCGGCTTAGTAATTCTTTCCAATTAATTGAAATACTAAACCGAAAAGTACTTGACGTGTGCATATCCGCATCATCCTCCTCTTCTTCAAGAAAAGTCGTCCTCGGCTTTTGCCTTGTCTTCTGATAATCTGAAAATGTACTAAACAAAAAGGACAACGTATATGCATTGTATATGTATTCATCATCGGTCTTGACGTTCCTTTTCAACATAGGATGAAAATGTATCTCGAAAGGTTGTTGTGACAAATAGCTTAATTTAGTTATAGGTGCATATGTCATGTTCACAACATCAAACTGAAATACCATGGACAAAAAGATTTTAGATGCTTTCCATGCTTCAACTGCGCTACTCTGATTGTTATATAATTGTATAAGGAAAGATGAACTAGTAAGCATCATATATCCTTTTGGACAACAAGCACTTAAACTCATCTCAATGTGTTCATGACATGGCTTAACATATAATTTTAATTCAGGAAGTTTATCACAAGTAATGCATATTCGATGAACAAGAAATTTGTTGTCTATGCCATAATCTCCAAATAAATTGAATTTATTGTCGGCGTAGGAACTAAATAGCGATTTTAAGCATGCAATTTGAAACTTTTCAATCATGCTAGATAGCTCTAATGGTTCATCAAACATGATATAGTATCTGAATCTTGAGGAATATTCTAGCAAGAACTTCATTATGAGTAATCAATTCCACATTATGTAAATTAAACATATCAAAATCGAGCGTGCAATTTCTAACTTGGCCTAAGTCATATCGGTGGCGTTTGAATCCGTCGAGTGGTGCTAAAACTTCCTCACGACGTGTCCCAACCTTCACTACACACTCCATTCGTGGGAACAAAAGTCACAGAGTGAAACCGGTGAGAAAACACCGAATGGAGTTCATATGCGCCCTAACTCATATCGCTAAGTGTTTCGAATACGTCCGAGTCGGTGCTAAAACTTCCCACGATGTGTCCCAACCTGCACTTCACACTCCATTCGTGCGAACAAAAGTCACAGAGTGAAACTGAGTAACAAACACCCGAATGGACCTTATATGCGCCCTAACTCATATCGGTAAGCGTTTCGAATCCGTCAGAGAGGAGCTAAAACTTCCTCACGACGTGTCCCAACCTGCACTGCACACTCCATTCGTGCGACCAAAAGTCACAGAGTGAAACTAAGTGACAAACACCCGAATGAACTTCATATCGCCTAAATCATATCGGTAAGCGTTTGAATCCTTGAGTTGTGCTAAAACTTCCTCACGACATGTCCCAACACGCACGCCGCACTCCATTCGTGCGATCAAAAGTCACAGAATGAAAATGAGTGACAAACACCCGTATGGACTTGGATCGCCTAACTCATATCGATGGCGTTTGAATCCGTCGAGTGATGCTAAAACTTCCTCACGACGTGTCCCAACCTGCAATGCACACTCCATTCGTGCGAACAAAAGTCACAGAGTGAAACCGAGGAGAAACACCTAAGCTGGACTTTATATGCGCCCTAACTCATATCGGTAAGCGTTTGAATCCGTCCGAGTTGGTGTAAAACTTCCTCACGATGTGTCGCTTTGCACCGCAGCTCCATTCGTCTTGAACAAAAGTCATGAGAGAAGCAGTTGACAAACACCCGAATGGACTTCATATGCGCCCTAACTAAAATCGGTAAGCATTTCGAATCCGTCAGAGTGGTGCTAAAACTTCCTCACGACGTGTCCCAACTTGCACTGCACACTCCATTTGTGCGAACAAAAGTCACAAAGCTTAAATCGGTGAGAAACACCCGAATGGACTTCATATGTGATGCGCACAAGACGGCCCGATCTTCGGTGAGGGATAACCCGATTTGGCGGAGGATGACTTTGACGATCCGACTCTGAACCACACAAGGATAAGCGCCTGCAATCGCTAAACCACACTCCTCGTCGTTATGAACCGTGCGAAGAACACGGATGACCTGACCACGAAGGTCTATTCTTGCAAGCAATCGAAGAACTAGCAAGAACAAGGATGAAGCACACACTCAAGTTGATGTTTCGAAACTTGTTTACTGCTGCTCTAGCCGAGTCAGGAGAACAAGGATAAAGTTCCACACATGGGTAACTATTCTCAAATCAAAACCTAAAGAGATAGATAGGGGCTTGTCCAATATATATAGCCAAGGATGGCTGCTAGGAGTTGGTCTCACGCCACTTTAATTACATGGGAACTCAGCCCAAAATTATGGTGGCACAGCACCCTAAAAGACAGAGACCGTCGCACTATTTTGACTGCTGTGGCCAGCTCGAGTGGAATTTGATGATGAGGCCAGATCCGTTGGAATGAGCACGAATTTATCTTTTAATCAAGTACTCACTCATCCCGAACGGACTCCGTATGCAATAGTTATGGCCAGTGGAAGGTGGACTGCTCCTGGGTGGACGTTTTGGCTTCCTTCTCGGGAATAACTTGTACTATAGCTTGTAGTGATGAGGAATGACGTCCTTGCAGCTCTAAGCCATGATTCCTAAGCACAAGCACATTATTATGCAGTGGTATATCCTCAAAATATAATTATACCACCCGAGAAACGAGTTCACTGTTGATTTAGCATCGTGAGCGTGCCCTTGTGATAGGACCTTGCATAGGAGGTGGTGGAGGTAAGGTAATGAGTGTATCCGTCATAGTGATGTCCTCATCATCCTCCCCTTCTTGCATTTGAGTCGTCCTCGACTCAAGCTCATCGTTCTCTCAAAATATGGCTTCAAATATGAAGAGTTGGAGATCGCCTTTCTTGAATACACCATCAAGCATGGGAGGCGGCCAAGGTGGAGGGCGAAGTGATCGTGTGATCGACTTGGCCCTGGTGGGAATCGGTAAAGCCATGTAGATCGACCATCCTTGTAGATGTAGACGATGCCATGAAGTGTCGCCAAACCGATATAGCATTGGTCATATCCGGGATGAGCATGGTCTCATCATTCTTCCTTTGTTGAATTGGAGTTGTGCTCAACTCCATCACATTCTCCTGCAAAATGTTAGTTACAACAGAAGGTGCAACATTGGGCACCTCAAATGAATATAATGACTCTTTTAAAGATTCAACAAGCATGTTTTCAGCTCTGCAAGCACATTTAATCAAGTCGAAAGACAACTTCAATGTTTCATCAACAAGAACATCTTGAATTTCATGATTAAGTCCACGTATGAACCTAAGTTGAGTAGCTTGTTCACATTCTTGTAAACCACAACGCAACAAACAATTTTGCAATTCATGATAGTGTGCTAAAACAGTTTTAGAACCCTGTTTTAAGCGTTGAAGTTTAGTAAGCAAATATTGACAACATATTCAGGAACATAATCATCTCTCATAAGTTTTTCATGGCATTCCAAGTTTTAGGTTCTTTATCTTGTCTAGATATATGCTTCCACCAATATATTGCATCCGCGTTAACACTTTGATTGCGACACTAATCTTTTGGTTTCGGATAAATCATACTTTGCAAATTCTTTGTCTACCGCTATCTCCCAATTAATATATGCATTAGGATCGAACTTTCCAGCAAATGGAGGCATTGTAAATTTAATCTTTCCTAATGGATCATCATGTACCTCCCGTTGTTCACGCTGATTTCTACCCATACCTTGTCGATTGTGTCGAAGGCTCCGATGATCATTGTGGGAGTTAAAAACATCATCGTCCTTTGTATCAGCAATGCAATTGTTCTCTTCTTCTACCCCATTTGTCCAAGAGCAGGCAGTAAGTGGGGTAGACGTCCTGGTGCTCCATTTTGTCTTGACGCATGATTGGCTTGATTAGCATGTGGTGGTTGTCGTCCATCAAGACGATCAATACGATCACGAAGTGTCGCAAGGTTGTTGTTGATCTCAGCCATAGCATTGTCGTATTTCTCAGCATGTGTGTTGAGCAATCGTGTCAAGTGTTGCACGATTCTCTCGAGCGAGATGTGAGAATTTTAGCTTGGTTTTCCTCAATGCTTCCATTATCATACGCCATGGTTAGTAATAAACAGGAAAACACACAGAGATATGTAGTTCCCTATCACTACTACTTCTTGAAAAGATCAAGTGTCTCTTCCTCTTGCTCTCACCAAGCTCTTACCAATTCTTACAAGTGCAGCAAGGGGTGCAATCCGGTGGCTGGTTCGTGATAAACCGATCTCAAGTGTGAGTAAAGCGATTGCAAGACTTATCACCTGTATGGTTAGTAAAAAGTGGAGCTCGGGAAGGCTTTATAATGAGTAGCAACGGAAAACAATCAGCCAATCTCAGAATTTGCATAGAATTGAATAAGTGTTTGAAACTAGCAATTAGCCTATGTTGCTGATCAAACAAAGATGGATATTAGGCTAAAACAAAAGATATGGCAGTGGATACAAGTGGTAAACACAACAAAATTCAAGCATATGCAATTTGCAACTTGGGAGCACAAGATGGATCCAACTTTGTATTTTGCTGATTTCATCCACGCAGACAGGTCGGTATTTTTGCCGGTCAAGTGCCTTTTTTTTCAAAGATTCTTTTTTTTCTTTTTTTTCTTCCTGATGGCTTTTGCAACAACTTTTCTTTTGGACAAACGTTCTGAAATTCAACTGAGAATTTTGCACGAATTTTTCAATTGCACACAGATGCAGATTTCAGGACAGCAATTAGGTCTTATTGAAACATTCACAGATTTCTCGTGCTTGTAAGTATGGATGTGAAAATTGGCATCAACATAGAATACTAAGTCACGGATCGGCTCCTTTTCATTAAACTCAAAAAGGATAAGGGAAGTGTGATTTATGGTGTTTTTGGTGGTGGTTGCAGAGATGGACAGATTCTGCCCGAGATGGAATTTTTTTTTTGGACTTTAGGAATGGATTTTGATGTGGGAGATGAACAAGATGAACAGCAACAAGACAATACTAGAACGGACATAAACTCAATTTAGCAAAAACAAAATTAACTAATTGAAAGGCATAAAAGGGTTTGGACAATGGAGAACAAATTTTTGTGGGGCAAATTTTACGGACTCTAGGAGAAACGAAATAAAACAACTAAACTAGATACAAGAACTCACCGGTCAACCGTTGCTCTGCAACCAATTGATGCGCATAAGACGGCCCGATCTTCGGTGAGGGGATAACTTCGATTTGGCGGAGGATGACTTTGACGATCCGACTCTGAACCACACAAGGATAAGCGCGCAATCGCTAAACCACACTCCTCGTCGTTATCAACCGTGCCAAGAACACGGATGACCTGACCACGAAGGTCTATTCTTGCAAGCAATCGAAGAACTAGCAAGAACAAGGATGAAGCACACACTCAAGTTGAGGTTTCGAAACTTGTTTCTCTGCTGCTCTAGCTGAGTCAGGAGAACAAGGATAAAGTTCCACACATGGGTAACTATTCTCAAATCAAAACCTAAGGAGATAGATAGGGCTTGTCCAATATATATAGCCAAGGATGGCTGCTAGGAGTTGGTCTCACGCCACTTTAATTACATGGGAACTCAGCCCAAAATTATGGTGGCACAGCACCTAAAAGACAGAGACCGTCGCACTATTTTGACTGCTGTGGCCAGCTCGAGTGGAATTTTATGATGAGGCCAGATCCGTTGGAAAGAGCACGAATTTATCTTTTAATCAAGTACTCACTCATCCCGAACGGACTCCGTATGCAATAGTTATGGCCAGTGGAAGGTGGACTGCTCCTGGGTGGACGTTTTGTCTTCCTTCTCGGGAATAACTTGTACTATAGCTTGTAGTGATGAGGAATGACGTCCTTGCAGCTCTAAGCCATGATTCCTAAGCACAAGCACATTATTATGCAGTGGTATATCCTCAAAATATAATTATACCACCGAGAAACGAGTTCACTGTTGATTTAGTGTCGTGGCGTGCACTTGTGATAGGACCTTGCATAGGAGGTGGTGGAGGTAAGGTCATGAGTGTATCCATCATAGTGATGTCCTCATCAATATGCGCCTAACTCATATCGCTAAGCATTTGAATCCGTCCGTGTCGGTGTAAAACCTTAAATCACGACTTGTCGCCTACTGCTGCAGGCTCCATTCGTGCGGACAAAAGTCACAGAGTGGCGAGTGACAAACACCCGAATGGACTTAATATGCACCCTAACTCATATCGGTAAGCGTTTCGAATCCGTCCGAATTATGCTAAAACTTCCTCACGACGTGTGCAACCTGCACTGCACACACCATTCGTGCGAACAAAAGTCATAACAGAGTGAAACTGAGTGACAAACTCCCCGAATGGATTTCATATGCACCCTAAATCATATCGGTAAGCGTTTCGTATCCGTCAGAGTAGTGCTAAAACTTGCACACTCCATTCGTGTGAACAAAAGTCTCAGAGTGAAACTGAGTGAGAAACACCCCGAATGGACTTCATATGCGCCTTAACTCATATTGTTAAGCGTTTCGAATCCGTCAGACTGGTGCTAAAACTTGCTCACGACGTATCCCAACCTGCACTTCACACTCCATTCGTGCGAACAAAATTCACAGAGTGAAACTGAGTGAGAAACACCCTGAATGGACTTTATATGTGCCCTAACTCATATCAGTAAGCGTTTCGAATCCGTCGGAGTTGGTCTAAAAACATCCTCACGACATGTCCGCCTGCACTGCAGGCTCCATTCATGCGAACAAAAGTCACAGAGTCAAACTGATTGACAAACACCCCAAATGGACTTCATATGCGCCCTAACTCATATCGGTATGCCTTTCGAATCCGTAAGAGTGGTGCTAAAACTTCCTCACGACGTGTCCCAACCTGCACTGCACACTCCATTCGTGCGAACAAAAGTCACAGAGTGTGGCGAGTGAGAAACACGCGAATGGACTTCATATTCGCCCTAACGCATATCACTAAGCGTTTGAATCCGTTCAGTCGGTGTGAAAACTTCCTCACGACGTGTCCCTACCGCACTCTGAGGCTCTAATCGTGCGAACAAATGTCACGAGTGGGCGAGTGACAAACACCTCGAATAGACTTCATATCGCCCCTAATTCTTATCGGTAAGCATTTGAATCCGTCAGTGGTGCTAAAACTTCCTCACGATGTGTCCCAACGCCTTTGCACACTCCATTCGTGCGAACAAAAGTCACAGAGTGGCGAGTGACAAACACCTCGAATAGACTTCATATCGCCCTAATTCTTATCGGTAAGCATTTGAATCCGTCGAGTTGTGCTAAAACTTCCTCACGACGTGTCCCAACCTGCACTACACACTCCATTCGTGCGAACAAAAGTCACAGAGTGAAACTGAGTGGCAAACACCCCGAATGGACTTTATATGCGCCCTAACTCATATCGGTAAGCGTTTCGATTTCGTCCGAGTCGGTGTTAAAAATTCCTCACTTTGTGTGCCAACTCTACATTCTTGCGAACAAAACTCACGGAGTAAAACTGAGTGACAAACACCCCAAATGGACTTCATATGCGCCCTAACTCAAATCGGTAAGCGTTTCGAATACGTCCGAGTCAGTGTTAAAAATTCCTCATGAGGTTTCCCAACCTGCACTGCACTCTCCATTCATGCGAACAAAAGTCACAGAGTGAAACTGAGTGACAAACACTCCGAATGGACTTGATATGCGCCCTAACTCATATCGGTAAGCGTTTCGAATCCGTCCGAGTCGGTGTAAAAACTTCCTCACGACTTGTCGCTTTGCTGCGAGCTCCAATCGTCTTGGACAAAAGTCACAGAGTGGCGAGTGACAAACACCCGAATGGACTTCATATGCGTCCTAACTCATATCGGTAAGCGTTTCGAATCCGTCCGAATTGTGCTAAAACTTCCTCATGACGTGTCCCAACATGCACTGCCACTCCATTCGTTCGAACAAAAGTCATAACATAGTGAAACTGAGTGACAAACTACGCGAATGGACTTCATATGCGCCCTAAATCATATCGGTAAGCTTTTCGAATCCGTCAGAGTCATGCTAAAACTTCTTCACGACGTGTCCCAACCAGCACTTCACAGTCCATTCGTGTGAACAAAAGTCACAGAGTGAAACTGAGTGAGAAACACCCCGAACGGACTTCATATGCGCCATAACTCATATCGGTAAGCGTTTCGAATCCGTTAGAGTGGTGCTAAAACTTCCTCACGACGTGTCCCAACCTGCACTGCACACTCCATTCTTGCGAACAAAAGTCACAGAGTGAAACTGAGTGAGAAACACCCTGAATGGACTTTATATATGCCCTAACTCGTATCGGTATGCGTTTCGAATCCGTCCGGGTTGGTGTAAAAACATCCTGAATGGACTTCATATCCGCCCTAAATCATATCGGTAAGCTTTTCGAATACGTCAGAGTAGTGCTAAAACTTCCTCACGACGTGTCCCAACCTGCACTGCACACTCCATTCGTGTGAACAAAAGTCACAGAGTGAAACTGAGTGACAAAGACCCCGAATAGACTTCACATGCGCCCTAACTCATATCGGTAAGCGTTTTAAAGCCGTCATTGTGGTGCTAAAACTTCCTCACGACGTGTCCCAACCCGCCACCGCACACTCCATTCGTGCGAACAAAAGTCACAAAGTGAAACCGAGGAGAAACACCCGAATGAACTTAATATGCGCCGTAACTCACATCGTAAGCGTTTTTAATCCGTCATTGTGGTGCTAAAACTTCCTCACGACGTGTCCCAACCTCGCACCGCACACTCCATTCGTGCGAACAATTGTCACAGAGTGAAACCGGGTAAGAAACACCGAATGAACTTCATATGCGCCGTAACTCATATCGGTGGCGTGTCGAATCCGTCCGAGTCGGTGTAAAACTTCCTCACGACTTGTCCTTTGCTGCGCAGCTCCATTCGTGGAACAAAAGTCACAGAGTGAAACTTTGTGAGAAACACCCCGAATGGACTTGTTATGCGCACTAACTCATTTCGGTAATCGTTTTGAATCCGTCAGAGTGGGGCTAAAACTTCCACACGACGTGTCCCAACCTGGACTGCACACTCTATTCGTGCGAACAAAAGTCACAGAGTGAAACTGAGTGAGAAACACCTCGAATGGACTTTATATGCGCCCTAACTCATATCGGTAAGCGTTTCGAATCCGTCAGAGTGGTGCTAAAACCTCCTCACGACGTGTCCCAACCTGCACTGCACACTCCATTCGTGCGAACAAAAGTCACAGAGTGGCGAGTGAGAAACACCCCGAATGGACTTCATATGCGCTCTAACTTATACCGTAAGCGTTTCGAATCTGTCAGAGTGGTGCTAAAACTTCCTCACGACGTGTCCCAACCTGCACTGCACACTCCATTCGTGCGAACAAAAGTTACAAATGGAAACTGAGTGAGAAACACCCCGAATGAACTTCATATGCGTCGTAACTCATATCGGTAAGCGTGTTGAATCCGTCCGAGTCGGTGTAAAAACTTCCTCACGACTTGTCCGCCTGCACTGCAGGCTCCATTCGTGCGAACAAATGTCGCAGAGTGAAACTTTGTGACAAACACCCCTAATGGATTTCATATGCGCCCTAACTCATATCGGTAAACGTTTCGAATCCGTCAGAGTGGTGCTAAAACTTCCTCACGACGTGTCCCAACCTGCACTGCACAGTCCATTCGTGTGAACAAAACTCATAGAGTGAAACTGAGTGACGAACACCCCGAATGGACTTCATATGCGCCCCAAATCATATCGGTAAGTGATGTGAGGTTGTGTCCCGATCTTTCGATAAGAGCGATAACTATCGATTTGGTGGAATCGACTTTGACGATCCGACTACAACGTACGACGACGATGCGCCTTAGAAATCGCTAAACCATCTCCGGAGTGTTATTGATCTTGCCGTGGCACGATCAACTTTGAACACGAGGTTCAATTCCTGCAAGCAACCAAAGAACAAGCAAGAACAATGGTAAAAGCAATCTGAAATTGCAAATAAGAATTGAAGACCAAAATAAGGTGGGGTTCTATTGAAGTTCTTGACAAGGTGGCTGTCCAGCACAACTCGAAGAGGCAAAGTTTGCACTTGGCTAAACTAATCAAACAAAACACCCAAAACCCTAGATGGGGTTGCGGCTGGTTATTTATGAGATAACAAGAGGAGGTGGTCGTACAAAAACTTAGGAAACCAAATACAATTCGATTACAAGGCCCAAGGCCCACTCTCACTCGGACTGGAAAAGTGACGTGACTTGTTTTGCAGTTTCCGGACAGCTCAGAAGGAATTTGAAGGTGAGACTGGATCCATTGGAAAGAGGGCGACGAAAGCTTTCAATCAAGTACTCATGTGCCCCGAACACCCTTCTGGATAAAAAGTTATGGCCGTTTTAAGTTGGTGCTGTCTCAGGAGGCCGAATTGGATTCCAGAACGTGATGGATTTGATCTCTCTCTCTTCTTGGCCCGTGGATGATGTGTTGGAGTAGGCACAACCAAATGTGGTCATATCCGTAGTAGTGATGTCCTCATCATCCTCCCTTTCTTGAATTTGAGTCGTCCTCGACTCATGCTCAGCTTTTAGCTTGATCTCAACAAAAAATATTCTTATGTTCAGATCATCCTCCACAAAACTCAATATTTCTTTCCAGCATATAAAGGCATGTTGAAAGCTTGCACTCTTGGACGCTTCCTCCCCCCTGTGAAGGAAAGCCATCCTAGTAGATGTAGATGATCTGAGAGGATGCCGTGAAGTGTCGCCAAATTGATATAGTGTTGATCATATCCAGGACGAGCATGGTCATCATTCTCCCTTTCTTGAATTGGAGTCGTCCTTGACTCCATCACATTCTCCTGCAAAATGTTAGTAGCGAGAAAGAGCAAAGCAACATGCATATCTTTTGTGCTCAAATCAATGTCTCGTGAATCAAAATCACCCAAACACTCCCTTTCTTGCAAACTATCATATAGATTATAATCGACAGTAGGGGTACTTGATATGATATTAGAATTATCAAATTGATCACATTGTTGCATAGGATGTGGAGGTCTCAGATCTGAACAAATGTATAATCTATGCACTTTGTATTCTCCTTTATCATTATGTTTGCCAACAACATAGAAAATATTTCGTGATAACCATGGCAAATCAGAATGTACAAAAATCTTCTCCTTGAAACTATCCAGATCACACAGAACATCAAATTCAATGTAACCTAAAGTATCTAAAGAAGACATCAATTTAAAGCTCATCTTCTTCACTAGCAATTTGAATAACATGTCTATGTTCAACGCAAGTGTTTTGTTCAAATATAAAAATTTCATGTTCATTCACTAATTGTGGCGTGGATATAAGTGAAGTATTACGACACAACTCTTCTTTATCACTAGGAATAGCAACAAAATCAGGAATGGGTTCCATTAATAGTTGCTCTACGATAGCACGATTCATGGACAGTTTTGTCTCTTCAAAATGATTTTCACCATGTATACAGTCCATACCTTTGACATTACCTTCTAAATCATTCTCCGTGGTTGTAGGTGCAACTTCAATTTCCAACTCTTCACATACGTATGGAGCAGCAAATATCTCCTTTTTTTCACATTTTCTTCTTCATCTTTCTCCCGATGGTGCTCACTTTTCTGCAAAATGTTAGCTACAACAGAAGGTGCAACAATGGGCACCTCAAATAAAGCTAAAGGCTCTTTCAAAGATTCAGTAAGCATGTTTTCAGCTCTAAAAGCACATTCAATCAATTCTGAAAGACAACTATATGTTTCATCAACAAGAACATCCTGAATTTCATGATTAAGTCCACGTATGAACCTAAGCTCAGTAGCTTCCTCACATTCTTGTAAACCACAACGCAACAAACAATTTTGCAAATCATGAAAGTATTCTATAACAGTTTTAGAACCTTGTTTTAAGCATTGAAATTTAGTAAACAAATATTTAGCAACATATTCAGGAACATAATCATTTCTCATAAGTCTTTTCATTGCATTCCAAGTTTTAGGGTCTTTATCATGTCTAGATATATGCTTCCACCAATATACTGCATCTGACGTTAACACTTTAACTGCGGCACTAATCTTTTGGTTTTCAGATAAGTCATAGTTTGCAAATTCTTTATCTACCGCTATCTCCCAATTAATATATGCATTAGGATCGAACTTTCCACCAAAAGGAGGCAACTCAAACTTGATTTTACCTTGTTCATCATCGATTGGATGAACCCGTGGCGATGTGTGGTGGGGCGACCGATGCGGTGGCGTCCATCTTTGGGAAGTCGGGCAGCAATGGAACCCGTTGCGCACGTAGTACACCATTGTTGTTGCTTAGGAGGCGAGGCGGAGGACTGGAATTTCAGGGACAGCAATGCAAGCATATCATCAAGTCTAGACAAAATAGTAGCAAGGGTAGTGTTAGCAACTCCTGAGCAGTCTCGATGGGACGGAAGCGGTCTTCTTGCAGCGACATTTGCTCATTAGTGAGTTGTACATTGCCCTTCGTGCGTGGAGAATAATGCAGATGAACTCTTGTCACCGACATGGTTAGTAGTATAAAGGGAAAGACAAAGGTTTATGTAATTCCCAATCAACTACTAGGAAGTGGAGAAAAGTCGCTCAACTCTCAAGCCTTAACCAAAGCTCTTACAAGTTCTTACCGTGCAGCAGGAGTTGTCGGCCGTTGGCGGTGTCAAAAGTTCTCCCAAGCTTGGATAAAGCGATTGCCAAGGGACCGAACAAGCGTCTGAGCGTAGAATATGTGGAGCTGGGTAGGCTATACTTTTCCTATACAATCTGATGATTCTAGTTATTGTAATGATAAGTAATGACCCAAACTAGAATTCACAAGTCCTAGTTGCCGATCTCAAAGATATAAGCGAATTTCAAGGCAACTCACGCGCAAAGATGATGTAACTTAATGCAACCAATGGAATGAGCTAAATAAGAAAATTTTCAGTACCAAAGCTCGTGTTGCATAAGTTATAGAGAGACACTAGCTAATTGCTTAAGAAAAGATAAAAGGGCACAAGATTGCTCACTGTAGTGCTGCCGGCCACTATTATGTTTTCTTTTCTTTTCTTTTTTTGGCCTTTTGGCTCTTTCTTTCTCTCTTCTTTCTTTTGGTGACTTGCGACCAACACTAGTATGAGCAAAGTTTTGGAATCCCTAACTTGATATCACAAGATAGTATGATATGATAATTCAAGATTATGCAATGTATCAATATGAACAGCCCTAAGCAATATCAAATAGCTAGTCTCAATTGGGATCAAAGTATCGCAAAGGATGAATTGGTTAACAAAGGTATGTATACTGATATTTTTGGAGTTTTATGGATTATGGATGCTACTGGACTCTGTATACTGATATTTTTGGAGTTTTATGGATTATGGATGCTACTGGACTCAACCAACTCAAAGGAACAAATCTAGAACACGAAATGAAGCAAAACACCCAAATTCAAAGTTTCTAGGGCAGCAGATTTGTCGCCTAGATTACAGATTCAAAACGACCGAATTTAGAAGGTTCACTATGGAAAAAATTGAAGCTTATGTCCTCAGCTTTCAAAGGAATACAAGAACATGCAATTTGGAGCACGGGTGTGAAAGTTATGGCTCAAAAACCGAACTGCACAGAATACTCCCAATTTTAGCCCGCGGGACCAATTCAGAATCCGAATCAAATTCGGTTTGATGGAATCCGAATCAGAAAGGACACCCAAAAACGTTTTTGTAGAGGACTCTTCAAGGATTCAGGAAAGTATAAAAACTTCCCAAACGGAGTTCGGACGTGAGAATTATGATGAAAATACCGAACCGATCTGGATTGGAAGTACAACTTGCTTCAACAAATTTGATATCCAGATTAAACAGATTTAGCTCCAGAATTAGAGTTCATGCCCAACTAGGTTTTTGTAGAGATCGTTCCCAGGTTTTAGGAAAGTACAAAAACACTAGAATCCGAGCTCGTATGCGAAAGTTATGAACAAAAAAAGTACTGGACAGATTGAAAGAAAAGCTACGCGAAGGGAAAAAAACAATCAGCAACTAAAACAAGGACTCTAATGGATCAAAACCTAACAAAACTCACTAAAATACTAGATTGAATCTAAAGGTTGAATTTTTGTGGGGTAATTTTCAATTTAGGACAGAAAACAAAAACTAATCTACGGTACAGAATCTCTCACCGAGAAACTTGGCGCTCTGATACCACCTGATGTGAAGTTGTGTCCCGATCTTTCGATGAGAGCGATAACTATTGATTTGGTGGAATCGACTTTGACGATCCGACTACAACGTACGACGACGATGCGCCTTAGCAATCGCTAAACCAACTCCGGAGTGTTATTGATCTTGCCGTGGCACGATCAACTTTGAACACGAGGTTCAATTCCTGCAAGCAACCGAAGAACAAGCAAGAACAATGGTAAAAGCAATCTGAAATTGCAAATAAGAATTGAAGGCCAAAATAAGGTGGGGTTCTATTGAAGGTCTTGACAAGGTGGCTGTCCAGCACAACTCGAAGACGCAAAGTTTGCACTTGGCTAAACTAATCAAACAAAACCCAAAACCCTAGATGGGGTTGCGGCTGGTTATTTATGAGATAACAAGAGGAGGTGGTCGTTCAAAACCCTAGGAAACCAAATACAATTCGATTACAAGGCCCAAGGCCCACTCTGACTCGGACTGGAAAAGTGACATGACTTGTTTTGCAGTTTGCGGACAGCTCAGAAGGAATTTGAAGGTGAAACTGGATCCATTGGAAAGAGGGCAACGAAAGCTTTCAATCAAGTACTCATGTGCCCCGAACACCCTTCTGGATCAAAAGTTATGGCCGTTTTAAGTTTGTGCTGTCTCAGGAGGCCGAATTGTATTCCAGAACGTAATGGATTTGATCTCTCTCTCTTCTTGGCCCGTGGATGATGTGTTGGAGTAGGCTCAACAAAATGTGGTCATATCCGTAGTAGTGATGTCCTCATCATCCTCTCTTTCTTGAATTTGAGTCGTCGTCGACTCATGCTCAGCTTTTAGCTTGATCTCAACAAAAAGTATTCTTATGTTCAGATCATCCTCCACAAAGCTCAATATTTCTTTCCAGCATATAAAGGCATGTTGAAAGCTTGCACTCTTGGACGCTTCCTCCCCCTTGTGAAGGAAAGCCATCCTAGTCGGTGTAAAAACTTCCTCACGACTTGTCCGCCTGCACTGCAGGCTCCATTCGTCCGAACAAATGTCGCAGAGTGAAACTTTGTGACAAACACCCCGAATGGATTTCATATGCGTCCTAACTCATATCGGTAAACGTTTCGAATCCGACAGAGTGGTGCTAAAACTTCCTCACGACGTGTACCAACCTGCACTGCACAGTCCATTCGTGCGAACAAAACACATAGAGTGAAACTGAGTGACGAACACCCCGAATGGACTTCATATACGCCCCAAATCATATCGGTAAGGGTTTCGAATCCGTCAGAGTCGAGCTAAAACTTCTCCACGACGTGTCCCAGCCTGCACTGCACACTCTATTCGTGTGAACAAAAGTCAAAGAGTGAAACTGAGTGAGAAACACCCCGAATGGACTTCATATGCGCCCCAACTCATATCGGTAAGCGTTTCAAATCCGTCAGAGTGGTGTTAAAACTTCCTCACGACGTGTCCCAACTGCACTACACACTCCATTCGATGCGAATAATAGTCACAGAGTGGCGAGTAAGAAACACCCGAATGGACTTTATATGCGCCTAACTCATATCGGTGGCGTTTGAATCCGTCCGACTTGGTGTAAAACATCCTCACGGCGTGTCCGCCTACACTGCGAGGCTCCATTCGTGCGAACAAAAGTCACAGAGTGGCGAGTGACAAACACGAACGGACTTCATATGCGCCTAAATCATATCCGTAGCGTTGCGAATCCGTCGAGTGGTGCTAAAACTTCCTCACGACGTGTCCCAACTCGCAATGCACACTCCATTAAATGCGAACCAAAGTCACAGAGCGAAACTGAGTGAGAAACACCCCGAATGGACTTTATATGCGCCCTAACTCATATCGGTAAGCGTTTCGAATCCGTCCGAGTTGGTGTAAAAACTTCTTCACGAGGCTCCATTCGTGCGAACAAATGTCACAGAGTGAAGCTTTGTGACAAACACCCCGAATGGACTTCATATGCGCCTTAACTCATATCGGGGAGCGTTTCGAATCCGTCCGAGTGGTGCTAAAACTTCCTCACGACGTGTCCCAACTCTTGACCGCACACTCCATTCGTGCGAACAAAAGTCATAGAGTGAAATCGAATGACAAACACCGAATGGACTTCATTTGCGCCTAAATCATATCGGTAAGCGTGTCGAATTTGTCGAGTAGTTTGAAACTTCTTCACGACGTGTCACAACTCACCTCGCACACTCCATTCGTGTGAACAAAAGTCACAGAGTGAAACCGAGTGACAAACACCGAATGGACTTTATATGCGCCTAACTCATATCGGTAAGCGTTTGAATCCGTCGAGTGGTGCTAAACTTCCTCACGACGTGTCCCAACCTCGCACCGCACACTCCATTCGTGCGAACAAAAGTCACGGAGTGGCGAGTGAGAAACACCCCGAATGGACTTCATATGCGCCCTAACTTATACCGGTAAGCGTTTCGAATCTGTCAGAGTGGTGCTAAAACTTCCTCACGACGTGTCCCAACCTGCACTGCACACTCCATTCGTGCGAACAAAAGTCACAGAGCGAAACTGAGTGAGAAACACCACGAATAAACTTCATATGCGCCGTAACTCATATCGGTAAGCGTGTCGAATCCGTCCGAGTCGGTGTAAAAACTTCCTCACGAATTTCCGCCTGCACTGCAGGCTCCATTCGTGCGAACAAATGTCACAGAGTGAAGCTTTGTGACAAACACCCCGAATGGACTTCATATGCGCCCTAACTCATATCGGGGAGCGTTTCGAATCCGTCCGAGTGGTGCTAAAACTTCCTCACGACGTGTCCCAACCTGCACTGCACACTCCATTCGTGCGATCAAAAGTCATAGGGTGAAACTGAATGACAAACACCCCGAATGGACTTCATTTGCGCCCTAAATCATATCGGTAAGCGTGTCGAATTTGTCAGAGTAGTGCTGAAACTTCTTCACGACGTGTCACAACCTGCACTGCACACTCCATTCGTGTGAACAAAAGTCACAGAGTGGCGAGTGAGAAACACCGAATGGACATCATATGCGCCCGAACTCATATCGGTAAGCGTTTCGAATCAGTCAGAGTGGTGCTAAAACTTCCTCACGATGAGTCCCAACCTGCACTGCACACTCCATTCGTGCGAACAAAAGTCACAGAGTGAGACTGAGTGAGAACCACCCCGAATGGACTTTATATGCGCCCTAACTCATATCGGTAAGCGTTTCGAATCCGTCAGAGTGGTGCTAAACTTCCTCACGACGTGTCCCAACCTGCACTGCACACTCTATTCATGCGAACAAAAGTCACGGAGTGAAACTGAGTGAGAAACACCCCGAATGGACTTCATATGCGCCCTAACTTATACCGGTAAGTGTTTCGAATCTGTCAGAGTGGTGCTAAAACTTCCTCACGACGTGTCCCAACCTGCACTGCACACTCCATTCGTGCGAACAAAAGTCACAGAGTGAAACTGAGTGACAAACACACCGAATGGACTTTATATGCGCCCTAACTCATATTGGTAAGCATTTCGAATCTGTCCGAGTCGGTGTTAAAAATTTCTCACGATGTGTGCCAACTCACCATTCTTGCGACAAAACTCACGGAGTGGCGAGTGACAAACACCCCGAATGGACTTCATATGCGCCTTAACTCATATCGGTAAGCGTTTCGAATCCGTCAGAGTGGTGCTAAAACTTCCTCACTACATGTCCCAACATGCACTGCACACTCCATTCGTGCGAACAAAAGTCACAGAGTGAAACTGAGTGACAAACACCCCGTATGGACTTCATATGCGCCCTAAATCATATCGGTAAGCGTTTTGAATCCGTCAGAGTAGTGCTAAAACTTCTTCAAGACGTGTCCCAACCTGCACTGCACACTCCATTCGTGCGAACAAAAGTCACAGAGTGGCGAGTGAGAACACCGAATGGACTTCATATGCGCCCAACTCATATCGGTAAGCGTTTGAATTCGTCGAGTGGTGCTAAAACTTCCTCACGATGCGCCCCAACTCATATCGGTAAGCGTTTCGAATACGTCCGAGTCGGTGTTAAAAATTCCTCACAACGTTTCCGAACCTGCACTGCACACTCCATTCGTGCGAACAGAAGTCACAGAGCGAAATTGAGTGACAAACACCCCGAATAGACTTCATATGCGCCCTAACTCATATCGGTAAGCGTTTCGAATCCGTCCGAGTGGTGCTAAAACTTTCTCACGATGTGTCCCAACATGTACTTCACACTCCATTCATGCGAACAAAAGTCACAGAGTGAAACTGAGTGACAAACACCCGAACGGACTTCATATGCGCCCTAAATCATATCCGTAAGCGTTGCGAATCCGTCAGAGTGGTGCTAAAACTTCCTCACGACGTGTCCCAACCTGCAATGCACACTCCATTCGTACGAACCAAAGTCACAGAGCGAAACTGAGTGAGAAACACCCCGAATGGACTTTATATGCGCCCTAACTCATATCGGTAAGCGTTTCGAATCCGTCCGAGTTGGTGTAAAAACTTCCTCACGAGGCTCCATTCGTGCGAACAAATGTCACAGAGTGAAGCTTTGTGACAAACACCCCGAATGGACTTCATATGCGCCTTAACTCATATCGGGGAGCGTTTCGAATCCGTCCGAGTGGTGCTAAAACTTCCTCACGACGTGTCCCAACCTGCACTGCACACTCCATTCGTGCGAACAAAAGTCATAGAGTGAAACTGAATGACCAACACCCCGAATGGACTTCATTTGCGCCTAAATCATATCGGTAAGCGTGTCGAATTTGTCGAGTAGTCTTTGAAACTTCTTCACGACGTGTCACAACTCTGACCGCACACTCCATTCGTGTGAACAAAAGTCACAGAGTGAAACCGAGTGACAAACACCGAATGGACATCATATGCTTGAACTCATATCGAAGCGTTTGAATCGGTCAGTGGTGCTAAAACTTCCTCACGACGTGTCCCAACCGCACCGCACACTCCATTCGTGCGAACAAAAGTCACAGAGTGAAAGTGAGTGAGAAACACCCCGAATGGACTTTATATGCGCCCTAACTCATATCGGTAAGCGTTTCGAATCCGTCAGAGTGGTGCTAAACTTCCTCACGACGTGTCCCAACTTGCACTGCACACTCCATTCGTGCGAACAAAAGTCACGGAGTGAAACTGAGTGAGAAACACCCCGAATGGACTTCATATGCGCCCTAACTTATACCGGTAAGCGTTTCGAATCTGTCAGAGTGGTGCTAAAACTTCCTCACGACGTGTCCCAACCTGCACTGCACACTCCATTCGTGCGAACAAAAGTCACAGAGCGAAACTGAGTGAGAAACACCCCGAATAAACTTTATATGCGCCGTAACTCATATCGGTAAGCGTGTCGAATCCGTCCGAGTCGGTGTAAAAACTTCCTCACGAATTTCCGCCACGAATTTTCGAATCTGTCCGAGTCGGTGTTAAAAATTTCTCACGATGTGTGCCAACTCACCATTCTTGCGACAAAACTCACGGAGTGAAACTGAGTGACAAACACCCCGAATGGACTTCATATGCGCCTTAACTCATATCGGTAAGCGTTTCGAATCCGTCAGAGTGGTGCTAAAACTTCCTCACTACGTGTCCCAACATGCACTGCACACTCCATTCGTGCGAACAAAAGTCACTGAGTGAAACTGAGTGACAAACACCCCGTATGGACTTCATATGCGCCCTAAATCATATCGGTAAGCATTTTGAATCCGTCAGAGTAGTGCTAAAACTTCTTCAAGACGTGTCCCAACCTGCACTGCACACTCCATTCGTGCGAACAAAAGTCACCGAGTGAAACTGAGTGAGGAACACCCCGAATGGACTTCCTATGCGCCCAACTCATATCGGTAAGCGTTTCGAATTCGTCAGAGTGGTGCTAAAACTTCCTCACGATGCGCCCCAACTCATATCGGTAAGCGTTTCGAATACGTCCGAGTCGGTGTTAAAAATTCCTCACAACGTTTCCGAACCTGCACTGCACACTCCATTCGTGCGAACAGAAGTCACAGAGCGAAATTGAGTGACAAACACCCCGAATGGAATTCATATGCGCCCTAACTCATATCGGTAAGCGTTTCGAATCCGTCCGAGTGGTGCTAAAACTTTCTCACGATGTGTCCCAACATGTACTTCACACTCCATTCATGCGAACAAAAGTCACAGAGTGAAACTGAGTGAAACACCCGAACGGACTTCATATGCGCCCTAAATCATATCCGTAAGCGTTGCGAATCCGTCAGAGTGGTGCTAAAACTTCATCACGACGTGTCCCAACCTGCAATGCACACTCCATTCGTACGAACAAAAGTCACAGAGCGAAACTGAGTGAGAAACACCCCGAATGGACTTTATATGCGCCCTAACTCATATCGGTAAGCGTTTCGAATCCGTCCGAGTTGGTGTAAAAACTTCCTCACGATGAGTCCGCCTGCACTGCAGGCTCCATTCGTGCGAACAAAAGTCACAGAGTGAAACTGAGTGACATACACCCCAAATGGACTTCATATGCGCCGTAACTCATATCGGTAAGCGTTTAGAATCCGTCCGAGTGGTGCTAAAACTTCCTCACGACGTGTCTCAACCTGCACTGCACACTCCATTCGTGCGAACAAAAGTCACAGAGTGAAACTGACTGACAAACACTCCGAATGGACTTCATATGCGCCCTAACTCATATCGGTAAGCGTTTCGAATCCGTCCGAGTGTTGCTAAAACTTCCTCACGACGTGTCCCAACATGTACTTCACACTCCATTCATGCGAACAAAAGTCAAATTGTGAAACTGAGTGACAAACACCCCGAATGGACTTCATATGCGCCCTAAATCATATCGGTAAGCATTTCGAATCCGTCAATGTGGTGCTAAAACTTCCTCACGACGTGTCCCAACCAGCACTTCACACTCCATTCGTGCGAAAAAAAGTCACAGAGTGAAACTGAGTGAGAAACACCCCGAATGGACTTCATATGCGCCCTAACTCGTATCGGTAAGCATCTTGTATCCGTCCGAGTATTGCTAAAACTTCCTCACGACGTGTTTCAACCTACACTGCACACTCCATTCTTGGAAACAAAAGTCACAGAGTGAAACTGAGTGACAAACACCCCGAATTGACTTCATATGCGCCCTAAATCATATCGGTAAGCGTTTTGAATCCGTCAGAATTGTGCTAAAATCCATTCGGAGTGAAACTGAGTGACAAGCACCGCGAATGGACTACATATGCGCCGCACCCTAAATCATATCGGTAAGCGTTTCGAATCCGCCAGAGTAGTGCTAAAAGTTCTTCACGATGTGTCCCAACCTGCACTGCACACTCCTTTCGTGTGAACAAAAGTCACAGAGTGAAACTGATTGAGAAACACCCCGAATAGACTTCATATGCGCCCAACTCATATCGGTAAGCGTTTCGAATCCATTAGAGTGGTGCTAAAACTTCCTCACGACGTGTCCCAACATGCACTGCACACTCCATTCGTGCGAACAAAAGTCACAGAGCGAAAATGAGTGAGAAACACCCCGAATGAACTTCATATGCGCCGTAACTCATATCGGTAAGCGTGTCGAATCCATCCGAGTCGGTGTAAAAACTTCCTCACGACTTTTCGCCTGCACTGCAGGCTCCATTCGTGCGAACAAATGTTACAGAGTGAAATTTGTGACAAACACCCCGAATGAACTTCATATGCGCCATAACTCATATCGGGGAGCGTTTCGAATCCGTCCGAGTGGTGCTAAAACTTCCTCACGGCGTGTCCCAACCAGCACTACACACTCCATTCGTGCGAACAAAAGTCATAGAGTGAAACTGGGTGACAAACACCCCGAATGGACTTCATATGCGCCCTAAATCATATCGGTAAGTGTGTCGAATCCGTCAGAGTAGTGCTGAAACTTCCTCACGACGTGTCCCAACCTGCACTGCACACTCCATTCGTGCGAACAAAAGTCATAGAGTGAAACTGTGTAACAAACACCCCGAATGGACTTCATACGCGCCCCAAATCATATCGGTAAGCGTTTCGAATCCGTCAGAATAGTGCTAAAACTTCTTCACGACGTGTCCCAACCTGCACTTCACACTCCATTCGTGTGAACAAAAGTCACAGAGTAAAACTGAGTGACAAACACCCCGAATGAACTTCATATGCGCCCTAACTCATATCGGTAAGCGTGTCGAATACGTCCGAGTCGGTGTATAAACTTCCTCACGACTTGTCCGCCTGCACTGCAGGCTCTATTCGTGCGAACAAAAGTCACAGAGTGAAACTGAGTGACAAACACACCGAATGGACTTTATATTCGACCTAACTAAAATCGGTAAGCAGTTCGAATCCGTAAGAGTGGTGCTAAAACTTCCTCAAGACGTGTCCCAACCTGCACTGCACACTCAATTCGTGCGAACAAAAGTCACAGAGTGAAACTGAGTGACAAACACCCCGAATAGACTTCATATGCGACTTAACTCATATCGGTAAGCGTTTCGAATCCGTCAAAGTGGTGCTAAAACTTCCTCACGACGTGTCCCAACCTGCACTGCACACTCCATTCGTGCGAACAAAAGTCACAGAGTGAAACTATGTGAGAAACACCCGAATGGACATCATATGCGCCCCAACTAATATCGGTAAGCGTTTCGAATTCGTCAAAGTGGTGCTAAAACTTCCTCACGATGCGCCCCAACTCATATCGGTAAGCGTTTCGAATACGTCCGAGTCGGTGTTAAAAATTCCTTACGACGTTTCCCAACCTGCACTTCACACTCCATTCGTGCGAACAGAAGTCACGGAGTGAAACTGAGTGACAAACACCCCGAATGGACTTCATATGCGCTCTATCTCACATCGGTAAGCGTTTCGAATCTGTGCGAGTGGTGCTAAAACTTCCACACAACGTGTCCAAACCTGCACTGCACACTCCATTCGTGCGAACAAAAGTCATAGAGTGGCGAGTGACAAACACCCGAATGGACTTCATATGTGCCCTAGATCATATCGGTGGCGTTTGAATCCGTCGGACTAGTGCTAGAACTTCTTCACGACGTGTCCCAACCTGCACTTCACACTCCATTCGTGTGAACAAAAGTCACAGAGTGAATCTGAGTGATAAACACCCCGAATGGACTTCATATGCGCCCCAACTCATATCGGTAAGCGTTTGTAATCCGTCATTGTGGTGCTAAAACTTCCTCGCGACGTGTCCCAACCTGCACTGCACACTCCATTTGTGCGAACAAAAGTCACAGAGTGAAACTGAGTGAGAAACACCCCGAATGAACATCATATGCGCCGTAACTCATATCGGTAAGCGTGTCGAATCCGTCCGAGTCGGTGTAAAAACTTCCTCACGACTTGTCCGCCTGCACTGCAGGCTCCATTCGTGCGAACAAAAGTCACAGAGTGAAACTGAGTGACAAACACCACAAATGGACTTCATATGCGCCATAACCCTTATCGGTAAGCGTTTCGAATCCGTCCGAGTGGTGCTAAAACTTCCTCACGACGTGTCCCAACCTGCACTGCACACTCCATTCGTGCGAACAAAAGTCACAGAGTGTGGCGAGTGACAAACACCGAATGGACTTCATATGCGCCCTAACTCATATCGGTAAGCGTTTCGAATCCGTCCGAGTGGTGCTAAAACTTCCTCACGACGTGTCCCAACATTTACACCACACTCCATTCATGCGAACAAAAGTCACAGAGTGAAACTGAGTGACAAACACCCCGAATAGACTTCATATGCGCCCTAAATCATATCGGTAAGCGTTGCAAATCCGTCAGAGTGGTGCTAAAACTTCCTCACGACGTGTCCCAACACTGCACTGCACACTCCATTCGTACGAACAAAAGTCACAGAGTGGCGAGTTAGAAACACCCGAATGGACTTTATATGCGCCCGAACTCATATCGGTAAGCGTTTCAAATCCGTCCGAGTCGGTGTAGAAACTTCCTCACGATGTGTCCGCCTACACTGCAGGCTCCATTCGTGCGAACAAAAGTCACAGAGTGAAACTGAGTGACAAACACCCCAAATGGACATCATATGCGCCCTAACCCATATCGGTAAGCGTTTTGAATCCGTCAGAGTGGTGCAAAACTTCCTCACGACGTGTTCCAAACTGCACTGCATACTCCATTCGTGCGAACCAAAGTTACAGATGGAAACTGAGTGAGAAACACCCCGAATGAACATCATATGCGTCGTAACTCACATCGGTAAGCGTGTCGAATCCGTCCGAGTCGGTGTAAAAACTTCCGCACGACTTGTCCACTTTGCGATCGCGAGCTCCATTCTGCGAACAAATGTCGCAGAGTGAAACTTTGTGACAAACACCCCGAATGGATTTCATATGCGTCCTAACTCATATCGGTAAGCGTTTCGAATCCTTCGGAGTGGTGCTAAAACTTCCACACGACGTGTCCCAACCTGCACTGCACAGTCCATTCGTGCGAACAAAACTCATAGAGTGAAACTGAGTGACGAACACCCCGAATGGACTTCATATGCGCCCCAAATCATATCGGTAAGGGTTTCGAATCTGTCAAATTGGTGCTAAAACTTCCTCACGACGTGTCCCAACCTGCACTGCACACTCCATTCGTGCGAACAAAAGTCACAGAGTGAAACTGAGTGACAAACACCCCGAATGGACTTTATATGCGCCCTAACTCATATAGGTAAGCATTTCGAATCTGTCCGAGTCGGTTTTAAAAATTCCTCACGATGTGTGCCAACTCACCATTCTTGCGAACAAAACTCATGGAGTGAAACTGAGTGACAAACACCCCGAATGGACTTCATATGCGCCTTAACTCATATCGGTATGCGTTTCGAATCCGTCAGAGTGGTGCTAAAACTTGCTCACGACGTGTCCAAACCTGCACTGCACACTCCATTCATGCGAACAAAAGTCACAGAGTGAAACTGAATGAGAGACACACCGAATGGACTTTATATGCGCCCTAACTCATATCGCTAAGCGTTTCGAATCCGTCAGAGTGGTGCTAAAACTTCCTCACGACGTGTCCCAACCTGCACTGCACACTCCATTCGTGCGAACAAAAGTCACAGAGTGGCGAGTGACAAACACCCCGAATGGACTTCATATACGCCCTAAATCATATCGGTAAGCGTTTTGAATCCGTCAGAGTAGTGCTAAAACTTCTTCAAGACGTGTCCCAACCTGCACTGCACACTCCATTCGTGCGAACAAAAGTAACAGAGTGAAACTGAGTGACAAACACCCCGAATGGACTTCATATGCGCCCTAAATCATATCGGTAAGCGTTTTGAATCCGTGAGAGTAGTGCAAAAACTTCTTCAAGACGTGTCCCAACCTGCACTGGACACTCCATTCGTGTGAACAAAAGTCACAGAGTGAAACTGAGTGAGTAACACCCCGAATTGACTTCATATGCGCCCCAACTCATATCGGTAAGCGTTTCGAATTCGTCAGAGTGGTGCTAAAACTTCCTCACGATGCGCCCCAACTCATATCAGTAAGAGTTTCGAATACGTCCGAGTCGGTGTTAAAAATTCCTCACGACGTTTCCCAACCTGCATTGCACACTCCATTCGTGCGAACAGAAGTCACAGAGTGAAACTGAGTGACAAACACCCCGAATGGACTTCATATGCGCCCTAACTCACATCGGTAAGCGTTTCGAATCCATCAGAGTGGTGCCAAAACTTCCTCACGACGTGTCCCAACCAGCAAGCACTTCACACTCCATTCGTGCGAAAAAAGTCACAGAGTGAAACTGAGTAAGAAACACCCAGAATGGACTTCATATGCGCCCTAACTCATATCGGTAAGCATTTTGAATCCGTCCGAGTGGTGCTAAAACTTTCTCACGACGTGTCCCAACCTCCACTACACACTCCATTCGTGCGAACAAAAGTCATAGAGTGAAACTGAATGACAAACACCCCGAATGGACTTCATATGCGCCCTAAATCATATCGGTAAGCGTTTCGAATCCGTCAGAGATGTGCTAAAACTTCCCCACGACGTGTCCCAACCTGCACCGCGCACTCCATTCGTGTGAACAAAAGTCATAGAGTGAAACTGAGTGACAAACACCCCGAATGGACTTCATATGCGCCACGCCCTAAATCATATCGGTAAGCGTTTCGAATCCGTCAGAGTGGTGCTAAAACTTCCTCACGACGTGTGCCAACCTGCACTGCACACTCCATTCGTGCGAACAAAAGTCACAGAGCGAAACTGAGTGAGAAACACCCCGAATGAACTTCATATGCGCCGTATCTCATATCGGTAAGCGTGTCAAATCCGTCTGAGTCGGTGTAAAAACTTCCTCACGACTTTCCGCTTGCACTGCAGGCTCATTTCGTGCGAACAAATGTCACAGAGTGAAACTTTGTGACAAACACTCCGAATGGACTTCATATGCGCCCTAACTCATATCGGGGAGCGTTTCGAATCCGTCCGAGGGTGCTAAAACTTCCTCACGACGTGTCCCAACCTGCACTGCACACTCCATTCGTGTGAACAAAAGTCACAGAGTGAAACTGAGTGAGCAACACCCCGAATGGACTTCATATGCGCCCCAACTCATATCGTAGGCATTTCGAATTCGTCAGAGTGGTGCTAAAACTTCCTCACGATGTGCCCCAACTCATATCGGTAAGCGTTTCGAATACGTCTGAGGCGGTGTTTAAAATTCCTCACGACGTTTCCAAACCTGCACTGCACACTCCATTCGTGTGAACAGAAGTCATAGAGTGAAACTGACTGACAAACACCCCGAATGGACTTCATATGCGCCCTAACTCACATCGGTAAGCGTTTCGAATCTGTTCGAGTGGTGCTAAAACTTCCTCATGACGTGTCCCAACCTGCACTGCACACTCCATTCGTGCGAACAAAAGTCATAGAGTGAAACTGAGTGACAAACACCCCGAATGGACTTCATATGCGCCCTAAATCATATCGGTAAGCGTTTCGAATCCGTCAGAGTAGTGCTAAAACTTCTTCACGACGTGTCCCAACCTGCACTGCACACTCCATTCATGCGAACAAAAGTCACAGAGTGAAACTGAGTGAGAAACACCCCGAATGGACTTCATATGCGCCCCATCTTATATCGGTAAGCATTTTGAATCCGTCATTGTGGTGCTAAAACTTTCTCACGACGTGTCCCAACCTGCACTGCACACTCCATTCGTGCGAACAAAAGTCACAGAGTGAAACTGAGTGAGAAACACCCCGAATGAACTTCATATGCGCCGTAACTCATATCGGTAAGCGTGTCGAATCCGTCTGGATTTGGATAAGAAGTATGCTCTTATTATTGATTTAATTGTGTAAATTGATTTGTGATGCACTTTGCTAAGTCTTGAACTCATGCTTGTTTGTTTGATGTTTTTTAGGTACCCTGAGAGCGACTTCTTTGGGATGGGACTTAGCTGCACCTCCACTCATGCTCATGACATGTTAAAAGATTAGTTGGGTTAATCAGTTCACTTTGAAAAATAGTGGAATTCATTATGTAATCGTGTTGTAGTTAAGTTTAATTGATGATTGATGATATTATGTTTAGTTGTGTGCTTAGTTGGTCATGATGGTTGATTGATTCCATGTCATGTTGTAGATGATATCGAATGATTATTGTCTTGTCTCACGAGTGGATGTCCAAGTTTTAGAGAAGGTCTTTGCCAAAATTTTTAGTGGATTTTGAGTATCTTGTTAGAGTTGATCTTCCTTATCTAGTTTTATTTCCTGTTTTGGTGACACTCAGGGCACTGTAGGTGCCGGGGTGTTACAGTTGGTATCAGAGCGGGCTTTAGGTCCGTGGCATGTGAATTTAGCAAATTACTCTAGAGTAAACTAAAAAAAAAATTTGCTGCGTGAAATTAGAAACATGGCATAGGTTTCCACTCTTGTTAAAAATTTGGCCTTAGGGCAACAACCTTAAAATATGAAGTAGAGTGGTTAATTAATTTAAAACTTGACACACTCTTATGCACAGTAGGAAAAGGTATGGGTATCGTTGTTCTCACGCTTAAATGTTGTATTTAAGCTTTGATGTTGAGTGCTACATTTGATAATATATGTTGCTATGTTTATGAAAGGAATGAATTGAGTTGTTCTTGTTATTGAGATTAAGTGAGTTGTGCTGCGGAAGGGTTTCGATCACCTTCTTCTGTTGTGGAGTGGCCATGGTAGTGGCCATGGTGGTGGTTGTGGCTAGGTAAAGCCACAACCGGAAGTTTGGAGCCTCTCGAGGTAAGAGTCATCGTCTTTATGCAAGGTTTAGAGAGTGGATGGAGTTTGGTTCCTTTTAGCTTCATTGGTTGGAGTCCAATAGAAAGTTTGGTGGTGGATCCTTTAGGATTTCTTCTACCGTTCTGTCGATCGGTTTGGTTGATTCATTTTGGTCTTTACTGGTTGGAAACAAAGTAAAGGTGTTTGGTAACGAGTATCCGCTGATTGTTCTTTCGACAGTTTTTGGTTTTTCCTTCTTTGGTTGAAGACAAAGAAGAAGAGTTTAGTGTGACGCCTCTTTTGGTTGCCATTCGAGCTTTGACGCTCGGTTTGTTGGGTTGCTTTACGGAGAAAGTTATCGATTTATTCTTGTGTTGTTATTCTCCGAGTTTAAAACAAATTATTGAAGTCTTGATGTAAAACTTAAGTCTTGTGGATTCTTACTGTTAAGGTTTTATCAGAAAGGATGTGGTTGATCGTTTGGTTTTCCCCCTTGCATTTATCTTCCCTTGTGGAAGTTGTAACTTTGAGATTTGATGAAGATGTTTTTCATGCCAGAGTTTGGGTATTTGAGAGTTGCGCTCTTTTGCAATTTCTGTTTGGGTTTTTTTTTGGAAAGAAGAAACATTTATCGGTGTTCATTCATGCTTAAGAGCTGTGTTTTCCTTAAAGGTTGGGTATGTGACCCACGAGGATGTTCAAGACGTTAAGTTATGTTAGTAGTAAGAACTTTGAGATGATGTGGGTGGTGATTATATTAAAGTGAATTTGTAGGTTGTTTAAAAACAACCTATTTATTGTGTGGTAGAGAAAGATTAATTGAGATGGCAATTGATCTAAAGTGAGTGTTAATTAGTGTTTTATGCGAAGTGTTGTGAGTCCCGAAATTAATTGGAAGTGCGGATTGTGTCCCGATAATGCTAGTATTAATCCCGATCGAGAAGGTCTAGAATCTTTTGTAGATGAATTTATTATAGCAAGGTGTTGATGTAAAGTACGAGTATAATGGTGTAAAGATATGAGGGTTGTTGGTCCATGTTTTCATGGGTCGATTAGTATTTTGGGTCAACAAAATGACTTAATCGATGTGTAATCAAAGAATAGGGATAAGGAATGATTGTATGAAAGGTTGAGCTTGTCCTTGACAAATGTCTATCTGAGATCTGTATTTATGAAATATGGCTAGTGGAGATCGTATAGTGTGGTTAGGATTAATTATTGCTGGAATGAACTAGGGATATTGAGTATGTGAATTGGGGATTGTACGAAAGGTAATTGTTGTGCACGCCGAAGTAAGTGTTGAAAAAAAAGATATGTATTAAGCTTGGAATAAACCATTGTATGAATGATGGTTCGTCATGGTTAGTAGATCAAAAGAAAATGATGAGGCATGTCTTATGTTGAATTAACTGTAAGTTATTGGTGTTGAAGAAATAAGGAAGTGGTTCTCCTTGTTGATTGTCATGAGATAGACTTGGTTAGGGTTTGGTGATAATATGACTGGTGGTGGTTATATGAATAGCAGAAGGAAATTAAAAGAAGATTGGGTTTTGTAACTTTTGTTCAAACCTGTTGGACTTTTCAGGATTTTGTGAATATGAAATCTTTAATTGCTAAAGTATTGGAATACTAGAAATGGTGGGATTCGAGTTGGATCTTCTTTTATGGGTTTACATGGTCAAGTGATTTCTGTTGATGAAGTGGTTTCTGTTGGGAATAAGTTTCGGATCCTCTTGAAAGAAAAATGTGCAGGTTGGGTGCTTAGATGTTTGGCTTGAAAATCGGTTTTCTCTTCCAGAATGTTGATTTTAGTTAAACGTGAGAGGTTCTGCTTTGGTGAAAGCAAACTGATTTGTTCTTGGTTTTTCTTATGAGGGCTTATGTCGAAGATTTGTGTGGTCTCTCTTTTACTTTGAGTTTCTCCCCAGTGTGAATTTTATCACATTGGTTCGAAGATGATAAAAGTGGTTATGTGATGTAAAAGAATTGAATTTTTTTCCTTTGCGTTCTGACTTGGGAAAAGAAAATGAGAGATCGTTGGGTTTTGTCGAGTTCTCTCCAAGATGAATTTTTGCGCGTTGGGCTCAAGGTGATGTATGTGATTCATTTGGTTCAAGAAAGTTGTATTTCTTTTGCGTTCTAGCCTGAGTTAAGAGTATGAATGTTTATGGTACGTTGTTAAGTATACTAAATGATTATACTTTTGGACTTGGTTATTGAGTGATAGTATGTGAGGGCGAGGCCCTCTTAGGAAGAGAACCATTTGTTGTTTGGTAATGATCTGCGATCCTAGCTTGAACTAGGTGTTGATCATAAGTGGTTTAAGGGTGGATTATGATGGAGGTTTTCGATGTCTTGGTCCAAATTTTGTCGAGAGTATAGTTTGGTTGTAGAGAAGGTGATATCAACTCATGGAAAGTGTTCTGTTGTGAATATTTATTTTAGCTTGTTGTCCATGGGTGTGAGACATGCCTGGGAAAGGATAGAATAAAATTTTATGTCGTGGTTTACGGTTGGAAAGGAAATTCTGCGAAAATAGATTATTTCCTTCAATGGCATCGGTTGGTTATGTTCCTTTTGTTAGAAAGGTCAATTATCTGGGAGAGATAAGGATCTGTGTTATAGGCTCTATGGGGTTCAAGCTGGAACCTGGGATATTTACACGGATGGTATGAGTGATTGGTTGAGACAGGGTTTAGAGGCGTGTTAGAATGAGAAGCCTTGCATCATTCTTGTTGTCATGAATAAGATGAATTGCGGTAGAGAGGTTGAGAGAGGAGATTAGAATTTCGTGATTGAAGCTAAAGAGGGATTTTAGAGTTGAGTTTAGAGTTTGGAACCATGCTCTTCCAAGAAGAATTATGGGCTATATGGAGGTCTCATCCGGTGATGCCAAAGGAAGTTTTTCTGAGTTACATCAGATTATTTGGCGATAGTGGTATGATATGTTTGATATGGAAATTTGGCATATTAATTAATGTGATTGAGTCCTTAAGTGGATCTATTGAGGATGAAGGTTAAGAAAGTCTTGTGAGATTCTTTGTTCAAGAAATTCATTAGGATCTAGAATGCGTGGGAGTTTTGTCCCTTGCAAATTTAAGTAGGAGTTGGAGTGAATGTGTAGTCATGAGGAGTTAGCTTAGTCTGAGAAAAGTGGTTTGAAATTTGGAGTATCTCCTTTGTGAGAAGTTCCCCGAGCTGTTCTTACCGGGTTTGTGTTGTGATTTAAATTCTTTGATTTATCTATTTTGTATAGCTGGTGTGCTGGGAATTCGGGGTCGAATTCCTGTAAGTGGGGGAGAATGTAATATTACAGATCGAAATTCGTGGCCGGGTAGTTGGTGGACCCACGCTGATCTGAAACTGGAAAGTGCAGGTGTGTGGGTGAATCACCTGGGTTCCCCCCCATCTACCCTTCTTTTTCCCCCTCCCTTTTTTTCCCCCACTTGGCAGCACTCTTTTCCCTGGCTCTTCTTTTTCTCCCTTGGTTGCGCCTTCTCCTTTTTCCCCTGGCTATTCTTCCCCAGCGCCTCCCCTAATTGGCTTCCTCTCCCCTGGCCTTCCTCTCCCCTAGCTCCTCCCATGGCTGGCGCCCTCCTCCCCTTCCCTCTCAGCCAGCAGCAGAAGAAGAAGCGAGAAGCGAGCAGAAAGTAGCGACATCAGCAGCACAACAGCTTCTTCCATTTCTTTCTCCCTTTGTTTGTAAGTGGATTCTAGTTTTTTTTGGTGCATGCTGTGCTAATGGAGGTCCTAACAGGTGGGGATGGTTCTAGGGTTCTTGGATTTGGGGATTTTTGGAGGGATTTTGGCTCTAGGGTTGGAGGGAACACTGTTCAGTTTTTAGAGCTGTGCACAGACCAATCTTGTGACTGTCTTTTGGGCAAGAAAGAGTTATTTCCTGAGTATTTGGCTGTAGAGAAAGTAGTAGCTCGTGTTCTTAGGTTTCAGTAGAGTTCAAGAACACAAAATTCCATTCATCCAATTAAAAGTTATGACTTTTTTAGTGCGAGCTGCTCTGATTTAGTTCATGTTGGTAACTGAGATTTTGAACTACGGTTTAGGGCTATTTCCATGTCGAATTAGAATCTTTGGTTGCCTGGACAAAGTTAGAACTTTTCCTGTAGATCACGAAAATGTCCTTGTTTGCTTGATTTGTGTTCAGAAATCACAATTTATGCTATTTTGAAGTTGCTATCCTAAAACTGCAATCTGTTGAAAAATTCAGAATCTGAACTGAAACTAAAAATGCAAGTTGAGAACTTTAGGCTCAGTTTGTGAATAAATGGCTAGGGGGTAATTGTAGTTTATCCTCTTGTGGTCATTTAGAGCCCAAGAACTCAATTTTTTACTTAGCCAATTAGAAGTTATGCCCATTTTAGTATAGACTGTCCTGAGTTAGGTTTAAAATATGCAGTCTCTGTTCATCTGTAATTTGAGAATTTTTGGCACATCTCCTGAATGAATGGATATGGGGAAATGGTAGGTTATCCCTTTATGGTCAATTAGGGCACAAGAATTCTCACTTTGGTTAAACCAATAAAAAGATATGCTTGTTTTAGTAACTGCAGTCCAGAACTAGTGTAGTTGCATGTAATCTTTGTTCCTTACTGTTCTGAGAAATATTGAAGCATTTCCTGAATGTCTGGCTGTAGAAGAAGTTGAAGATTATCCTCTTGTGGTTAATTAGAGCTCAAGAACTCAATTTTTGGATCATCCATTTAAAAGTTATAGTTGTTTTAGTGTTTGCTGTCCAGGGTGGTAACAGATTTGGTTTCAGTATTTGGTGTGAAAGGTAATAGGTCTTTTTGAGAAAGTTTATAAGTGGGGTTAAGGAAGGAGCAAAGATGATATTCTTTTTTGTCGCTTGAACCGTGATTGCATTGTTTTGATATGAATGCAATTAAATGTTTATTACAGGAAGTGTGATCTCGGGAGTAGCCTCAACCTCATGTCACTCCCTTCCCCGTGGGTAAAGAGGCAAGTGTATCAACTAGAAGGATATTATAATGTTGATTGGTTGCTTGTGCTTATGAATATTATATGATGTGCTACCATGCATATTTCTTGAATTTGCTTAGACTAGTAAGAACGGTAATTCATGGATGGATGAATTGACTAATGTTTATAAAATTGGGCATGACTATGCAAGTGGTGGAAATGAATGAAGTTGCACATGTATTCATAGTAATTTCATACATGCATTCATAATGGAAGAGGCGACCTATTCGATCACGAGCCTCTGTGTGTTCACACGTAGTGAACACGAAAGTCCTACCTCGTGGTCCCATTTATCGAAGTGAATGGGAGCGAGACGAAGAAGAGTAGGCACATTCCACGGGATGGAAGGACGTGAGGTGCACACCGACGGGTGTGCACTCGGCAAAGATCTCAGACGTGAAAAGAAAAGAGCATTCATGAGCATGCTTGTCGCATTGCATCCTAACTATGATTTTGAGTTCAATAGAAATGTGTAGAGTTGGGATCGAGTCGTGGACTCATCCAAAGAGATTTAAAGAGGTACATGTTGGAAGTAAGTAATGAAGTGAAAAGAGGTAAATGTTGTTGATATTATTGTTTTATAAATTAATGGATTTGGATAAGAAGTATGCTCTTATTATTGATTTAATTGTGTAAATTGATTTGTGATGCACTTTGTTGAGTCTTGAACTCATGCTTGTTTGTTTAATGTTTCTTAGGTACCCTGAGAGCGACTTGCTGGGATGGGACTTAGCTGCACCTCCACTCATGCTCATGACATGTTAAAAGATTAGTTGGGTTAATCAGTTCACTTTGAAAAATAGTGGAATTCATTATGTAATCGTGTTGTAGTTAAGTTTAATTGATGATTGATGATATTATGTTTAGTTGTGTGCTTAGTTGGTCATGATGGTTGATTGATTCCATGTCATGTTGTAGATGATATCCGAATGATTATTGTCTTGTCTGCTGAGTGGATGTCCAAGTTTTAGGGAAGTCCTTATCTAGTTTTATTTCATGTTTTGGTGAGCGTTTCGAATCGGTCCGAGTGGTGCTAAAACTTCCTCACGACGTGTCCCAACCTGCACTGCACACTCCATTCGTGCGAACAAAAGTCATAAAGTGAAACTGAGTGACAAACACCCCGAATGGACATCATATCCGCCCTAAATCATATCGGTAAGCGTGTCGAATCTGTTAGAGTAGAGCTGAAACTTCTTCACGACGTGTCCCAACCTGCACTGCACACTCCATTCGTGTGAACAAAAGTCACACAGTGAAACTGAATGAGAAACACCCCGAATGGACATCATATACGCCTCAACTCATATCGGTAAGCGTTTCGAATCAGTCAGAGTGGTGCTAAAACTTCCTCACGACGTGTCCAAACCTGCACTGCACACTCCATTCGTGCGAACAAAAGTCACAGAGTGAAACTGAGTGACAAACACCCCGAATGAACTTCATATGCGCCCTAACTCATATCGGTAAGCGTGTCGAATACGTCCGAGTCGGTGTAAAAACTTCCTCAAGACTTGTCTGCCTGCACTGCGGGCTCTATTCGTGCGAACAAAAGTCACAGAGTGAAACTGAGTGACAAACACACCGAATGGACTTTATATGTGCTCTAACTAAAATCGGTAAGCATTTCGAATCCGTCAGAGTGGTCCTAAAATATCCTCACGACGTGTCCCAACCTGCACTGCACGCTCCATTCGTGCGAACAAAAGTCACAGAGTGAAACTGAGTGACAAACACCCCGAATGGACTTCATATGCGCACTAAATCATATCGGTAAGCATTCTGAATCCGTCAGAGTAGTGCTAATACTTCTTCTAGACGTGTCCCAACCAGCACTGCACACTCCATTCATGTGAACAAAAGTCACAGAGTGAAACTGATTGAGAAACACCCCAAATGGACTTCATATGCGCCCCAACTCATATCGGTAAGCGTTTCGGATTCGTCAGAGTGGTGCTAAAACTTCCTCACGATGCGCCCCAACTCATATCGGTAAGCGTTTCGAATACGTCCGAGTTGGTGTTAAAAATTCCTCACGACGTTTCCCAACCTGCACTTCACACTCCATTCGTGCGAACAAAAGTCATAGAGTGAAACTGAGTAACAAACACCCCGAATGGACTTCATGTGCGCCCTAAATCATATCGGTAAGCGTTTCGAATCCGTCAGATTAGTGCTAAAACTAATTCACGACGTGTCCCAACCTGCACTGCACACTCCATTCGTGCGAACAAAAGTCATAGAGTGAAACTGAGTAACAAACACCCCGAATGGACTTCATATGCGCCCAACTCATATCGGTAAGCGTTTCGAATCCGTCAGAGTGGTGCTTAAACTTTCTCACGACGTGTCCCAACCTGCACTGCACACTCCATTCGAGAGAACAAAAGTCACAGAGCGAAACTGAGTGAGAAACACCCCGAATGGACTTTATATGCGCCCTAACTCATATCGGTAAGCATTTCAAATCCGTCAGAGTGGTGCTAAAACTTCCTCACGACGTGTCCCAACCTGCACTGCACACTCCATTCGTGCGAACAAAAGTCACAGAGTGAAACTGAGTGATAAACACCCAGAATGGACTTCATATGCGCACCAACTCATATCGGTAAGCGTTTCAAATCCGTCAGAGTGGTGCCAAAACTTCCTCACGACGAGTCCCAACCAGCACTTCACACTCCATTCGTGCGAAAAAAAGTCACAGAGTGAAACTGAGTGAGAAACACCCCGAATGGATTTCATATGCGCCCTAAATCATATCGGTAAGCGTTTCGAATCCGTCAGAGTTGTGCTAAAACTTCCCCACGACGTGTCCCAACCTGCACCGCGCACTCCATTCATGCGAACAAAAGTCATAGAGTGAAACTGAGTGACAAACACTCCGAATGGACTTCATATGCGCCGCGCCGTAAATCATATCGGTAAGCGTTTCGAATCCGTCAGAGTAGTGCTAAAACTTCTTCACGACATGTCCCAACCTGCACTGCACACTCCTTTCATGTGAACAAAACTCACAGAGTGAAACTGAGTGAGAAACACACCGAATGGACTTCATATGAGCCCTAACTCATATCGGTAAGCGTTTCGAATCCGTCAGAGTGGTGCTAAAACTTACTCACGACGTGTCACAACCTGCACTGCACACTCCATTCGTGCGAACAAAAGTCACAGAGTGAAACTGAGTGAGAAACACACTGAATGGACTTTGTATGCGCCCTAACTCATATCGGTAAAAGTTTCGAATCAGTCCGAGTTGGTGCTAAAACTTCCTCACGATGCGCCCCAACTCATAACGGTAAGCGTTTCGAGTACGTCCGAGTCGGTGTTAAAAATTCCTCACGACGTTTCCCAACCTGCACTGCACACTCCATTCGTGCGAACAGAAGTCACAGAGTGAAACTGAGTGACAAACACCCCGAATGGACTTCATATGCGCCCTAACTCACATCGGTAAGCGTTTCGAATCTGTTCGAGTGGTGCGAAAACTTCCTCACGACGTGTTCCAACCTGCCCTGCACACTCCATTCGTGCGAACAAAAGTCATAGAGTGAAACTGAGTAACAAACACCCCGAATGGACTTCATACGCGCCCTAAATCATATCGGTAAGCGTTTCGAATCCGTCAGAGTAGTGCTAAAACTTCTTCACGACGTGTCCCAACCTGCACTTCACACTCCATTCGTGTGAACAAAAGTCACAGAGTGAAACTGAGTGATAAACACCCCGAATGGACTTCATATTCGCCCAAACTCATATCGGTAAGCGTTTTGAATCCGTCAGAGTGGTGCTAAAACTTCCTCACGACGTGTCCCAACCTGCACCGCACACTCCATTCGTGCGAACAAAAGTCATAGAGTGAAACTGAGTGAGAAACACCCCGAATGAACTTCATATGCGCCGTAACTCATATCGGTAAGCGTGTCGAATCCGTCCGAGTCGGTGTAAAAACTTCCTCACGACTTGTCCGCCTGCACTGCAGGCTCCATTCGTGCAAACAAAAGTCACAGAGTGAAACTTTGTGAGAAACACCCCGAATAGACTTCATATGCGCACTAACCCATTTCGGTAAGCGTTTCGAATCCGTCAGGGTGGTGCTAAAACTTCCTCACGACGTGTCCCAACCTGCACTGCACACTCTATTCGTGCGAACAAAAGTCAAAGAGTGAAACTGAGTGAGAAACACAACGAATGGACTTTATATGCGCCCTAACTCATATCGGTAAGCGTTTCGAATCTGTCAGAGTGGTGCTAAACCTTCCTCACGACGTGTCCCAACCTGCACTGCACACTCCATTCGTGCGAACAAAAGTCACAGAGTGAAACTGAGTGAGAAACATCCCGAATAGACTTCATATGCGCCCTAACTTATACCGGTAAGCGTTTCGAATCTGTCAGAGTGGTGCTAAAACTTCCTCACGACGTGTCCCAACCTGCACTGCACACTCCATTCGTGCGAACAAAAGTCACAGAGTGAAACTGAGTGACAAACACCCCGAATGGATTTTATATGCGCCCTAACTCATATAGGTAAGCATTTCGAATCTGTCCAAGTCGGTGTTAAAAATTCCTCACGATGTGTGCAAAATCACCTTTCTTGCGAACAAAACTCACGGAGTGAAACTGAGTGACAAACACCCCGAATGGAATTCATATGCGCCCTAACTTATACCGGTAAGCGTTTCGAATCTGTCAGAGTGGTGCTAAAACTTCCTCACGACATGTCCCAACCTGCACTGCACACTCCATTCGTGCGAACAAAAGTCACAGAGTGAAACTGGGTGACAAACACCACGAATGGACTTTATATGCGCCCTAACTCATATAGGTAAGCATTTCGAATCTTTCCGAGTCGGTGTTAAAAATTCCTCACGATGTGTGCCAACTCACCAATCTTGCGAACAAAACTCACGGAGTGAAACTGAGTGACAAACACCCTGAATGGACTTCATATGCGCCTTAACTAATATCGGTAAGCGTTTCGAATCTGTCAAAGTGGGGCTAAAACTTCCTCACGACATGTCCCAACCTGCACTGCACACTCCATTCGTGCGAACAAAAGTCACAGAGTGCAACTGAGTGAGAAACACCCCGAATGGACTTCATATGCGCCCTAAATCATATCGGTAAGCGTTTCGAATCCGTCAGAGTTGTGCTAAAACTTCCTCACGACGTGTCCCAACCTGCACTGCACACTCCATTCGTGCGAACAAAAGTCACAGAGTGAAACTGAGTGATAAACACCCCGAATGGACTTCATATGCGCGCCAACTCATATCGGTAAGCGTTTCAAATCCATCAGAGTGGTGCCAAAACTTCCAACCAGCACTTCACACTCCATTCGTGCGAAAAAAAATCACAGTGTGAAACTGAGTGAGAAACACCCCGAATGGACTTCATATGCGCCCTAACTCATATCGGTAAACATTTCGAATCCGTCTGAGTGGTGCTAAAACTTTCTCACGACGTGTCCCAACCTACACTGCACACTCCATTCGTGCGAACAAAAGTCACAGAGTGAAACTTAGTGACAAACACCCCGAATGGACTTCATATACGCCCTAAATCATACCGGTAAGCGTTTCGAATCCGTCAGAGTTGTGCTAAAACTTCCCCACGACGTGTCCCAACCTGCACTGTGCACTCCATTCGTGCGAACAAAAGTCATAGAGTGAAACTGAGTGACAAACACCCCGAATAGACTTCATATGCGCCGCGCACTAAATCATATCGGTAAGCGTTTCGAATCCGTCAGAGCTAAAACTTCTTCACGACATGTCCCAACCTGCACTGCACACACCTTTCGTGTGAACAAAAGTCAGAGAGTGAAACTGAGTGAGAAACACACCGAATGGACTTCATATGCGCCCTAACTCATATCGGTAAGCGTTTCGAATCCGTCAGAGTGGTGCTAAAACTTCCTCACGACGTGTCACAACCTGCACTGCACTCTCCATTCGTGCGAACAAAAGTCACATAGTGAAACTGAGTTTGAAATATACCGAATAGACTTTATATGCGCCCTAACTCATATCAGTAAAAGTTTCGAATCCGTCCGAGTTGGTGTAAAAATTCCTCACGATGTGTCCGCCTGCACTGCAGGCTCCATTCGTGCGATTAAAAGTAACAGAGGAAACTGATTGACAAACACCCCGAATGGACTTCATATGCGCACTAACTAAAATCGGTAAGTATTTCTAATCCGTCAGAGTGGTGTTAAAACTTCCTCACGACATGTCCCAACCTGCAGCACTGCACACTCCATTCGTGTGAACAAAAGTCACAGAGTAAAACAGAGTGAGAAACACTCCAAATGGACTTCATATGCGCCCTAACTAAAATCGGTAAGCATTTCGAATCCGTTAGAGTGGTGCTAAAACTTCCTCACGACGTGTCCCAACCTGCACTGCACACTCCATTCGTGGAACAAAAGTCACAGAGCGAAACTGAGTGACAAACACCCCGAATAGACTTCATATGCGCCCTAAATCATATCGGTAAGCGTTTTGAATCCGGCAGAGTAGTGCTAAAACTTCTTCAAGACGTGTCCCAACCTGCACTGCACACTCCATTCGTGTGAACAAAAGTCACAGAGTGAAACTGAGTGAGAAACACCCCGAATGGACTTCATATGCGCCCCAACTCATATCGGTAAGCGTTTCGAATTCGTCAGAGTGGTGCTAAAACTTCCTCACGATGCGCCCCAACTCATATCGGTAAGCGTTTCGAATACGTCCGAGTCGGTATTAAAAATTCCTCACGACGTTTCCCAACCTGCACTGCACACTCCATTCGTGCGAACAGAAGTCACAGAGTGAAACTGAGTGACAAACACCCCGAATGGACTTCATATGCGCCCTAACTCACATCGGTAAGAATTTCGAATCTGTTCGAGTGGTGCTAAAACTTCCTCACGACGTGTCCCTACCTGCCCTGCACACTCCATTCGTGCGAACAAAAGTCATAGAGTGAAACTGAGTAACAAACACCCCGAATGGACTTCATACGCGCCCTAAATCATATCGGTAAGCGTTTCGAATCCGTCAGAGTAGTGCTAAAACTTCTTCACGACGTGTCCCAACCTGCACTTCACACTCCATTCGTGTGAACAAAAGTCACAGAGTGAAACTGAGTGATAAACACCCCGAATGGACTTTATATGCGCCCAAACTCATATCGGTAAACGTTTTGAATCCGTCAGAGTGGTGCTAAAACTTCCTCACGACGTGTCCCAACCTGCACTGCACATTCCATTCGTGCGAACAAAAGTCACAGAGTGAAACTGAGTGAGAAACACCCCGAATGAACTTCATATGCGCCGTAACTCATATCGGTAAGCGTGTCGAATCCGTCCGAGTCGGTGTAAAAACTTCCTCACGACTTGTCCGCCTACACTGCAGGCTCCATTCGTGCGAACAAAAGTCACAGAGTGAAACTTTGTGAGAAACACCCCGAATAGACTTCATATGCGCACTAACCCATTTCGGTAAGCGTTTCGAATCCGTCAGGGTGGTGCTAAAACTTCTCACGACGTGTCCCAACTCGCACCGCACACTCTATTCGTGCGAACAAAAGTCAAAAAGTGGCGAGTGAGAAACACCCGAATGGACTTTATATGCGCCTAACTCATATCGGTAAGCGTTTCAATCTGTCGAGTGGTGCTAAACCTTCCTCACGACGTGTCCCAACTCGCATCGCACACTCCATTCGTGCGAACAAAAGTCGCAGAGTGAAACCGAGTGAGAAACATCCGAATGGACTTCATATGCGCCCTAACTTATACCGGTAAGCGTTTCGAATCTGTCAGAGTGGTGCTAAAACTTCCTCACGACGTGTCCCGACCTGCACTGCACACTCCATTCGTGCGAACAAAAGTCACAGAGTGAAACTGAGTGACAAACACCCCGAATGGACTTTATATGCGCCCTAACTCATATAGGTAAGCATTTCGAATCTGTCCGAGTCGGTGTTAAAAATTCCTCACGATGTGTGCAAAATCATCATTCTTGCGAACAAAACTCACGGAGTGAAACTGAGTGACAAACACCCCGAATGGAATTCATATGCGCCCTAACTTATACCGGTAAGCGTTTCGAATCTGTCAGAGTGGTGCTAAAACTTCCTCACGACGTGTCCCAACCTGCACTGCACACTCCATTCGTGCGAACAAAAGTCACAGAGTGAAACTGGGTGACAAACACCACGAATGGACTTTATATGCGCCCTAACTCATATAGGTAAGCATTTCGAATCTTTCCGAGTCGGTGTTAAAAATTCCTCACGATGTGTGCCAACTCACCAATCTTGCGAACAAAACTCACGGAGTGAAACTGAGTGACAAACACCCTGAATGGACTTCATATGCGCCTTAACTAATATCGGTAAGCGTTTCGAATCTGTCAGAGTGGGGCTAAAACTTCCTCACGACGTGTCCCAACCTGCACTGCACACTCCATTCGTGCGAACAAAAGTCACACAGTGCAACTGAGTGAGAAACACCCCGAATGGACTTTATATGCGCCCTAAATCATATCTGTAAGCGTTTCGAATCCGTCAGAGTTGTGCTAAAACTTCCTTACGACGTGTCCCAACCTGCACTGCACACTCCATTCGTACGAACAAAAGTCACAGAGTGAAACTGAGTGATAAACACCCCGAATGGACTTCATATGCGCGCCAACTCATATCGGTAAGCGTTTCAAATCCATCAGAGTGGTGCCAAAACTTCCAACCAGCACTTCACACTCCATTCGTGCGAAAAAAATCACAGTGTGAAACTGAGTGAGAAACACCCCGAATGGACTTCATATGCGCCCTAACTCATATCGGTAAACATTTCGAATCCGTCCGAGTGGTGCTAAAACTTTCTCACGACGTGTCCCAACCTACATTGCACACTCCATTCGTGCGAACAAAAGTCAAAGAGTGAAACTTAGTGACAAACACCCCGAATGGACTTCATATACGCCCTAAATCATACCGGTAAGCGTTTCGAATCCGTCAGAGTTGTGCTAAAACTTCCCCACGACGTGTCCCAACCTGCACTGCGCACTCCATTCGTGCGAACAAAAGTCATAGAGTGAAACTGAGTGACAAACACCCCGAATAGACTTCATATGCGCCGCGCACTAAATCATATCGGTAAGCGTTTCGAATCCGTCAGAGCTAAAACTTCTTCACGACATGTCCCAACCTGCACTGCACACACCTTTCGTGTGAACAAAAGTCAGAGAGTGAAACTGAGTGAGAAACACACCGAATGGACTTCATATGCGCCCTAACTCATATCGGTAAGCGTTTCGAATCCGTCAGAGTGGTGCTAAAACTTCTCACGACGTGTCACAACCTCGCACCGCACTCTCCATTCGTATGCGAACAAAAGTCACATAGTGAAACTGAGTTTGAAATATACCGAATGGACTTTATATGCGCCCTAACTCATATCAGTAAAAGTTTCGAATCCGTCCGAGTTGGTGTAAAAATTCCTCACGATGTGTCCGCCTGCACTGCAGGCTCCATTCGTGCGATTAAAAGTAACAGAGGAAACTGATTGACAAACACCCCGAATGGACTTCATATGCGCACTAACTAAAATCGGTAAGTATTTCTAATCCGTCAGAGTGGTGTTAAAACTTCCTCACGACATGTCCCAACCTGCAGCACTGCACACTCCATTCGTGTGAACAAAAGTCACAGAGTAAAACAGAGTGAGAAACACTCCAAATGGACTTCATATGCGCCCTAACTAAAATCGGTAAGCATTTCGAATCCGTTAGAGTGGTGCTAAAACTTCCTCACGACGTGTCCCAACCTGCACTGCACACTCCATTCGTGGAACAAAAGTCACAGAGCGAAACTGAGTGACAAACACCCGAATAGACTTCATATGCGCCTAAATCATATCGGTAAGCGTTTGAATCCGCAGAGTAGTGCTAAAACTTCTTCAAGACGTGTCCCAACCTGCACTGCACACTCCATTCGTGTGAACAAAAGTCACAGAGTGAAACTGAGTGAGAAACACCCCGAATGGACTTCATATGCGCCCCAACTCATATCGGTAAGCGTTTCGAATTCGTCAGAGTGGTGCTAAAACTTCCTCACGATGCGCCCCAACTCATATCGGTAAGGCGTTTGAATACGTCCGAAGTCGGTATTAAAATTCCTCACGACGTTTCCCAACCTGCACTGCACACTCCATTCGTGCGAACAGAAGTCACAGAGTGAAACTGAGTGACAAACACCCCGAATGGACTTCATATGCGCCCTAACTCACATCGGTAAGAATTTCGAATCTGTTCGAGTGGTGCTAAAACTTCCTCACGACGTGTCCCTACCTGCCCTACACACTCCATTCGTGCGAACAAAAGTCATAGAGTGGCGAGTAACAAACACCCCGAATGGACTTCATACGCGCCCTAAATCATATCGGTAAGCGTTTCGAATCCGTCAGAGTAGTGCTAAAACTTCTTCACGACGTGTCCCAACCTGCACTTCACACTCCATTCGTGTGAACAAAAGTCACAGAGTGAAACTGAGTGATAAACACCCCGAATGGACTTTATATGCGCCCAAACTCATATCGGTAAACGTTTTGAATCCGTCAGAGTGGTGCTAAAACTTCCTCACGACGTGTCCCAACCTGCACTGCACATTCCATTCGTGCGAACAAAAGTCACAGAGTGAAACTGAGTGAGAAACACCCCGAATGAACTTCATATGCGCCGTAACTCATATCGGTAAGCGTGTCGAATCCGTCCGAGTCGGTGTAAAAACTTCCTCACGACTTGTCCGCCTACACTGCAGGCTCCATTCGTGCGAACAAAAGTCACAGAGTGAAACTTTGTGAGAAACACCCCGAATAGACTTCATATGCGCACTAACCCATTTCGGTAAGCGTTTCGAATCCGTCAGGGTGGTGCTAAAACTTCCTCACGACGTGTCCCAACCTGCACTGCACACTCTATTCGTGCGAACAAAAGTCAAAAAGTGAAACTGAGTGAGAAACACCCCGAATGGACTTTATATGCGCCCTAACTCATATCGGTAAGCGTTTCGAATCTGTCAGAGTGGTGCTAAACCTTCCTCACGACGTGTCCCAACCTGCACTGCACACTCCATTCGTGCGAACAAAAGTCACAGAGTGAAACTGAGTGAGAAACATCCCGAATGGACTTCATATGCGCCCTAACTTATACCGGTAAGCGTTTCGAATCTGTCAGAGTGGTGCTAAAACTTCCTCACGACGTGTCCCGACCTGCACTGCACACTCCATTCGTGCGAACAAAAGTCACAGAGTGAAACTGAGTGACAAACACCTCGAATGGACTTTATATGCGCCCTAACTCATATAGGTAAGCATTTCGAATCTGTCCGAGTCGGTGTTAAAAATTCCTCACGATGTGTGCAAAATCATCATTCTTGCGAACAAAACTCACGGAGTGAAACTGAGTGACAAACACCCCGAATGGAATTCATATGCGCCCTAACTTATACCGGTAAGCGTTTCGAATCTGTCAGAGTGGTGCTAAAACTTCCTCACGACGTGTCCCAACTCAGACCGCACACTCCATTCGTATGCGAACAAAAGTCACAGAGTGAAACTGGTGACAAACACCACGAATGGACTTTATATGCGCCTAACTCATATAGGTAAGCATTTGAATCTTTCCGAGTCGGTGTTAAAATTCCTCACGATGTGTGCCAACTCACCAATCTTGCGAACAAAACTCACGGAGTGAAACCGAGTGACAAACACCTGAATGGACTTCATATGCGCCTTAACTAATATCGGTAAGCGTTTGAATCTGTCAGTGGGGCTAAAACTTCCTCACGACGTGTCCCAACTCGCACCGCACACTCCATTCGTGCGAACAAAAGTCACACAAAGTAAACCGAGTGAGAAACACCCGAATGGACTTTATATGCGCCTAAATCATATCGTAAGCGTTTGAATCCGTCGAGTTGTGCTAAAACTTCCTCACGACGTGTCCCAACCTGCACCGCACACTCCATTAAATGCGAACAAAAGTCACAGAGTGGCGAGTGATAAACACCCGAATGGACTTCATATGCGCGCCAACTCATATCGGTAAGCGTTTCAAATCCATCAGAGTGGTGCCAAAACTTCCAACCAGCACTTCACACTCCATTCGTGCGAAAAAATCACAGAGTGGCGAGTGAGAAACACCCCGAATGGACTTCATATGCGCCCTAACTCATATCGGTAAACATTTCGAATCCGTCCGAGTGGTGCTAAAACTTTCTCACGACGTGTCCCAACCTACTTTGCACACTCCATTCGTGCGAACAAAAGTCACAGAGTGAAACTTAGTGACAAACACCCCGAATGGACTTCATATACGCCCTAAATCATACCGGTAAGCGTTTCGAATCCGTCAGAGTTGTGCTAAAACTTCCCCACGACGTGTCCCAACCTGCACTGCGCACTCCATTCGTGCGAACAAAAGTCATAGAGTGAAACTGAGTGACAAACACCCCGAATAGACTTCATATGCCCCGCGCCCTAAGTCATATCGGTAAGTGTTTCGAATCCGTCGGAGCTAAAACTTCTTCACGACATGTCCCAACCTGCACTGCACACACCTTTCGTGCGAACAAAAGTCAGAGAGTGAAACTGAGTGAGAAACACACCGAATGGACTTCATATGCGCCCTAACTCATATCGGTAAGCGTTTCGAATCCGTCAGAGTGGTGCTAAAACTTCCTCACGACGTGTCACAACCTGCACTGCGCTCTACATTCGTGCGAACAAAAGTCAGAGAGTGAAACTGAGTGAGAAACATACCGAAAGGACTTTTTATGCGCCCTAACACATATCAGTAAAAGTTTCGAATCCGTCCGAGTTGGTGTAAAAACTTCCTCACGATGTGTCCGCCTGCACTGCAGGCTCCATTCGTGCGATTAAAAGTAACTGAGGAAACTGATTGACAAACACCCCGAATGGACTTCATATGCGCACTAACTAAATTCGGTAAGCGTTTCGAATCCGTCAGAGTGGTGTTAAAACTTCCTCACGACATGTCCCAACCTGCAGCACTGCACACTCCATTCGTGTGAACAAAAGTCACAGAGTAAAACAGAGTGAGAAACACTCCGAATGGACTTCATATGCGCCCTAACTAAAATCGGTAAGCATTTCGAATCCGTTAGAGTGGTGCTAAAACTTCCTCACGACGTGTCCCAACCTGCACTGCACACTCCATTCGTGCGAACAAAAGTCACAGAGCGAAACTGAGTGACAAACACCCCGAATACACTTCATATGAGCCCTAAATCATATCGGTAAGCGTTTTGAATCTGTCAGAGTAGTGCTAAAACTTCTTCAAGACGTGTCCCAACCTGCACTGCACACTCCATTCGTTTGAACAAAAGTCACAGAGTGAAACTGAGTGAGAAACACCCCGAATGGACTTCATATGCGCCCCAACTCATATCGGTAAGCGTTTCGAATTCGTCAGAGTGGTGCTAAAACTTCCTCACGATGCGCCCCAACTCATATCGGTAAGCGTTTCGAATACGTCCGAGTCGGTATTAAAAATTCCTCACGACGTTTCCCAACCTGCACTGCACACTCCATTCGTGCGAACAGAAGTCACAGAGTGAAACTGAGTGACAAACACCCCGAATGGACTTCATATGCGCCCTAACTCACATCGGTAAGAATTTCGAATCTGTTCGAGTGGTGCTAAAACTTCCTCACGACGTGTCCCTACCTGCCCTGCACACTCCATTCGTGCGAACAAAAGTCATAGAGTGAAACTGAGTAACAAACACCCCGAATGGACTTCATACGCGCCGTAACTCATATCGCTAAGCGTTTCGAATCCGTCAGAGTGGTGCTAAAACTTCCTCACGACGTGTCACAACCTGCACTGCACATTCCATTCGTGCTAACAAAAGTCACAGAGTGAAACTGAGTGAGAAACACCCCGAATGAACTTCATATGCGCCGTAACTCATATCGGTAAGCGTGTCGAATCCGACCGAGTCGGTGTAAAAACTTCCTCACGACTTGTCCGCCTGCACTGCAGGCTCCATTCGTGTGAACAAAAGTCACAGAGTGAAACTTTGTGAGAAACACCCCAAATAGACTTCATATGCGCACTAACTCATTTCGGTAAGCGTTTCGAATCCGTCAGAGTGGTGCTAAAACTTCCTCACGACGAGTCCCAACCTGCATTGCACACTCTATTCGTGCGAACAAAAGTCAAAGAGTGAAACTGAGTGAGAAACAACCCGAATGGACTTTATATGCGCCCTAACTCAAATCGGTAAGCGTTTCGAATCCGTCAGAGTGGTGCTAAAACTTCCTCACGACGTGTCCCAACCTGCACTGCACAATCCATTCGTGCGAACAAAAGTCAAAGAGTGAAACTGAGTGAGAACACCCCGAATGGACTTCATATGCGCCCTAACTTACACCGGTAAGCGTTTTGAATCTGTCAGAGTGGTTCTAAAACTTCCTCACGACGTGTCACAACCTGCACTGCACTCTCCATTCGTGCGAACAAAAGTCACAGAGTGAAACTGAGTGAGAAACACACTGAATGGACTTTATATGCGCCCTAACTCATATCGGTAAAAGTTTCGAATCCGTCCGAGTTGGTGTAAAAACTTCCTCACGATGTGTCCGCCTGCACTGCAGGCTCCATTCGTGCGATCAAAAGTAACAGAGGAAACTGATTGACAAACACCCCGAATGGACTTCATATACGCACTAACTAAAATCGGTAAGCGTTTCGAATCCGTCAGAGTGGTATTAAAACTTCCTCACGACATGTCCCAACCTGCAGCACTGCACACTCCATTCGTGTGAACAAAAGTCATAGAGTAAAACTGAGTGAGAAACACCCCGAATGGACTTCATATGCGCCCAACTCATATCGGTAAGCGTTTCGAATCCGTCAGAGTGGTGCTAAAACTTCCCCACGATATGTCCTAACCTGCACTGCACACTCCATTCGTGCGAACAAAAGTCACAGAGCGAAACTGAGTGAGAAACACCCCGAATGGACTTTATATGCGCCGTAACTCATATCGGTAAGCGTTTCGAATCCGTCCGAGTTGGTGTAAAAACTTCCTCTCGATGTGTCCGCCTGCACTGCAGGCTCCATTCGTGCGAACAAAAGTCATAGAGTGAAACCGAGTAACAAACACCCCGAATGGACTTCATATGCGCCCTAAATCATATCGGTAAGCTTGTCGAATCCGTCAGAATAGTGCTGAAACTTCTTCACGACGTGTCCAAACCTGCACTGCACACTCCATTCGTGCGAACAAAAGTCACAGAGTGAAACTGAGTGAGAAACACCACGAATGAACTTCATATGCGCCCTAACTCATATCGGTAAGCGTGTCGAATACGTCCGAGTCAGTGTAAAGACTTCCTCACGACTTGTCCGCCTGCACTGCAGGCTCTATTCGTGCGAACAAAAGTCACAGAGTGAAACTGATGAGGACATCACTAGTACGGATATGACCACATTTGGTTGTGCCTACTCCAACACATCATCCACGGGCCAAGAAGAGAGAGAGATCAAATCCATCACGTTCTGGAATCCAATTCGGCCTCCTGAGACAGCACCAACTTAAAATGGCCATAACTTTTGATCCAGAAGGGTGTTCGGGGCACATGAGTACTTGATTGAAAGCTTTCGCCGCCCTCTTTCCAATGGATCCAGTCTCACCTTCAAATTCCTTCTGAGCTGTCCGGAAACTACAAAACAAGTCACGTCACTTTTCCAGTCCGAGTCAGAGTGGGCCTTGGGCCTTGTAATCGAATTGTATTTGGTTTCCTAGGGATTTGAACGACCACCTCCTCTTGTTATCTCATAAATAACCAGCCGCAACCCCATCTAGGGTTTTGGGTTTTGTTTGATTAGTTTAGCCAAGTGCAAACTTCGTGTCTTCAAGTTGTGCTGGACAGCCACCTTGTCAAGACTTTCAATAGAACCCCACCTTATTTTGTCCTTCAATTCTTATTCGCAATTTCAGATTGCTTTTACCATTGTTCTTGCTTGTTCTTCGGTTGTTTGCAGGAATTGAACCTCGTGTTCAGGTTGATCGTGCCCACGGCAAGATCAATAACACTCCGGAGTTGGTTTAGCGATTGCTAAGGCGCATCGTCGTCATACGTTGTAGTCGGATCGTCAAAGTCGATTCCACAAATCGATAGTTATCGCTCTCATCGAAAGATCGGGACACAACTTCACATCAGGTGGTATCAGAGCGCCAAGTTGCTTGGTGAGATTCAACCTTTAGATTCAATCTGTTATTTTAGTGAGTTTTGTTAGGTTTTGATCCATTAGAGTCCTTGTTTTAGTTGCTGATTGTTTTTTCCCATCGCGTAGCTTTTCTTTCAATCTGTTCAGTACTTTGTTTTGTTCATAACTTTCGCATACGAACTCGGATTCTAGTGTTTTTGTACTTTTCTGAAACTTGAGAACGATCTCCACAAAATCATAGTTGGCCATGAACTCTAATTCTAGACCTAAAGCTATTTAATCTGGATATCAAAGTTGTTGAAGCAAGTTATACTTCCAATCCAGATCGGTTCGGTATTTTGATCATAATTCTCACGTCCGAACTCCGTTTGGGAAGTTTTTAAACTTTCCTGAATCCTTGAAGAGTCCTCTACAAAAACGTTTTTGGATGTCCTTTGTGATTCGGACTCCTTAAAACCGAATTTCATTCGGAATCGGAATCAGTCTCGCAGGCTGAAATTTGGGGTTTTCTGTGCAGTTCGGTTTTTGAGCCATAACTTCCACCCCCGAGCTCCAAATTGCATGTTCTTGTACTCTTTTGAATGCTGAGGACATAATCTTGAATTCTTTCCATAGTGAACCTTCTAAATTCGGTCGTTTTGAAGCATTAATCTTGGTGACAATTCTGCTGCCCTAGAAACTTTGAATTTGGGTATCTTGCTTCAATTCGTGTTCTAGTTTTGTTCCTTTGAGTTGGTTGAGTCCAGTAGCATCCATAATCCATAAAACCCCAAAAATATCAGTATACATACCTTTGTTAACCAATTCATCCTTTGCGAATACTTTGATCCCAATTGAGACTAGCTATTTGATATTGCTTAGGGCTGCTCTACTTGATATATTGCATAATCTTGAATTATCATATCACACTGTCTTGTGACATTGAGTTGGGGATTCCAAAACTTTGCTCATACTAGTGTTGGCCGAAAGTCACAAAAAAAAAAGAAAAAAAGAAAAAAAAACATAATAGTGGCCGACAGCACTACATTGAGCGAAACCCTATTTTGTGTTCATTATTTTTCAGATTGTGCAATTGTATTAATTAGTGAGCAATCTTGTGCCCTTTTTACATTCTTGAAGCAATAAGTTAGTGTCTCTCTATAACTTATGCAACACGAGATTTGGTACTGAAAATTTTCTTATTTAGCTCATTCCATTGGTTGCATTAAGTTACATCATCTTTGCACGTGAGTTGCCTTGAAATTCGCTTATATCTTTGAGATCGGCAACTAGGACTTGTGATTTCTATTTTGGGTCCTTACTTGTCATTACAATAACTAGAATTATCAGATTGCATAGGAAATAAGTATAGCCTACCAAGCTCCACATATTTTACCTTGTACGTTTGTTCGGTCCCTTGCAATCGCTTTATCCAAGCTTCAAGAACTTTTGACACCGCCAACGGCCGACAACTCTCGCCGCACGGTAAGAACTTGTCGAGCTTTGGTTAAGGCTTGAGAGTTGAGCGACTTTTCTCCACTTTCTAGTAGTTGATTGGGAATTACATAAACCTTTGTCTTTCCCTTTATGCTACTAACCATGTCGGTGACAAGAGTTCATGCATCATTCTCCACGCACGAAGGGCAATGTACAACTCACTAATGAGCAAATGTCGCTGCAAGAAGACCGTTTCCGGTCCATCGAGATCGCTCAGGAGTTGCTAACACTACCCTTGCTACTATTTTGTCTAGACTTGATGATATGCTTGCACCTGCGGTCCTCGAACTTCCAGTCCTCCGCCTCGTCTCCTAAGCAACAACAATGGTGTACTACGGCACAACGGGTTCCCATTGCTGCCCGACTTCCAAAGATGGACCTTGTTGCATCGGTCGCCCCACCACACATCGCCACGGTTCATCCATCGATGATGAACAAGGTAAAATCAAGTTTGAGTTGCCTCCTTTTGGTGGAAAGTTTGATCCTAATGCATATATTAATTGGGAGATAGCGGTAGATAAAGAATTTGCAAACTATGACTTATCGAAAACCAAAAGATTAGTGCAGATTAAAGTGTTAACGCTGATGCGATATATTGGTGGAAGCATATATCTAGACATGATAAAGACCCTAAAACTTGGAATGCAATGAAAAGACTTATGAGATATGATTATGTTCCTGAATATGTTGCTAAATATTTGCTTACTAAACTTCAATGCTTAAAACAAGGTTCTAAAACTGTTATAGAATACTTTCATGATTTGCAAAATTGTTTGTTGCGTTGTGGTTTACAAGAATGTGAGGAAGCTCTTGAGCTTAGGTTCATACGTGGACTTAATCATGAAATTCAGGATGTTCTTGTTGATGAAACATATAGTTGTCTTTCAGAATTGATTGAATGTGCTTTTAGAGCTGAAAACATGCTTACTGAATCTTTGAAAGAGCCTTTAGCTTTATTTGAGGTGCCCATTGTTGCACCTTCTGTTGTAGATAACATTTTGCAGAAAAGTGAGCACCATCGGGAGAAAGATGAAGAAGAAAATGTGAAAAAAGAGGAGATATTTGCTGCTCCATACGTATGTGAAGAGTTGGAAATTGAAGTTGCACCTACAACCACGGAGAATGATTTAGAAGGTAATGTCAAAGGTATGGACTGTATACATGGTGAAAATCATTTTGAAGAGACAAAACTGTCCATGAATCGTTCTATCGTAGAGCAACTATTAATGGAACCCATTGCTGATTTTGTTGCTATTCCTAGTGATAAAGAAGAGTTGTGTCATAATGCTTCACTTATATCCACGCCACAATTAGTGAATGAACATAAAATATTTATATTTGAACAAAACACTTGCGCTGAACATAGACATGTTATTCAAATTGCTAGTGAAGAAGATGAGCTTAAATTGATGTCTTCTTTAGATACTTTAGGTTACATTGAATTTGATGTTCTGTGTGATCTGGATAGTTTCAAGGAGAAGATTTTTGTACATTCTGATTTGCCATGGTTATCACGAAATATTTTCTATGTTGTTGGCAAACATAATGATAAAGGAGAATACAAAGTGCATAGATTATACATTTGTTCAGATCTAAGACCTCCACATCCTATGCAACAATGTGATCAATTTGATAATTCTAATATCAAATCAAGTACCCCTACTGTCGATTATAATCTATATGATAGTTTTCAAGAAAGGGAGTGTTTGGGTGATTTTGATTCACGAGACATTGATTTGAGCACAAAAGATATGCATGTTGCTTTGCTCTTTCTCGCTACTAACATTTTGCAGGAGAATGTGATGGAGTTGAGGACGACTCCAATTAAAGAAAGGGAGAATGATGAGACCATGCTCGTCCTGGATATGATCAACGCTATATTAATTTGGCGACACTTCACGGCATCCTCTGTATCATCTACATCTACTAGGATGGCTTTCATTCTGTGGGGAGGAGCGCCCAAGAGTGCAAGCTTTCAACATGCCTTTATATGCTGGAAAGAAATATTGAGCTTTGTGGAGGATGATCTGAACATGAGAATACTTTTTGTTGAGGTCAAGCTAAAAGCTGAGCATGAGTCGAGGACGACTCAAATTCAAGAAAGGGAGGATGATGAGGACATCACTACTACGGATATGGCCACATTTGGTTGTGCCTACTCCAACACATCATCCACGGGCCAAGAAGAGAGAGAGAGATCAAATCCATCACGTTCTGGAATCCAATTCGGCCTCCTGAGACAGCACCAACTTAAAACGACCATAACTTTTGATCCAGAAGGGTGTTCGGGGCACATGAGTACTTGATTTAAAGCTTTCGTCGCCCTCTTTCCAATGGATCCAGTCTCACCTTCAATTTCCTTCTGAGCTATCCGGAAACTGCAAAACAAGTCACGTCACTTTTCCAGTCCGAGTCAGAGTGGGCCTTGGGCCTTGTAATCGAATTGTATTTGGTTTCCTAGGGTTTTGAACGACCACCTCCTCTTGTTATCTCATAAATAACCAGCCGCAACCCCATCTAGGGTTTTGGTTTTTGTTTGATTAGTTTAGCCAAGTGCAAACTTCGTGTCTTCAAGTTGTGCTGGACAGCCACCTTGTCAAGACTTTCAATAGAACCCCAACTTATTTTGTCCTTCAATTCTTATTCGCAATTTCAGATTGCTTTTACCATTGTTCTTGCTTGTTCTTCGGTTGTTTGCAGGAATTGCACCTCGTGTTCAGGTTGATCGTGCCCACGGCAAGATCAATAACACTCCGGAGTTGGTTTAGCGATTGCTAAGGCGCATCGTCGTCGTACGTTGTAGTCGGATCGTCAAAGTCGGTTCCACAAATCGATAGTTATCGCTCTCATCGAAAGATCGGGACACAACTTCACATCAGAAACTGAGTGACAAACACACCGAATGGACTTCACATGCGCCCTAACTAAAATCGGTAAGCATTTCGAATATGTCAGAGTGGTGCTAAAACTTCCTCACGACGTGTCCCAACCTGCACTGCACACTCCATTCGTGCGAACAAAAGTCACAGAGTGAAACTGAGTGACAAACACCCCGAATGGACTTTATATGCACCCTAACTCATTTAGGTAAGCATTTCGAATCTGTCCGAGTCGGTGTTAAAATTCCTCACGATGTGTGCCAACTCACCATTCTTGCGAACAAAACTCACAGAGTGAAACTGAGTGACAAACACCCCGAATGGACTTCATATGCGCCTTAACTAATATCGGTAAGAGTTTCGAATCCGTCAGAGTGGTGCTAAAACTTCCTCACGACGTGTCCCAACCTGCACTGCGCACTCCATTCGTGCGAACAAAAGTCACAGAGTGAAACTGAGTGAGAAACACCCCGAATGGACTTCATATGCGCCCTAACTCATATCGGTAAGCATTTCGAATCCGTCCGAGTGGTGCTAAAACTTTCTCACGACGTGTCCCAACCTACACTGCACACTCCATTCGTGCGAACAAAAGTCACAGAGTGAAACTGAGTGACAAACACCCCGAATGGACTTTATATGCGCCCTAACTCATATAGGTAAGCATTTCGAATCTGTCCGAGTCGGTGTTAAAATTCCTCACGATGTGTGCCAACTCACCATTCTTGCGAACAAAACTCACGGAGTGAAACTGAGTGACAAACACCCCGAATGGACTTCATATGCGCCTTAACTAATATTGGTAAGCGTTTCGAATCCGTCAGAGTGGTGCTAAAACTTCCTCACGACGTGTCCCAACCTGCACTGCGCACTCCATTCGTGTGAACAAAAGTCACAGAGTGAAACTGAGTGAGAAACACCCCGAATGGACTTCATATGCGCCCTAATTCATATCGGTAAGCATTTCGAATCCGTCCGAGTGGTGCTAAAACTTTCTCACGACGTGTCCCAACCTACACTTCACACTCCATTCGTGCGAACAAAAGTCACAGAGTGAAACTGAGTGACAAACACCCCGAATGGACTTCATATGCGCCCTAAATCATATCGGTAAGCGTTTTGAATCCGTCAGAGTTGTGCTAAAACTTCCCCACGACGTGTCCCAACCTGCACCGCGCACTCCATTCGTGCGAACAAAAGTCATAGAGTGAAACTGAGTGACAAACACCCGAATGGACTTCATATGCGCCGCGCCCTAAATCATATCGGTAAGCGTTTCGAATCCTTCAGAGTAGTGCTAAAACTTCTTCACGACATGTCCCAACCAGCACTGCACACTCCTTTCGTATGAACAAAACTCACAGAGTGAAACTGAGTGAGAAACACACCGAATGGACTTCATATGCGCCCTAACTCACATCGGTAAGCGTTTTGAATCTGTCCGAGTGGTGCTAAAACTACTCACGACGTGTCCCAACCTGCACTACACACTCCATTCGTGCGAACAAAAGTCATAGAGTGAAACTGAGTGACAAACACCCCGAATGGACTTCATATGCGCCCTAAATTATATCGGTAAGCGTTTCGAATCCGTCAGAGTAGTGCTAAAACTTCTTCACGACGTGTCCCAACCTGCACTTCACACTCCATTCATGTGAACAAAAGTCACAGAGTGAAACTGAGTGATAAACACCCCAAATCGACTTCATATGCGCACTAACTCATATCGGTAAGCGTTTCGAATCCGTCAGAGTGGTGCTAAAACTTGCTCACGACGTGTCCCAACCTGCACCGCACACTCTATTCGTGCGAACAAAAGTCACAGAGTGAAACTGAGTGAGAAACACCCCGAATGGAATTTATATGCGCTCTAACTCATATCGGTAAGCGTTTCGAATCCGTCAGAGTGCTAAAACTTTCTCACGACGTGTCCCAACCTGCACTGCACACTCCATTCGTGCGAACAAAAGTCACAGAGTGAAACTGAGTGAGAAACACCCCGAATGGACTTCATATGCGCCCTAACTTATACCGGTAAGCGTTTCGAATCTGTAGAGTGGTGCTAAAACTTCCTCACGACGTGTCCCAACCTGCACTGCACACTCCATTCGTTCGAACAAAAGTCACAGAGTGAAACTGAGTGACAAACAACCCGAATGGACTTTATATGCACCCTAACTCATATAGGTAAGCAATTCGAATCTGTCCGAGTCGGTGTTAAAAATTCCTCACGATGTGTGCCAACTAACCATTCTTGCGAACAAAACTCACGGAGTGAAACTGAGTGACAAACACCCCGAATGGACTTCATATGCGCCTTAACTCATATCGGTAAGCGTTTCGAATCCGTCAGAGTGGTGCTAAAACTTCCTCACGACGTGTCCCAACCTGCACTGCACACTCCATTAGTACGAACAAAAGTCACAGAGTGCAACTGAGTGAGAAACACCCCGAATGGACTTTATATGCGCCCTAACTCATATCGGTAAGCGTTTCGAATCCGTCAGAGTGGTGCTAAAACTTCCTCACGACGTGTCCCAACCTGCACTGCACACTCCATTCGTGCGAACAAAAGTCACAGAGTGAAACTGAGTGATAAACACCCCGAATGGACTTCATATGCGCCCCAACTCATATCGGGAAGCGTTTCAAATCCCTCAGAGTGGTGCCAAAACTTCCTCACGACGTGTCCCAACCAGCACTTCACACTCCATTCGTGCGAAAAAATGTCACAGAGTGAAACTGAGTGAGAAACACCCCGAATGGACTTCATATGCGCCCTAACTCATATCGGTAAGCATTTCGAATCCGTCCGAGTGGTGCTAAAACTTTCGCACGACGTGTCCCAACCTACACTGCACACTCCATTCGTGCGAACAAAAGTCACAGAGTGAAACTGAGTGACAAACACACCGAATGGACTTCATATGCGCCCTAACTAAAATCGGTAAGCATTTTGAATCCGTCAGAGTGGTGTTAAAACTTCCTCACGACGTGTCCCAACCTGCACTGCACACTCCATTCGTGCGAACAAAAGTCACAGAGTGAAACTAAGTTACAAACACCCCGAATGGACTTCATATGCGCCCTTAATCATGTCGGTAAGCGTTTTGAATCCGTCAGAGTAGTGCTAAATCTTCTTCAAGACGTGTCCCAACCTGCACTGCACAATCCATTCGTGTGAACAAAAGTCATAGAGTGAACCTGAGTGAGAAACACCCCGAATGGACTTCATATGCGCCCCAACTCATATCGGTAAGCGTTTCGAATTCGTCAGAGTGGTGCTAAAACTTCCTCACGATGCGCCCCAACTCATATCAGTAAGCGTTTCGAATACGTCCGAGTCGGTGTTAAAAATTCCTCACGACGTTTCCCAACCTGCGCTCACACTCCATTCGTGCGAACAGAAGTCACAGAGTGAAAGTGAGTGACAAACACCCCGAATGGACTTCATATGCGCCCTAACTCACATCGGTAAGCGTTTCGAATCTGTCCGAGTGGTGCTAAAACTTCCTCACGACGTGTCCCAACCTGCACTGCACACTCCATTCGTGCGAACAAAAGTCAAAAAGTGAAACTGAGTGACAAACACCCCGATGGACTTCATATGCGCCCTAAATCATATCGGTAAGCGTTTTGAATCCGTCAGAGTAGTGCTAAAACTTCTTCACGACGTGTCCCAACCTGCACTTCACACTCCATTCGCGTGAACAAAAGTCACAGAGTGAAACTGAGTATAAACACCCCGAATGAACTTCATTTGCGCCCCAACTCATATCGGTAAGCGTTTTGAATCCGTCATTGTGCTGCTAAAACTTCCTCATGTCGTATCCCAACCTGCACTGCACACTCCATTCGTGCGAACAAAAGTCACAGAGTGAAACTGGGTGACAAACACCCCGAATGGACTTTATATGCGCCCTAAATCATATCGGTAAGCGTTTCGAATCCGTCAGAGTGGTGCTAAAACTTGCTCACGACGTGTCCCAACCTGCACCGCACACTCTATTCGTGCGAACAAAAGTCACAGAGTGAAACTGAGTGAGAAACACCCCGAATGGACTTTATATGCGCCCTAACTCATATCGGTAAGCGTTTCGAATCCGTCAGAGTGATGCTAAAACTTCCTCACGACGTGTCCCAACCTGCGCTGCACACTCCATTCGTGCGAACAAAAGTCACAGAGTGAAACTGGGAGAGAAACACCCCGAATGGACTTTATATGCGCCCTAAATCATATCGGTAAGCGTTTCGAATCCGTCAGAATAGTGCTAAAACTTCATCACGACGTGTCCCAACCTGCACTACACACTCTATTCGTGCGAACAAAAGTCACAGAGTGAAACTGAGTGAGAAACAACCCGTATGGACTTTATATGCGCCCTAACTCATATCGGTAAGCGTTTCGAATCCGTCAGAGTGGTGCTAAAACTTCCTCACGACGTGTCCCAACCTGCACTGCACACTCCATTCGTGCGAACAAAAGTCACAGAGTGAAACTGGGTGACAAACACCCCGAATGGACTTTATATGCGCCCTAAATCATATCGGTAAGCGTTTCGAATCCGTCAGAGTGGTGCTAAAACTTCCTCACGATGTGTCCCAACCTGCACTGCACACTCCATTCGTGCGAACAAAAGTCACAGAGTGAAACTGCGTGACAAACACCCCGAATGGACTTCATATGCGCCCTTAATCATGTCGGTAAGCGTTTTGAATCCGTCAGAGTAGTGCTAAATCTTCTTCAAGACGTGTCCCAACCTGCACTGCACAATCCATTCGTGTGAACAAAAGTCATAGAGTGAACTGGTGAGAAACACCCGAATGGACTTCATATGCGCCCAACTCATATCGGTAAGCGTTTCAATTCGTCGAGTGGTGCTAAAACTTCCTCACGATGCGCCCAACTCATATCGATGAAGCGTTTGAATACGTCCGAAGTCGTTGTTAAAAATTCCTCACGACGTTTCCAAACTGCGTTTGCACACTCCATTCGTGCGAGCGAAGTCACAGAGTGAAACGGTGACAAACACCGAATGGACTTCATATGCGCCTAACTCACATCGGTATGGCGTTTGAATCTGTCCGAGTGGTGCTAAAACTTCCTCACGGCGTGTCCCAACCTGCTTTGCACACTCCATTCGTGCGAACAAAAGTCAAAAAGTGAAGTGGCGAGTGACAAACACCCGATGGACTTCATATCGCCTAAATCATATCGGTAAGCATTTGAATCCGTCGAGTAGTGCTAAAACTTCTTCACGGCGTGTCCCAACCTGCACTTCACACTCCATTCGCGTGAACAAAAGTCACAGAGTGAAACTGAGTATAAACACCCCGAATGGACTTCATTTGCGCCCCAACTCATATCGGTAAGCGTTTTGAATCCGTCATTGTGCTGCTAAAACTTCCTCATGTCGTGTCCCAACTGCTCGCACACTCCATTCGATGCGAACAAAAGTCACAGAGTGGCGGGTGACAAACACCCGAATGGACTTTATATGCGCCCTAAATCATATCGGTAAGCGTTTCGAATCCGTCAGAGTGGTGCTAAAACTTGCTCACGACGTGTCCCAACCTGCACCGCACACTCTATTCGTGCGAACAAAAGTCACAGAGTGAAACTGAGTGAGAAACACCCCGAATGGACTTTATATGCGCCCTAACTCATATCGGTAAGTGTTTCGAATCCGTCAGAGTGGTGCTAAAACTTCCTCACGACGTGTCCCAACCTGCGCTAGACACTCCATTCGTGCGAACAAAAGTCACAGAGTGAAACTGGGAGACAAACACCCCGAATGGACTTTATATGCGCCCTAAATCATATCGGTAAGCATTTCGAATCCGTCAGAATAGTGCTAAAACTTCATCACGACGTGTCCCAACTCGCACTACACACTCTATTAAATGCGAACAAAAGTCACAGAGTGAAACCGAGTGAGAAACAACCGTATGGACTTTATATGCGCCTAACTCATATCGGTAAGCGTTTGAATCCGTCAGTGGTGCTAAAACTTCCTCACGACGTGTCCCAACTGCCTTTGCACACTCCATTCGTGCGAACAAAAGTCACAGAGTGGCGGGTGACAAACACCGAATGGACTTTATATGCGCCCTAAATCATATCGGTAAGCGTTTCGAATCCGTCAGAGTGGTGCTAAAACTTCCTCACGATATGTCCCAACCTGCACTGCACACTCCATTCGTACGAACAAAAGTCACAGAGTGAAACTGCGTGACAAACACCTCGAATGGACTTCATATGCGCCCTTAATCATGTCGGTAAGCGTTTTGAATCCGTCAGAGTAGTGCTAAAACTTCTTCAAGACATGTCCCAACCTGCACTACACAATCCATTCGTGTGAACAAAAGTCACAGAGTGAAACTGAGTGAGAAACACCCCGAATGGACTTCATATGCGCCCCAACTCATATCGGTAAGCGTTTCGAATTCGTCAGAGTGGTGCTAAAACTTCCTCACGATGCGCCCCAACTCATATCAGTAAGCGTTTCGAATACGTCCGAGTCGTTGTTAAAAATTCCTCACGACGTTTCCAAACCTGCGCTGCACATTCCATTCGTGCGAACAGAAGTCACAGAGTGAAACTGAGTGACAAACACCCCGAATGGACTTCATATGCGCCCTAACTTACATCGGTAAGTGTTTCGAATCTGTCCGAGTGGTGCTAAAACTTCCTCACGATGTGTCCCAACCTGCACTGCACACTCCATTCGTGCGAACGAAAGTGAAAAAGTGAAACTGAGTAACAAACACCCCGAATGGACTTCATATCGCCTAAATCATATCGGTGGCGTTTGAATCCGTCGAGTAGTGCTAAAACTTCTTCACGACGTGTCCCAACCTGCACTTCACACTCCATTCGTGTGAACCAAAGTCACAGAGTGAAACTGAGTATAAACACCCCGAATGGACTTCATTTGCGCCCCAACTCATATCGGTAAGCGTTTTAAATCCGTCATTGTGCTGCTAAAACTTCCTCACGTCGTGTCCCAACCTGCACTGCACACTCCATTCGTGCGAACAAAATTCACGAGTGGCGGGTGACAAACACCCCGAATGGACTTTATATGCGCCTAAATCATATCGGTAGCGTTTGAATCCGTCGAGTAGTGCTAAAACTTCTTCACGACGTGTCCCAACCTGCTTTGCACACTCTATTCGATGCGAACAAAAGTCACGAGTGGCGAGGAGAAACACCGAATGGACTTTATATGCGCCTAACTCATATCGGTAGCGTTTGAATCCGTCAGTGGTGCTAAAACTTCCTCACGACGTGTCCCAACCTGCCTTCGCACACTCCATTCGTGCGAACAAAAGTCACGCAGTGAAACTTTGTGAGAAACACCGAATAGACTTCATATCGTCGTAAGTTATGGTAGCGTTTGAATATGTCAGTGGTGCTAAAACTTCCTCACGACGTGTCCCAACCTGCACTTCACACTCCATTCGATGCGAACAAAAGTCACAGAGTGGCGAGTGACAAACACCCGAATGGACTTTATATGCGCCCTAACTCATATAGGTAAGCATTTGAATCTGTCAAGTCGGTGTTAAAATTCCTCACGATGTGTGCCAAATCACCATTCTTGCGAACAAAACTCACGGAGTGGCCGAGTGACAAACACCGAATGGACTTCATATGCGCCTTAACTAATATCGGTGGCGTTTGAATCCGTCAGTGGTGCTAAAACTTCCTCACGGCGTGGCCCAACACGCCTGCGCCTCCATTCGTGCGAACAAAGTCCGAGTGAAATCGGGTGAGAAACACCGAATGGACTTCATATGCGCCTAATTCATATCGGTAAGCATTTGAATCCGTCCTAGTGGTGCTAAAACTTTCTCACGACGTGTCCCAACCTACACTTCACACTCCATTCGTGCGAACAAAAGTCACAGAGTGGCGGTGACAAACACCCGAATGGACTTCATATGCGCCTAAATCATATCGGTAGCGTTTTGAATCCGTCGAGTTGTGCTAAAACTTCCCCACGACTAGTCCCAACCTGCACCGCGCACTCCATTCGTGCGAACAAAAGTTATAGAGTGAAACCGGTGACAAACACCCGAATGGACTTCATATGCGCCGCGCCCTAAATCATATCGGTAAGCGTTTCGAATCCGTCAGAGTAGTGCTAAAACTTCTTCACGACATGTCCCAACCAGCACTGCACACTCCTTTCGTATGAACAAAACTCACGAGTGGCGAGTGAAACACAGCGAATTGACTTCATATGCGCCCTAACTCACATCGGTAAGCGTTTTGAATCTGTCCGAGTGGTGCAAAAACTTCCTCACGACGTGTCCCAACCTGCACTACACACTCCATTCGTGCGAACAAAAGTCATGCACTACACACTCCATTCGTGCGAACAAAAGTCACAGAGTGAAACTTTGTGAGAAACACCCCGAATAGACTTCATATGCGCCCTAAGTTATACCGGTAAGCGTTTCGAATATGTCAGAGTGGTGCTAAAACTTCCTCACGACGTGTCCCAACCTGCACTGCACACTCCATTCGTGCGAACAAAGTCACAGTGGCGAGTGACAAACAACCCGAATGGACTTTATATGCACCCTAACTCATATAGGTAAGCAATTCGAATCTGTCCGAGTCGGTGTTAAAAATTCCTCACGATGTGTGCCAACTAACCATTCTTGCGAACAAAACTCACGGAGTGAAACTGAGTGACAAACACCCCGAATGGACTTCATATGCGCCTTAACTCATATCGGTTTGTCACTCAGTTTCCCTCTATGACTTTTGTTCGCACAAATGGAGTGTGCAATGCAGGTTGGGACAAGTCGTGAGGAATTTTTAACACCGACTCGGACGTATTCGAAACGCTTACCGATATGAGTCAGGGCGCACGTGAAGTCCATTTGGGGTGTTTGCTACTCCGTTTCACTTTGTGTCTTTTGTTCGCACGAATGGAGTGTGTAGTGCAGGTTGGGACACGTAGTGAGGAAGTTTTAGCACCACTCTAACGGATTCAAACGCTTACGATATCGCTTAGGTCGCATATGAAGTTCATTCGGTGTTTGTCTCTCGCCACTCTGTGACTTTGTTCGCCGCGAATGGAGCAGCAAAGACAGGATGGGACACGTCGTGAGGATGTTTTTACACCGACTTTGACGATTCAAACGCTTACCGATATGATTTAGGCGATATGAAGTCCATACAGAGTGTTTGCCACTCGTTTCACTCTGTGACTTTGTTCGCATGAATGGAGAGTTGTGACACATTGTGAGGAAGTTTTAACACCGACTTCGGACGGATTCAAACGCCACCGATATCGCTTAGGTGCATATGAAGTCCATTCGGAAGTTTGTCACCGGTTTCACTCTGTGAGTTTTGTTGGCACGAATGGAGAGTTGGCACACGTCGTGAGGAATTTTTAACACCTACTCGGACGGATTCGAAACGCTTACCGATATGAGTTAGGGCGCATATGAAGTCCATTTGGGGTGTTTACTCAGTTTCACTCTGTGAATTTTGTTCGCACGAATGGAGAGTTGGCACACATCGTGAGGAATTTTTAGCATCGACTCAGACGGAATCGATGCGCTTACCGATATGAGTTAGGGCGCATATGAAGTCCATTCGGGGTGTTTCTCACTGAGTTTCACTCTGTGACTTTTGTTCGCACAAATGGAATGTGCAGGGCAGGTTGGGACACATCGTGAGAAAGTTTTAGCACCACTCTGACGGATTCGAAACGCTTACCGATATGAGTTAGGGCGCATATGAAGTCCATTCGGGGTGTTTGTCACTCAGTTTCACTCTATTACTTTTGTTCGCACAAATGGAGTGTGCAATGCAGGTTGGGACACGTCGTGAGGAATTTTTAACACCGACTCGGACGTATTCAAAACGCTTACCGATATGAGTCAGGGCGCATGTGAAGTCCATTTGGGGTGTTTGCTACTCCGTTTCACTTTGTGTCTTTTGTTCGCACGAATGGAGTGTGTAGTGCAGGTTGGGACACGTAGTGAGGATGTTTTAGCACCACTCTAACGGATCCGAAACGCTTACCAATATCAGTTAGGTCGCATATGAAGTCCATTCGGGTGTTTGTCCCTAAGTTTCACTCGTGACTTTTGTTCGCATCGAATGGAGCTCGTAGTGCGAGTAATGGGACACGTCGTGAGGAAGTTTTTACACCGACTTTGACGCATTCGAAACGCTTACCGATATGAGTTAGGGCGCATATGAAGTCCATTCAGAGTGTTTGCCACTCAGTTTCACTCTGTGACTTTTGTTCGCATGAATGGAGAGTTGCGACACATTGTGAGGAAGTTTTAACACCGACTCGGACGGATTCAAAACGCTTACCGATATCAGTTGGGGTGCATATGAAGTCCATTAGGGAAGTTTGTCACTCAGTTTCACTCTGTGAGTTTTGTTCGCACGAATGGAGAGTTGGCACAAATCGTGAGGAATTTCTAACACCTACTCGGACGGAATCGAAACGCTTACCGATATGAGTTAGGGCGCATATGAAGTCCATTTAGGGTGTTTGTCACTCAGTTTCACTCTGTGAGTTTTGTTCGCACGAATGGAGCGTGCTGTGCAGGTTGGGACACATCGTGAGGAATTTTTAACACCGACTCGGACGTATTCGAAACGTTTACCGATATGAGTCAGGGCGCATGTGAAGTCCATTCGGGGTGTTTTCTACTCCGTTCACTTTGTGTCTTTTGTTCGCACGAATGGAGTGTGTAGTGCAGGTTGGGACCCGTAGTAGGAAGTTTTAGCACCACTCTAACGGATCCGAAACGCTTACCGATATCAGTTAGGGCGCATATGAAGTCTATTCGGTGTTTGTCACTCGCACACTGTGACTTTTGTTCGCACGAATGGAAAGTGCAGGCAGGTTGGGACACATCGTGAGGAAGTTTTAGCACCACTGACGGATTCAAACGCTACCGATATGAGTTAGGCGCATATGAAGTCCATTCGGGTGTTTGTCACCGATTTCCCTCTATGACTTTTGTTCGCACAAATGGAGTGTGCAATGCAAGTTGGGACACATCGTGAGGAATTTTAACACCGACTCGGACGTATTCAAACGCTTACCGATATGAGTCGGCGCATGTGAAGTCCATTTGGGGTGTTTGCTACTCTGTTTCACTTTGTGTCGTTTGTTCGCACGAATGGAGTGTGTAGTGCAGGTTGGGACACGTAGTGAGGAAGTTTTAGCACCACTCTAACGGATCCGAAACGCTTACCGATATCAGTTAGGTCACATATGAAGTTCATTCGGGTGTTTGTCCCTCAGTTTCACTCTGTGACTTTTGTTCGCACGAATGGAGCAGGCAGTGCAGGATGGGACACGTCGTGAGGAAGTTTTTACACCGACTTTGATGCATTCGAAACGCTTACCGATATGAGTTAGGGCGCATATGAAATCCATACAGAGTGTTTGCCACTCAGTTTCACTATGTGACTTTTGTTCGCATGAATGGAGAGTTGCGACACATTGTGAGGAAGTTTTAACACCGACTTCGACGGATTCAAACGCTCACCGATATCAGTTAGGGTGCATATGAAGTCCATTCGGGAAGTTTGTCACTCAGTTTCACTCTGTGAGTTTTGTTGGCACGAATGGAGAGTTGGCACACGTCGTGAGGAATTTTTAACACCTACTCGGACGGATTCAAACGCCACCGATATGAGTTAGGGCGCATATGAAGTCCATATGGGATGTTTGCCACTCAGTCTCACTCTGTGACTTTTGTTCGCACGAATGGAGAGTTGGCACACATCGTGAGGAATTTTTAGCATCGACTCAGACGGAATCGATGCGCGCTACCGATATGAGTTAGGCGCATATGAAGTCCATTCGGTGTGTTTCTCACTGAGTTTCACTCTGTGACTTTTGTTCGCACAAATGGAATGTGCAGGGCAGGTTGGGACACATCGTGAGGAAGTTTTAGCACCACTCTGACGGATTCGAAACGCTTACCGATATGAGTTAGGGCGCATATGAAGTCCATTCGAGGTGTTTGTCACTCAGTTTCACTCTATGACTTTTGTTCGCACAAATGGAATGTGCAATGCAGGTTGGGACACGTCGTGAGGAATTTTTAACACCGACTCGGACGTATTCAAAACGCTTACCGATATGAGTCAGGGCGCATGTGATGTCCATTTGGGGTGTTTGCTACTCCGTTTCACTTTGTGTGTTTTGTTCGCACGAATGGAGTGTGTAGTGCAGGTTGGGACACGTAGTGAGGAAGTTTTAGCACCACTCTAACGGATCCGAAATGCTTACCGATATCAGTTAGGTCGCATATGAAGTCCATTCGGGTGTTTGTCCCTAAGTTTCACTCTGTGACTTTTGTTCGCACGAGTGGAGCCTGCAGTGCAGGATGGGACACGTTGTGAGGAAGTTTTTTACACCGATTTTGACGCATTCGAAATGCTTACGATATGAGTTAGGGCGCATATGAAGTCCATTCAGAGTGTTTGCCACTCAGTTTCACTCTGTGACTTTTGTTCGCATGAATGGCGAGTTGCGACACATTGTGAGGAACTTTTAACACCGACTCGGAAGGATTCAAAACGCTTACCGATATCAGTTAGGGTGCATATGAAGTCCATTAGGGAAGTTTGTCACTCAGTTTCACTCTGTGAGTTTTGTTCGCACGAATGGAGAGTTGGCACAAGTCGTGACGAATTTCTAACACCTACTCGGACGGATTCGAAACGCTTACCGATATGAGTTAGGGCGCTTATGAAGTCCATTTGGGGTGTTTGTCACTCAGTTTCACTCTGTGACTTTTGTTCGCACGAATGGAATTTGTTGTGCAGGTTGGGACACGTCGTGAGGAATTTTTAACACCGACTCGGACATATTCGAAACGCTTACCGATATGATTTATGGCGCATATGAAGTTCATTCGGTGTGTTTGTCACTCAGTTTCACTCTTTAACTTTTGTTCGCATGAATGGAGTGTGCAGCGCAAGATGGGGCACGTTAGAGGAATTTTAACACCCACTCGGACGATTCAAACGCTTACGATATGGGTTAGGCGCATATGAAGTCCATTCGGTTGTTTGTCACCCGTTTCACTCTGTGACTTTTGTTCGCACGAATGGAGAGTTGGCACACATCGTGAGAAATTTTTAGCATCGACTCAGACGGAATCGATACGCTTACCGATATGAGTTAGGGCGCATATGAAGTCCGTTCGGGGTGTTTCTCACTGAGTTTCACTCTGTGACTTTTGTTCGCACGAATTGAATGTGCAGGGCATGTTGGGACACATCGTTAGGAAGTTTTAGCACCACTCTGACGGATTCGAAACGCTTACCGATATGAGTTAGGGCGCATATGAAGTATATTCGGGGTGTTTGTCACTCTGTTCCACTCTGTGACTTTTGTTCGCACAAACGGAGTGTGCAATGCAGGTTGGGACACGTCGTGAGGAATTTTTAACACCGACTCGGACGTATTCGAAACGCTTACTGATATGTTTCAGGGCGCATGTGAAGTCCATTCGGGGCATTTGCTACTCCGTTTCACTTTGTGTCTTTTGTTCGCACGAATGGAGTGTGCAGTGCAGGTTGGGACACGTAGTGAGGAAGTTTTAGTACCACTCTAACGGATCCGAAATGCTTACCGATATGAGTTAGGGCGCATATGAAGTCCATTCGAGGTGTTTGTCACTCAGTTTCACTCTGTGACTTTTGTTCGCACGAATGGGGCCTACAGTGCAGGATGGGACACGTCGTGAGGAAGTTTTTATACCGACTTTGACGCATTCGAAACGCTTACCGATATGAGTTGGGGCGCATATGAAGTTCATTCAGAGTGTTTGCCACTCAGTTTCACTCTGTGACTTTTGTTTCGCATGAATGGAGAGTTGCGACACATTGTGAGGAAGTTTTAACACCGACTCGGACGGATTTGAAACGCTTACCGATATGAGTTAGGGCGCATATGAAATCCATTCGGGGTGTTTGTCACTCAGTTTCACTCTGTGACTTTTGTTCGCACGAATGGAAAGTTGGCACACATCGTGAGGAATTTTTAACATCGACTCGGACTTATTAGAAATGCTTACCGATATGAGTTAGGGCGCATGTGAAGTCCATTCGGGCTGTTTGCCACTCAGTTTTACTCTGTGACTTTTGTTCGAACGAATGGAGTGTGGAGTGCAGGTTCGGACAAGTCGCGAGAAAGTTTCAGCACTACTCTGACGGATTCTAAACGCTCACCGATATGAGTTAGGGCGCATATGAAGTCCATTCGGGGTGTTTGCCACTCAGTTTCACTCTGTAACTTTTGTTCGCACGAAGGGAGTGGCGGTGCAGTTTGGGACATGTCGTGAGGAATATTTAACACCGAATCGGACGTATTCGAACTGCTTACCGATATGAGTTAGGGCGCATGTGGATTCTATTCGGGGTGTTTGTCACTCAGTTTCACTCTATGACTTTAGTTCGCACGAATGGAGCCCGCTGTGCAGGTAGGGACACTACGTGAGGAAGTTTTTACACCGACTCGGACGGATTCGAAACGTTTACCGATATGAGTTTGGGCGCATATGAAGTCATTCGTGGTGTTTCTCAATCAGTTTCACTATGCGACTTTTGTTCGCACGAATGAAGTCTGCAGTGCAGTTTGGGACACGTCGTGAGGAAATTTTTACACCGACTCGGACGGATTCGAAACGTTTACCGATATGAGTTAGGGCACATATGAAGTCATTCGGTGTGTTTGTCACTCAGTTTCACTCTGTGACTTTTGTTCGCACGAATGGGGTGTGAAGTGCTGGTTCGGACACGTCGTGAGGAATTTTTAACATCGACTCGGACGTATTCGAAACGCTTACCGATATGAGTTTGGGCGCATATGAAGTCCATTCGGTGTGTTTGTCACTCAGTTTCACTCTGTAACTTTTGTTCGCACGAATGCATTGTGAAGTGCTGGTTGGGACACGTCGTGAGGAATTTTTAACACCGACTTGGACGTATTCTAAATGCTTACTGATATGTGTTAGGGCGCATATGAAGTACATTCATGGTGTTTCTCACTCAGTTTCACACTGTGACTTTTGTTCGCACGAATGGAGTGTGTAGTGCAAGGTTGGGACACGTCGTGAGGCAGTTTTAGCACCACTCTAGCGGATTTGAAACGCTTACCGATATGAGTTAGGGCGCATATGAAGTCCATTCGGGGTGTTTGTCACTCAGTTTCATTCTGTGACTTTTGTTCGCACGAATGGAGTGTGAAGTGCTGGTTGGAACACGTAGTGAGGAATTTTTAACACCGACTCGGACATATTCGAAACGCTTACCGATATGAGTTAGGGCGCATGTTAAGTTCATTCGGGGTGTTTGCCACTCAGTTTCACTCTGTGTCTTTTGTTCGCACGAATAGAGTGTGTAGTGCAGGTCGGGACACGTCGTGAGGAAGTTTTAGCACCACTCTGACGGATTCGAAAAGCTTACCGATATGAGTTAGGGCGCATATGAAGTCCATTCGGGGTGTTTGTCACTCAGTTTCACTCTGTAACTTTTGTTCGCACAATTGGAGCCTGCAGTGCAGGGAGGGACACGTCGTGAGGAAGTTTTTGTGCCGACTCGAACAGATTCGAAACGCTTACCGATATGAGTTAGGGCGCAAATGAAGTCCATTCGGGGAGTTTCTCACTCAGTTTCACTCTGTGACTTTTGTTCGCAGGAATGGAGTGTCAGTGCAGGTTGGGACACGTCGTGAGGAAGTTTTAGCGCCTCTCTGAGAGATTGGAAACGCTTACCGATATGAGTTAGGGCTCATATGAAGTCTATTCGGGGTGTTTGTCACTCAGTTTCACTCTGTAACTTTTTTTCGCATGATTGGAGCCTGCAGTGCAGGTAGGGCCACATCGTGAGGAATATTTTACACCGACTCGGACGGATTCGAAACGCTTATCGATATGAGTTAGGGCGCATATGAAGTCCATTCGGTGTGTTTCTCACTCAGTTTTACTCTGTGACTTTTGTTCGCACGAATGGAGTGTGTAGTGCAGGTTCAGACATGTCATGAGGAAGTTTCAGCACCACTCTGACGGATTCGAAACGCTTACCGATATGAGTTAGGGCGCAGATGAAGTCCATTCGGGTTGTTTTTCACTCAGTTTCACTCTGTGACTTTTGTTCGCACGAATGGAGTGTGCAGTGCAGTTTGGGACATGTCGTGAGGAATTTTTAACACCGACTCGGACGTATTTGAAATGCTTACCGATATGAGTTAGGGCGCATGTGAAGTCTATTCGGGGTGTTTGTCACTCAGTTTCACTTTATGACTTTAGTTCACACGAATGGAGCCAGCTGTGCAGGTAGGGACACTTCGTGAGGAAGTTTTTACAATGTCTCGAACGGATTCGAAACGCTTACTGATATGAGTTAGGCGCATATGAAGTCATTCGGGGTGTTTCTCACTTAGTTTCACTCTGTGACTTTTGTTCGCACGAATGGAGTCTGCAGTGCATGTTAGGACACATCGTGAGTAATTTTTAACACCCACTCGGACGTATTCGAAACGCTTACTGATATGAGTTAGGGCACATATGAAGTCCATTCGGGGTGTTTGTCACTCAGTTTCACTCTGTGACTTTTGTTCGCACGAATGGAGTGTGTTATGTAGGTTGGGACACGTCGTGAGAAAGTTTTAGCTCCACTCTGAGGGATTCGAAACGATTACCGATATGTGTTAGGGCGCATATGAAGTCCATTCGGTGTGTTTGTCACTCAGTTTCACTCTGTGACTTTTGTTCATACGAATGGAGAGTTGGGACACGTCGTGAGGAATTATTAACACCAACTCAGACGGATTCGAAACGCTTACCGATATGAGTTAGGGCGCATATGAAGTCCATTCGGGGTGTTTGTCACTCTATGGCTTTTGCTAGCACGAATGAAGTCTGTAGTGTACCTTGGGACACGTCGTGAGTAAGTATTACCCCAAACTCTGAAAGATTCGAAACGCTTACCGCGATATGAGTTAGGGCTCATATAAAGTCCATTCGGGGTGTTTGTCACTAAGTTTTACTCTGTGACTTTTGTTCGCACATATGGAACCTGCAGTGCAGGTTGGGATACGTCGTGAGGAAGTTTTTACACCGACTCGGACAGATTCGAAACACTTACCGATATGAGTTAGGGCGCATATGAACTCCATTCGGGGTGTTTCTCTATCAGTTTCACTCTGTGACTTTTGTTCGCACGAATGGAGAGTTGGGACACATCGTGAGGAAGTTTTAACACCGACTCGGACGGATTCAAAACACTTACCGATAAGAGTTAGTGTGCATATGAAGTCCATTCGGAGTGTTTGTCACTCAGTTTCACTCTGTGAATTTTGTTTCCACGAATGGAGAGTGGGCACACGTCGTGAGAAATTTATAACACCATCTCGGACAGATTCGAAATGCTTACCGATATGAGTTAGGGCGCATATGAAGTCTATTCGGGGTGTTTGCCACTCAGTTTCACTCTGTGACTTTTGTTCGCACGAATACAGTGTGCAGTGCAGGTAGGGACACGTCGTGAGGAAGTTTTTACACAGACTCGGACGGATTCGAAACTCTTACCGATATGAGTTATGGCGCATATGAAGTCCATTCGGGGTGTTTCTCACTCAGTTTCACTCTGTGACTTTTGTTCGCACGAATGGAGAGTTGGGACACGTCGTGAGGAATTTTTAACACCAACTCAGACGGATTCGAAACGCTTACCGATATGAGTTAGGGCGCATATGAAGTCCATTCGGGGTGTTTGTCACTCTGTGACTTTTGCTAGCACGAATGAGTCTGAAGTGCAGGTTCGGACACGTCGTGAGTAAGTATTAACAGAAACTCGGAAGGATTCGAAACGCTTACCGATATAAGTTAGGGCGCATATGAAGTCCATTCGGGGTGTTTGTCACTCAGTTTCACTCTGAGACTTTTGTTTGCACGAATGGAGACTGTAGTGTAAGTTGGGACACGTCGTGAGGAAGTTTTTACATCGACTCGGAAGGATTCGAAACGTTTACCGATATGAGTCAGGGCGCATATCAACTCCATTCGGGGTGTTTCTCTCTCAGTTTCACTCTGTGACTTTTGTTCGCACGAATGGAGAGTTGGGACACATCGTGAGGAAGTTTTAACACCGACTCAGACGGATTCGAAACGCTTATCGATATGAGTTAGGGCGCATATGAAGTCCATTCGGGGTAGTTGTCACTCAGTTTCACTCTGTGAGTTTTTTTCGCACGAATGGAGAGTTGGTACTCGTCGTGAGGAATTTTTAACACCGACTCGGACGGATTCGAAATGCTTTCCGATATGAGTTAGGGCGCATATGAAGTCCAATCGGGGTGTTTGCCACTCAGTTTCAATCTATGATTTTTGTTCGCACGAATGGAGTGTGCAGCGCCGGTTGGGACACGTCGTGAGGAAGTTTTAGCACAACTCGGACGGATTCGAAAAGCTTACCGATATGAGTTAGTGGGCATATGAAGACCATTCGGGGTGTTTGTCACTCAGTTTCACTCTGTGACTTTTGTTCGAACGATTGGAGCTTGCAGTGCAGGTAGGGACAAGTCGTGAGGAAGTTTTTACACCAACTCGGACGGATTCGAAACGCTTACCGATATGAGTTAGGGCGCATATGAAGTCCATTCGGGATGTTTGTAACTCAGTTTCACTCTGTGTCTTTTGGTCGCACGAATAGAGCCTGAAGTGCAGGTAGGGACACGTCGTGAGGAAGTTTTTACACCAACTCTGATGAGGACATTATATCATCCACGGGCCAAGAAGAGAGAGAGATCAAATCCATCACGTTCTGGAATCCAATTCGGCCTCCTGAGACAGTACCAACTTAAAACGGCCATAACTTTTGATCCAGAAGGGTGTTCGGGGTACATGAGTACTTGATTGAAAGCTTTCGTCGCCCTCTTTCCAATGGATCCAGTCTCACCTTCAAATTCCTTCTGAGCTGTCCGGAAACTGCAAAACAAGTCATGTCACTTTTCCAAAGATGAGTCGAGTGGGCCTTGGGCCTTGTAATCGAATTGTATTAGGTTTCCTAGGGTTTTGAACGACCACCTCCTCTTGTTATCTCATAAATAACCAGCCGCAACCCCATCTAGGGTTTTGGGGTTTTGTTTGATTAGTTTAGCCAAGTGCAAACTTTGCGTCTTCGAGTTGTCTTTGGACTGACCACCTTGTCAAGACCTTCAATAGAACCCCACCTTATTTTGGCCTTCAATTCTTATTTGCAATTTCAGATTGCTTTTACCATTGTTCTTGCTTGTTCTTGGTTGCTTGCAGGAATTGAACCTCGTGTTCAGTCGATCGTGCCACGGCAAGATCAATAACACTCGGAGTTGGTTTAGCGATTGCTACGGCGCATCGTCGTAAATGCGTTGTAGTCGGATCGTCAAAGTCGATTCCACCAAATCGATAGTTATCGCTCTCATCGAAAGATCGGGACACAACTTCACATCAAACTCGGATGGATTCGAAACGCATACCGATATGAGTTAGGGCGCATGTGAAGTCCATTCGGGGTGTTTCTCACTCAGTTTCACTCTGTGACTTTTGTTTGCACGAATGGAGTGTGCAGTGCAGGTTGGGACACGTCGTGAGGAAGTTTTAGCACCAATCTGACGGATTCGAAACGCTTACCGATATGATTAAGGGAGCATATGAAGTCCATTCGGGGTGTTTGTCACTCAGTTTCACTCTGTGACTTTTGTTCGCACGAATCGAGCTGCGGTCTGAGATAGAGACACGTCGTGAGGAATTTTTACACCGACTCGATCGATTAGAAACGCTACCGATATGAGTTAGGGCACATATGATGTCCATTCGGGTGTCTCTCACTCGGTTTCACTCTGTGACTTTTGTTCGCACGAATGGAGAGTTGGGACACGTCGTGAGGAATTTTTAACACCAACTCGACGGATTCAAACGCCACCGATATGAGTTAGGGAGCATATGAAGTCCATTCGGAGTGTTTTTCAGTCTGTGACTTTTGTTAGCACGAATGAAGTCTGCAGTGCAGGTTGGGACACGTCGTGAGTAAGTATTAACACAAACTCGGACGGATTCGAAACGCTTACCGATATGAGTTAGGGCGCATATGAAGTCTATTCGGGGTGTTTGTCACTCAGTTTCACTCTGTGAGTTTTTTGCGCGAATGGAGAGTTGGTACTGTCGTGAGGATTTTTAACACCGACTTGACGGATTCGAAATGCTTACCGATATGAGTTAGGGCGCATATGAAGTCCATTCGGGGTGTTTGCCACACAGTTTCACTCTGTGACATTTGTTCACACGAATGGAGTGTGCGGTGTGAGTTGGGACACGTCGTGAGGAAGATTTAGCACCACTTGACGGATTCAAAACGCTTACCGATATGAGTTAGGGCGCATATGAAGTCCATTCGAGGTGTTTGTCACTCAATTTCACTCTGTGACTTTTGTTCGCACGAATGGAGCTTGCAGTGCAGGTAGGGACACGTCGTGAGGAAGTTTTTACACCAACTCGGACGGATTCGAAACGCTTACCGATACGAGTTAGGGCGCAGATGAAGTCCATTCGGGGTGTTTCTCACTCAGTTTCACTCTGTGACTTTTATTCGCACGAATAGAGTGTGTACTGCAGGTTGGGACACATCGTGAGGAAATTTTGGCACCACTCTGACAGATTCGAAACGCTTACCGATATGAGTTATGGCGCATATGAAGTTCATTCGGGGTGTTTGTCACTCAGTTCCACTATGTGACTTTTGTTCACACGAATGGATTGTGAAGTGCTGGTTGGGACACATCGTGAGGAATTTTTTACCCCGATTCGGACGTATTCGAAACGCTTACCGATATGAGTTAGGGCGCATGTGAAGTCCATTCGGGGTGTTTGCCGCTTAGTTTCACTCTGTGTCTTTTGTTCGCACGAATGGAGTATGAAGTGCAGGTTGGGACATGTCGTGACGAAGTTTTAGCACCACTCTGACAGATTCGAAACGCTTAACGATATAAGTTAGGGCGCATATGAAGTCAATTCGGGGTGTTTGTTATTCAGTTTCACAGTGACTTTTGTTCGCACGAATGGAGTGTGCAGTGCAAGTTGGGACACGTTGTGAGGAATTTTTAACACCGATTCGGACGTATTCCAAACTCTTACCGATATGAGTTAGGGCGCATGTGAAGTCCATTCGAGGTGTTTGCCACTAAGTTTCACTCTGTGTCTTTTGTTCGCACGAATGGAGTGTGCAGTGCAGGTCGGGACAGGTAGTGAGGAAGTTTTAGCACCAATCTGACAGATTCGAAACGCTTACCGATATCAGTTATGGCGCATATGAAGTCCATTCGGGGTGTTTGTCACACTATGACTTTTGTTCAAGACGAATGGAGCTGCGGTGCAGGTAGGGACACGTCGTGAGGAAGTTTTTACACCGACTTGGACGGATTCGAAACGCTTACTGATAAGAGTTAGGGCGCATATGAAGTCCATTCGGGGTGTTTGCCGCTCAGTTTCACTCTGTGACTTTTGTTCGCATGAATGAGAGTGTGCAGTTCAGGTTGGTACACATCGTGAGGAAGTTTTAGAACCACTCTGACGGATTCGAAACGCTTACCGATATGAGTTAGGGCTCATATGAAGTCCATTCGGGGTTTTTGCCACTCAGTTTCACACTGGGACTTTTGTTCGCACGAATGGAGTGTGCAGTGCAGGTTGGGACACGTCGTGAGGAATTTTTAACACCGACTCGGAAGTATTCGAAACGGTTACCGATATGAGTTAGGGCGCATGTGAAGTCCAATCGGGGTGTTTGTCACTCAGTTTCACTCTTTGACTTTAGTTCGCACGAATGAAGCCTATAGTGTAGGTAAGGACACGTCGTGAGGATGTTTTTACACCGACTCGGACGATTCGAAACTCTTACCGATATGAGTTTGGGCGCATATGAAGTCTGTTCAGGGAATTTCTCACTCAGTTTCACTCTGTGACTTTTGTTCGCACGAATGGAGTCTGAAGTGCAGGTTGGGACACGTCGTGAGGAATTTTTAACACCGACTTGGACGGATTCGAAACGCTTACAGATATTAGTTAGGGCGCATATGAAGTCCATTCGGGGTGTTTCTCAATTAGTTTCACTCTGTGACTTTTGTTCGCACGAATGGAGTGTGAAGTGCAGGTTGGGACACGTCGTGAGGATGTTTTAGAACCACTCTGACGGATTCGAAACGCTTACCAATATGAGTTAGGGCACATATGAAGTCCATTCAGGGTGTTTGTCCCTCAGTTTCACTCTGTGACTTTTGTTCGCACGAATGGAGTGTGAAGTGCTGGTTGGGACACGTCGTGAGGAATTTTTAACACTGACTCGGACTTATTCGAAACGCTTACCGATATGAGTTAGGGCGCATATGAAGTCCATTCGGGGTGTTTGTCACTCAGTTTCACTCTATGACTTTATTTCGCACAAATGGAGCCTACAGTGCAGGTAGGGACACGTCGTGAGGAAGTTTTTACACCGTTTCGGACGGATTCAAAACGCTTACCGATATGAGTTAGAGCGCATATCAAGTCCATTCGTGGTGTTTCTCACTCAGTTTCAATCTGTGACTTTTGTTCGCACGAATGGAGTCTGTAGTGCAGTTTGGGTCACGTTGTGTGGAATTTTTAACACAGACTCGGACGTATTCGAAACGCTTACCGATATTTGTTAGGGCGCTTGTGAAGTCCATTTGGGATGTTTGTCACTCAGTTTCACTCTATGACTTTAGTTCACACGAACAGAGCCTGAAGTGCAGGTATGGACACGTCGCTAGGAAGTTTTTACACCGACTCGGATGGATTCGACACGCTTACCGATATGAGTTAGGGCGCATATGAAGTCCATTCGGGGTGTTTCTCTCTCAGTTTCACTCTGTGAATTTTGTTCGCACGAATGAGAGCGTGCAGTGCAGGTTGGGACACGTCGTGAGGATGTTTTAGAACCACTCTGACGGATTCGAAACGCTTACCGATATGATGTAGGGCACATATGAAGTCCATTCGGGATTTTTGCCAATCAGTTTCACTCTGTGACTTTTGTTCACACGAATGGAGTGTGCAGTGCAGTTTGGGACACGTCGTGAGGAATTTTTATGTTCCTGAATATGATGTTGAATATTTGCTTACTAAACTTCAACGCTGAAAACAAGGTTCTAAAACTATTATAGAATACTTTCACGATTTGCAAAATTGTTTGTTGCGTTGTGGTTTACAAGAATGTGATGAAGCTACTGAGCTTAGGTTCATACGTGGACTCAATCATGAAATCCAGGATGTTCTTATTGATGAAATGTATAGTTGTCTTTCAGAATTGATTAAATGTGCTTGTAGAGCTGAAAACATGCTTGTTGAATCATTGAAAGAGCCTTTAGCTTCATTTGAGGTGCCCATTGTTGCACCTTCTGTTGTAGCTAACATTTTGCAGAAAAGTGAGCACCATCGGGAGAAGGATGAAGAAGAAAATGTGCAGAAAGAGTAGATCTTGGCTGCTCCATACATATGTGAAGAGTTGGAAATTGAAGTTTGTAAGGACCCGAATCTACTGATTCGAACCCACTGTGTTTACCGCACTATTCCCAGGATCAACGCTAGTGCACACAGCTCAACATTGGTACATATCACATCATACTCAACGATAACAGAATAATAGTTCATTCATTGATATAACTAAAGGTATGATCTTATGACCAACTTACATTATTAAGCCACGCAGGGCAAGACTGAAAATATAACTAATGATTAAGCAGCGGAAAATAGAAAACGTAGATAGCTCATCAGTTCACCACAGGCAACCGACAAGGCTCGGACCCTAATGACTCGTGTCTTCTTGGACTTCATCTTCCAACACAGGTGTAGATTCCTCAACTGTTGATTATTGTTGTTTGGCAAGGGTGAGTACTTTTAGCACTCAACAAGTTGTGCATGTAATGCAATTCTATGTATCTATATGTAAGGCTTATTCCAATGGATAGGCTATCATGGATATTTTGCAATAAGCAAGACTTATGAACAAATACAAGAAATAGATTGTAAATAATGTAAAACAAATAACAATAGTAAATAAATTCAGGATTTCTCAAGTAAACCAAGTTTCCAACCTAAGTCAAATTCCATCTTCCATATGGCATTCCGCCATCCTAACCATGTTGTCCAATTAATTAAGCTAACCCTTAATCAGTAATTCCGAGCATTGCTCAATACCATGAGCACGGCTATCCGAATAGTTTCACACTCTGCAGAGGTTATGCACTTTACCCACGTGATACAACCAAACACCACCAAGGCGAGTGATTATAACAAAGCCCTTACAATGCTCGACTTAACCCGATACTATCCGCTAAGGTTTCAACACGGTGGGACTGGTTACCACATCCGGGCCCCCTCTTGCGCCATGTGAATTACTCCATAACTCGGGAACTCACACCGCCCACGATAGTACCCAAATTAAGGCATTGCAAATTACTCACCTAGGTGGCCCATACTGCATATGTGGTTGCATGATTGACTCAGTCAAAGGCTTGCAAGGTTAAGTCCTTAGTGTGATCAAGGCAATACATCCACATACCTTCTCGCCCATCGGGCCCACCTTGGCCTCCTCGCCCTTGCCACTTGCCTCAATCTAAGTTATGATCACCCAGTTGATTACAAGCACCACGTGCCATCAACAATTCAACATCGCTTGCGTGACATGACTCGCCACAACAACTCAATCTCATCGTGTGATCCCACATGACACACAAGTTCATAACATTGTTCCATATTCCATTAATCAAGATTAATTATCAATGATTACGACAGATGTGATGACGTGGCACGGCTAAGCAACTAATACGGTCTAAACCTCCAATGCTGATCATAATTACTAATCAACTATATTAAACCAATCTAGGGTGACAATGGATCATGGCATACAATGACAAGGTAGGGTATAGATCAATCTGTATATTAGCTAAGCCCAATCTAACTTGAAACAATTGTATATTTGAAATATATGCAATAGGGTAAAACAAACATAGCAATTTTATAAACATGGGTTCAACATGATCAAAGCACAACTTGCCTTGAATAGGTCCTGATCTTGATCTGAAGATTGCTCTTGATTTGCTTGATCTTCCTCCAAGCGCCACACAATTCAACGTCTACGCTGCATCAAGAAGAAAAGAAAATAAATACCAAAACAGAGAGCAAATAAACTCCAAAAATCAATTAAAATTCACCATTAAATAGATCTCAATTTTACAAATTTTTAGAAATTGGAATCACTCAATTCGAGTTAAATTGCAAAAGATATAGCCTTTTGAAGTTTGAAATAAATATCAAATCGAAAATCGAAATTGAATTAACAGATTTATTTTTATTCGAAAAACCGATTTATGACGTCAGCGTGACGTCAGCCCCGACCGAACAAATAAGAGGCTGCCACGTGTCTTGGCGATAGACCCGGTCCACGACTCCTCGGGTTCACGGTGCACCCGGCCCATGGTGCTCGACCTCTGCGCGACACATGTCGGCTCTGATTGGTCCACACGCCGCGGAAACCCAGCGCCTGATTGCATCCAACGGCCGCCGTTCTCCACCCACGTGGCTAAATCGACCGCCCAATTCAATCTAACGGCTAAGGCTTACCCGAGGAGTTCACCGCTTACGCAGCGACGCGGCACGATCCTCGCCCTTGGCTTCAAGATCCAACGATCACAAGCTTACCCGGCAAATGGCGGCGCGACGGCGAAGACCACCGAGGCGAGGAAGAAGACCGAGATGGCGGCGTTCCGCGCATTCCGACGAAGACGAGCGTAGTCGACGCGGCACACCTCGACGAAGTTCGATCTTGAACCAAAACGCCGAAACCCGACGATCCGTGGCAAGACTTGAGCAAAAACCGCGGCGGTCCCACGCTTCAACTCCGCGAGCTTGTGGCGGTGTTCTACGATCGCTCGCAAATCTCTCCGACCAAAAGACGCGGCGCTTGACTACAAACCTCGGGTGCTACCCCTATTTAAAGCCCTCGGCGTCCGAGCTCTACACGGCGAGGAAGTCCAACGGCGGAACGGCGGCGGACTCCGAGTCCAGAACGAAGACGACAACCCACAGCGCTACGCGTGTCCCGATCCGACGGCCAGGACACGAAGTCCCACGTGGCTTCTTCTGGAACGCCCGATCATGATCGAACGGCCATGAATTAGGGTTTCTGGAAGACGGCTCTCGGGCCGACTTGGGCCGCACTGACGAAGGCTTCACGCGCACAGTGTTGGGCTCGGCCCAACACTGTTCACAAGGTTTTTAAAAGATTTCTCATTTAAAATAATTCCTGAAATTCATTTAATTTGTTTTAGGCAATAAAATAATCAGGAAAAATCCAATAAAAATCTCAAAAATACTTTGAGACATTCTGGACTCAAATAAAATATTTTTGGCAAAACTTTATTTGGACTTTGCACAGATTTAAATAGATTTGAATAGAAGGCAATAAACTTGAACTAGGAATTAATTCAATTAAATCTAGAAAAATCCAATTAAATTCCAGAAAATCACAAATGCACTTTTAAGAAATAAAAACTTAATTAAACCAAATTTTGGGATGTTACAAAGTTGCACCTACAACCACTGAGAATGATTTAGAATGTAATGTAAAAGGTATAAATTGTATATATGGTGAAAATCATTTTGAAGAGATAAAGCGTCCATGAATCATGCTATCTTAGAGCAACTATTAATGGAACCCATTGCTAATTTGCATGCTATTCCTAGTGATAAAGAAGAGTTGTGTCATAATGCTTCACTTATATCCACGCCACAATTAGTGAATGAACATGAAACATTTATATCTGAACTAAACACTTGCGCTGAACATAGACATGTTATTCAAATTGCTAGTGAAGAAGATGAGCTTAAATTGATGTCTTCTTTAAATACTTTAGGTTACATTGAATTTGTTGTTACGTGTGATCTAGATAGTTTCAAGGAGAAGATTTTTGTACATTCTAATTTGCCATGGTTATCATGAAATACTTTTCATGTTGTTGGCAAATATAATGATAAAAGAGAATAAAAAGTGCATAGAGTATACATTTGTTCATATCCAAACCTCTACGCCCTATGCAACACTCGTGATCAATTTGATAATTATAATATCATATCAAGTACCCCTACCGGTAATAATCTATATGATAATTTTCAAGGAGTGTTTGGGTAATTGTGATTCACAAGCCTTTGATTTGATCCTCGTGTGTGTATGGACGATCGTGAGGAAGTTTTACACCGACTCTGACGGATTCAAACGCCACCGATATGAGTTAGGCGATATGAAGTCCATTCGGGTGTTTCTCACTCGTTTCACTCTGTGACTTTTGTTTGCACGATTGGAGTGTGCAAGCGAGGATGGGACACGTCCTGAGGAAGTTTTAGCACCACTCTGACGGATTCGAAACGCTTACCAATATCAATTAGGGCGCATATGAAGTCCATTCGGGGTGTTTGTCACTCACTTTCACTCTGTGACTTTTGTTCGCACAAATGGAGTATGCAGAGCAGGTTGGGACACATTGTGAGGAATTTTTAACACCGACTCGGACGTATTTGAAACGCTTACCGATATGAGTCTGGGTGCATATGAAGTCCATTCGGGGTGTTTGTCACTTAGTTTCACTCTATGACTTTATTTCGCATGAAAGTAGCCTGTAGTGCAGGTAGGGACACGTCGTGAGGAAGTTTTTACACCGACTCGGACGGATTCGTAACGCTTACCGATTTGAGTTAGGGCGCATATCAAGTCCATTCGCGTGTTTCTCACTCGCCACTCTGTGACTTTTGTTCGCACGAATTGAGTGCATTGTGCGAGTTGGGACACGTCGTCAGAATTTTTAACACCGACTCGGACGGATTCTAAATGCTTACCGATATGATGGGCGCATATGAAGTCTATTCGGGGTTTTTCTCACTCAGTTTCACTCTGTGACTTTTGTTCGCATGAATGGAGCCTGCAGTGCAGGTTGGGACACGTCGTGATGAAGTTTTCACACCGACTTTGATGGATTCGAAACGCTCACCGATATGAGTTAGGCGCATGTGAAGTCCATTCGATGTGTTTGCCACTCCGCCACTCTGTGACTTTTGTTCGCACGAATGGAGTGTGCAGTGCAGGTTGGGACACGTCGTGAGGAAGTTTTAGCACCACTCGGACGGATTCGAAATGCTTACCGATATGAGTTAGGGCTCATATGAAGTCCATTCGGGGTGTTTGCCACTCAGTTTCACTCTGTGACTTTTGTTCGCGCGAATGGAGTGTGCAGTGCAGGTACGGACACGTCATGAGGAAGTTTTTATACCGACTCTGACGGATTCAAAACGCCATCGATATGAGTTAGGGCGCAGATGAAGTCCATTCGGGGTGTTTCTCACTCAGTTTCACTCTGTGACTTTTGTTCGCGCGAATAGAGTGTGTACTGCAGGCTGGGACACGTCGTGAGGAAATTTTGGCACCACTTTGACGGATTCGAAACGCTTACCGATATGAGTTAGGGCGCATATGAAGTTCATTCGGGGTGTTTGTCACTCAGTTCCACTATGTGACTTTTGTTCGCACGAATGGATTGTGAAGTGCTGGTTGGGACTCATCGTGAGGAATTTTTAACCCCGACTCGGACGTATTCGAAACGCTTACCGATATGAGTTAGGGCGCATGTGAAGTCCATTCAGGGTGTTTGCCGCTTAGTTTCACTTTATGTCTTTTGTTCGCACGAATGGAGTATGAAGTGCAGGTTGGGACATGTGACGAAGTTTTAGCACCACTCTGACAGATTCGAAACGCTTAACGATATGAGTTAGGGCGCATGTGAAGTCCATTCGGGGTGTTTGCCACTAAGTTTCACTCTGTGTCTTTTGTTCGCAAGAATGGAGTGTGCAGTGCAGGTTGGGACACGTGGTGAGGAAGTTTTAGCACCACTCTGACGGATTCGAAACGCTTACCGATATCAGTTAGGGCGCATATGAAGTCCATTCGGGGTGTTTGTCACTCTTTGACTTTTATTCGCACGAATGGAGCCTGCAGTGCAGGTAGGGACACGTCGTGAGGAAGTTTTTACACCGACTCGGACGGATTCGAAACGCTTTCCGATAAGAGTTAGGGCGCATATGAAGTCCATTCGGTGTTTGCCACTCGGCCACTGTGACTTTTGTTCGCATGAATGAGAGTGTGCAAAGTGCAGGTTGGTACACATCGTGAGGAAGTTTTAGAACCACTCGACGGATTCAAACGCCACCGATATGAGTTAGGCTCATATGAAGTCCATTCGGGGTTTTGCCACTCGGGGCCACTGGGACTTTTATTCGCACGAATGGAGTGTGCAGTGCAGGTTGGGACACGTCGTGAGGAATTTTTAACACCGACTCGGAAGTATTCGAAACGGTTACCGATATGAGTTAGCGCGCATATGAAGTCCAATTGGGGTGTTTGTCACTCAGTTTCACTGTATGACTTTAGTTCGCACGAATGAAGCCTGCAGTGCAGGTAGGGACACGTCGTGAGGATGTTTTTACACCGACTCGGACGGATTCGAAACGCTTACCGATATGAGTTACGGCGCATATGAAGTCCATTCGGGGTGTTTGTCACTCAGTTTCACTCTGTGACTTTTGTTCGCACGAATGGAGTGTGCAGTGCAGGTTGGGACACGTCGTGAGGAATTTTTTAACCCAACTTGGACGGATTCGAAACGCTTACAGATATGAGTTAGGGCGCATATGAAGTCCATTCGAGGTGTTTCTCAATTAGTTTTACTCTGTGACTTTTGTTCGCACGAATGGAGTGAGAAGTGCAGGTTGGGACACGTCGCGAGGATGTTTTAGCACCACTCTGACAGATTCGAAACGCTTACCGATATGAGCTAGGGCGCATATGAAGTTCATTCGGGGTGTTTGTCACTCAGTTTCACTCTGTGACTTTTGTTCGCACGAATGGAGTGTGAAGTACTGGTTGGGACACGTCGTGAGGAATTTTTAACACCGACTCGGACGTATTCGAAACGCTTACCTATATGACTTTAGTTCGCACGAATGGAGCCTACAGTGCAGGTAGGGACACGTCGTGAGGAAGTTTTTACACCGTTTCGGACGGATTCGAAACGCTTACCGATATGAGTTAGAGCGCATATCAAGTCCATTCGTGGTGTTTCTCACTCAGTTTCACTCTCTGACTTTTGTTCGCACGAATGGAGTGTGCAATGCAGTTTGGGACACGTCGTGAGGAATTTTTAACACCGACTCGGACGTATTCGAAACGCTTACCGATATTTGTTAAGGCGGTTGTGAAGTCCATTCGGGGTGTTTGTCACTCAGTTTCACTCTATGACTTTAGTTCGCAAGAATAGAGCCTGCAGTGCAGGTAGGGACACGTCGCTAGGAAGTTTTTACACCGACTCGGACGGATTCGAAACACTTACCGATATGAGTTAGGGCGCATATCAAGTTCATTGGGGTGTTTTCTCCCGCCACTCTGTGACTTTTGTTTGCACGAATGGAGTCTGCAGTGCAGGTTGGGACACGTCGTGAGGAATTTTTATCACCGACTCGGACGTATTCGAAACGCTTACCGATATGAGTTAGGGTGCACGTGAAGTCCATTCGGGGTGTTTGCCACACAGTATTACTCTGTGTCTTTTGTTCGCACGAATGGAGTGTGCAGTGCAAGTTGGGACACGTCGTGAGGAAGTTTTAGCACCACTCTGACGGATTCGAAACGCTTACCGATATCAGTTAGGGCGCATATGAAGTCTATTCGGGGTGTTTGTCACTCAGTTTCATTCTTTTACTTTTGTTCGCACGAATGGAGTGTGCAGTGCAGGTTGGGACACGTCGTGAGGAAGTTTTAGCACCACTCTGACAGATTCGAAACGCTTACCGATATCAGTTAGGTCGCATATGAAGTCTATTCGGGGTGTTTGTCACTCAGTTTCACTCTGTGACTTTTGTTCGCACCAAAGGAGTCTGCAGGACAGGTTGGGACACGTCGTGAGGAAGTTTTAGCACCACTCGGACAGATTCGAAACGCATACCGATATGAGTTAGGGAGCATATGAAGTCCATTTGGGGTGTTTGTCATCAGTTTCACTCTGTGACTTTTGGTCGCACGAATGGAGCCTGCAGTGCAGGTAGGGACACGTCATGAGAATGTTTTTACACCGACTCGGACGGATTCGAAACGCTTACCGTTATGAGTTAGGGCGCTTATGAAGTCCATTCGGTGTGTTTGTCACTCAGTTTCACTTTGTGACTTTTGTTCGCACGAATGGAGTGTGCAGTGCATGTTGGGACAAGTCGTGAGGATGTTTTAGCATCACTCTGACGATTCGAAATGCTTACCGATATGAGTTAGGCGCATATGAAGTCTATTTCGGTGTTTGTCACTCGGCCACTCTATGACTTCGCTCGCACGAATGGAGTGTGCGATGCGAGTTGGGACACGCCGTGAGGAATTTTAACACTAACTCGGACGATCCAAACGCCATCGATATGAGTTAGGCGCATATGAAGTACATTCGTGGTGTTTCTCACTCAGTTTCACTCTGTGACTTTTGTTCGCACGAATAGAGTGTGTAGTGCAGGTTGGGACACGTCGTGAGGAAGTTTTGGCACCACTCTGACGGATTCAAACGCCATCGATATGAGTTACGGCGCATGTGATGTCCATTCGGGTGTTTGCGCTTAGTTTCACTCTGTGTCTTTTGTTCGCATGAATGGAGTATGCAGTGCAGGTTGGGACACGTCGTTACGAAGTTTTAGCACCACTTTGACAGATTCAAAATGCTTAACGATATGAGTTAGGGCGCATATGAAGTCCATTCGGTGTGTTTGTCATTCTGTGACTTTTGTTCGCACGAATGGAGTGTGCTGTGCAGGTTGGGACACGTCGTGAGGAATTTCTAAGACCGACTCGGACGTATTCGAAACTCTTACCGATATGTGTTAGGGTGCATGTGAAGTCTATTCGAGGTGTTTGCCACTAAGTTTCACTCTGTGTATTTTGTTCGCACAAATGGAGTGTGCAGTGCAGGTTGGGACTTGTAGTGAGGAAGTTTTAGCACCACTCTGACTGATTCGAAATGCTTACCGATATCAGTTACGACACATATGAAGTCCATTCGTGGTGTTTGTCACTCTGTGACTTTTGTTCGCACGAATGGAGCCTGCAGTGCAGGTAGGGACACGTCGTGAGGAAGTTTTTACACCGACTCGGATGGATTCGAAACGCTTACCGATATGAGTTTGGGCGCATATCTAGTCCATTCGGGGTGTTTGCCACTCAGTTTCACTTTGTGACTTTTGTTCGCACGAATGAGAGTGTGCAGTGCAGGTTGGGACACGTCGTGAGGAAGTTTTAGAACCACTCTGACGGATTCGAAACGCTTACCGATATGAGTTAGGGCTCATATGAAGTCCATTCGGGGTTTTGCCACTGCCACTCTGTGACTTTTGGTCGCACGAATGGAGCTGCAGCGGTAGGGACACGCCGTGAGAATGTTTTACGACTCGACGGATTGAACGCTTATCGATATGAGTTAGGCGCATATGAAGTCTATTCGGGCAGTTTCTCACTCAGTTTCACTGTGTGACTTTTGTTCGCACGAATGGAGTTGACGTGTCCCAAGCAGCACTACACACTCCATTCGTGTAAAAAAAGTTACAGAGTGAAACTGCGTGAGAAACAGCCCGAATTGACTTCATATGCGCCCTAACTCATATCGGTAAGCGTTTTGAATCCGTCCGAGTGGTGCTAAAACTTCCTCACGACGTGTCCCAACCTGCACTTCACACTCCATTCGTGCGAACTAAAGTCACAGAGTAAAACTGAGTGGCAAAAACCTCGAATGGACTTCATATGCGCCCTAACTCATATCAGTAAGCGTTTCGAATACGTCCGAGTCGGTGTTAAAAATTCCTCAAGATGTGTGCCAATTCTCCATTCTTGCGAACAAAACTTACAGAGTGAAACTGCGTGAGAAACACCCCGAATTGACTTCATATGCGCCCTAGCTCAGATTTGTAAGCGTTTCGAATCCGTCCGAGTCGGTGTTAAAACTTCCTCACGGTGTGTCCCAACCTGCACTGCACACTCCATTCGTGCGAACTAAAGTCACAGAGTGAAACTGAGTGGCAAACACCCCGAATGGACTTCATATGCGCCCTAGCTCAGATCTGTAAGCGTTTCGAATCCGTCCGAGTCGGTGTTAAAACTTCCTCACGGCGTGTCCCAACCTGCACTGCACAATCTATTCGTGCGAACTAAAGTCACAGAGTAAAACTGAGTGGCAAACACCCCGAATGGACTTCATATGCGCCCTAACTCAAATCGGTAAGCGTTTCAAATCCGTCCGAGTCGGTGTTAAAAATTCCACACGATGTGTGCCAACTCTCCATTCTTGCGAACAAAACTTACAAAGTGAAATTGAGTGACAAACACCCTGAATGGAATTTATATGCGCCCTAACTCATATCTGTAAGCATTTCGAATACGTCCTAGTCGGTGTGTTAAAATTCTCACGACGATCCCAACTCGTGACCGCACACTCCATTCGTGGGAACAAAAGTCACATAGTGAAACTGAGTGACAAACACCCCAAATGGACTTCATATGCGCCCTGACTCATATCGGTAAGCGTTTCGAATCCATCAGAGTGGTTCTAAGACTTCCTCACGACGTGTCCCAACCTGCACCGCACAGTCTCATTCGTGCGAACAAAAGTCACAGAGTGAAACTGAGTAACAAACACCCCGAATGGACTTCATATGCGCCCTAACTCATATCAGTAAGCATTTCGAATCCGTCCGAGTCGGTGTAAAAACTTCCTCACGACGTGTCCCTACCAGCACTTCAAGCTCCATTTGTGCGACCAAAAGTCAGATAGTGAAACTGAGTGAGAAACACCCCGAATGGACTTCATATGCGCCCTAACTCATATCAGTAAGCGTTTCGAATCCGTCCGAGTTGGTGTAAAAACTTACTCACGACGTGTCCCTACCTGCACTGCAGGCTCCATTCGTGCGGCCAAAAGTCATAGAGTGAAACTGAGTGACAAACACCCCGAATTGACTTCATATGCGCCCTAACTCATATCGGTAAGCGTTTCGAATCCGTCCGAATGGTGCTAAAACTTTCTCACGACATGTCCCAACCTGCACTGCAACTCCATTCGTGCGAACAAAAGTCACAAAGTGAAACTGAGTGGCAAACACCCCGAATGGACTTTATATGTGCCCAAACTCCTATTGGTAAGCGTTTCGAATACGTCCAAGTCGGTGTAAAAACTTGCTCACAACGTGTCCGCCTGCACTGCAGGCTCCAATCGTGCGAACAAAAGTCACAGAGTGAAACTGAGTGACAAGCACCCCGAATGGACTTCATATGCGCCCTATCACATATCGGTAAGCGTTTCGAATCCATCCGAGTGGTGCTTAAACTTTCTCACGACGTGTCCCAACCTGTATTGCACTGCACACTCCATTCGTGCGAACAAAAGTCACAGAGTGAAACTGAGTAGCAAACACCCCGAATGGACCTCATATGCGCCCTAACTGATATCGGTAAGTGTTTCGAATCCGTCAGAGTGGTGCTAAAACTTCCTCACTACGTGTCCCAACCTGCACTACACACTCCATTCGTGCGAACAAAAGATTCTAAATAGAACCGCACCTTATTTTGGTCTTCAATTCTTATTTGCAATTTCAGATTGCTTTTACCATTGTTCCTGCTTGTTCTTCGGTTGCTTGCAGGAATTGAACCTCGTGTTCAGGTTGATCGTGCCCACGGCAAGATCAATAACACTCCGGAGTTGGTTTAGCGATTGCTAAGGCGCATCATCGTCGTACGTTGTAGTCGGATCGTCAAAGTCGATTCCACCAAATCGATAGTTATCGTTCTCATCGAAAGATCGGGACACAACCTCACATCAGGTGGTATCAGAGCGCCAAGTTGCTCGGTGAGAGATTCAGTACCTTAGATTAGTTTTTGTTTTCTGTCCTAAATTGAAAATTACTCCACAAAAATTCAACCTTTAGATTCAATCTGGTATTTTAGTGAGTTTTATTAGGTTTTGATCCATTAGAGTCCTTGTTTTAGTTGCTGATCGTTTTTGCTTCGCGTATCTTTTCTTTCAATCTTTCCAGTACTTTGTTTTGTTCATAACTTTCACATACGAGCTCGGATTATAGTGTTTTTGCACTTTCCTAAAACCTGGGAATGATCTCTACAAAAACATAGTTGGTCTTGGACTCTAATTCTGGAGCCAAATTTGTTTAATCTGGGCATCACATTTGTCAAGCAAGTTGTACTTCCAATCCAGATCGGCTTGGTATTTTGATCATAATTCTCACGTCCGAACTCCGATTTGGAAGTTTTTATACTTTCCTGAATCCTTGAAGAGTTCTCTACGAAAACGTTTTTGGGTGTCCTTTCTGATTCGGACTCCTTCAAACCGAATTTGATTCGGATTCGGAATCGGTCTCGCAGGCTGAAATTGGGGGTATTATGTGGTGTTCAGTGTTGGAGCCATAACTTTCGCACCCGATCTCTAAATTGCATGTTCTTGTACTCTTTTGAAAGATGAGGACATAAGCTTCAATTCTCTCCATAGTGAACCTTCTAAATTCGGTCGTCTTGAAACTCTAATCTATGCGACAAATCTACTGCCCTAGAAACATTGAATTTGGGTATCTTGCTTCAATTCGTGTTCTAGCTTTGTTCCTTTGAGTTGGTTGAGTCCAGTAGCATCGACAATCCATAAAACCCAGAAAAATATCAGTACACATACCTTTGGGAACCAATTCATCCTTTGCGAATACTTTGATCCCAATTGAAACTAGCTATTTGTTATTGCTTAGGGCTGTTCATATTGATACATTGCATAATCTTGAATTATCATATCATACTATCTTGTGACATCAAGTTAGGGATTCCAAAACTTTGTTCATATTAGTGTTGGCCGAAAGTCACTCAAAGAAAGAAAAGAGAAAGAAAGAGCCAAAAGGCAAAAAGAGAAGAAAAAAAAGAAAATAGTGATCGGTCGCACTACATTGAGCAAAATCCTAATTTGTGTTCATTATTTCAGATTGTGAAATTTATTAATTGTTGTGCAATCTTGTGCCCTTTTTACATTCTTAAAGCAATAAGCTAGCGTCTCTCTACGACTTGTGCAATAGAGCTTTTCGTGCCTCTCTTATATTTTATAGCTCATTTCTTGATTGCATAAGTACCCCATCATCTTTGCGCGTGAGTTGCCTTGATATTCGCTTATATCTTTGAGATCGGCAACTAGGACTTATGAATTCTAGTTTGGGTCATTATATTATCAGATTGCATAGGAAATAAGTATAGCCTACCTAGCTCCACATATTTTACTCGTACGTATGTTCGGTCCCTTGTCAATCGCTTTATCCAAGATTCAGAGAACTTTTGACACTGCCAACGGCTGACAACTCCTGCTGCACGGTAAGAACTTGTAAGAGCTTTGGTTAAGGCTTGAGAGTTGAGCGACTTTTCTCCACTTCCTAGTAGTTGATAGGAAATTACATAAACCTTTGTGTTTCCCTTTTTGCTACTAACCATGTTAGGTGCCAAGAGTTCACTGCATCATTCTCCACGCATGAAGGGCAATGTACGACTCACTAATGAGAGAATGTCGCTGCAAGAAGACCGTCTCCGATCCATCGAGACTGCTCAGGGAGTTGCTAACACTACCCTTACTACTATTTTGTCTAGACATGAAGATTTGCTTGCAGCTGCTACTCCTGGAACTTCCAGTCCTCAGCCTCATTTCCTAAGCAACAACAATGGTGTACTACGTGCACAATGGGTTCCCATTGCTGCCTCGGCTTCCCAGCATGGACCCGCTACCTCGGTCGCCCTACAACACATCGCCACGGGTTCATCAACTGATGATGAACAAGGTAAAATCAAGTTTGAATTGCCTACTTTTGGTGGAAAGTTCGATCCTAATGCATATATTAATTGGGAGATAGCGGTAGACAAAGAATTTGCAAACTTTAACTTATCTGAAAACCAAAAGATTAGTGCCGCAGTTAAAGTTTAACGTCAGATGCAATATATTGGTGGAAGCATATATCTAGACATGATAAAGAACCTAAAACTTCGAATGCCATGAAAAGACTTATGAGAAATGATTATGTTCTGAATATGTTTTGAATATTTGCTTACTAAACTTCAATGCTTAAAACAAGGTTCTAAAACTGTTATAGAATACTTTCATGATTTGCAAAATAGTTTGTTGCGTTGTGGTTTACAAGAATGTGAAGAAGCTATTGAGCTTAGGTTCATACGTGGACTTAATCATGAAATTCAGGATGTTCTTGTTGATGAAACATGATGGTTGTGTCCCGATCTTTCGATGAGAGCGATAACTATCGATTTGTGGAACCGACTTTGACGATCCGACTACAACGTATGACGACGATGCGCCTTAGCAATCGCTAAACCAACTCCGGAGTGTTACTGATCTTGCCGTGGGCACGATCAACCTGAACACGAGGTTCAATTCCTGCAAACAACCGAAGAACAAGCAAGAACAATGGTAAAAGCAATCTGAAATTGCGAATAAGAATTGAAGGACAAAATAAGTTGGGGTTGTATTGAAGGTCTTGACAAGGTGGTCAGTCAAAGACAACTTGAAGACACGAAGTTTGCACTTGGCTAAACTAATCAAACAAAACCCAAAACCCTAGATGGGGTTGCGGCTGGTTATTTATGAGATAACAAGAGGAGGTGGTCGTTCAAAACCCTAGGAAACCAAATACAATTCGATTACACGCCCAAGGCCCACTCGACTGGATTGGAAAAGTGACGTGACTTGTTTTGCAGTTTCCGGACAGCTCAAAAGAAATTTGAAGGTGAGACTGGATCCATTGGAAAGAGGGCGACGAAAGCTTTCAATCAAGTACTCATGTGCCCCGAACACTGTAACACCCCGGCACCCCACGTGCCCTGGATGTCACACCCTCAACAACACCCAACACTAGATATAAAAAAAAAACATGCAAAGCCACTAACATCTAGAAGGTTGCCGACTTAACAAAAAAAATTCGGCAGCACCTCCCCTAAAATACGGACATCCACTCAGCAGACAAAAGATAGTATTCAATACACATTGCAAATCAGAAAATCATCCTAAGCGACAAGTAACATGGAAGAGTAAGTCTACCCAAGCAACAATTATGAAGCAAAAGAGGAGAGTCTAACCACCACATAACCAAGGATACAAGCATTTAAGCCCTCGAGCCAACAAGCCACTTACAAATCTAACCATCCAAAAGAACAAGTTCTTTAATCTAACACCACTTCTAAAAGTAATGCTACCCTATTCTAACAATATGGAGTCATTGTGAGTGAAGGGTGCTAGCCCGTCTCCCAAAATGCCGCCCTGGAGGTACCTAAAAATATAAACATCAAAGTACAAGCGTGAGTTCATTTCTTAGCGAAGTGTATTGCTACAATACAACAGACATAAATAGATAGTAACATTCATACACAATTCTTTTAACCATGTAACAAAAAAACACATTAAATCATCATTTAGCATTTCTTCCTCCATAGGATGCAACATGCATACTCATGAATGCCCTTTTCTTAGCTCATACAGGTATCGCGAGTGCACACCGTCGGTGTGCACCTCTCATTCCCTTCCATCCCGTGGAAGGGCCTACTCTATCGTCTCGCTCCCATACATCCGTGTGTATGGGACTACGAGGTAGGATTTCTCGTGCTCACTATGTGTGAGCACAGAGGCCCACATCAGAATGGGTCGCCTCTTCCATTATGAATGCACAATGCAATTTACACAAATAATTCCAAACTGCATTCATTCATAACATTATTGCATAATCATAACCAAATGCATAAACATAACCAATTCTCACCTTCATAAGTTATCATCTATACTAGTCTAATCAAATCCAAGAATAAAACATGGTAACGCATCATATCATACGATTAGATCACAACAATAAGTAATCATACGCCACCAAGCCGTATTCATCACAATACACTTGCCTCAACCGCTGGGAGGAGGGTGGCGTGAGGACGATACCACTCCCGAGGATACACCACCTGAAAATAGCATTTGCAAATACATTTTCATAAACTACATACTTCACACAACCTACAACACTTCTACACCCTAATTCAAAATAGCCCCCAATATCCAACAATTAAGGATTTCTGGACAGCAAGCACGAAATTTAACATATCTCCCAAATGGCTAAGCTAAATTTTGAGTTCTTGTACTATAAACGATCACAAGAGGATAATCTAACTTTTATTCTACAACCAACCAATCAAGATATGCCTCAAACAGCCCCAGAATTGAAATGAACAGAGGCTACAAGTGTTAAACATTCAATCTGGACAGGGTTTACTAAAACAAGCATATCTTTTGATTGGTTTAACCAAAATGAGTGTTCTTGTACTCTAATTGACCATAAGAGGATACACTACCATTTCCCCATATCCATTAATTCAGGAGATGTGCCAAAAATTCCCAGATTACAAATGAACAGAGACTGCACATTTTAAATGTAACTCAGGACAGTCTATACTAACATTGGCATAACTTTTAATTGGCTAGGTTAAAAATCGAGTTCTTGGGCTCTAAATGACCACAAGAGGATAAACTACAATTAAAACCTAGCCATTTAGTCAGAAACTGAGCCTAAAGTCCTCAACTTGCACTTTTAGTTTCAGTTCAGATTCTGAATTTTTCAGCAGATTGTAGTTTTAGGGTAGTAACTTCAAAATAGCATAACTTTCGATTCCTATACCCAAATCAAGCAAAAGAGGACATTTTCTTGATCTACAGGAAATTTCCCAACTTACTTCAGGCAACCAAAAATTCTAATTCGACTTGCAAATAGCTCTAAACAGAAGTTCAAAATCTCAGCTACCAACACGAACTAAATCAGAGCAGCCTGCACTAAAAAGGTCATAACTTTTAATTGGCTGAATGGAAATTTGTGTTCTTATACTCTAATGAAATCTAAGAACACGAACTACAACTTTCTCTACAGTCAACTACTCAAAAAGTGATTCTTTCTTGCCGAAAACACAGTCTCAAAACCGGTCTGTGCACAGCTCGAAATCTGAACAGTATTCCCTCCAACCCTAGAGCCATTTTCCCTCCAAGATCCCCAAATCCAAGAACCCTAGAACCATCCCCACTAGCTAGAACCTCCATTAGCACAGCAAGAACCTCAAAAAACTTGAATCCACTCACCACCAAGAGGGAGGAAGAAGGAAGAGGGTGCTGCTGCAGGGAGGAGCTCGGGGGAGGGCTGCTTCGCTTCTTTGGAGGGAGGAGCTCGGGGGAGGCTCTTGCCGGCCGCTGCTCTGCTGGAGGGAGGAGGCGCCACCAAGAGAAGCTAGGGAGGAGGAAGAAGCCAAGAACTAGGGAGGAGGGTGGCGTGCTCAGCCACAAAAATGAAGGAGGTGCTGGATGGGGATTAAGTGGAGGGAAAAAAAGAAGGGGTGGGGTTGGGGAAAAAAAAATGAGAGAACCTCTCTCAAAATATTTAAACCCAAAACCACAAACCCTCAGTCGAGAAAGAACTGCGATGCTACAAACACCCTTCTGGATCAAAAGTTATGGCCGTTTTAAGTTGGTGCTGTCTCGGGAGGCCGAATTGGATTCGAACGTGATGGATTTGATCTATCTCTTCTTGGCCCGTGGATGATGTGTTGGAGTAGGCACAACCAAATGTGGTCATATCCGTAGTAGTGATGTCCTCATCATCCTCCCTTTCTTGAATTTGAGTCGTCCTCGACTCATGCTCGACTTTAGCTTGACCTCAACAAAAAGTATTCTCATGTTCAGATCATCCTCCACAAAGCTCAATATTTCTTTCCAGCATATAAAGGCATGTTGAAAGCTTGCACTCTTGGACGCTTCCTCCCCCCTGTGAAGGAAAGCCATCCTAGTAGATGTAGATGATACAGAGGATGCCGTGAAGTGTCGCCAAATTGATATAGCGTTGATCATATCCAGGACGAGCATGGTCTCATCATTCTCCGTTCCTTGAATTGGAGTCGTCCTCAACTCCATCACATTCTCCTGCAAAATGTTAGAAGCGAGAAAGAGCAAAGCAACATGCATATCTTTTGTGATCAAATCAATGGCTCGTGAATCACAATCACCCAAACACTCCCTTTCTTGAAAACTATCATATAGATTATAATCGACAGTAGGGGTACTTGATATGATATTAGAATTATCAAATTGATCACATTGTTGCATAGGATGTGGAGGTCTCAGATCTGAACAAATGTATAATCTATGCACTTTGTATTCTCCTTTATCATCATCAACATAGAAAATATTTCGTGATAACCATGGCAAATCAGAATGTACAAAATTCTTCTCCTTGAAACTATCCAGATCACACAGAACATCAAATTCAATGTAACCTAAAGTATCTAAAGAAGACATCAATTTAAGCTCATCTTCTTCACTAGCAATTTGAATAACATGTCTATGTTCAGCGCAAGTGTTTTGTTCAAATATAAATATTTCATGTTCATTCACTAATTGTGGCGTGGATATAAGTGAAGCATTATGACACAACTCTTCTTTATCACTAGGAATAGCAACAAAATCAGCAATGGGTTCCATTAATAGTTGCTCTACGATAGCACGATTCATGGACAGTTTTGTCTCTTCAAAATGATTTTCACCATGTATACAATCCATACCTTTGACATTACCTTCTAAATCATTCTCCGTGGTTGTAGGTGCAACTTCAATTTCCAACTCTTCACATACGTATGGAGCAGCAAATATCTCCTCTTTTTTCACATTTTCTTCTTCATCTTTCTCCCGATGGTGCTCACTTTTTCGCAAAATGTTAGCTACAAAGAAGGTGCAACAATGGGCACCTCAAATAAAGCTAAATGCTCTTTCAAAGATTCAGAAGCATGTTTTCACTCTAAAAGCACATTCAATCAATTCTGAAAGACAACTATATGTTTCATCAACAAGAACATCCTGAATTTCATGATTAAATCCACGTATGAACCTAAGCTCAGTAGCTTCCTCACATTCTTGTAAACCACAACGCAACAAACAATTTTGCAAATCATGAAAGTATTCTATAACAGTTTTAGAACCTTGTTTTAAGCATTGAAGTTTAGTAAGCAAATATTTAGCAACATATTCAGGAACATAATCATTTCTCATAAGTCTTTTCATTGCATTCCATGTTTTAGGTCTTTATCATGTCTAGATATATGCTTCCACCAATATATCGTGCATCCGACGTTAACACTTTAATCTGCGGCACTAATCTTTTGGTTTTCAGATAAGTCATAGTTTGCAAATTCTTAATCTACCGCTATCTCCCAATTAATATATGCATTAGGATCGAACTTTCCACCAAAAGAAGGCAACTCAAACTTGATTTTACCTTGTTCATCATCGTGGATGAACCCGTGGAGATGTGTGGTGGGGCGACCGATGCGCAAGGCCCATGCTGGGAAGTCGGGCAGCAATGGGAACCCGCAGTAACGTAGTACACCATTGTTGTTGCTTAAAAGACGAGGCGGAGGACTGGAATTTCGAGGACAGCAGCTGCAAGCATATCATCAAGTCTAGACAAAATAGTAGCAAGGGTAGTGTTAGCAACTCCTGAGCGATCTCGATGGATCGAAACGGTCTTCTTGCAGCGACTTTGCTCATTAGTGAGTTGTACATTGCCCTTCGTGCGTGGAGAATGATGCGATGAACTCTTGTCACCGACATGGTTAGTAGCATAAAGGGAAAGACAAAGGTTTATGTAATTCCCAATCAACTACTAGGAAGTGGAGAAAAGTCGCTCAACTCTCAAGCCTTAACCAAAGCTCTTACAAGTTCTTACCGTGCGGCAGAGTTGTCGGCCGTTGGCGGTGTCAAAAGTTCTTCAAGCTTGGATAAAGCGATTGCAAGGGACCGAACAAACGTACAAGGTAAAATATGTGGAGCTTGGTAGGCTATACTTATTTCCTATGCAACTGATAATTCTAGTTATTGTAATGACAAGTAAGGACCCAAAATAGAAATCACAAGTCCTAGTTGCCGATCTCAAAGATATAAGCGAATTTCAAGGCAACTCACGCGCAAAGATGATGGAACTTATGCAATCAAGAAATGAGCTAAAAAATATAAGTGAGGCACCGAAAGCTCTATTGCACAAGTCGTAGAGAGACACTGACTTATTGCTTCAAGAATGTAAAAAGGGCACAAGATTGCTCACTAATTAATACAATTGCACAATCTGAAAAATAATGAACACAAATTAGGGTTTCGCTCAATGTAGTGCTGTCGGCCACTATTATGTTTTTTTTTCTTTTTCTTTTCTTTTTTTTTTGTGACTTTCGGCCAACACTAGTATGAGCAAAGTTTTGGAATCCCCAACTCCATGTCACAAGACAGTGTGATATGATAATTCAAGATTATGCAATATATCAAGTAGAGCAGCCCTAAGCAATATCAAATAGCTAGTCTCAATTGGGATCAAAGTATTCGCAAAGGATGAATTGGTTAACAAAGGTATGTATACTGATATTTTTGGTGTTTTATGGATTATGGATGCTACTGGACTCAACCAACTCAAAGGAACAAAACTAGAACACGAATTGAAGCAAAACACCCAAATTCAAAGTTTCTAGGGCAGCAGATTTGTCGCCTAGATTACAGATTCAAAACGACCGAATTTAGAAGGTTCACTATGGAAAGAATTGAAGCTTATGTCCTCAGCTTTCAAAGAAATACAAGAACATGCAATTTGGAGCACGGGTGTGAAAGTTATGGCTCAAAAACCGAACTGCACAGAATACTCCCAATTTTAGCCTGCGGGACCAATTTCGAATCCGAATCAAATTCGGTTTGATGGAATCCGAATCAGAAAGGACACCCAAAAACGTTTTTGTAGAGGACTCTTCAAGGATTCAGGAAAGTATAAAAACTTCCCAAACGGAGTTCGGACGTGAAAATTATGATCAAAATACCGAACCGATCTGAATTGGAAGTACAACTTGCTTCAACAAATTTGATATCCAGATTAAACAGATTTAACTCCAGAATTAGAGTTCATGCCCAACTAGGTTTTTGTAGAGATCGTACCCAGGTTTTAGGAAAGTACAAAAACACTAGAATTCGAGCTCGTATGCGAAAGTTATGAACAAAACAAAGTACTGGACAGATTGAAAGAAAAGCTACGCGAAGGAAAAACGATCAGCAACTAAAACAAGGACTCTAATGGATCAAAACCTAACAAAACTCACTAAAATAATAGATTGAATCTAAAGGTTGAATTTTTGTGGAGTAATTTTCAATTTAGGACAGAAAACAAAAACTAATCTACAGTATAGAATCTCTCACCGAGCAACTTGGCGCTCTGATACCACTTGATGCGAGGTTGTGTCCCGATCTTTCGATGAGAGCGATAACTATCGATTTGTGGAACCGACTTTGACGATCCGACTACAACGTACGACGACGATGCGCCTTAACAATCGCTAAACCAACTCCGGAGTGTTATTGATCTTGCCGTGGGCACGATCAACCTGAACACGAGGTTCAATTCCTGCAAACAACCGAAGAACAAGCAAGAACAATGGTAAAAGCAATCTGAAATTGCGAATAAGAATTGAAGGACAAAATAAGTTGGGGTTCTATTGATGGTCATGACAAGGTGGTACATCAAAGACAACTTGAAGACACGAAGTTTGCACTTGGCTAAACTAATCAAACAAAACCCAAAACCCTAGATGGGGTTGCGGCTGGTTATTTATGAGATAACAAGAGGAGGTGGTCGTTCAAAACCCTAGGAAACCAAATACAATTCGATTACAAGGCCCAAGGCCCACTGTCTCGGATGGAAAAGTGACATGAATTGTTTTGCAGTTTCCGGACAGCTCAGAAGGAATTTGAAGGTGAGACTGGATCCATTGGAAAGAGGGTGACGAAAGATTTCAATCAAGTACTCATGTGCCCGAACACCCTTCTGGATCAAAAGTTATGGCCGTTTTAAGTTGGTGCTGTCTCAGGAGGCCGAATTGGATTCCAGAACGTGATGGATTTGATCTCTCTCTCTTCTTGGCCCGTGGATGATGTGTTGGAGTAGGCACAACCAAATGTGGTCATATCCGTAGTAGTGATGTCCTCATCAAAACATATAGTTGTATTTCAAAATTGATTAAATGTGCTTGTAAAGCTGAAAACATGCTTGCTGAATCTTTGAAACAGCCTTTAGCTTCATTTGAGGTGCCCATTGTTGCACCTTCTATTGTAGCTAACATTTTTCAGAAAAGTGAGAACCATGATGAGAAGGATGAAGAAGAAAATGTGTGGAAAGAGGAGATCTTTGCTGCTCCATACGTATGTAGAGAGTTGGAAATTGAAGTTGCACCTACAACCACCGAGAATGATTTAGAAGATAATGTAACCATCAGATACGAAAATCATTTGGAAGAGATAAAACTGTCCATGAATCATGCTATCGTGGAGCAACTATTATTGGAACCCATTGCTGATTTGCTTACTATTCCTAGTGGTAAAGAAGTGTTTTGTGATAATGCTTCACTTATATCCACACAACAACTAGTGAATGAACATGAAACATTTATATTTGAACTAAACAATTGCGTTGAATATAAACATGTTATTCACATTGCCAATGAAGAAGATGAGCTTAAATTGATGTCTTCTTTAGATACTTTAGGTTACATTGAATTTGATGTTTTGTGTGATCCGGATAGTTTCAAGGAGAAGATTTTTGTACATTCTGATTTGCCATGGTTATCACGAAATATTTTCCATGTAGTTGGCAAACATAATGATAAAGGAGAATACAAAGTGCATAGATTATACATTTGTTCAAATCTGAGACCTCCACATCCTATGCAACAATGTGATCAATTTGATAATTCTAATATCATATCAAGTACCTCTCGTTGATTATAATCTATATGATAGTTTTCAAGAAAGGGAGTGTTTGGGTGATTGTGATTCACGAGCCATTGATTTGATCACAAAAGATATGCATGTTGCTTTGCTCTTTCTCGCTACTAACATTTTGCAGGAGAATGTGATGGAGTCGAGGACGACTCCAATTCATGAAAAGGAGAATGATGAGACCATGCTCGTCCTGGATTTGATCAACGCTATATCAATTAGGCGACACTTCACGACATCCTCTGTATCATCTACATCTACTAGGATGGCTTTCCTTCACAGAGGGGAGGAAGCGTCCAAGAGTGCAAGCTTTCAACATGCCTTTATATGCTGGAAAGAAATATTGAGCTTTGTGGATGATCTTCACATGAGAATACTTTTTGTTGAGGACAAGCTAAAAGCTGAGCATGAGTCGAGGACGACTCAAATTCAAGAAAGGGAGGATGATAAGGACATCACTACTACGGATATGACCACATTTGGTTGTGCCAACTCCAACACATCATCCACGGGCCAAGAAGAGAGAGATCAAATCCATCACGCTCGAATCCAATTCGCCTCCTGAGACAGCATCGACTTCAAATATGAATAATTTTGCATACGGACTCCGATTTTGGTGATCTTGGACTTGATTGAAAGCATACAACGAGATATTTCGAATGGATCTAATCTTAGCTCCAGATTCATCTTGGATCAGTCGGAATCATTAAAAAAATACACTATAATACTATTTTAGGCTATTTCGGGCCTTGTAAGCGTGTGGGGGCAAAAGCCCAAGTTGTGTGCGCCCCCCCTTGGCTGCACACAACCCTAGGATGTCCCTCTCACATCGATCCCCCTTATAAACTCGTGAGCCGCTTTAGACACTCGGGTTTTGTTTGATTAGTTTAGCCAAGTGCAAACTTTGTTTCTTCAAGTTGTGCTGGATAGCCACCTTGTCAAGATTCTCAATAGAACCCCACCTTATTTTGGCCTTCAATTCTTATTTGCAATTTCAGATTGCTTTTACCATTGTTCCTGCTTGTTCTTCGGTTGCTTGCAGGAATTGAACCTCGTGTTCAGGTTGATCGTGCCCACGGCAAGATCAATAACACTCCGGAGTTGGTTTAGCGATTGCTAAGGCGCGTCATCATCGTACGTTGTAGTCGGATCGTCAAAGTCGATTCCACCAAATCGATAGTTATCGTTCTCATCGAAAGATCGGGACACAACCTCACATCAGGTGGTATCAGAGCGCCAAGTTGCTCGGTGAGAGATTCAGTACCTTATATTAGTTTTTGTTTTCTGTCCTAAATTGAAAACTACTCCACAAAAATTCAACCTTTAGATTCAATCTGGTATTTTAGTGAGTTTTGTTAGGTTTTGATCCATTAGAGTCCTTGTTTAAGTTGCTGATCGTTTTTTGCTTCGCGTATCTTTTCTTTCAATCTTTCCAGTACTTTGTTTTGTTCATAACGTTCACATACGAGCTCGGATTATAGTGTTTTTGCACTTTCCTAAAACCTGAGAACGATCTCTACAAAAATATAGTTGGTCTTGGACTCTAATTCGGGAGCCAAATTTGTTTAATCTGGGCTCACATTTGGGCAAGCAAGTTGTACTTCCAATCCAGATCGGCTTGGTATTTTGATCATAATTCTCACGTCCGAACTCCGATTTGGAAGTTTTTATACTTTCCTGAATCCTTGAAGAGTCCTCTACAAAAACGTTTTTGGGTGTCCTTTCTGATTCGGACTTCTTCAAACCGAATTTGATTCGGATTCGGAATCGGACTCGCAGGCTGAAATTGGGGGTATTATGTGGTGTTTAGTGTTGGAGCCATAACTTTCGCACCCGATATCTAAATTGCATGTTCTTGTACTCTTTTGAAAGATGAGGACATAAGCTTTAATTCTCTCCATAGTGAACCTTCTAAATTCGGTCGTTTTGAAACTCTAATCTATGCGACAAATCTACTGCCCTAGAAACATTGAATTTGGGTATCTTGCTTCAATTCATGTTCTAGCTTTGTTCCTTTGAGTTGGTTGAGTCCAGTAGCATCGACAATCCATAAAACCCAGAAAAATATCAGTACACATACCTTTGGGAACCAATTCATCCTTTGCGAATACTTTGATCCCAATTGAAACTAGCTATTTGTTATTGCTTAGGGCTGTTCATATTGATACATTGCATAATCTTGAATTATCATATCATACTATCTTGTGACATCGAGTTAGGGTTTCCAAAACTTTGTTCATATTAGTGTTGGCCGAAAGTCACTCAAAGAAAGAAAACAGAAAGAAAGAGCCAATAGGCAAAAAAAAAGAGAAGAAAAAAAAGAAAATAGTGACCGGTCGCACTACATTGAGCAAAATCCTAATTTGTGTTCATTATTTCAGATTGTGAAATTGTATTAATTGTTGTGCAATCTTGTGCCCTTTTTACATTCTTAAAGCAATAAGCTAGCGTCTCTCTACGACTTGTGCAATAGAGCTTTTGGTGCCTCACTTATATTTTATAGGTCATTTCTTGATTGCATAAGTATCCCATCATCTTTGCGCGTGAGTTGCCTTGAAATTCGGTTATATCTTTGAGATCGGCAACTAGGACTTATGAATTCTAGTTTGGGTCATTACTTGTCATTACAATAACTAGAATTATCAGATTGCATAGGAAATAAGTATAGCCTACCTAGCTCCACATATTTTACTCGTACGTATGTTCGGTCCCTTGGCAATCGCTTTATCCAAGCTTCGGAGAACTTTTGACACTGCCAACGGCTGACAACTCCTGCTGCACGGTAAGAACTTGTAAGAGCTTTGGTTAAGGCTTGAGAGTTGAGCGACTTTTCTCCACTTCCTAGTAGTTGATAGGAAATTACATAAACCTTTGTGTTTCCCTTTTTGCTACTAACCATGTCAGGTGCCAAGAGTTCACTGCATCATTCTCCACGCATGAAGGGCAATGTACGACTCACTAATGAGAGAGTGTCGCTGCAAGAAGACCATCTCCGGTCCATCGAGACTGCTCAGGGAGTTGCTAACACTACCCTTACTACTATTTTGTCTAGACATGAAGATATGCTTGCAGCTGCTACTCCTGGAACTTCCAGTCCTCAGCCTCATTTCCTAAGCAACAACAATAGTGTACTACGTGCACAACGGGTTCCCATTGCTGCCTCGGCTTCCCAGCATGGACCCGCTACCTCGGTCGCCCCACAACACATCGCCACGGGTTCATCAACTGATGATGAACAAGGTAAAATCAAGTTTGAATTGCCTACTTTTGGTGGAAAGTTCGATCCTAATGCATATATTAATTGGGAGTAGCGGTAGACAAAGAATTTGCAAACTTTAACTTATCTGAAAACCAAAAGATTAGTGCCGCAGTTAAAGTGTTAACGTCAGATGCAATATATTGGTGGAAGCATATATCTAGACATGATAAAGAACCTAAAACTTCGAATGCCATGAAAAGACTTATGAGAAATAATTATGTCCCTGAATATGTTGCTGAATATTTGCTTACTAAACTTCAATGCTTAAAACAAGGTTCTAAAACTGTTATAGAATACTTTCATGATTTGCAAAATAGTTTGTTGCGTTGTGGTTTACAAGAATGTGAAGAAGCTATTGAGCTTAGGTTCATACGTGGACTTAATCATGAAATTCAGGATGTTCTTGTTGATGAAACATATAGTTGTCTTTCAAAATTGATTAAATGTGCTTGTAAAGCTGAAAACATGCTTGCTGAATCTTTGAAACAGCCTTTAGCTTCATTTGAGGTGCCCATTGTTGCACCTTCTATTGTAGCTAACATTTTTCAGAAAAGTGAGCACCATGATGAGAAGGATGAAGAAGAAAATGTGTGGAAAGAGGAGATCTTTGCTGCTCCATACGTATGTAGAGAGTTGGAAATTGAAGTTGCACCTACAACCACTGAGAATGATTTAGAAGGTAATGTAAAAGGTATGGACTGTATACATGGTGAAAATCATTTGGAAGAGATAAAACTGTCCATGAATCATGCTATCGTGGAGCAACTATTAATGGAACCCATTGCTGATTTGCCTACTATTCCTAGTGGTAAAGAAGTGTTTTGTGATAATGCTTCACTTATATCCACACAACAACTAGTGAATGAACATGAAACTTTTATATTTGAACATAAACATGTTATTCACATTGCCAATGAAGAAGATGAGCTTAAATTGATGTCTTCTTTAGATACTTTAGGTTACATTGAATTTGATGTTTTGTGTGATCTGGATAGTTTCAAGGAGAAGATTTTTGTACATTCTGATTTGCCATGGTTATCACGAAATATTTTCCATGTAGTTGGCAAACATAATGATAAAGGAGAATACAAAGTGCATAGATTATACATTTGTTCAGATCTGAGACCTCCACATCCTATGCAACAATGTGATCAATTTGATAATTCTAATATCATATCAAGTACCTCTACTGTTGATTATAATCTATATGATAGTTTTCAAGAAAGGGAGTGTTTGGGTGATTGTGATTCACGAGCCATTGATTTGATCACAAAAGATATGCATGTTGCTTTGCTCTTTCTCGCTTCTAACATTTTGCAGGAGAATGTGATGGAGTCGAGGACGACTCCAATTCAAGGAACGGAGAATGATGAGACCATGCTCGTCCTGGATATGATCAACGCTATATCAATTTGGCGACACTTCACGACATCCTCTGTATCATCTACATCTACTAGGATGGCTTTCCTTAACAGAGGGGAGGAAGCGTCCAAGAGTGCAAGCTTTCAACATGCCTTTATATCTTTGGAAAGAAATATTGAGCTTTGTGGATGATCTTCACATGAGAATACTTTTTGTTGAGGACAAGCTAAAAGCTGAGCATGAGTCGAGGACGACTCAAATTCAAGAAAGGGAGGATGATGAGGACATCACTACTACGGATATGACCACATTTGGTTGTGCCAACTCCAACACATCATCCACGGGCCAAGAAGAGAGAGAGATCAAATCCATCACGTTCTGGAATCCAATTCGGCCTCCTGAGACAGCACCGACTTCAAATATGAATAACTTTTGCATACGGACTCCGATTTTGGTGATCTTGGACTTGATTGAAAGCATACAACGAGATATTTCGAATGGATCTAATCTTAGCTCCAGATTCATCTTGGATCAGTCGAAATCATTAAAAAAATACACTATAATACTATTTTAGGCTATTTCGGGCCTTGTAAACGTGTGGGGGCCCAAGCCCAAGTTGTGTGCGCCCCCCCTTGGCTGCACACAACCCTAGGATGTCCCTCTCACGTCGATCCCCCTTATAAACTCAGTAGCCGCCGCTTTAGACACTCGGGTTTTGTTTGATTAGTTTAGCCAAGTGCAAACTTTGTTTCTTCAAGTTGTGCTGGATAGCCACCTTGTCAAGATTCTCAATAGAACCCCACCTTATTTTGGCCTTTAATTCTTATTTGCAATTTCAGATTGCTTTTACCATTGTTCTTGCTTGTTCTTCGGTTGCTTGCAGGAATTGAACCTCGTGTTCAGGTTGATCGTGCCCACAGCAAGATCAATAACACTCCGGAGTTGGTTTAGCGATTGCTAAGGCGCATCGTCGTCGTACGTTGTAGTTGGATCGTCAAAGTCGATTCCACCAAATCGATAGTTATCGCTCTCATCGAAAGATCGGGACACAACCTCACATCAAAAACCCAAGTGTCTAAAGCGGTGGCTACTGAGTTTATAAGAGGGATGGACGTGAGAGAGACATCCTAGGTTTGTGTGCAGCCAGGGGGAGCGCACATAACTTGGGCTTGGGCCCCCACACGCTTAAAAGGCCCGAAACAGCCGAAAATAGTATTATGGTCTATTGTTTTGATGATTTTGACTGATTTGCGTTGAATCTGGATCTGGGATTAGATCCATTGGAAAGATCTCGTTGCAAGCTTTCAATCAAGTCCAAGATCACCCAAATCGGAGTCCGTATGCCAAAGTTATTCATATTTGAAGTCGGTGCTGTCTCAGGAGGCCGAATTGGATTCCAGAACGTGATGGAATTGATCTCTCTCTCTTCTTGGCCCGTGGATGATGTGTTGGAGTTGGCACAACCAAATGTGGTCATATCCGTAGTAGTGATGTCCTCATCATCCTCCCTTTCTTGAATTTGAGTCGTCCTCGACTCATGCTCAGCTTTTAGCTTGTCCTCAACAAAAAATATTCTCATCTGAAAATCATCCACAAAGCTCAATATTTCTTTCCAGCATATAAAGGCATGTTGAAAGCTAGCACTCTTGGATGCTTCCTCCCCTCTGTGAAGGAAAACCATCCTAATAGATGTAGACGATGAAGAAGAGGATGCTGTGAAGTGTCACCAAACTGATATAGCGTTGTTCATATCTAGGACGAGCATAGTCTCATCATTCTCCCTTTCTTGAATTTGAGTCGTCCTCGACTCCATCACATTCTCCTGCAAAATGTTAGTAGCGACAAAGAGCAAAGCAACATGCATATCTTTGTGATCAAATCAATGGTTTGTGAATCACAATCACCCAAACACTACCTTTCTTAAAAATTATCATATAGATTATAACCGAAGAGGGGTACTTGATATGATATTATAATTATCAAATTGATCACAATGTTGCATAGGACATAGAGATTTCAGATCTGAACAAATGTACAATCTATGCATTTTGTACTCTCCTTTATCATTATGTTTGCCAACAACATGAAAAATATTTCATGATAACCATGGCAAATCAGAATTCACAAAAATCTTCTCCTTAAAACTATCTAGATCACACGTAACATCAAATTCAATGTAACCTAAAGTATTTAAAGAAGACATCAATTTAAGCTCATCTTCTTCCCTAGTAATGTGAATAACATGTTTATGTTCAGCGCAAGTGTTTAGTTCAAATATAAATGTTTCATGTTCATTCACTAGTTGTGGCGTGGATATAAGTGAAGAATTATCACACATCTCTTCTTTATCACCATGAATAGCAAGCAAATGAGCAATGGGTTCCATTAATATTTGCTCTACGATAGCATGATTCATGGACAGTTTTATCTCTTCAAAATGATATTCACCATGTATACAGTCTATACTTTTTACATTACCTTCTAAATCATTCTCAGTGGTTGTAGAAGCAACTTCAATTTCCAACTCTTCACATACGTATGGAGCAGCAAAGATCTCCTCTTTCTGCACATTTTCTTCTTCATCCTTCTCCCGATGGTGCTCACTTTTCTGCAAAATGTTAGCTACAACAGAAGGTGCAACAATGGGCACCTCAAATGAAGCTAAAGGCTTTTTCAATGATTCAGCAAGCATGTTTTCAGCTCTACAAGCACATTTAATCAATTCAAAGACAATTATATATTTCATCAACAAGAACATCCTGAATTTCATGATTAAGTCCACGTATGAACCTAAGCTCAGTAGCTTCTTCACATTCTTGTAAACCACAACGCAACAAACAATTTTGCAAACCATGAAAGTATCTATAACAGTTTTGGAACCATGTTTTAAGCATTGAAGTTTAGTAAGCAAATATTCAGCAACATATTCAGGAACAAAATCATTTCTCATAAGTCTTTTCATGGCATCCCAAGTTTTAGGATCTTTATCATGTCTAGATATATGCTTCCACCAATATATTGCATCTGACGATAACACTTTAACTGTGGTACTAATCTTTTGGTTTTCAGATAAGTCATAGTTTGCAAATTCTTTGTCTACCGCTATCTCCCAATTAATATATGCATTAGGATCGAACTTTCCACCAAAAGTAGGCAATTCAAACTTGATTTTACCTTGTTCATCATCAGTTGATGAACCCGTGGCGATGTGTGGTGGGGCGACTGAGCTAGCGGGTCCATCTGGGAAGCCGGGGCAGCAATGGGAACCCGTTGTGCACGTAGTACACCATTGTTGTTGCTTAGGAGACGAAGCGGAGGACTAGAAGTTCCAGGAGCAGCAGCTACAAGCATATCAAGTTTAGACAAAATAGTAGCAAGGGTAGTGTTAGCAACTCCCTGAGCAGCCTCGATGGACCGGAGATGGTCTTCTTGCAGCGACATTCGCTCATTAGTGAGTCGTATATTGCCCTTCGTGTGTGGAGAATGATGCAGTGAACTCTTGGCACCTGACATGGTTAGTAGCAAAAAGGGAAACACAAAGGTTTATGTAATTTCCTATCAACTACTAGGAAGTGGAGAAAAGTCGCACAACTCTCAAGCCTTAACCAATGCTCTTACAAGTTCTTACCGTGTCATGCAGAGTTGTCGTTGGCGGTGTCAAAAGTTTTCCCAAGCTTGGATAAAACGATTGCCAAGGGACCAAACAAACGCGTCGAGCGTAGAAAATGTGGAGCCAGCTATACTTTTTCCTATACAACTGATGATTCTAGTTATTGTAATGATAAGTAATGACCCAAACTAGAATTCACAAGTCCTAGTTGCCGATCTCAAAGATATAAGCGAATTTCAAGGCAACTCACACGCAAAGATGATGTAACTTAATGCAACCAATGGAATGAGCTAAATAAGAAAATTTTCAGCACCAAAGCTCATGTTGCATAAGTTATGGAGAGACACTAGCTAATTGCTTCAAAAAAGGTAAAAGGGCACAAGATTGCTCACTAATTAATACAATTGCACAATATGAAAAATAATGAACACAAATTAGGGTTTCGCTCAATGTAGTGCTGCCGGCCACTAGTATGTTTTCTTTCCTTTTTTTCTTTTTTTTGGCCTTTTGGCTCTTTCTTTCTCTCTTCTTTCTTTTGGTGACTTTCGGCCAACACTAGTATGAGCAAAGTTTTGGAATCCCTAACTTGATGTCACATGATAGTATGATATGATAAATCAAGATTATGTAATTTATCAAGTAGAGCAGCCCTAAGCAATATCAAATAGTTAGTCTCAATTGGGATCAAAGTATTCGCAAAAGATGAATTGGTTCCCAAGGGTAGTGTACTGATATTTTATGGGTTTTATGGATTGTGGATACAACTGGACTCCACCAACTCAAAGGAACAAAGCTAGAACACGAATTGAAGAAAGATACCCAAATTCAATGTTTCTAGGGCAGTAGATTTGTCGCCTTGATTAAAGCTTCGAAACGACCGAATTTAGAAGGTTCACTATGGAAAGAATTGAATCTTATGTCCTCAGCTTTCAAAAGAGCACAAGAACATGCAATTTGGAGATCGGGTGTGAAAGTTATGGCTCAAAAACCGAACACCACAGAATACCCCCAATTTCAGCCCGCGGACCGAATCCGAATCCGAATCAAATTCGGTTTTAATGAGTCCGAATCACGAAGGACACCCAAAAACGTTTTTGTAGAGGACTCTTCAAGGATTCAGGAAAGTATAAAAACTTCTCAATCAGAGTTCGGATGTGAGATTTATGATTAAAATACCAAACCGATCGGGATTGGAAGTACAACTTGCTTAAACAACATTGATATCCAGATTGAAGAGATTTCGCTCAAGAGTTAGAGTCCATGCCCAACTAGGTTTTTGTTGAGATCGTTCCAAGGTTTTAGGAAAGTGCAAAACCACTAGAATCCGAGCTCGTATGCGAAAGTTATGAATAAAACAAAGTACTGGACAGATTGAAAGAAAAGCTACGCGAAGGAAAAAACGATCAGCAACTAAAACAAGGACTCTAATGGATCAAAACCAAATAAAACTCACTAAAATACCAGATTGAATCTAAAGGTTGAATTTTTGTGGAGTAATTTTCAATTAAGGACAGAAAACAAAAACTAATTTACGATACAAAATCTCTCACCGAGCAACTTGGCGCTCTGATACCACCTGATGCGGTTGTGTCCCGATCTTTCGATGAGAGCGATAACTATCGATTTGGAGGAACCGACTTTGACGATCCGACTACAACGTATGACGACGATGCGCCTTAGCAATCGCTAAACTAACTCCGGAGTGTTATTGATCTTGCCGTGGGCACGATCAACCTGAACACGAGGTTCAATTCCTGCAAGCAACCAAAGAACAAGCAAGAACAATAGTAAAAGCAATCTGAAATTGCAAATTAGAATTGAAAGCAAAATCAAGGTGGGGTTCTATTGAGAATCTTGACAAGGTGGCTGTCCAGCACAACTTGAAGAAACAAAGTTTGCACTTGGCTAAACTAATCAAACAAAACCCAAGTGTCTAAAGCGGCGGCTACTGACTTTATAAGAGGGATGGACGTGAGAGGACGTCCTAGGGTTGTGTGCAGCTGTGGGCGACACAACTTGGGCTTGGGCCCCACATGCTTACAAGGCCCGAAACAGCCCAAAACAGTATTATAGTATATTATTTTGCTGATTCTGACTGATTTGCATTGAATCTGGAGCTGGTATTAGATCCATTCGAAAGATCTCGTTGTAAGCTATGAATCAAGTCCAAGATCACCCAAATCGGAGTCCGTATGCAAAAGTTATTTATATTTGAAGTCGGTGCTATCTCAGGAGGCCGAATTGGATTCCAGAACGTGACGGAATTGATCTCTCTCTCTTCTTAGCCCGTGGATGATGTGTTGGAGTTGGCACAACCATATGTGGTAATGTCAGTAGTATTGATGTCCTCATCACAAACACCCCGAATGGACTTCACATGCAACCTAACTCATATCGGTAAGCGTTTCGAATACGTCCGAGTCGGTGTTAAAAATTCCTCACGACGTGTCTCAACCTGCACTGCAGACTCCATTCGTGCGAACAAAAGTCATAGAGTGAAACTGAGTGAGAAACACCCTAACTCATATCGGTAAGCGTTTCGAATCCGTCCGAGTCCGTGTAAAAACTTCCTCACAACTTGTCCCTACCTGCACTGTAGGCTCCAATCGTGCGAACTAAAGTTGTAGAATGAAACTGAGTGACAAACACCCCGAATTGACTTTACATGCGCCCTAACTCATATCGGTATGTTTTTCGAATACGTCCGAGTCGGTGTTAAAAATTCCCCACGATGTGTCCCAACCTGCACTGCACACTCCATTCGTGCGAACAAAAGTCACAGAGTGAAAACACATCAATCGGACTTCATATGCGCCCTAACTCATATCGGTAAGTGTTTCGAATACGTCTGAGTAGGTGTAAAAACTTCCTCACGACGTGTCCCTACCAGCACTGCAGGCTCCAATCGTGCGAACAAAAGTCACAGAGTGAAACGGAGTGACAAACACCCCGAATGGACTTCATATATGCCCTAACTCATATCGGTAAGCGTTTTGAATCCGTCCGAGTGCTGCTAAAACTTCCTCACGACATGTCCGATCCTGCATTGCACATTCCATTCGTGCGAACAAAAGTCACAGAGCGAAACTGAGTGGCAAACACCTCGAATAGACTTCATATGCGCTCTAACTCATATCGGTAAGCGTTTTGAATCCGTCAAATTCGGAGTAAAACGTCCTCACGACGTGTCCCAACCTGCACTGCAGGCTCCATTCGTGCGAACAAAAGTCACAGAGTGAAACTGAGTGACAAACACCCCGAATGGACATCATATGCCCCCTAACTGATATCGGTAAGCGTTTCGAATCCGTCAAAGTGGTGCTAAATCTTCCTCACTACGTGTCCCAACCTGCACTACACTCTCCATTCGTGCGAACAAAAGACACATAGTGAAACTGAGTGGCAAACACCACGAACAGACTTCACATACGCCCTAACTCATATCGGTAAGAGTTTCGAATACGTCCGAGTTGGTGTTAAAAATTCCTCACGACGTGTCCCAACCTGCACTGCATACTCCATTCGTGCGAACAAAAGTCACAGAGTGAAAATGAGTGACAAACACCCGAATGGACTTCATATGCGCCCTAACTCATATCGGTAAGCGTTTCGAATACGTCAGAGTGGTGCTAAAACTACCTCACGACGTGTCCCAACCTGCACTGCACACTCCATTCGTGCGAACAAAAGTCATAAAGTGAAACTGAGTGAGAAACACCCCGAATGAACTTCATATGCTCCCTAACACATATCAGTAAGCGTTTCAAATAAGTCCGAGTCGGTGTTAAAAATTCCTCACGACGTGTCCCAACCTGCACTACAGACTCCATCTGTGCGAAGAAATGTCACAGAGTGAAACTGAGTGAGAAACACCGCGAATAGACTTCATATGCACCCTAACTCATATCGGTAAGCGTTTCGAATCCGTCTGAGTGGGTGTTAAAAATTCCTCACGACGTGTCCCAACTTGCACTGCACACTCCATTCGTGCGAACAAAAGTCACACAGTTAAACTGAGCGAAAAACACCCCGACTGGACTTCATATGCGCCCTAACTCATATCGGTAAGCGTTTCGAATCCGTTCGAGTGGTGCCAAAACTTCCTACTACAAAGATGTGCCCGTTTCAAATTGTATATGGTTTGTTGCCTCGTGCTCCTATTGATTTAATGCCTTTGCCATCTTCTGAGAAATTGAATTTTGATGCTACTAAGTGTGCTGAACTGATGTTAAAACTGCATGAAACGACAAAAGAAAACATAGAGCGCATGAATGCTAAATATAAGTTTCTTTGGTGATAAAGGTAGAAAGGAACTAAAGTTTGAACTCGAGATTTAGTTTGGTTGCATTTATAAAAGAAAGGTTTCCTGAACTGCGAAAATCTAAATTGCTTCCTCGATCTGATGGACCGTTTAAAGTGTTGGAGAGAATTAATAACAATGCATATAAGTTGGATCTGCCTGCAACCTTTGGGGTTAGTCCCACTTTTAACATTGCAGATTTAAAGCCTTATTTGGGAGAGGAAGCTGAGTTTGAGTCGAGGACGATTCAAATGCAAGAAGGGGGGATGATGAGGACATCAATACCAACGATACATCCATGCCTACACAAGATACATCGTGGTTCCTAGCCCCATTATTGGAATTCTGGCAGTCGGTGATGAGGACATCACTTCTATGGATATAGCCACACCTGCAAATCCATCACCTACGCATCAATCGGTCCCCGTTGCTGTAATACATGGACCGATTACTCGAGCTCGCGCCGCCAACTCAATTACCGGTGAATTCGTTCCTCGGGCTTCATACGAATATTTTAATGGATGGAATGCTATTTAATTCTTGTGATGATGTCCTTTGCCTCAGGAACTTGGGTGAGGAACCAACCAAGATGAAGGATAGAAGAGAAGTGCACGAGTTCGGTTCAGATTCGACTCCAGGACAGGGCTGACTTGTTTCGGCCGCCACGGCTACATCCGGACTCCGTTTTGGGCGTTCTTGTACTTCACTGAAAGCTTATCAAGTCTACTTTCCAACGGATCTGGAATCACATCCAAACTCCTTCTGAGTTGACGGGAATCGTTCAATCAAGCAGCGTCACTTTTTCAGTCCAAGTCAAAAGTGGGCCTTTGGCCTTGTAACAAGGAAAGCCCACTTAAGGCTGCACCCTAGGTTCCTAGACGCTCTCCACAATAAAAACAGCCAGCCGCTGCCATTAGATGGTGGGTTTTTTTAGATCAAAGATAGCAGTTGCTACTTCTTGTAATCGCGCGTGTTGGCTAAACCGCCAATTACTTGTCATCGAAACCCTCTTTGTGATTCGAATGAACTCGTGGTTTCAATTATAATTTCAGTGCTTGTTCATCTTGTTCTTGCGTGTTCTTCGATTGCTTGCAGGACAAAGGCCTTCGTGGTCGTTGATCGTGCAAAGCAAGATCAATAACAACTTCGAAGTCGGTGTAACGATTGCTAAGGCGCATCGTGCAGGGACGGTGTAGTCGGATCGCCAACGCCTTCTTCCACCCATTCGAATCTATCCTCTCTCATCGAAAGGTGGGACCTATCCTCCTATCACGTGGTATCGAGCTCAAGGTTGATCGGTGAGAGATTTTTTCCCCATCCATTATTTTACCTACTGATCCGAAAACCATAAAAAAAAACAAATAGGCGATTAGATCTCCTTGTCCAAAACAGTTTGTGCCCTTGCTTTTGCTACTTTAGTTCTCGGCTTGTTGAATTTACTGGTTGCTTCGACGAGTCAAGTTGCTGGTCTTTAGTTTCATCCTTTAGAGTTTCGAGTTCAGTCATGTTTTTGTCACGAAGAGCGTTCATAATTTGAGTCGATTCGTTAGTAGATCGATCGGAGTTGAGTTTGTTTCGTCTAGTGTGGGAGATCAAATTGGGTTGCCGATTTCCTTGCTTTGTTTACTAATCCGCTTGATTCTCTGTGTTTACCAAAATAAATATCGGTTTCCAAATATATATATATAAAAAAAAGAGGCGGTCTGAGATACAAGAGCCGCACCAAATCAAGGAGTTAAAAAAAGGCAAGTGCATATAGAAAAGCCGCACCAAATCGAGAGAAGAAAAGGCAAGTGCGAGATAGAAAAGCCGCACCAAATCAGAGAAGAAAAAGGCAAGTGCAGATTTCAAAAGCCGCACTAGATCAATTGCAAATCAAAGTTCAGAGAGAGAGAGAGAGTATCTTTTAATTACCTTTATACCCCTGGTTTTGCCAAAAGTCCTTTGTGCAAATTTTGTTTTTAGGGTCTCCTGAGTTCATCTAAGAGAGTTTTGTGACCCTCCCAAAAAAAAAAAAAAAAAAACTTGCTGTTTTGGGCGTTTCGGTGACGACGTTTGTGCCTTGGCTCGCGTCTCTAGTACGGTTCGGGACTAGGACCAGCACGGTACCGTCAGAGAACGCTTATTTAGCTTGCTGTGACTAACGTGGTGAAGGTTACTCCTTGTGCTATTTCAGCCACCTATAGCTCCACAGATTGTCTCCTACTCTCTGAAGTTGTTTGTCTTGCTGGTTGCCAACACCTCCTTGCTAAAGCTTGGTAAGAACAGGTAAGAACTTGTTTGAACAGGTTGAGAGTGAGCGATTTGACACTAGCACACCACTTGTAGATAGGGATAATCTTGTTACTTGGTGTTAGCTTTTTTTTTCTTTGTTTTCTCTAACCATGGCAGGATCGGAAGCCAATAAAGGGGACAACATTCACCTCGCACACGGGGGATCGTACAGCACTTCGAGCGCCAAATGAGGCTTCACACCGATGCGCTTGATGAGGACGTTCGTGTTACCAATGACCGCCTTGGTCAATTGGAGGCAGTTCAAATTGACACCAACACCAAAATCACCGCGTTGGAAGTTTCTGTGGGCGCAATCAACACCTCCCTTGCAGCATTCTTGCAGCGACTTGAGGAGAGGGATCGTGGACGCCCCGCTGATGGACATGTGAGCAGCGTTGCAGGAGACAATGAACAGGACTATGCAGTGGACACCGAAGTTGAGGAAGAGGAGGATGATAGGCCACAACGACAGCTACACCGCAACCGCCATGGTATGGGTTTGCGACCACCACGACGACAGTGTAAGTGAACATGATGACTCCTAGGATCAATCAAATTCAAAGATGCCACCTTTTGATGGGAAATATGACCCGATGCATACCTCACTTGGGAACTAGCGTAGATCGTAAATTTGCTTGCTATGATTTTCCGAACACAAGAGGGTTAGGGCTGCAACTAGTGAGTTTATCGATTTTGCCTCCGTTTGGTGGCGCGAGTATCGTAATAAGACCCCAAACAATGTGCCACAAACTTGGGATGCTTTGAAAAGGATCATGCGAGCTAGATTTGTTCCTTCGTATCATGCACTAGATTTATTACATAAGCTGCAAGAATTGAGACAAGGTAGCAAATCAGAGAAGAATATTATCGGGAACTACAAGCAGGCATGTTGCGTTGTGGGTTAGTGGAAGAAGAGGAAGCTGCTATGGCTAGATTTATGGGAGGGTCGACCGTGAAATTCGTGACATATTAGCTTACAAGGAATACAATTCTATCACTCGCTTATTCCATCTTGCTTGTAAAGCTAAAAGGAAGTGCAGGGCGTCGCGCAAGGACTAATGTTTCGCAGGTCGGACTACATCATGGCATCCACGCATTTCAAAGACTGCCCCAAACCGTGCATCTTCACAAGGTACCACTAGCACCGCCACACACGCCCAACAAAACCAATGCCGCAGCATCCGGAAGCAACAAAGGGTCAAGCACCAACACCCGCCAAGAGCGCTTCGTCCGCTGCATCCACGGAAGAACGAGGATATTCAAAGTGCCTACAATGCAAGGGATTTGGGCATGTGAGGAAAGATTGCCCAAGCAAACGTGTGCCGATTGTGCGGGATCTTCGTAAGTATTCTTACGCTAGTGATTTGGATGATGTCTATATGCTATGCTTGCCATTGACCATGCAGAAGTGGACATGAGAAGGAAGAAGAACATATTGGTGCTTGAAAATGCGAACATTATGAGAGCCTTGTTGTTCGTGCGCGTGTTGAGTGCCCAAATGGGGAAGGTGAAGAACCAATGACATAATTTGTTTCAAACCAAGTGTGTGGTCATGGAGCGCTCATGCGCGTCATCATTGATGGGGTAGTTGCAATAACTTAGCAAGTTACGAGATGGTTCAAAAGCTAGAGTGAAAACAAGCCCACATCCACACCGCATTCACATCCAATGGTTTAACGACAGCGGTAAGATAAAGGTAACACGATTGGTAAGAGTGCACTTTGCCATTGGTTCGTATCATGACTATATGGACTGCGATGTTGTGCCTATGCAAGCATGTTCTATGTTGTTCAGTAGACCATGGCGAGACGATAAAGACACCTTGCATCATGGTAGAACTAATCAAGTACTCTTTTGTGCATAAAGAGAAGAAAATTGTATTACATCCTATGTCTCCAAGCCATTTTGAGGGATGAAGTTGCTAGAGCCAACAAAGAAAAAATCGAAAACATGAGAAGAGTGAAAATCAGATTGTAGCAAAGGAATTTGTACAACATAAAGAGGGCAAGTCTAAATCTGTTCATGACAGAAAAGATGAGATTAAACTGAAGGGTGCTTGTTTACTTGCTTCCAAATCTGATTTAAATGATTTGAATGATGGCTCAAGTTTGCTATGCTTTGGTTTGCAAAGAAGCTTTATTTTCATTTGAAGATACATCCTCTTCTTTGCCTCCTGCTGTCATTAATCTTTTGCAGAAAACATAGACATTTTTCCAAAGGAGGTGCCACGGATCGCCACCAATCCGTGGAATTGAGCATCAAATTGACCTCATTCCCGGGGCCTCCTTACCAAACCGTGCACCATACAGAACCAATCCAGAAGAAACCAAGGAGATACAACGACAGGTGCAAGAATTGCTTGAGAAAGGGTATGTGCGCGAATCTCTTAGTCCATGTGCTGTCCCAGTACTTTTAGTTCCTAAGAAAGATGGATCATGGCGCATGTGTGTGGATTGTAGAGCGATTAACAACATTACAATTAGATATCGTCATCCTATTCCTAGGTTAGATGATATGCTAGATGAATTGAGTGGCTCTCTTGTGTTCTCTAAGATCGACTTGCGTAGCAGATACCACCAATTCGCATGAAATTGGGCGATGAATGGAAAACAGCTTTTAAAACAAAATTTGGATTGTATGAGTGGTTAGTAATGCCTTTTGGACTCACTAATGCACCCAGCACTTTTATGAGATTAATGAATGAGGTTCTGCGCCATTTCATTGGAAAATTTGTGGTGGTGTACTTTGATGATATTCGATTTATAGCGAACTCTAGAACAACATCTTGATCATTTGCGTCTGTTTTTCATGCCTTACGTGATGCTCGCTTGTTTGGTAACCTTGAGAAGTGCACCTTTTGCACGGATCGAGTCTCTTTTCTTGGCTATGTTGTTACTCCGCAGGGATTGAAGTTGATCAAGCCAAGGTTGAAGCAATACACACTGGCGGTTCCAACAACGGTCACACAAGTGCGAAGTTTCTTAGGACTTGCTGGATTCTATCGTCGCTTGTGAAGGATTTCAGCACCATCGCCGCACCATTGCACGAGCTCACTAAGAAGGAGTGCCATTTGCTTGGGGCAAAGCACAAGAGAACGCCTTCAACATGTTGAAAGATAAGTTGACACATGCACCACTTCTCCAACCGCCGATTTCAAGAAACCTTTGAACTCGAATGTGATGCTAGTGGAATTGGGTTGGGAGGTGTGTTGTTGCAAGAAGGAAAACACTGTTGCTTATTTTAGTGAGAAATTGAGTGGGCCTAGTTTGAACTATTCCACTTATGATAAGGAGTTATATGCGCTAGTTCGAACTTTGGAAACATGGCAACATTATTTATGGCCCAAGGAATTTGTAATACATTCGATCATGAGTCATTAAAACATATTCGAAGTCAAGGAAAACTAAACCGTAGGCATGCTAAGTGGGTTGAATTCATCGAATCTTTTCCTTATGTCATTAAACACAAAAGGGGAAAGGAGAATGTTATAGCTGATGCATTGTCTAGGCGATACGCTATGCTTTCCCAACTTGACTTCAAAATTTTCGGGCTGGAAACGATTAAAGGGCAATATGAGCATGATGCTGAATTTAAAGATGTGTTACTCAATTGTAAAGAGGGAAAATGTGGAATAAATTTGTCCTCAATAATGGGTTTGTGTTTAGAGCTAACAAGCTATGCATTCCAGCTAGCTCCGTTCGTTTGTTGTTGTTACAGGAAGCGCATGGAGGTGGGCTGATGGGACATTTTGGTGTGAAAAAGACAGAGGACATACTTGCTAGCCATTTCTTCTGGCCAAAGATGAGGCGAGATGTGGAACGTTTCGTCGCTCGCTGCACAACATGTCAAAAGCTAAGTCACGACATAACCCACATGGTTTGTACTTGCCCCTCCCTGTTCCTAGTGTGCCTTGGGAGGATATTTCTATGGACTTTGTTTTAGGGTTGCCTAGAACAAAGAAGGGGAGGGATAGTATCTTTGTTGTGGTGGATAGATTTTCTAAGATGGCACACTTCATACCTTGTCATAAGAGTGATGATGCTACCCATGTTGCTGATTTGTTTTTCCGTGAGATTGTTCGATTGCATGGTGTGCCAAACACAATAGTTTCAGATCGTGATGCTAAATTTCTTAGGCACTTTTGGAGAACTTTATGGGCTAAATTGGGGACTAAGCTACTGTTTTCTACTACTTGTCACCCACAAACCGATGGGCAAACCAAGTCGTCAATAGAACTTTGTCTACCATGCTTAGGGCTGTTTTAAAACAAAACATTAAGATGTGGGAAGAATGCTTGCCTCACATTGAGTTTGCGTATAACCGTCACTGCATTCTACTACTAAGTTGTGCCCTTTTGAGATTGTGTATGGTTTTGTTCCTCGTGCTCCCATTGATTTATTACCTATTCCGCCTTCGAGAAACTGAATTTTGATGCTACACAACGTCTTTGAACTGATGTTAAAATTGCATGAGACAACGAAAGCGAACATTGAGTCTATGAATGAGAAATATAAACTTGCTGGTAGTAAAGGAAGGAAACATGTAACTTTTGAACACGGAGATCTTGTTTGGTTGCATTTACGGAAGGACCGTTTTCCTCAATTAAGAAAGTCTAAGTTGATGCCTCGCACTGATGGCCCTTTTAAAGTATTGGAAAAAGTTAACGATAATGCATATAAGCTTGAGTTGCTCGCAGATTTTGGGGTCTCTCCCACATTTAACATTGCAGATTTAAAGCCATACTTTGGAGAAGAGGCGAGCTTGAGTCGAGGACGACTCCAATACAAGAAGGGAGGATGATGAGGACATCACTTCTATGGATATAGCCACACCTGCAAATCCATCACCTACGCATCAATCGGTCCCGCTGCTGTAATACATGGACCGATTACTCGAGCTCGCGCACGCCAACTCAATTACGGTGAATTCGTTCCTCGGGCTTCATACGAATATTTTAATGGATGGAATGCTATTTAATTCTTGTGATGATGTCCTTTGCCTCAGGAACTTGGGTGAGGAACCAACCAAGATGAAGGATAGAAGAGAAGTGCACGAGTTCGGTTCAGATTCGACTCCAGGACAGGGCTGACTTGTTTCGCCGCCACGGCTACATCCGACTCCGTTTTGGGCGTTCTTGTACTTCACTGAAAGCTTATCAAGTCTACTTTCCAACGGATCTAGAATCACATCCAAACTCCTTCTGAGTTGACGGGAATCGTTCAATCAAGCAGCGTCACTTTTTCAGTCCAAGTCAAAAGTGGGCCTTTGGCCTTGTAACAAGGAAAGCCCACTTAAGGCTGCACCCTAGGGTTCCTAGACGCCTCTCCACAATAAAAACAGCCAGCCGCTGCCATTAGATGGTGGGTTTTTTTTTTAGATCAAAGATAGCAGTTGCTACTTCTTGTAATCGCGTGTTGGCTAAACCGCCCAATTACTTGTCATCGAAACCCTCTTTGTGATTACGAATGAACTCGTGGTTTCAATTATAATTTCAGTGCTTGTTCATCTTGTTCTTGCGTGTTCTTCGATTGCTTGTAGGACAAAGGCCTTCGTGGTCGGGTTGATCGTGCACGGCAAGATCAATAACAACTTCGGAAGTCGGTGTAACGATTGCTAAGGCGCATCGTCTGGGGACGGTGTAGTCGGATCGCCAATGTCTTCTTCCACCCATTCGAATCTATCCCTCTCTCATCGAAAGGTCGGGACCTATCCTCCTATCAGTCGGCTCATCTTGGGACATACTGTATCCCAAACGATATGCAGAAGTCAAAACGCTTTTCTTGCTCGAGGCAAAATTCAGCGTCACTCCCTTTAAATTCATTCGTCGCCGAAGTTGCTGATGTCGTCGTTGAAGCGTTGGCTCACACACATCGCATCCAAATTTAGTAGCCCTGAAATCATGTATATACAGAACTTAGGCAATGTAAAAACAATTCACTCAGATGTGATGTCTGACTGGTGCATATATAATTTTAGAGTTTTTCACTCTTTTTCCTTGTTGATTTTGAATTCATCCGAGTGGTTTGACTCTTTTTGTTTAAGCACTCTGCCCGACTAGTCTAGCCCCCGAGCGTTGGGAGTCGGCTCATGGCTCTTTTTCTCAGGCACGTGTTTTGGGTGACTAAAGTTCGCCGTTCATGGGGTCAGAGCTTCACACTTTGGAGTTATCGCACTCGGATTCACTCGCAATCGTTAAGCAAAAGAAGAAAAATACAACTCAAAAAAGATGTGCGCATGCGCACGCTATTAGGTGTAGCCCCTGACTTATTGCTTAGTTGTGGGTCAACTAAGTAGCAAGTCAGGAAAGTCAACAATTTTATTTATAATGACATAATTGAGTAAAAAGCAACTTAGCTGCTTTATGCTCCATATGTTGCTGACGATCATGCCATCTTTGCTCGTGGCGCAGCGTAGGCTTGTAGATGAGTCAGAGGCGCACTCGGGCGCAGCGTGGCTCGTGGCCGTCTTTGAAAGTAGCGCCAAGGCGCGGGTGTAGGCTCATGGCCCGCTTGAAGGAGGCACTCGGCGCGAGCATGGCTCGTGGCCGTCGCGAAGGTGTGGCGCCGGGCGCAGTGTAGGCTCGTGGTCATGCGAAGGTAGCGCTTCGGCGCAGCGTGGCCGTGGCCGTCGCCGAAGGTGGCGCTTCGAAACGCGGCGTGGGCCGTGGGCGTCTTGCCGAAGGTGGCGCCGAAGCGCAGCGTGGGCCGTGGCCGTGCGAAGGTGGCGCCGGCGCAGCGTGGCTCGTGGCCGCCCCGAAGGTGGCGCTGGGCGCAGCGTGGGCTCGTGGCCTGCCAAGGTGGCGCTTCGGCGCGGGGTGGGCGCGGCCGTCGCGGTGGCGTGGCGCCGGCGCAGCGTGGGCCGTGGCCGCGCCGAAAGGTGGCGCCGGCGCGGCGTGGGCCCGTGGCGCGCCGGCGGTGGCGCTCGGCGCAGCGTGGGCCGTGCCGTCGCGCCGGGGGACGCCGGCGCAGCGTGGGCCGCGCGTCGCGCCGAAGGTGGCGCGGGCGCAGCGCGGCGTGGCTCGTGGCCATGCCGAAGGTGGCGCTTCGGCGCGAGCGTGGGCTCCTGGCCGTGCCGAAGGTGGCGCTCGGGGCGCAGGCGTGGGCTCGTGGCCGTGCCGAAGGTGGCGCTCGGGGCACTGGCGTGGCTCGTGGCCGTGCTGAAGGTGGCGCTCGGGGCGCAGGCGTGGCTCGTGGCCTTGTCGAAAGCCGCGTGGGAGCGTGAGTGCGCTTCTCCTACCGGCTTTTCCTGATTTTGCTGAGTTGCGGCCTCCATCCCATGGCCTTGATCTGGGCCACGATCAGGTCCGTCGGGCTATCCGATGCAATCATCGGGTCCGGTTTGTCGAGAAGCGTCTTGGAGGCGACGACGTTCTGCATTGGCGTGTGGAAGACGGCTTGATCTCCCAACTTGGATTGCAGGATGTCCTCGCGGACATTGTGACCGCGAGATCGAAGCGATCACACCTGCACCTCCTTACCCTTACGAAGACGATCTTCCCCCGCAGCTTCTTGTTCTCCTTGTTGGCGTTGGAGATCGGTCTTCCGCTCTTCTATCGTGAAGATGCCACGAAGATCGCAGCAATTCCTCGCGACGCCGACTGGTTTGTCGGCCAGTCAAAGTGACATACCTGAAATGAGTCGTCCTGGTCTTTACCGATTGGATCTGGTTCAAGTCTAGGCGGACAAGTTCTTCGCGCGTATCTGCGACAAAGTCCAGACTCCCGAAGCGGAAAGCCTGGCCGGATATGAAGGTGGTGGTGATTCCGCCGATCGCTGCCATCGAGTCTGTAGGAAAAGATTATAGCGCTCCCCTACCTGGCGCGCCAACTGTCGACTTTTGTAGTCGGCAATAAATTTGTGTGGTAGGCGCTGGATCTCAAACTCAATGGTCACACAAGACAAGGGGTTTAGATAGGTTCAGGCCCTTAGCGATGGAGGTAATACCCTAATCCTGTGTGCTGGAATTATGCTGATCTCTTGGATCTGGGGTTGCTCAAAGCGCAATATGCTCTGGACGATATGAGGTGTGCTATGCTCTATGGCTTGATTGCTCTAGGCTTGGATCATCCGATCCTTCTGTCGTTGCCTGCCCTCTCCCTTATATAGCGGGGGTGGGGTGGCTTACAGAGTCCTGATCAGTTAAGAGATTCCGATCGGTTACAAGATTCTAGTCGGTTATATGATAGAGTTTACATATTTATCTACCCTATTAACGACTCGGATTACAACCGTATCTATCATATCTAAATATAAGTTCAACATCCTTTAGGATGTGTCCCTTTGCGCACGGCAGCGGGGCCTGACGCGGGGAGTATCTTCTGGGCCTCCCTCTTGGGCCTGTCATGAGGGTACCTGGGTTCTTATATTCCACATAAAGTTTGTCCAAAAGAAAAGTTGTTGTAAAAGCCGTCAGGAAGAAAACCAAAAAAAAAAGAATCATTGAAAAAAGGCACTTGACTAAAAGATACGGCCAAAATATCGACCTGCTGTCTGGTGGACAAAAATCAGCAAAATACAAAGTTGGATCCATCTTGTGCTCCCAAGTTGCAAATTGCATATGCTTGAATTTTATTGGGTTTACCACTTGTATCCACTGCCATATCTTTTGTTTTAGCCTAATATCCATCTTTGTTTGATCAGCAACATAGGCTAATTGCTAGTTTCGAACACATATTCAATTCTATGCAAATTCTGAAATTGGCCAATTGTTTTCCTTTGCTACACATTATAAAGCCTTTCCGTGCTCCACTTTCTACTAACCATACAGGTGCTAAGTCTTGCAATCGCTTTACTCACACTTGAGATCGGTTTAGCACGAACTAGCCACCGGATTGCACCCCTTGCTGCATTTGTAAGAATTGGTAAGAGCTTGGTAAATGCAAGAGAGAGTGACACTTGATCATTTCAGCAAGTAGTAGTGATAGGGAACTACATATGTTTGTGTGTCTTCCTGTTTATTACTAACCATGGCAGATGACAATGGAAGCATTGAGGAAAACCGAGCTGAAATTCTCACATCTCGCTCGAGAGGAATCATGCAACACTTGACACGATTGCTCAACACGCATGCTGAGATCTACGACAATGCTATGGCTGAGATCAACAACAACCTTGCGACACTTCGTGATCGTATTGATCGTCTTGTTGGACGACAACCACCACATGCTACCAATCAAGCAAATCATGCACCAAGACAAAATGGAGCACCAGACGTCAGACCCACTTGCTGCCGCTCTTGGACAAATGGGGTAGAAGAAGAGAACAATTGCATTGTCGATACAAAGGACGATGATGTTTTAACTCCCACAATGATCATCGGCGCCTTCGACACAATCGACAAGGTATGGGTAGAAATCAGCGTGAACAGCGGGAGGTACGTGATGATCCATTAGGAAAGATTAAATTTACAATGCCTCCATTTGCTGGAAAGTTCGATCCTAATGCATATATTAATTGGGAGATAGCGGTAGACAAAGAATTTGCAAAGTATGATTTATCTGAAAACCAAAAGATTAGTGTTGCAGTCAAAGTGTTAACGTCAGATGCAATATATTGGTGGAAGCATATATCTAGACATGATAAAGAACCTAAAACTTGGAATGCTATGAAAAAACTTATGAGAGATGATTATGTTCCTGAATATGTTGATGAATATTTGCTTACTAAACTTCAACGCTTAAAACAGGGTTCTAAAACTGTTATAGAATACTATCATGAATTGCAAAATTGTTTGTTGCGATGTGGTTTACAAGAATGTGAACAAGCTAGTGAACTTAGGTTCATACGCGGACTTAATCATGAAATTCAGGATGTTCTTGTTGATGAAACATTAAGTTCTCTTTCAGACTTGATTAAATGTGCTTGCAGAGCTGAAAACATGCTTGTTGAATCTTTAAAAGAGTCATTAGATTCATTTGAGGTGCCCAATGTTGCACCTTCTATTGTAACTAACGTTTTGGAGGAGAATGTGATGGAGTCGAGGACGACTCCAATTCAACAAAGTAAGAATGATGAGACCATGCTCATCCTGGATATGACCAATGATATATCAGTTTGGCGTCACTTCAATGCATCCTCTACATCGTCTACATCCACAAGGATGGTCGTATCTACATGGCTTTACCGATGCCAACCAGGCCAAGTCGATCACACATATCACTTCGGCCTCCACCTTGGCCGCCTCCCATGCTTGATGGTGTATTCAAGAAAGGCGTATCTCCAACTCTTCATATTTGAAGCCATATTTTGGAGAGAACGATGAGCTTGAGTCGAGGACGACTCAAATGCAAGAAGGGGAGGATGATGAGGACATCACTATGACGGATACACACATGACCTTACCTCCACCACCTCCTATGCAAGGTCCTATCACAAGGGCATGCGCACGGCAGCTAAATCAACAGGTGAACTCGTTTCTCGGGTGGCATAATTATATTTTAGAGGATAGACCACTGCATAATAATATGCTTGTGCTTAGGAATCATGGCTTAGAGCTGCAAGGACGTCATTCCTCATCACTACATGCTAGAGTACAAGGTATTCCCGAGAAGGAAGCCAAAACGTCCACCCAGGAGCAGTCCACCTTCAACTGGCCATAACTTTTACATACGGAGTCCTTTTGGGATGAGTGAGTACTTGATTAAAAGATAAATTCGTGCTCTTTCGAACAGATCCGGCCTCATCATCAAATTCCACTCGAGCTGGCCACAGCATTCAAAACGGTGCGACGGTCTCAGTCTTTTAGGTGCTGTGCCACCATAATTTTGGGCTGAGTTCCCATGTAATTTAAGTGACGTGAGACCAACTCCTAGAAGCCAACCTTGGCTATATATATTGGACAAACCCCTATCTATCTCCTTAGGTTTTGATTTGAGAATAGTTACCCATGTGTGGAACTTTATCCTTGTTCTCCGACTGCTAGGCTAAAGAAGATAAACAAGTTTCGAAACCTCAACTTGAGTGTGTGCTTCATCCTTGTTCTTGCTAGTTCTTCGATTGCTTGCAAGAATAGACCTTCGTGGTCAGGTCATCCGTGTTCTTGGCACGGTTGATAACGATGAGGAGTGTGGTTTAGCGATTGCAGGCGGTTATCCTTGTGTGGTTCGTAGCCGGATCGTCAAAGTCATCCTCCGTCAAATCGAAGTTATCCCCTCACCAGAAGATCAGGCCGTCTTGTGCACATCAATATGCGTCCTAACTCATATCGGTAAGAGTTTCGAATACGTCCGAGTCGGTGTAAAAACTTCCTCACGACGTGTCCCTACCTGCACTGCAAGCTCCAATCGTGCGAACAAAAGTCATAGAGTGAAACTGAGTGACAAACACCCCGAATGGACTTCATATGCGCCCTAACTCATATCGGTAAGCATTTCGAATCTGTCCGAGTGGTGCTAAAACTTCCTCACGACGTGTCCCATCCTGCACTACACACTCCATTCGTGTGAACAAAAGTCACAGAGTGAAACTGAGTGGCAAACACCCTCAATGGACTTTATATGCGCCCTAACTCAAATCAGTAAGCGTCTCGAATCCGTCCGAGTCGGTGTTAAAAATTCCTCACGATGTGTGCCAACTCTCCATTCTTGCGAACAAAACTCACGGATTGAAACGGAGTGGCTAACACCCCGAATGGACTTCATATGCTCCCTAACTCATATCGGTAAGCGTTTCGAATACGTCCTAGCCGATGTTAAAAATTCCTCACGACGTGTCCCAACCTGCACTGCACACTCCATTCGTGCGAACAAAAGTCACAGATTGAAACTGGGTGACAAACAACCCGAATGGACATCATATGCGCCCTAACTCATATCGGTAAGCATTTCGAATCCGTCAGAGTGGTGGTAAAACTTCCTCACGACGTGTGCCAACCCGCACTTGCACACTCCATTCGTGCGAACAAAAGTCACAGAGTGAAACTAAGTGAGAAACACCCCAAATGGACTTCATATGCGCCCTAACTCATATCGCTAAGCGTTTCGAATCCGTCCGAGTCGGTGTAAAAACTTACTCACGACGTGTCCCTACCTGCACTGCAGCTCCAATCGTGCGAACAAAAGTCACAGAGTGAAACTGAGTAACAAACACCCCGAATGGACTTCATATGCGCCGTAACTCATATCGGTAAGCATTTCGAATCCGTCCGAGTGGTGCTAAACCTTCCTCACAACGGGTCCGAACCTGCACTGCACACTCCATTCACGCGAACAAAAGTCACATAGTGAAACTAAGTCACAAACACCCCGAATGGACTTCATATGCGCCCTAACTCATATCGGTAAGCGTTTCGAATCCGTCCGAGTCAGTATAAAAACTTCCTCACGACGTGTCCCTACCTGCACTGCAGGCTCCAATAGTGCGGACAAAAGTCACAGAGTGAAACTGAGTGACAAACACACCGAATGGACTTCATATGCGCCCTAACTCATATCTGATGAGGACATCCCAACCAAGGATACAACCGCTGCCCCTTCTTCCACTACGAGCGCTACTTCGCGTCACGACGCCCGAGGGCTTAATCTGAAGCAAGTCCTTTCCATCCACCTTTGCTGGACCAGCACGCCAAGAACATCCAACGAGGACAGTCCACGCGTCAAGGAAGGCCATAGATAAAGTCCGGTTCGGCCATCCAGGAGCAGCAGTACTTTAAACGGACGCCACGGCCACATCCGAACTCCGTTTTCGACGTTCGACAACTCGTTTGAAAGGTATCGAGATAACCTTTCCAATAGATCTAATCTCGAGACCAAATTCCTGTTGGAGGATGGGAAATCAGAGAACATTCTCATGCGATAGAAATTCCAGGTATAGCGCCACCTTTCTTTTGGGCCCAAGGCCCATGTACTCTTAGGTTCCACCCCTCCTTTGGCCAGCGCCCTCTCCTTGCTGCCGCACCTCGCACCCTCTTGGCGCCCCCTTGTATGGGTACCCCTTTATATTGGGTTCTCACCCTGTTCTTTGTTTTTTAGGTTTTGTTGTGTTTTGGTAAACCCCGTGTGCGTCCCTCATCGTGTTTGCGCGTGTCCACTAGACCTCCCGAGCCGAGAAACAGAACCTCAACTTATTTCCTTTGTTTGATTTCAATACAAACTGTTCGTTTGCTTCATACTTTGTTCTTGCGGGTTCTCGATTTCTTGTAGGAACTACTGATCATTAGATCTTGTATCTGTGTGGATTTGGCATTGTGATTGTGAAGCTCCCAACCTGTTTGGTAGGATACCCTAAATTCGGTGCCATCAACACCTCCAAATCGACATATCATAATCCCACCGAAAGATCGGGATCGCCGTCCCCATCAAGTTGGTAATAGAGCTCAAGTTTGCTCGGTAAGATTTTCTATCATATTTCATTTTCTACCTAGAGTCCAGAAAATTTGCCCCACAAAAACAAAGATTTGTCGCTTTGTCCAAGCTAATTTGTGCCCAAACTTTTACTACTTGTTCTTGGTTTGTTGAATCGTCGGTTGCATATTCGTGTCTTTGCTGGTTTTAGAGTCTAGTCCCGTTAGAGTTTCGAGTTCGAGTCACGTTTTGGTCACAATTGCATTCGCATTGGAGTCAGTTTCTGCTAGTTGATCAGATCGGGACTTCCATTGGTTGCTGGAGATCAGAAGAGAAGAGAAAAAAACCGCACAGATTCAATCGCAAAAAAAAACAAAGTTCAGAAAGAAAAAAAATGAGGAGAAAAAAAACCCGAGAAGAGATCTCTTTGCCTAGTTGGGTTCGGTTCGGTTGGCAGGAGATAAGGAAGGTACCTGTTTCGGTTTAAGAAAAGATCAGAGAGAAGGAAAGTGTAGCCTTTTATTTTGCTTAGGTCTAGCTTTGAAAGGAAGGTATAGGCCGCCCATCTCTGGTTTTGCATCCAACTTTCCTTTTGAAGTAGATTTAGATCCCCTCCGGACAACCTGCACGAAAAATACCATAACTTCCGCATACGTCCTCCGATTGGGCTGTTCGAGTACTCACAACGACCGGAACGAAAAGCTACATCCGAAAATCCGTCCGAGTGGTGCTAAAACTTCCACACGATGTGTCCCAACCTGCACTACACAACCCATTCATGCGAACAAAAGTCACAGAGTGAAATTGAGTGACAAACACCCCGAATGGACTTCATATGCGCCCTAAATCATATCGGTAAGCGTTTCGAATCCGACAGAGTGGTGCTAAAATATCTTCACGACGTGTCCCAACCTGCACTGGACACTCCATTCGTGTGAACAAAAGTCACAGAGTGAAACTGAGTGAGAAACACCCCGAATGGACTTCATATGCGCCCTAACTCATATCGGTAAGCGTTTCGAATCCGTCAGAGTGGTGCTAAAACTTCCTCAGGACATGTCCCAACCTGCACTGCACAATCCATTCGTGGGAATAACAGTCACAGAGTGAAACTGAGTGAGAAACACCCCTAATGGACTTCATATGCGTCCTAACTCATGTCGGTAAGCGTTTCGAATACGTCCGAGTCGATGTAAAAACTTCCTCACGACGTATCCCTACCTGCACTACAGGCTCCAATCGTGCGAACAAAAGTCACAGAGTGAAACTGAGTGACAAACACCCCGAATGGACTTCATATGCGCCCTAACTCATATCGGTAAGCTTTTCGAATACGTCCGAGTCGGTGTTAAAAATTCCTCACGACGTGTCCCAACCTACACTGCACACTCCATTCGTGCGAACAAAAGTCAAAGAGTGAAACTGAGTGACAAACACCCCAAATGGACTTCATATGCGCCCTAACTCATATCGGTAAGCGTTTCGAATCCGTCAGAGTGGTGCTAAAACTTCATCACGACGTGTCCCAACCTGCACTGTCACTCCATTCCTGCGAACAAAAGTCACAGAGTGAAACTAAGTGAGAAACACCCCGAATGGACTTCATATGCGCCCTACCTCAGATTGGTAAGCGTTTCGAATCCGTCCGAGACGGTATAATAACTTCCTCACGACGTGTCCCTACCTGCACTGCAGGCTCCAATAGTGCGAACAAAAGTCACAGAGTGAAACTGAGTGACAAACACACCGAATGGACTTCATATGCGCCCTAACTCATATCTGATGAGGACATCCCAACCAAGGATACAACCGCTGCCCCTTCTTCCTCTACGACCGCTACTTCGTTTACGACGTCTGGAGGGCTTAATCCGGAAGCAAGTCCTTTCCATCCACCTTTGCTAGACCAGCACGTCAAGAACGTCCACCGAGGATAGTCCACGCGCCAAGGAAGGTTCAAGATAAAGCCAAATTCGTCGCCGAGTCCGGTTCGGCCATCCAGGAGCAGCAGTACTTCAAACGGACGCCACGGCTACATCCAAACTCCATTTTCGACGTTCGACAACTCGTTTGAAAGGTATCGAGATAACCTTTCCAATAGATCTAATCTCGAGGACAAATTCCTCATGGAGCGATGGGAAATCACAGAAAATTTCACTGGACAGAAATTCCAGGTGCTGGGCCACCTTTCTTTTGGGCCCAAGGCCCATGTACTCTTAGGTTCCACCCCTCCTTTGGCCAGCGCCCCTCTCCTGGATGCCGCACACCTCGCACCCCTCTTGGGTGCCCCTTGTGTGGGTACCCCTTCATATTGTGTTCTCACCCCTGTTATTCGTTTTTTAGGTTTTTTGTGTTTAGGTAAACCCCGTGTGCGTCCCTCCTCGTGTTTGCGCGTGTCGACTAGACCGCCCGATCCGAGAAACAGATCCTCAACTTGTTTTCTTTGTTTGATTTCAAAACTACCTGTTCGTTTGCTTCATACTTTGTTCTTGCGGGTTCTCGATTTCTTGTAGGAACTACTGATCATTGGATCTTGTATCTGTGTGGATTTGGCATTGTGATTGTGAAGCTCCTGATGAGGACATCACTTCTATGGATATAGCCACACCTGCAAATCCATCACCTACGCATCAATCGGTCCCCGTTGCTGTAATACATGGACCGATTACTCGAGCTCGCGCACGTCAACTCAATTACCATGTGAATTCGTTCCTCGGGCTTCATACGAATATTTTAATGGATGGAATGCTATTTAATTCTTGTGATGATGTCCTTTGCCTCAGGAACTTGGGTGAGGAACCAACCAAGATGAAGGATAGAAGAGAAGTGCACGAGTTCGGTTCAGATTCGACTCCAGGACAGGGCTGACTTGTTTCGGCCGCCACGGCTACATCCGGACTCCGTTTTGGGCGTTCTTGTACTTCACTGAAAGCTTATCAAGTCTACTTTCCAATGGATCTGGAATCACATCCAAACTCCTTCTGAGTTGACGGTAATCGTTCAATCAAGCAGCGTCACTTTTTCAGTCCAAGTCAAAAGTGGGCCTTTGGCCTTGTAACAAGGAAAGCCCACTTAAGGCTGCACCCTAGGGTTCCTAGACGCCTCTCCACAATAAAAACAGCCAGCCGCTGCCATTAGATGGGGGTTTTTTTAGATCAAAGATAGCAGTTGCTACTTCTTGTAATCGCGCGTGTTGGCTAAACCGCCCAATTACTTGTCATCGGAAACCCTCTTTGTGATTCGAATGAACTCGTGGTTTCAATTATAATTTCAGTGCTTGTTCATCTTGTTCTTGCGTGTTCTTCGATTGCTTGCGAGGACAAAGGCCTTCGTGGTCGAGTTGATCGTGCACCAAAGCAAGATCAATAACAACTTCGAAGTCGGTGTAACGATTGCTAAGGCGCATCGTCAGGGACGGTGTAGTCGGATCGCCAACGCCTTCTTCCACCCAATCGAATCTATCCTCTCTCATCGAAAGGTGGGACCTATCCTCCTATCACGTGGTATCGAGCTCAAGGTTGATCGGTGAGAGATTTTTTCCCATCCATTATTTTACCTACTGATCCGTAAAACCATAAAAAAAAACAAATAGGCGATTAGATCTCCTTGTCCAAAACAGTTTGTGCCCTTGCTTTTGCTACTTTAGTTCTCGGCTTGTTGAATTTACGGTTGCTTGACGAGTCAAGTTGCTGGTCTTTAGTTTCATCCTTTAGAGTTTCGAGTTCAGTCATGTTTTTGTCACGATTCGCTCATAATTTGAGTCGATTACATTAGTAGATCGATCGGAGTTGAGTTTGTTTCATCTAGTGTGGGAGATCAAATTGGGTTGCCGATTTCCTTGCTTTGTTTACTAATCCGCTTGATTCTCTGTGTTTACCAAAATAAATATCAGTTTCCAAATATATATATATAAAAAAAGAGGCGGTGCGAGATACAAGAGCCGCACCAAATCAAGGAGTTAAAAAAAGGCAAGTGCATATAGAAAAGCCGCACCAAATCGAGAAGAAGAAAAGGCAAGTGCAGATTTCAAAAGCCGCACTAGATCAATTGCAAATCAAAGTTCAGAGAGAGAGAGAGAGTATCTTTTAATTACCTTTATACCCCTGGTTTTGCCAAAAGTCCTTTGTGCAAATTTTGTTTTTAGGGTCTCTGAGTTCATCTAAGAGAGTTTTGTGACCCTAAAAAAAAAAAAAAAAAACTTGCTGTTTTGGGCGTTTCGGTGACGACGTTTGTGTCTTGGCTCGCGTCTCTAGTACGGTTCGGGACTAGGACCAGCACGGTACCGTCGGAGAACGTTTATTTAGCTTCTGTGACTAACGTGGTGAAGGTTACTCCTTGTGCTATTTCAGCCACCTATAGCTCCACAGATTGTCTCCTACTCTCTGAAGTTGTTTGTCTTGCTGGTTGCCAACACCTCCTTGCTAAAGCTTGGTAAGAACAGGTAAGAACTTGTTTGAACAGGTTGAGAGTGAGCGATTTGACACTAGCACACCACTTGTAGATAGGGATAATCTTGTTACTTGGTGTTAGCCTTTTTTTCTTTGTTTTCTCTAACCATGGCAGGATCGGAAGCCGATAAAGGGGGACAACATTCACCTCGCACACGGGGGATCGTACAGCACTTCGAGCGCCAAATGAGGCTTCACACCGATGCGCTTGATGAGGACGTTCGTGTTACCAATGACCGCCTTGGTCAATTGGAGGCAGTTCAAATTGACACCAACACCAAAATCACCGCGTTGGAAGTTTCTGTGGGCGCAATCAACACCTCCCTTGCAGCATTCTTGCAGCGACTTGAGGAGAGGGATCGTGGACGCCCCGCTGATGGACATGTGAGCAGCGTTGCAGGAGACAATGAACAGGACTATGCAGTGGACACCGAAGTTGAGGAAGAGGAGGATGATAGGCCACAACGACAGCTACACCGCAACCGCCATGGTATGGGTTTGCGACCACCACGACGACAGGTACGTGAACATGATGACTCCCTAGGATCAATCAAATTCACATGCCACCTTTTGATGGGAAATATGACCACGATGCATACCTCACTTGGGAACTAGTCGTAGATCGAAATTTGCTTGCTATGATTTTCCACGAACACAAGAGGGTTAGGGCTGCAACTAGTGAGTTCTTGATTTTGCCTCCGTTTGGTGGCGCGAGTATCGTAATAAGACCCCAAACAATGTGCCACAAACTTGGGATGCTTTGAAAAGGATCATGCGAGCTAGATTTGTTCCTTCGTATCATGCACGAGATTTATTACATAAGCTGCGACAATTGAGACAAGGTAGCAAATCAGAGAAGAATATTATCGGGAACTACAAACAGGCATGTTGCGTTGTGGGTTAGTGGAAGAAGAGGAAGCTGCTATGGCTAGATTTATGGGAGGGTGACCCGTGAAATTCGGGACATATTAGCTTACAAGGAATACAATTCTATCACTCGTTTATTCCATCTTGCTTGTAAAGTGAAAGGGAAGTGCAGGCGTCGCGCAAGGACTAATGTTTCGCAGGTCGGACTACATCATGGCATCCACGCATTTCAAAGACTGCCCCAAACCGTGCATCTTCACAAGGTACCACTAGCACCGCCACACACGCCCAACAAAACCAATGCCGCAGCATCCGGAAGCAACAAAGGGTCAAGCACCAACACCCGCCAAGAGCGCTTCGTCCGCTGCATCCACGGAAGAACGAGGATATTCGGTGCCTACAATGCAAGGGATTTGGGCATGTGAGGAAAGATTGCCCAAGCAAACGTGTCTTGATTGTGCGGGATCTTCGTGAGTATTCTTACGCTAGTGATTTGGATGATGAGACATATGCTATGCTTGCCATTGACCATGCAGAAGTGGACATGAGAAGGAAGAAGAACATATTGGTGCTTTGAAAATGCGAGAACATTATGAGAGCCTTGTTGTTGGTGGCGTGTTGAGTGCCCAAATGGGGAAGGTGAAGAACCAATGACATAATTTGTTTCAAACCAAGTGTGTGGTCATGGAGCGCTCATGCGCGTCATCATTGATGGGGTAGTTGCAATAACTTAGCAAGTTACGAGATGGTTCAAAAGCTAGAGTGAAAACAAGCCCACATCCACACCGTACCACATCCAATGGTTTAACGACATGGTAAGATAAAGGTAACACGATTGGTAAGAGTGCACTTTGCCATTGGTTCGTATCATGACTATATTGATGCAATGTTGTGCCTATGCAAGCATGTTCTATGTTGTTCGGTAGACCATGGCGATCGATAAAGACACCTTGCATCATGGTAGAACTAATCGGTACTCTTTTGTGCATAAAGAGAAGAAAATTGTATTACATCCTATGTCTCCAAGCCATTTTGAGGGATGAAGTTGCTAGAGCCAGCAAAGAAAAAATCGAAAACATGAGAAGAGTGAAAATCAGATTGTAGCAAAGGAATTTGTACAACATAAAGAGGGCAAGTCTAAATCTGTTCATGACAGAAAAGATGAGATTAAACTGAAGGGTGCTTGTTTACTTGCTTCCAAATCTGATTTAAATGATTTGAATGATGGCTCAAGTTTGCTATGCTTTGGTTTGCAAAGAAGCTTTATTTTCATTTGAAGATACATCCTCTTCTTTGCCCTCCTGCTGTCATTAATCTTTTGCAGAAAACATAGACATTTTTCCAAAGGAGGTGCCACGGACTGCCACCAATCCGTGGAATTGAGCATCAAATTGACCTCATTCCGGGGCCTCCTTACCAAACCGTGCACCATCTGTAACCAATCCGGAAGAAACCAAGGAGATACAACGACAGTGCAAGAATTGCTTGAGAAAGGGTATGTGCGCGAATCTCTTAGTCCATGTGCTGTCCCAAGTACTTTTAGTTCCTAAGAAAGATGGATCATGGCGCATGTGTGTGGATTGTAGAGCGATTAACAACATTACAATTAGATATCATCATCCTATTCCTAGGTTAGATGATATGCTAGATGAATTGAGTGGCTCTCTTGTGTTCTCTAAGATCGACTTATGTAGTGGATACCACCAGATTCGCATGAAATTGGGCGATGAATGGAAAACAGCTTTTAAAACAAAATTTGGATTGTATGAGTGGTTAGTAATGCCTTTTGGACTCACTAATGCACCCAGCACTTTTATGAGATTAATGAATGAGGTTCTGCGCCATTTCATTGGAAAATTTGTGGTGGTGTACTTTGATGATATTCGATTTATAGCAGAACTCTAGAACAACATCTTGATCATTTGCGTCTGTTTTTCATGCCTTACGTGATGCTCGCTTGTTTGGTAACCTTGAGAAGTGCACCTTTTGCACGGATCGAGTCTCTTTTCTTGGCTATGTTGTTACTCCGCAGGGGATTGAAGTTGATCAAGCCAAGGTTGAAGCAATACACAGCTGGCCGGTTCCAACAACGGTCACACAAGTGCGAAGTTTCTTAGGACTTCTTTGGATTCTATCGTCGCTTTGTGAAGGATTTCAGCACCATCGCCGCACCATTGCACGAGCTCACTAAGAAGGAGTGCCATTTGCTTGGGGCAAAGCACAAGAGAACGCCTTCAACATGTTGAAAGATAAGTTGACACATGCACCACTTCTCCAAGCGCGATTTCATAGAAACCTTTGAACTCGAATGTGATGCTAGTGGAATTGGGTTGGGAGGTGTGTTGTTGCAAGAAGGAAAACCTGTTGCTTATTTTAGTGAGAAATTGAGTGGGCCTAGTTTGAACTATTCCACTTATAATAAGGAGTTATATCGCTAGTTCGAACTTTGGAAATATGGCAACATTATTTATGGCCCAAGGAATTTGTAATACATTCGATCATGAGTCATTAAAACATATTCAAGTCAAGGAAAACTAAACCGTAGGCATGCTAAGTGGGTTGAATTCATCGAATCTTTTCCTTATGTCATTAAACACAAAAGGGAAAGGAGAATGTTATAGCTGATGCATTGTCTAGGCGATACGCTATGCTTTCCCAACTTGACTTCAAAATTTTCGGTGGAAAGCGATTAAAGGGCAATATGAGCATGATGCTGAATTTAAAGATGTGTTGCTCAATTGTAAAGAGGGAAAAATGTGGAATAAATTTGTCCTCAATAATGGGTTTGTGTTTAGAGCTAACAAGCTATGCATTCCAGCTAGCTCCGTTCGCTTGTTGTTGTTCTGAAGCGCATGGAGGTGGGGTGATGGGACATTTGGTGTGAAAAGACAGAGGACATACTTGCTAGCCATTTCTTCGGCCAAAGATGAGGCGAGATGTGGAGCGTTTAGTCGCTCGCTGCACAACATGTCAAAAGCTAAGTCACGACATAACCCACATGGTTTGTACTTGCCCTCCCTGTTCCTAGTGTGCCTTGGGAGGATATTTCTATGGACTTTGTTTTAGGTTGCCTAGAACAAAGAAGGGGAGGGATAGTATCTTTGTTGTGGTGGATAGATTTTCTAAGATGGCACACTTCATACCTTGTCATAAGAGTGATGATGCTACCCATGTTGCTGATTTGTTTTTCCGTGAGATTGTTCGATTGCATGGTGTGCCAAACACAATAGTTTCAGATCGTGATGCTAAATTTCTTAGCCACTTTTGGAGAACTTTATGGGCTAAATTGGGGACTAAGCTACTGTTTTCTACTACTTGTCACCCACAAACCGATGGGCAAACCAAGTAAATCAATAGAACTTTGTCTACCATGCTTAGGGCTGTTTTAAAACAAAACATTAAGATGTGGGAAGAATGCTTGCCTCACATTGAGTTTGCGTATAACCGTTCGCTGCATTCTACTACTAAGTTGTGCCCTTTTGAGATTGTGTATGGTTTTGTTCCTCGTGCTCCCATTGATTTATTACCTATTCCGCCTTCGGAGAAACTGAATTTTGATGCTACACAACGTCTTTGAACTGATGTTAAAATTGCATGAGACAACGAAAGCGAACATTGAGTCTATGAATGAGAAATATAAACTTCTTTGGTAGTAAAGGAAGGAAACATGTAACTTTTGAACCTGGAGATCTTGTTTGGTTGCATTTACGGAAGGACCGTTTTCCTCAATTAAGAAAGTCTAAGTTGATGCCTCGCGCTGATGGCCCTTTTAAAGTATTGGAAAAAGTTAACGATAATGCATATAAGCTTGAGTTGCCTGCAGATTTTGGGGTCTCTCCCACATTTAACATTGCAGATTTAAAGCCATACTTTGGAGAAGAGGACGAGCTTGAGTCGAGGGCGACTCCAATACAAGAAGGGAGGATGATGAGGACATCACTTCTATGGATATAGCCACACCTGCAAATCCATCACCTACGCATCAATCGGTCCCGTTGCTGTAATACATGGACCGATTACTCGAGCTCGCGACGTCAACTCAATTACCAGGTGAATTCGTTCCTCGGGCTTCATACGAATATTTTAATGGATGGAATGCTATTTAATTCTTGTGATGATGTCCTTTGCCTCAGGAACTTGGGTGAGGAACCAACCAAGATGAAGGATAGAAGAGAAGTGCACGAGTTCGGTTCAGATTCGACTCCAGGACAGGGCTGACTTGTTTCGGCCGCCACGGCTACATCCGGACTCCGTTTTGGGCGTTCTTGTACTTCACTGAAAGCTTATCAAGTCTACTTTCCAATGGATCTGGAATCACATCCAAACTCCTTCTGAGTTGACGGTAATCGTTCAATCAAGCAGCGTCACTTTTTCTGTCCAAGTCAAAAGTGGGCCTTTGGCCTTGTAACAAGGAAAGCCCACTTAAGGCTGCACCCTAGGTTCCTAGACGCCTCTCCACAATAAAAACAGCCAGCCGCTGCCATTAGATGGGGGTTTTTTTAGATCAAAGATAGCAGTTGCTACTTCTTGTAATCGCGTGTTGGCTAAACCGCCCAATTACTTGTCATCGAAACCCTCTTTGTGATTCTGAATGAACTCGTGGTTTCAATTATAATTTCAGTGCTTGTTCATCTTGTTCTTGCGTGTTCTTGATTGCTTGCAGGGACAAAGGCCTTCGTGGTCGAGTTGATCGTGCACCAGCAAGATCAATAACAACTTCGGAAGTCGGTGTAACGATTGCTAAGGCGCATCGTCTGGGGACGGTGTAGTCGGATCGCCAACGTCTTCTTCTGATGCGAGGTTGTGTCCCGATCTTTCGATGAGAGCGATAACTATCGATTTGGGTGGAACCGACTTTGACGATCCGACTACAACGTACGACGACGATGCGCCTTAGCAATCGCTAAACCAACTCCAGAGTGTTATTGATCTTGCCGTGGGCACGATCAACCTGAACACGAGGTTCAATTCCTGCAAGCAACCGAGAACAAGCAAGAACAATGGTAAAAGCAATCTGAAATTGCAAATAAGAATTGAAGGCCAAAATAAGGTGGGGTTCTATTGAAGGTCTTGACAAGGTGGCTATCCAGCACAACTCGAAGACGCAAAGTTTGCACTTGGCTAAACTAATCAAACAAAACCCAAAACCCTAGATGGGGTTGCGGCTGGTTATTTATGAGATAACAAGAGGAGGTGGTCGTTCAAAACCCTAGGAAACCAAATACAATTCGATTACAAGGCCCAAGGCCCACTCTGACTCGGACTGGAAAAGTGACTTGACTTGTTTTGCAGTTTCCGGACAGCTCGGAAGGAATTTGAAGGTGAGACTGGATCCATTGGAAAGAGGGCGACGAAAGCTTTCAATCAAGTACTCATGTGCCCCGAAAACCCTTCTGGATCAAAAGTTATGGCCGTTTTAAGTTGGTGCTGTCTCAGGAGGCCGAATTGGATTCCAGAACATGATGGATTTGATCTCTCTCTCTTCTTGGCCCGTGGATGATGTGTTGGAGTAGGCATAGCCAAATGTGGTCATATCCGTAGTAGTGATGTCCTCATCATCCTCCTTTTCTTGAATTTGAGTCGTCCTCGACTCATGCTCAGCTTTTAGCTTGACCTCAACAAAAAGTATTCTCATGTTCAGATCATCCTCCATAAAGCTCAATATTTCTTTCCAGCATATAAAGGCATGTTGAAAACTTGCACTCTTGGACGCTTCCTCCCCCCTGTGAAGGAAAGCCATCCTAGTAGATGTAGATGATCTGAGAGGATGCCGTGAAGTGTCGCCAAATTGATATAGCGTTGATCATATCCGGGACGAGCATGGTCTCATCATTCTCCTTTCTTGAATTGGAGTCGTCCTCGACTCCATCACATTCTCCTGCAAAATGTTAGTAGCGAGAAAGAGCAAAGCAACATGCTTATCTTTTGTGCTCAAATCAATGTCTCGTGAATCAAAATCACCCAAACACTCCCTTTCTTGAAAACTATCATATAGATTATAATCGACAGTAGGGGTACTTGATATGATATTAGAATTATCAAATTGATCACATTGTTGCATAGGATGTGGAGGTCTCAGATCTGAACAAATGTATAATCTATGCACTTTGTATTCTCCTTTATCATTATGTTTGCCAACAACATAGAAAATATTTCGTGATAACCATGGCAAATCGAATGTACAAAAATCTTCTCCTTGAAACTATCCATATCACACAGAACATCAAATTCAATGTAACCTAAAGTATCTAAAGAAGACATCAATTTAAGCTCATCTTCTTCACTAGCAATTTGAATAACATGTCTATGTTCAGCGCAAGTGTTTTGTTCAAATATAAATATTTCATGTTCATTCACTAATTGTGGCGTGGATATAAGTGAAGCATTATGACACAACTCTTCTTTATCACTAGGAATAGCAACAAAATCAGCAATGGGTTCTATTAATAGTTGCTCTACGATAGCACGATTCATGGACAGTTTTGTCTCTTCAAAATGATTTTCACCATATATACAGTCCATACTTTTTACATTACCTTCTAAATCATTCTCAGTGGTTGAAGGTGCAATTTCAATTTTCAACTCTTCACATACGTATGGAGAAGCAAATATCTTCTCTTTCTGCACATTTTCTTCATCATCTTTCTCATGATGTTGTTCACTTTTCTGCAAAATGTTAGCTACAATAGAAGGTGCAACAATGGGCACCTCAAATGAAGCTAAAGGCTCTTTCAAAGATTCACAAGCATGTTTTCACTCTAAAAGCACATTCAATCAATTCGAAAGACAACTATATGTTTCATCAACAAGAACATCCTGAATTTCATGATTAAGTCCACGTATGAACCTAAGCTCAGTAGCTTCCACACATTCTTGTAAACCACAACGCAACAAACAATTTTGCAAATCATGAAAGTATTCTATAACAGTTTTAGAACCTTGTTTTAAGCATTGAAGTTTAGTAAGCAAATATTTAGCAACATATTCAGGAACATAATCATTTCTCATAAGTCTTTTCATTGCATTCCAAGTTTTAGGGTCTTTATCATGTCTAGATATATGCTTCCACCAATATATCGTGCATCGGCGTTAACACTTTAATGCGGCACTAATCTTTTGGTTTTCGGATAAGTCATAGTTTGCAAATTCTTTATCTACCGCTATCTCCCAATTAATATATGCATTAGGATCGAACTTTCCACCAAAAGGAGGCAACTCAAACTTGATTTTACCTTGTTCATCATCAGTGGATGAACCTGTGGCGATGTGTGGTGGGGCGACCGATGCGGTAGCGTCCATCTTTGGGAAGTCGGGCAGCAATGGGAACCCGTTGTGCCGTAGTACACCATTGTTGTTGCTTAGGAGACGAGGCGGAGGACCTGGAAGTTCCAGGACAGCATTTGCAAGCATATCATCAAGTCTAGACAAAATAGTAGCAAGGGTAGTGTTAGCAACTCCCTGAGCAGTCTCGATGGACCGGAAACAGTCTTCTTGCAGTGTCATTTGCTCATTAGTGAGTTGTACATTGCCCTTCGTGCGTGGAGAATGATGCAGTGAACTCTTGTCACCTGACATGGTTAGTAGCATAAAGGGAAAGACAAAGGTTTATGTAAATCCCAATCAACTACTAGGAAGTGGAGAAAGGTCGCTCAACTCTCAAGCCTTAACCAAAGCTCTTACAAGTTCTTACCGTGCAGCAGGAGTTGTCGGCCGTTGGCGGTGTCAAAAGTTCTTCGAAGCTTGGATAAAGCGATTGCAAGGGACCGAACAAACGTACAAGGTAAAATATGTGGAGCTTGGTAGGCTATACTTATTTCCTATGCAATCTGATAATTCTAGTTATTGTAATGACAAGTAAGGACCCAAAATAGAAATCACAAGTCCTAGTTGCCGATCTCAAAGATATAAGCGAATTTCAAGGCAACTCACGCGCAAAGATGATGTAACCTAATGCAACCAATGGAATGAGCTAAATAAGAAAATTTTCAGTACCAAAGCTCGTGTTGCATAAGTTATAGAGAGACACTAGCTAATTGCTTCAGAAAGATAAAAGGGCACAAGATTGCTCACTAATTAATACAATTGCGCAATCTGAAAAATACTGAACACAAATTAGGGTTTCGCTCAATGTAGTGCTTGGCTACTATTATATTTTCTTTTCTTTTCTTTTTTTTTTGGCCTTTTGGCTCTTTCTTTCTCTCTTCTTTCTTTTGGTGACTTGCGGCCAACACTAGTATGAGCAAAGTTTTGGAATCCCTAACTTGATATCACAAGATAGTATGATATGATAATTCAAGATTATGCAATGTATCAATATGAACAGCCCTAAGCAATATCAAATAGCTAGTCTCAATTGGGATCAAAGTATTCGCAAAGGATGAATTGGTTAACAAAGGTATGTATACTGATATTTTTGGAGTTTTATTGATTATGGATGCTACTGGACTCAACCAACTCAAAGGAACAAAACTAGAACGCGAATTGAAGCAAAACACCCAAATTCAAAGTTTCTAGGGCAGCAGATTTGTCGCCTAGATTACAGATTCAAAACGACCGAATTTAGAAGGTTCACTATGGAAAGAATTGAAGCTTATGTCCTCAGCTTTCAAAGGAATACAAGAACATGCAATTTGGAGCACGGGTGTGAAAGTTATGGCTCAAAACCGAACTGCACAGAATACTCCCAATTTTAGCCCAGCGGGACCAATTCGAATCCGAATCAAATTCGATTTGATGGAATCCGAATCAGAAAGGACACCCAAAAACGTTTTTGTAGAGGACTCTTCGAGGATTCAGGAAAGTATAAAAACTTCCCAAACGGAGTTCGGACGTGAGAATTATGATCAAAATACCGAACCGATCTGGATTGGAAGTACAACTTGCTTCAACAAATTTGATATCCAGATTAAACAGATTTAGCTCCAGAATTAGAGTTCATGCCCAACTAGGTTTTTGTAGAGATTATTCCCAGGTTTTAGGAAAGTACAAAAATACTAGAATCCGAGCTCGTATGCGAAAGTTATGAACAAAACAAAGTACTGGACAGATTGAAAGAAAAGCTACGCGAAGGAAAACGATCAGCAACTAAAACAAGGACTCTAATGGATCAAAACCTAACAAAACTCACTAAAATACTAGATTGAATCTAAAGGTTGAATTTTTGTGGGGTAATTTTCAATTTAGGACAGAAAACAAAAACTAATCTACGGTACAGAATCTCTCACCGAGAAACTTGGCGCTCTGATACCACCTGATGCGAGGTTGTGTCCCGATCTTTCGATGAGAGCGATAACTATCGATTTGGGTGGAACCGACTTTGACGATCCGACTACAACGTACGACGACGATGCGCCTTAGCAATCGCTAAACCAACTCCAGAGTGTTATTGATCTTGCCGTGGGCACGATCAACCTGAACACGAGGTTCAATTCCTGCAAGCAACCGAGAACAAGCAAGAACAATGGTAAAAGCAATCTGAAATTGCAAATAAGAATTGAAGGCCAAAATAAGGTGGGGTTCTATTGAAGGTCTTGACAAGGTGGCTATCCAGCACAACTCGAAGACGCAAAGTTTGCACTTGGCTAAACTAATCAAACAAAACCCAAAACCCTAGATGGGGTTGCGGCTGGTTATTTATGAGATAACAAGAGGAGGTGGTCGTTCAAAACCCTAGGAAACCAAATACAATTCGATTACAAGGCCCAAGGCCCACTCTGACTCGGACTGGAAAAGTGACGTGACTTGTTTTGCAGTTTCCGGACAGCTCGGAAGGAATTTGAAGGTGAGACTGGATCCATTGGAAAGAGGGCGACGAAAGCTTTCAATCAAGTACTCATGTGCCCCGAAAACCCTTCTGGATCAAAAGTTATGGCCGTTTTAAGTTGGTGCTGTCTCAGGAGGCCGAATTGGATTCCAGAACATGATGGATTTGATCTCTCTCTCTTCTTGGCCCGTGGATGATGTGTTGGAGTAGGCATAGCCAAATGTGGTCATATCCGTAGTAGTGATGTCCTTATCATCCTCCTTTTCTTGAATTTGAGTCGTCCTCGACTCATGCTCAGCTTTTAGCTTGACCTCAACAAAAAGTATTCTCATGTTCAGATCATCCTCCATAAAGCTCAATATTTCTTTCCAGCATATAAAGGCATGTTGAAAACTTGCACTCTTGGACGCTTCCTCCCCCCTGTGAAGGAAAGCCATCCTAGTAGATGTAGATGATACAGAGGATGCCGTGAAGTGTCGCCAAATTGATATAGCGTTGATCATATCCAGGACGAGCATGGTCTCATCATCTTCCACCCAATCGAATCTATCCCTCTCTCATCGAAAGGTCGGGACCTATCCTCCTATCAGCTCCCAACCTGTTTGATAGGAAACCCTAAATTCGGTGCCATCAACACCTCCAAATCGACATATCATAATCCCACCGAAAGATCGGGATTGCCGTCCCCATCAAGTTGGTATCAGAGCTCAAGGTTGCTCGGTGAGATTTTCCATCATATTTCGTTTTCTACCTAGAATCCAGAAAATTTGCACCACAAAAACAAAGATTTGTCGCTTTGTCCAAGCTAATTTGTGCCCAAACTTTTACTACTTGTTCTTGGTTTGTTGAATCGTCAGTTGCATATTCGTGTCTTTGCTGGTTTTAGAGTCTAGTCCCGTTAGAGTTTCGAGTTCGAGTCACGTTTTGGTCACAATTGCTTTCGCATTGGAGTCAGTTTCTGCAAGTTGATCAGATCGGGACTCTCGGTGGTTGCTTGAGATCAGAAGAGAAGAGAAAAAAAAACCGCACAGATTCAATTGCAAAAAAAAACAAAGTTCTGAAGGAAAAAAAAGAGAGGAAAAAAAATCGGAGAAGAGATTTCTTTCCCAAGTTGGGTTCGGTTCGGTTGGCGGGGAGATAAAGAAGGTATCATTTGGTTTAAGAAAAGATCGAGAGAAGGAATGTGTAGCCTTTTCTTTTGCTTAGGATTGGCTTTGAAAGGAAGGTATGGGCCGCCCCTCTCTGGTTTTGCATCCAACTTTCCTTTTGAAGTGTATTCGGATGCCCTCGGACACCTTGCCTAAAGCGCCATAACTTCTGCATACGGCCTCCGATTGGGCTGTTCGAGTACTCAAAACGACCAGAACGAAAAGATACATCCGAAAATATGTCTGAGTGGTGCTAAAACTTCTTCAAGACATGTCCCAAGCTGCACTACACACTCTATTCGAGCGAACAAAAGTCACAGAGTGAAACTGAGTGACAAACATCCCGAATGGACTTCATATGCGCCCTAAATCATATCGGTAAGCATTTAGAATCCGACAGAGTGGTGCTAAAATATCTTCACGACATGTCCCAACCTGCTCTGCACACTCCATTCGTGTGAACAAAAGTCATAGAGTGAAACTGAGTGAGAAACACCCCGAATGGACTTCATATGCGCCCTAACTCATATCGGTAAGAGTTTCGAATCCGTCCGAAGTCGGTGTAAAAACATCCTCACGACGTGTCCGCCGCGACCGCAGCTCCATTCGTCGAACAAAAGTCACGAGTAAAGCGAGTGACAAACGCCCGAATGGACTTCATATGCGCCATAACTCATATCGGTAAGCGTTTCGAATTCGTCCGAGTGGTGCTAAAACTTCCTCACGACGTGTCCCAACCTGCACTGCACACTCCATTCGTGCGAACAAAAGTCACATTGTGAAACTGAGTCACAAACACCCCGAATTGACTTCATATGCGCCCTAACTCATATCGGTAAGCATTTCGAATCCGTCAGAGTCGTGCTAAAACTTCCTCACGACGTGTCCCAACCAGCACTGCATACTCTATTCGTGCGAACAAAAGTCATAGAGTGAAACTGAGTGAGAAACACCCCGAATGGACTTCATATGCGTCCTAACTAACATCGGTAAGCTTTTCGAATCCGTCCGAGTCGGTGTAAAAACTTCAACACGACGTGTCCCCCTACCGCTGCGCAGCTCCAATCGTGCGAACAAAAGTCACAGAGTGAAACTAAGTGACAAACACCACGAATAGACTTCATATGAGCCCTAACTCATATCGGTAAGCGTTTTGAATCCGTCCGAGTGGTGCTAAAACTTCCTCACGACGTGTCCCAACCTTCACTGCACACTCCATTCGTGCGAACAAAAGTCACAGAGTGAAACTGAGTGGGAAACATCCCGAATTGACTTCATATGCGCCCAAACTCATATTGGTAAGCGTTTCGAATCCTTCCGAGTCGTTGTAAAAATTTCCACACGACGTGTCTGGACCTGCACTGCAGGCTCCATTCGTGCGAACAAATTTCACAGAGTGAAACTGAGTGACAAAGACCCCGAATGGACTTCATATGCGCCGTAACTCATATCGGTAAGCGTTTCGAATCAGTCCGAGTGGTGCTAAAACTTCTTCACGACGTGTCCCAACCTGCACTTCATACTCCATTCGTGAGAACAAAAGTCACATAGTGAAACTGAGTGACAAACACCTCGAATGGACATCATATGCGCCCTAAATCATATCGGTAAGCATTTCAAATCCGTCCGAGTGGTGCTAAAACTTCCTCACGACGTGTCCTAACCTGTTCTGCACACTCCATTCGTGTGAACAAAAGTCACAGAGTAAAACTGAGTGAGAAACACCCCGAATAGACTTCATATGCACCCTAACTCATATCGGTAAGCGTTTCGAATCCGTCCGAGTCGGTGTAAAAATTTCCTCACAACGTGTCCCTACCTGCTCTGCAGGCTCCAATCGTGCGAACAAAAGTCACAGAGTGAAAATGAGTGACAAACACCCCGAATGGACTTCATATGCGCCTAACTCATATCGGTAAGCGTTTCGAATCCGTCCAAGTGGTCCAAAAACTTCCTCACTACGTGTTCCAACCTGCACTACACAATCTATTCGTGTGAACATAAGTCATAGAGTGAAACTGAGTGACAAACTCCCCGAATAGACTTTATATGCGCCCTAACTCACATCGGTAAGCGTTTTGAATACGTCCGAGTCGGTGTTAAAAATACCTCACGACGTTTCCCAACCTGCACTGCACACCCCATTCGTGCGATTAAAAGTCACAGAGTGAAACTGAGTGACAAACACCCCGAATGGGCTTCATATGCGCCCTAACTCATATCGGTAAGCGTTTCGAATCTGTCAGAGCGGTGCTAAAACTTCCTCACGACGTGTTCCTACCTGCACTTCACACTCCATTCGTTGGAACAAAAGTCACAGAGTGAAACTGAGTGAGAAACACCCCGAATGGACTTCATATGCGCCCTAACTCATATCGGTAAGCGTTTCGAATCCTTCCGAGTCGGAGTAAAAATTTCCTCACGACGTGTCCCTACGTGCACTGCAGGCTCCATTCGTGCGAACAAATGTCACAGAGTGAAACTGAGTGACAAACACCCCGAATGGACTTCATATGCGCCATAACTCATATCGGTAAGCGTTTCGAATCCGTCCGAGTGGTGCTAAAACATCCTCACGACGTGTCCCAACCTACACAGCTCACTCTATTCGTGTGAACAAAAGTAACATAGTAAAACAGAGTGACAAACACCCCGAACTGACTCCTTATGCGCCCTAAATCATATCGGTAAGCATTTCGAATCCGTCAGTGTGGTGCTAAAACTTCCTCACTACGTGTCCCAACCTGCACTGCACACTCCATTTGTGGGAACATAACTCACAGAGTGAAACTGAGTGAGAAACATCATGAATGGACTTCATATGCGCCCTAACTCATATCAGTAAGCGTTTCCAATCCGTCCTAGTAGGTGTAAAAACTTCCTCACGACGTGTCCCTACTCGCACTACGGTCCATTCGTGCGAAACAAAGTCACAGAGTGGCGAGTGAGAAACACCCCGAATGGACATCATATGCGCCCTAACTCAAACCGGTAAGCGTTTCGAATCCGTCCGAGTCGGTGTAAAAACTTCCAACGACGTGTCCCTACCTGCACTTCAGGCTCCAATCGTGCGAACAAAAGTCACAGAGTGGCGAGTGAGAAACACCCGAATGGACTTTATATCCGCCCTAACTCTTATCGGTAAGCATTTCGAATCCGTCCGAGTTAGTGTAAAAACTTCCTCACGACGTGTCCGCCTGCACTGCAGGCTCCATTCGTGCGAACAAAAGTCACAGAGTGAAACTGAGTGACAAACACCCCGAATGGACTTCATATGCACCCTAAATCATATCGGTAAGCGTTTCGAATCCGTCAGAGTGGTGCTAAAACTTCCTCACGACGTGTCCCAACCTGCATTGCACACTCCATTTGTGCGAACAAAAGTCACAGAGTGAAACTGAGTGAGAAACACCCTGAATGGACTTTATATGCGCCCTAACTCATATCTGTAAGCGTTTCGAATCCGTCCGAGTTAGTGTAAAGACTTCCTCACGACGTGTCCGCCTGCACTGCAGGCTCCTTTCGGGCGAACAAAAGTCACAGAGTGAAACTGAGTGACAAAAACCCCGAATGGACTTCATATGCGCCCTAACTCATATCGGTAAGCGTTTCGAATCCCTGAGAATGGTGCTAGAACTTCCTCACCGACTCGGACGCATATGAGTTAGGTGCATACTCCATTCAGGCGAACAAAAGTCACAGAGTGATACTGAGTGAGAAACACCTCGAATGGACTTCATATGCGCCCTAACTCATACCAGTAAGCGTTTCAAATCCGTCCGAGTCGGTGTAAAAACTTCCTCACGACGTGTCCCTACCAGCACTGCAGGCTCCAATCGTGCGAACAATAGTCGCAGAGTGAAACTGAGTGACAAAAACCCTGAATGGACTTCATATGCACCTAACTCATATCGGTAAGTGTTTCGAATCCTTCCGAGTGGTGCTAAAACTTCCTCACGACGTGTGCCAACCAATACATACTCCATTCATGCGAACAAAAGTCACAGAGTGAAACTGAGTGGAAAACATCCCGAATGTACTTTATATGCGCCCTAACTCATATCGGTAAGCGTTTCGTATCCGTCCGAGTCGGTGTTAAAAATTCGTCACGATGTGTGCTAACTCTCCATTCTTGCGAACAAATCACACGGAGTGAAACTGAGTAACAAACACCCCGAATGGACTTCATATGCGCCCTAACTCATGTCGGCAAGCGTTTTGAATACGTCCGATTCGGAGTTATAAATTCCTCACGACGTGTCCCAACCTGCACTGCACACTCCATTCGTGCGAACAAAAGTCTCAGAGTGAAATTGAGTGACAAACACCCCTAATGGAGTTCATATGCGCCCTAACTCATATCGGTAAGCGTTTCGAATCCGTCCGAGTGGTGCTAAAACTTCCTCACGACATGTCCCAACTGACACTTCACACTCCATTCGTGCGAACAAATGTCACAGAGTGAAACTGAGTGAGAAACACCACGAGTTGACTTAATATGCGCCCTAACACATCGGTAAGCGTTTCGAATCCGTCCGAGTCGGTGTAAAAACTTCCTCACGACGTGTCCCAACTACACTGCAGGCTCCATTCGTGCGAACAAATGTCAAAGAGTAAAATGAGTGACAAACACCCCGAATGGACTTCATATGCGCCCTAACTCATATCGGTAAGCGTTTCGAATCCGTCCGAGCGGTGCTAAAACTTCCTCACGACGTATCCCAACCTGCACTGCACACTCCATTCGTGCGAACAAAAGTTACAGAGTGAAACTGAGTGACAAACACCCCGAATGGACTTCATATGCGCCCTAAGTCATATCGGTAAACGTTTCGAATCCGTCAGAGTGGTGCTAAAACATCCTCACGACGTGTCCCAACCTTCACTACACACTTCATTCGTGGGAACAAAAGTCACAGAGTGAAACTGAGTGAGAAACACCACGAATGGACTTCATATGCGCCTAACTCATATCGCTAAGCGTTTCGAATCCGTCCGAGTCGGTATAAAAACTTCCTCACAGCATGTCCCTACCTGCACTGCATGCTCCAATCGTGCGAACAAAAGTAACAGAGTGAAACTGAGTGACAAACACCCCGAATGGACCTCAAATGTGCCCTAACTCATATCGGTAAGCGTTTCGAATCCGTCCGAGTGGTCTAAACCTTCCTCACGACGTGTCCCAACTCTCCCCTACACACTCCATTCGTGCGAACAAAAGTCACAGAGTGAAACTGAGTGGCAAGCACCCCGAATAGACTTTATATGCGCCTTTACTCATATCGGTGGCGCCAGTATCCGTCCGAATCGGTGTTAAAAATCCCTCACGATGTGCGCCAACTCTCCATTCTTGCGAACAAAACTCACGTAGTGAAACTGAGTGACAAACACCCCGAATGGACTTCATATGCGCCCTAACTCATATCGGTAAGCGTTTCAAATACTTCCGAGTCGGTGTTATAAATTCCTCACGACGTTTCCCAACGTGCACTACACACTCCATTCGTGCGAACAAAAGTCACAGAGTGGCGAGTGACAAACACCCCGAATGGGCTTCATATGTGCCTTAACGCATATCGGTAAGTGTTTTAAATCCGTTAGAGTGGTGCCAAAACTTCCTCACGACGTGTCCCAACTTACACTGCACACTCCATTCGTGCGAACATAAGTCACAGAGTGAAACCGAGTGAGAAACACCCCGAATGGACTTCAGATGCGCCCTAACTCATATCGGTAAGCATTTCGAATCCGTCGAGTGGTGCTAAAACTTCCTCACGACGTGTCCCAACCTGCACTGCACACTCCATTCGTGCGAACAAAAGTCACATAGTGAAACTGAGTCACAAACACCCCAATGGACTTCATATGCGCCCTAAATCATATCGGTAAGCGTTTTGAATCCATCAGAGTGGTGCTAAAACTTCCTCACGACGTGTCCCAACCTGCACTGCACACTCCATTCGTGTGAACAAAAGTCACAGAGTGAAACTGAGTGAGAAACACCCCGAATGGACTTCATATGCGCCCTAACTCATATCGGTAGTATATGACAAACAAGCACCCTCTATTAGGTAGTATAAAATTTTCGTCGAAATATAACAAACATTGCGTAAGGAAATGATTCACCTGTTGATATTTGATGCGGCTTAGTAATTCTTTCCAATTAATTGAAATACTAAACCGAAAAGTACTTGACGTGTGCATATCCGCATCATCCTCCCCTTCTTCAAGAAAAGCCATCCTCGGCTTTTGCCTTGTCTTCTGATAATCTGAAAATGTACTAAACAAAAACGACAACGTATATGCATTGTATATGTATTCATCATCGGTCTTGACGTTCCTTTTCAACATAGGATGAAAATGTATCTCGAAAGGTTGTTGTGACAAATAGCTTAATTTAGCTATAGGTGCATATGTCATGTTCACAACATCAAACTGAAATACCATGGACAAAAAGATTTTAGATGCTTTCCATTCTTCAACTGCGCTACTCTGATTGTTATATAATTGTATAAGGAAAGATGAACAACTAAGCATCATATATCATACGGACAACAAGCACTTAAACTCATCTCAATGTGTTCATGACATGGCTTAACATATAATTTTAATTCAGGAAGTTTATCACAAGTAATGCATATTCGATGAACAAGAAATTTGTTGTCTACGCCATAATCTCCAAATAAATTGAATTTATTGTCGGCGTAGGAACTAACTAGCGATTTTAAGCATGCAATTTCAGAAACTTTTTCAATCATGCTAGATAGCTCTAATGGTTCATCAAACATGATATAGTATAGAATCTTTGGGAATATTCTAGCAAGAACTTCTTTATGAGTAATCAATTCCACATTATGTAAATTAAACATATCAAAATCAGAACGTGCAATTTCTAACTTGGCACAAGAATTCTCACTTTCACTCACCTTGCCGTGATGTACTATCAATACAACACCTTTGTTGTTACCTTTGACATTCTCCTCGGTTGATGTAGGTGTTGTAGTTACTGTTTCTACATAATTTAACCTTTGGGCAGCAAGCATTTCATCTTTCACCGTGGTTACGCTCACATCATTCTCCTCAAGCGGTGTAGATTGTTTATGGTCCTCATGTCCTTGATCAACCTGCATAATGTGAGAAACAATACTAGAAGTAGAGAGTATATCATTAGTGTCAAAAATATCCTCACTTTTCATTTCAACTTCTTCATTTATTCTTTTGTTGTATCTCTCATACTCTTACTTCCAATCTTGTCAATCTCACACATGGTAGGATTACATAGCTCGATCTTAGCATCACCATCACTTATTATGGCCATGTGGCTATCATGAATTTGATGAGGACATCACTATGTCGGATACACCCATGACCTCACCTGATGTGAAGTTGTGTCCCGATCTTTCGATGAGAGCGATAACTATCGATTTGTGGAACCGACTTTGACGATCCGACTACAACGTACGACGACGATGCGCCTTAGCAATCGCTAAACCAACTCCGGAGTGTTATTGATCTTGCCGTGGGCACGATCAACCTGAACACGAGGTTCAATTCCTGCAAACAACCGAAGAACAAGCAAGAACAATGGTAAAAGCAATCTGAAATTGCGAATAAGAATTGAAGGACAAAATAAGTTGGGGTTCTATTGAAGGTCTTGACAAGGTGGCTGTCCAGCACAACTTGAAGACACGAAGTTTGCACTTGGCTAAACTAATCAAACAAAACCCAAAACCCTAGATGGGGTTGCGGCTGGTTATTTATGAGATAACAAGAGGAGGTGGCCATTCAAAACCCTAGGAAACCAAATACAATTCGATTACAAGGCCCAAGGCCCACTCTGACTCGGACTGGAAAAGTGACGTGACTTGTTTTGCAGTTTCCGGACATCTCAGAAGGAATTTGAAGGTGAGACTGGATCCATTGGAAAGAGGGCGACGATTGCTTTCAATCAAGTACTCATGTGCCCCGAACACCCTTCTGTATCAAAAGTTATGGCCGTTTTAAGTTGGTGCTGTCTCAGGAGGCCGAATTGGATTCCAGAACGTGATGGATTTGATATCTCTTTTCTTGGCCCGTGGATGATGTGTTGGAGTAGGCACAACCAAATGTGGTCATATCCGTAGTAGTGATGTCCTCATCATCCTCCCTTTCTTGAATTTGAGTCGTCCTCGACTCATGCTCAGCTTTTAGCTTGACCTCAACAAAAAGTATTCTCATGTTCAGATCATCCTCCACAAAGCTCAATATTTCTTTCCAGCATATAAAGGCATGTTGAAAGCTTGCACTCTTGGGCCTTCCTCCCCGTGAAGGAAAGCCATCCTAGTAGATGTAGATGATCTGAGAGGATGCCGTGAAGTGTCGCCAAATTGATATAGCGTTGATCATATCCGGGACGAGCATGGTCTCATCATTCTCCCTTTCTTGAATTGGAGTCGTCCTCGACTCCATCACATTCTCTGCAAAATGTTAGTAGCGAGAAAGAGCAAAGCAACATGCATATCTTTTGTGCTCAAATCAATGTCTCGTGAATCATAATCACCCAAACACTCCCTTTCTTGAAAACTATCATATAGATTATAATCGACGGTGAGGGGTACTTGATATGATATTAGAATTATCAAATTGATCACATTGTTGCATAGGATGTGGAGGTCTCAGATCTGAACAAATGTATAATCTATGCACTTTGTATTCTCCTTTATCATTATGTTTGCCAACAACATAGAAAATATTTCGTGATAACCATGGCAAATCGAATGTACAAAAATCTTCTCCTTGAAACTATCCAGATCACACGAACATCAAATTCAATGTAACCTAAAGTATCTAAAGAAGACAACAATTTAAGCTCATCTTCTTCACTAGCAATTTGAATAACATGTCTATGTTCAGCGCAAGTGTTTTGTTCAAATATAAATATTTCATGTTCATTCACTAATTGTGGCGTGGATATAAGTGAAGCATTATGACACAACTCTTCTTTATCACTAGGAATAGCAACAAAATCAGCAATGGGTTCCATTAATAGTTGCTCTACGATAGCACGATTCATGGACAGTTTTGTCTCTTCAAAATGATTTTCACCATGTATAAGTCCATACCTTTGACATTACCTTCTAAATCATTCTCCGTGGTTGTAGGTGCAACTTCAATTTCCAACTCTTCACATACGTATGGAGCAGCAAATATCTCCTCTTTTTCACATTTTCTTCTTCATCTTTCTCCGATGGTGCTCACTTTTACGCAAAATGTTAGCTACAACAGAAGGTGCAACAATGGGCACCTCAAATAAAGCTAAAGGCTCTTTCAAAGATTGATAAGCATGTTTTCGACTCTAAAAGCACATTCAATCAATTCGAAAGACAACTATATGTTTCATCAACAAGAACATCACGAATTTCATGATTAAGTCCACGTATGAACCTAAGCTCGTAGCTTCCTCACATTCTTGTAAACCACAACGCAACAAACAATTTTGCAAATCATGAAAGTATTCTATAACAGTTTTAGAACCTTGTTTTAAGCATTGAAGTTTAGTAAGCAAATATTTGGCAACATATTCAGAACATAATCATTTCTCATAAGTCTTTTCATTGCATTCCAAGTTTTAGGGTCTTTATCATGTCTAGATATATGCTTCCACCAATATATCGCATCAGCGTTAACACTTTAATGCGGCACTAATCTTTTGGTTTTCGGATAAGTCATAGTTTGCAAATTCTTTATCTACCGCTATCTCCCAATTAATATATGCATTAGGATCGAACTTTCCACCAAAAGGAGGCAACTCAAACTTGATTTTACCTTGTTCATCATCGATTGGATGAACCCGCGATGATGTGGTGGGGCGACCGATGCACAAGGCGTCCATCTTTGGGAAGTCGGGCAGCAATGGGAACCGTGCACGTAGTACACCATTGTTGTTGCTTAGGAGGCGAGGCGGAGGACTGGAAGTTCGAGGGACAGCATTTGTAAGCATATCATCAAGTCTAGATAAAATAGTAGCAAGGGTAGTGTTAGCAACTCCTGAGCGATCTCGATGGACCGGAAGCGGTCTTCTTGCAGCGACATTTGCTCATTAGTGAGTTGTACATTGCCCTTCGTGCGTGGAGAATGATGCGATGAACTCTTGTCACGACATGGTTAGTAGCATAAAGAGAAAGACAAAGGTTTATGTAATTCCCAATCAACTACTAGGAAGTGGAGAAAAGTCGCTCAACTCTCAAGCCTTAACCAAAGCTCTTACAAGTTCTTACCGTGCGGCAGGAGTTGTCGGCCGTTGGCGGTGTCAAAAGTTCTTCAAGCTTGGATAAAGCGATTGCAAGGGACCGAACAAGCGTACAAGGTAAAATATGTGGAGCTTGGTAGGCTATACTTATTTCCTATGCAATCTGATAATTCTAGTTATTGTAATGACAAGTAAGGACCCAAAATAGAAATCACAAGTCCTAGTTGCCGATCTCAAAGATATAAGCGAATTTCAAGGCAACTCACGCGCAAAGATGATGTAACTTAATGCAACCAATGGAATGAGCTAAATAAGAAAATTTTCAGTACCAAAGCTCGTGTTGCATAAGTTATAGAGAGACACTAGCTAATTGCTTCAGAAAAGATAAAAGGGCACAAGATTGCTCACTAATTAATACAATTGCACAATCTGAAAAATACTGAACACAAATTAGGGTTTCGCTCAATGTAGTGCTGCCGGCCACTATTATGTTTTCTTTTTTTTTTTTTTTTGGCCATTTGGCTCTTTCTTTCTCTCTTCTTTCTTTTGGTGACTTGCGGCCAACACTAGTATGAGCAAAGTTTTGGAATCCCTAACTTGATATCACAAGATAGTATGATATGATAATTCAAGATTATGCAATGTATCAATATTAACAGCCCTAAGCAATATCAAATAGCTAGTCTCAATTGGGATCAAAGTATTCGCAAAGGATGAATTGGTTAACAAAGGTATGTATACTGATATTTTTGGGGTTTTATGGATTATGGATGCTACTGGACTCAACCAACTCAAAGGAACAAAACTAGAACACGAAATGAAGCAAAACACCCAAATTCAAAGTTTCTAGGGCAGCAGATTTGTCGCCTAGATTACAGATTCAAAACGACCGAATTTAGAAGGTTCACTATGGAAAGAATTGAAGCTTATGTCCTCAGCTTTCAAAGGAATACAAGAACATGCAATTTGGAGCACGGGTGTGAAAGTTATGGCTCAAAAACCGAACTGCACAGAATACTCCCAATTTTAGCCCGCGGGACCAATTCCGAATCCGAATCAAATTCGGTTTGATGGAATCCGAATCAGAAAGGACACCCAAAAACGTTTTTGTAGAGGACTCTTCAAGGATTCAGGAAAGTATAAAAACTTCCCAAACGGAGTTCGGACGTGAGAATTATGATCAAAATACCGAACCGATCTGGATTGGAAGTACAACTTGCTTCAACAAATTTGATATCCAGATTAAACAGATTTAGCTCCAGAATTAGAGTTCATGCCCAACTAGGTTTTTGTAGAGATCGTTCCTAGGTTTTAGGAAAGTACAAAAACACTAGAATCCGAGCTCGTATGCGAAAGTTATGAACAAAACAAAGTACTGGACAGATTGAAAGAAAAGCTACGCGAAGGAAAAACGATCAGCAACTAAAACAAGGACTCTAATGGATCAAAACCTAACAAAACTCACTAAAATACTAGATTGAATCTAAAGGTTGAATTTTTGTGGGGTAATTTTCAATTTAGGACAGAAAACAAAAACTAATCTACGGTACAGAATCTCTCACCGAGAAACTTGGCGCTCTGATACCACGATGTGAAGTTGTGTCGATCTTTCGATGAGGCGATAACTATCGATTTGTGGAATCGACTTTGGCGATCCGACTACAACGCACGACGACGATGCGCCTTAGCAATCGCTAAACCAACTCGAGTGTTATTGATCTTGCCGTGGCACGATCAACTTTGAACACGAGGTTCAATTCCTGCAAACAACCGAAGAACAAGCAAGAACAATGGTAAAAGCAATCTGAAATTGCGAATAAGAATTGAAGGACAAAATATGTTGGGGTTTTATTGAAGGTCTTGACAAGGTGGCTGTCCAGCACAACTTGAAGACACGAAGTTTGCACTTGGCTAAACTAATCAAACAAAACCCAAAACCCTAGATGGGGTTGCGGCTAGTTATTTATGAGATAACAAGAGGAGGTGGTCGTTCAAAACCCTAGAAAACCAAATACAATTCGATTACAAGGCCCAAGGCCCACTCTGACTCGGACTGGAAAAGTGACGTGATTTGTTTTGCAGTTTCCGGACAGCTCAGAAGGAATTTGAAGGTGAGACTAGATCCATTGGAAAGAGGGCGACGAAAGCTTTTAATCAAGTACTCATGTGCCCCGAACACCCTTCTCGATCAAAAGTTATGGCCGTTTTAAGTTGGTGCTGTCTCAGGAGGCCGAATTGGATTCCAGAACGTGATGGATTTGATCTCTCTCTCTTCTTGGCCCGTGGATGATGTGTTGGAGTAGGCACAACCAAATGTGGTCATATCCGTAGTAGTGATGTCCTCATCATCCTCCCTTTCTTGAATTTGAGTCGTCCTCGACTCATGCTCAGACTTTAGCTTGACCTCAACAAAAGTATTCTCATGTTCAGATCATCCTCCACAAAGCTCAATATTTCTTTCCAGCATATAAAGGCATGTTGAAAGCTTGCACTCTTGGGCCTTCCTCCCCGTGAAGGAAAGCCATCCTAGTAGATGTAGATGATCTGAGAGGATGCCGTGAAGTGTCGCCAAATGGATATAGCGTTGATCATATCCGGGACGAGCATGGTCTCATCATCACCACCACCACCTCCTATGCAAGGTCCTATCACAAGGGCACGCGCACTGGCAGCTAAATCAACAGGTGAACTCGTTTCTCGGGTGGTATAAATATATTTTGAGGATATACCACTGCATAATAATGTGCTTGTGCTTAGGAATCATGGCTTAGAGCTGCAAGCACGTCATTCCTCATCATTACAAGCTATAGTACAAGTTATTCCGAGAAGGAAGCCAAAACGTCCACCCAGGGGCAGTCCACCTTCCACTGGACATAACTATTGCATCGGAGTCTGTTCGGGATGAGTGAGTACTTGATTAAAAGATAAATTCGTTCTCTTTCCAACGGATCTGGCCTCATCATCAAATTCCATTCGAGCTGGCAACAGCAGTCAAAATAGTGCGACGGTCTCTGTCTTTTAGGGTGCTGTGCTACCATAATGTTGGGCTGAGTTCCATGTAATTAAAGTGGCGTGAGACCAACTCCTAGCAGCCATCCTTGGCTATATATATTGGACAAGCCCCTATCTATCTCCTTAGGTTTTGATTTGAGAATAGTTACCTATGTGTGGAACTTTATCCTTGTTCTCCTGACTCGGCTAGAGCAGCAGTAAACAAAGTCATCCTCCGCCAAATCGAAGTTATCCCCTCACCGGAAGATCGGGCCGTCTTGTGCGCATCATTTGGTATCAGAGCAACGGTTGACCGGTGAGTTCTTCTATCTAGTTTAGTTGTTTCATTTCGTTTCTCCTAGAGTCCAGAAAATTTGCCCCACAAAAATTTGTTCTCCATTGTCCAAACCCTTTTGTGCCTTTCAATTAGTTAATTTTGTTTTTGCTAAATTGAGTTTGCGTCCGTTCTAGTATTGTCTTGTTGCTGTTCATCTTGTTCATCTCCCCACATCAAAATCCATTCCTAAAGTCCAGAAAAAAAACAAACAAACAAAAAAAATTCCATCTCAGGCAGAATCTGCCCATCTCTCGCAACCACCACCAAAAACACCATAAATCACACTTCCCTTATCCTTTTGAGTGAAACCAAAAGGAGCCGATCCGTGACTTAGTATTCTATGTTGATGCCAATTTTCACATCCATACTTACAAGCACGAGAAATCTATGAATGTTTCAATAAGACCTAATTGCTGTCCTGAAATCTGCATCAGTGTGCAATTGACAAATTCGTGCAAAATTCTCAGTTGAATTTCAGAACGTTTGTCCAAAAGAAAAGTTGTTGCAAAAGCCATCAGGAAGAAAAAAAGAAAAAAAAAAGAATCTTTGAAAAAAGACTTTTGCTAAAACTTCCCCACGACGTGTCCCAACCTGCACTGCACAATCCATTCGTGCGAACAAAAGTCACAGAGTGAAACTGAGTGACAAACACCCCGAATGGACTTCATATGCACCCTAAATCATATCGGTAAGCATTTTGAATCCGTCAGAGTAGTGCTAAAACTTTTTCAAGACGTGTCCCAACCTGCACTTCACACACCATTCGTGTGAACAAAAGTCACAGAGTGAAACCGAGTTAGAAACACCCCGAATGGACTTCATATGCGCCCCAACTCATATCGGTAAGCGTTTCGAATTCGTCAGAGTGGTGCTAAAACATCCTCACGATGCGCCCCAACTCATAACGGTAAGCGTTTCGAATATGTCCGAGTCGGTGTTAAAAATTCCTCACGACGTTTCCCAACCTACACTGCACACTCCATTCGTGCGAACAAAAGTCACAGAGTGAAACTGAGTGACAAACACACCGAATGGACTTCATATTTTCCCTAACTTACATCGGTAAGCGTTTCGAATCCGTCCGAGTGGTACTAAAACTTACTCACGACGTGTCCCAACCTGCACTGCACACTCCATTCGTGCGAACAAAAGTCATAGAGTGAAACTGTGTGACAAACACCCAGAATTGACTTCATATGCTCCCCAACTCATATCGGTAAGCGTTTCGAATCCGTCAGAGTGGTGCTAAAACTTCTTCACGACGTGTCCCAACCTGCACTGGACACTGTATTCGTGCAAACAAAAGTCACAGAGTGAAACTGAGTGAGAAACAACCCGAATGACTTTAGATGCGCCCTAACTCATTATGGTAAGCGTTTCGAATCAGTCCAAGTGGTGCTAAAACTTCCTCACGACAAGTCCCAACCTGCACTGCACACTCCATTCGTGTGAACAAAAGTCACAGAGTGAAACTGAGTGAGAAACACCCCGAATGGACTTCATATGCGCCTTAACTTATATCGGTAAGCGTTTCGAATCCGTCAGAGTGGTGCTAAAACTTCCTCACGACGTGTCCCTACCTGCACTGCAGGCTCCAATCGTGCGAACAAAAGTCACAGAGTGAAACTGAGAAGCAAACTGGGTGACAAACACCCCGAATGGATTTCATATGCGCCCTAACTCATATCGGTAAGCGTTTCGAATCCGTCCGAGTGGTGCTAAAACTTCCTCACGACGTGCCCCAACCTGCACTACACACTCCATTCGTGCGAACAAAAGTAATAGAGTGAAAACTGAGTGACAAACACCCCGAATGGACTTCATATGCGCCCTAACTCATGTCGGTAAGCGTTTTGAATCCGTCAGAGTGGAGCTAAAACTTTCTCACGACGTGTCCCAACCTGCACTGCACACTCCATTCGTGCGAACAAAAGTCACAGAGTGAAACTGAGTGAGAAACACACCGAACGGACTTCATATGCGCGCTAACTCATGTCGGTAAGCGTTTCGAATGCGTCCTAGTGGTTTAAAAACATCCTCACGACGTGTCCACCTGCACTGCAGGCTCCATTCGTGGGAACAAAGTCAAAGAATGAAACTGAGTGACAAAAACCCCGAATGGACTTCATACGCGCCCTAACTCATATCGATAAGCGTTTCAAATCCGTCCGAGTGGAGCTAAAACTTCCTCACGACGTGTCCCAACCTGCACAGCACACTCCCTTCGTGCGAGCGAAGTCACAGAGCGGCGAGTGACAAACACCCGAATGGACTTCATATGCGCCTAAATCATATCGGTAAGCGTTTGAATCGGTCAGTGGTGCTAAAACTTCCTCACGACATGTCCCATCCTCGCACTTCACACTCCATTCGATGCGAACAAAATTCACAGAGTGAAACCGGTAAGAAACACCTGAATGGACTTCATATGCGTCCTAACTCAAATCGGTGAGCGTTTTGAATCCGTCCGAGTGGTGCTAAAACTTCCTCACAACGTGTCCCAACTTGCACTGCACACTCCATTCGTGCGAACAAAAGTCATAGAGTGAAACTGAGTGACAAACACGCCGAATGGACTTCATATGCACCCTAAATCACATCGGTAAGAGTTTCGAATCCGTCAAAGTGGAGCTAAAACTTCCTCATGACGTGTCCCAACCTGCACTGCACACTCCATTCATGCGAACAAAATTCACAGAGTGAAACTGAGTGAGAAACACCCCGAATGGACTTCATATGCGCCCTAGCTCATATCGGTAAGTGTTTCGAATGCGTCCGAGTCGGTGTAAAAACCTCCTCAAGACTTGTCCAACAGCACTGCAGGCTCCATTCGTGTGAACAAAAGTCACGGATGAGACTGAGTGACAAACACCCCGAATGGACTTCATATGCGCCCTATCTCATATCGGTAGGCGTTTGAATCCATCCGAGTGGTGCTAAAATTTCCTCGGCGTGTCCCAACTGCACTACACACTCCATTCGTGCGAACAAAAGTCACGAGTGACAAACACCCGAATGGACTTCATATGCGCCTAGCTCATATCGGTGGCGTTTGAATCCGTCAGAAGTCGGTGTAAAACCTCCTCACGACTTGTCCAACACAATGCGAGGCTCTATTCGTGTGAACAAAGTCACGGATGAAACTGAGTGACAAACACCCCGAATGGACTTGATATGCGCCCTATCTCATATCGGTAAGCATTTGAATCCATCAAGTGGTGCTAAAACTTCCTCCCGGCGTGTCCCAACTGCACTACACTCCATTCGTGCGAACAAAAGTCACGAGTGAAACTAAGTGACAAACACCCGAATGGACTTCATCGCGCCCTAAATAATATCGGCAAGCGTTTGGAATCCGTCAGTGGTGCTAAAACTTCCTCAAGGCGTGTCCCAACTGCATCGCACACTCCATTCGTGTGATCAAAAGCCACAGTGAAACTTAGTGAGAAACACCCGAATGGACTTCATATGCGCCCAAACTCAAATCGATCGGCGTTTGAATCCATCAAGTCGGTGTAAAAACTACCTCACGACGTGTCGCCGAAGCTGCGAGCTCCATTCGTGCGAACAAAAGTCAAAGAGGGAAGCGAGTGACAAACACCCGAATGGACTTCATATCGCCTATCTCATATCGGTAAGCGTTTGAATCCGTTCGAGTGGTGCTAAAACTTCCTCACGACGTGTCCCAACACCTTTGCACACTCCATTCGTGCGAACAAAAGTCATAGAGTGGCGAGTGACAAACACACCGAAAGGACTTCATATGCACCCTAAATCATATCGGTTAGCATTTCGAATCCGTCAAAGTGGTGCTAAAACTTCCTCACGAAGTGTCCCAAACTGCACTTCACACTCCATTCGTGCGAACAAAATTCACAGAGTGAAATTGGTGAAAACACCGAATGGACTTCATATGCGCCCTAGCTTATATCGGTAGCGTTTGAATCCGTTAAGTCGGTGTAAAAACCTCCTCACGACTTGTCCAACAGACATTGCAGGCTCGTTTCGTGTGAACAAAATTCACGGATGGCCGGTGACAAACACCCGAATGGGCTTCATATGCGCCTAACTCAAATCGGTGGCGTTTGAATCCAGCGAGTGGTGCTAAAACTTCCTCACGGCGTGTCCACCGACCTTCGCAGCTCCATTCGTGCGAACAAAAGTCACGAGTGAAACTGGTGACAAACACCCGAATGGACTTCATATCGCCTAAATCATATCGGTGGCGTTTGAATCCGTCGAGTGGTGCTAAAACTTCCTCACGGCGTGTCCCAACACTGATTGCACACTCCATTCGTGCGAACAAAAGTCACGAGTGAAATTGTGTGAGAAACACCGAATGGACTTCATATGCGCCTAACTTATATCGGTAAGCATTTGAATCCGTCAGTGGTGCTAAAACTTCCTCACGGCGTGTCCCAACCGCATTGCACAATCCATTCGATGCGAACAAAAGTCATAAAGTGGCGAGTGAGAAACACCACGAATGGACTACATATCGTGCTAACTCATATCGGTAAGCGTTTGAATCCGTCAGAGTTGGTGTAAAAACTTCCTCACGGCGTGTCCACCAACCGCTGCGAGCTCCATTCGTGGGAACAAAAGTCAAAGAGTGGCGAGTGATAAAAACCCGAATGGACTTCATATGCGCCTAACTCATATCGATAAGCGTTTGAATCCGTCCGAGTGGTGCTAAAATTCCTCACGGCGTGTCCTAACACCTGCACTTTGCACACTCGCCGTGTGAGCGAAGTCACAAAGCCAAAGCGAGTGACAAACACCCGAATGGACTTCATATCGCCTAAATCATATCGGTAAGCATTTGAATCAGTCAAAGTGGTGCTAAAACTTCCTCACGGCGTGTCCCATCCTCGCACTTCACACTCCATTCGTGCGAACAAAATTCACAGAGTGAAACCGGTAAGAAACACCACGAATGGACTTCATATCGTCCTAACTCAAATCGATAGGAGGATAGGTCCGACCTTTCGATGAGAGAGGATAGATTCGATTGGGTGGAAGAAGGCGTTGGCGATCCGACTACACCGTCTCCAGACGATGCGCCTTAGCAATCGTTACACCGACTTCGAAGTTGTTATTGATCTTCTTTGGTGCACGATCAACACGACCACGAAGGCCTTTGTCCCGCAAGCAATCGAAGAACACGCAAGAACAAGATGAACAAGCACTGAAATTATAATTGAAACCACGAGTTCATTGAGAATCACAAAGAGGGTTTCCGATGACAAGTAATTGGGCGGTTTAGCCAACACGCGCGATTACAAGAAGTAGCAACTGCTATCTTTGATCTAAAAAAACCCACCATCTAATGGCAGCGGCTGGCTGTTTTTATTGTGGAGGCGTCTAGGAACCTAGGGTGCAGCCTTAAGTGGGCTTTCCTTGTTACAAGGCCAAAGGCCCACTTTTGACTTGGACTAAAAAGTGATGCTGCTTGATTGAACGATTCCCGTCAACTCAAAAGGAGTTTGGATGTGATTCCAGATCCGTTGGAAAGTAGACTTGATAAGCTTTCAGTGAAGTACAAGAACGCCCAAAACGGAGTCGGATGTAGCCGTGGCGGCGAAACAAGTCAGCCCTGTCCTGGAGTCGAATCTGAACCGAACTCGTGCACTTCTCTTCTATCCTTCATCTTGGTTGGTTCCTCACCCAAGTTCCTGAGGCAAAGGACATCATCACAAGAATTAAATAGCATTCCATTCATTAAAATATTCGTATGAAGCCGAGAGCGAATTCACACAGTAATTGAGTTGGCGTGCGCGAGCTCGAGTAATCGGTCCATGTATTACAGCAGCGGGACCGATTGATGCGTAGGTGATGGATTTGCAGGTGTGGCTATATCCATAGAAGTGATGTCCTCATCATCCTCCCCTTCTTGTATTGGAGTCGTCCTCGACTCAAGCTAAATCCTCTTCTCCAAAGTATGGCTTTAAATCTGCAATGTTAAATGTGGGAGAGACCCCAAAATCTGCGAGCAACTCAAGCTTATATGCATTATCGTTAACTTTTTCCAATACTTTAAAAGGGCCATCATCGCGAGGCATCAACTTAGACTTTCTTAATTGAGGAAAGCGGTCCTTAGTAAATGCAACCAAACAAGATCTCAGGTTCAAAAGTTACATGTTTCCTTCCTTTACTACCAGCAAGTTTATATTTCTCATTCATAGACTCAATGTTCGCTTTCGTTGTCTCATGCAATTTTAACATCAGTTCAACACGTTGTGTAGCATCAAAATTCAGTTTCTCGAGAAGGCGGAATAGGTAATAAATCAATGGGAGCACGAGGAACAAAACCATACACAATCTCAAAAGGGCACAACTTAGTAGTAGAATGCAGTGACGGTTATCGCAAACTCAATGTGAGGCAAGCATTCTTCCCACATCTTAATGTTTTGTTTTAAAACAGCCCTAAGCATAGTAGACAAAGTTCTATTGGCGACTTGGTTTGCCCATCGGTTTGTGGGTGACAAGTAGTAGAAAACAGTAGCTTAGTCCCCAATTTAGCCCATAAAGTTCTCCAAAAGTGGCTAAGAAATTTAGCATCACGATCTGAAACTATTGTGTTTGGCACACCATGCAATCGAACAATCTCACGGAAAAACAAATCAGCAACATGGGTAGCATCATCACTCTTATGACAAGGTATGAAGTGTGCCATCTTAGAAAATCTATCCACCACAACAAAGATACTATCCCTCCCCTTCTTTGTTCTAGGCAACCCTAAAACAAAGTCCATAGAAATATCCTCCCAAGGCACACTAGGAACAGGGAGGGCAAGTACAAACCATGTGGGTTATGTCGTGACTTAGCTTTTGACATGTTGTGCAGTGAGCGACTAAGCGTTCCACATCTCGCCTCATCTTTGGCGGAAGAAATGGCTAGCAAGTATGTCCTCTGTCTTTTCACACCAAAATGTCCCATCGACCCACCTCCATGCGCTACCTGTAACAACAACAAGCGAGCGGAGCTAGCTGGAATGCATAGCTTGTTAGCTCTAAACACAAACCCATTATTGAGGACAAATTTATTCCACATTTTTCCTCTTTACAATTGAGCAACACATCTTTAAATTCAGCATCATGCTCATATTGCCCTTTAATCGTTTCGGCCGAAAATTTTGAAGTCAAGTTGGGAAAGCATAGCGTATCGCCTAGACAATGCATCAGCTATAACATTCTCCTTTCCCTTTTGTGTTTAATGACATAAGGAAAAGATTCGATGAATTCAACCCACTTAGCATGCCTACGGTTTAGTTTTCCTTGACTTGAATATGTTTTAATGACTCATGATCGAATGTATTACAAATTCCTTGGGCCATAAATAATGTTGCCATGTTTCCAAAGTTCGAACTAGCGCATATAACTCCTTATCATAAGTGGAATAGTTCAAACTAGGCCCACTCAATTTCTCACTAAAATAAGCAACAGGTTTTCCTTCTTGCAACAACACACCTCCCAACCCAATTCCACTAGCATCACATTCGAGTTCAAAGGTTTCTTGAAATCGGCGGTTGGAGAAGTGGTGCATGTGTCAACTTATCTTTCAACATGTTGAAGGCGTTCTCTTGTGCTTTGCCCCAAGCAAATGGCACTCCTTCTTAGTGAGCTCGTGCAATAGTGCGGCGATGGTGCTGAAATCCTTCACAAGCGACGATAGAATCCAGCAAGTCCTAAGAAACTTCGCACTTGTGTGACCGTTGTTGGAACCGGCCAGCTGTGTATTGCTTCAACCTTGGCTTGATCAACTTCAATCCCCTGCGGAGTAACAACATAGCCAAGAAAAGAGACTCGATCCGTGCAAAGGTGCACTTCTCAAGGTTACCAAACAAGCGAGCATCACGTAAGGCATGAAAAACAGACGCAAATGATCAAGATGTTGTTCTAGAGTTACGCTATAAATCGAGAATATCATCAAAGTACACCACCACAAATTTTCCAATGAAATGGCGCAGAACCTCATTCATTAATCTCATAAAAGTGCTGGGTGCATTAGTGAGTCCAAAAGGCATTACTAACCACTCATACAATCCAAATTTTGTTTTAAAAGCTGTTTTCCATTCATCGCCCAATTTCATGCAAATCTGGTGGTATCCGCTTCATAAGTCGATCTTAGAGAACACAAGAGAGCCACTCAATTCATCTAGCATATCATCTAACCTAGGAATAGGATGGCGATATCTAATTGTAATGTTGTTAATCGCTCTACAATCCACACACATGCGCCATGATCCATCTTTCTTAGGAACTAAAAATCTTTGGGACAGCACATGGACTAAGAGATTCGCGCACATACCCTTTCTCAAGCAATTCTTGCACTGTCGTTGTATCTCCTTGGTTTCTTACGGATTGGTTACGTATGGTGCACGGTTTGGTAAGGAGGCCCGGGAATGAGGTCAATTTGATGCTCAATTCCACGGATTGGTGGCGATCCAGTGGCACCTCCTTTGGAAAAATGTCTATGTTTTCTGCAAAGATTAATGACAGCAGGAGGCAAAGAAGAGGATGTATCTTCAAATGAAAATAAAGCTTCTTTGCAAACCAAAGCATAGCAAACTTGAGCCATCATTCAAATCATTTAAATCAGATTTGGAAGCAAGTAAACAAGCACCCTTGAGTTTAATCTCATCTTTTACTGTCATGAGCAGATTTAGACTTGCCCTCTTTATGTTGTACAAATTCCTTTGCTACAATCTGATTTTCACTCTTCTCATGTTTTCGATTTTTTCTTTGCTGGCTCTAGCAACTTCATCCCTCAAAATGGCTTCAGGAGACATAGGATGTAATACAATTTTCTTCTCTTTATGCACAAAAGAGTCTTGATTAGTTCTACCATGATGCAAGGTGTCTTTATCGTCTTGCCATGGTCTCAGAACAACATAGAACATGCTTGCATAGGCACAACATCATGATCAATATAGTCATGATCTGAACCAATGGCAAAGTGCACTCTTACCAATCGTGTTACCTTTATCTTACGCTGTCGTTAAACCATTGGATGTGAATGCGGTGTGGATGTGGGCTTGTTTTCACTCTAGCTTTTGAACCATCTCGAGAACTTGCTAAGTTATTGCAACTACCCCATCAATGATGACGCGGCATGGCGCTTCATGACCACACACTTGGTTTGAAACAAATTATGTCATTTGGTTACATTCAGCCTTCCCTATTTGGGCACTCAACACGCGCCGAACAACAAGGCTCTCATAATGTTCGCATTTTCGGCACCAATATGTTCTTCTTCCTTCTCATGTCCACTTCTGCATGGTCAATGGCAAGCATAGCATATGTCTCATCATCAAATCACTAGCGAAGAATACTCACGATATCCCGCACAATCGGCACACGTTTGCTTGGGCAATCTTTCCTCACATGCCCAAATCCCTTGCATTGTAGGCTTTGAATATCCCTCGTTCTTCCGTGGATGCAGCAGACGAAGCGCTCTTGGCGGGTGTTGGTCTTGACCCTTTGTTGCCGGATACTGCGGCATTGGTTTTGTTGGGCGTGTGTGGCGGGCTGCTAGTGGTACCTTGTGAAGATGCGGTTTGGGGCATTCTTGAAATGCGTGGATGCCATGATGTAGTCCGACCTGCGAAACATTAGTCCTTGCGCGCCCTGCACTTCCCTTCGACTTTACAAGCAAGATGGAATAAGCAGTGATAGAATTGTATTCCTTGTAAGCTAATATGTCACGAATTTCACGGTTGACCCTCCCATAAATCTAGCCATAGCAGCTTCCTCTTCTTCAACTAACCCACAGCGCAACATGCTGTTTGTAGTTCGATAATATTCTTCTCTGATTTGCTACCTTGTCTCAATTCTGCGGCTTATGTAATAAATCTAGTGCATGATCTGAAGGAACAAATCTAGCTCGCATGATCCTTTTCAAAGCATCCCAAGTTTGTGGCACATTGTTTGGGGTCTTATTACGATACTCGCGCCACCAAGCGGAGGCAAAATCGAGTAAACTCACTAGTTGCAGCCCTAACCCTCTTGTGTTCGGAAAATCATAGCAAGCAAATTTACGATCTACACTAGTTCCCAAGTGAGGTATGCATCGGGTCATATTTCCCATCAAAGGTGGCATCTTTGAATTTGATTGATCCTAAGGAGTCATCATGTTCACGTACACATCGTCGTGGTGGTGGTGCAAACCCATACCATGGCGGTTGCGGTGTAGCTGTCGTTGTGGCCTATCATCCTCCTCTTCCTCAACCCGGTGTCCATTGCATAGTCCTGTTCATTGTCTCTGCTGCGCTGCTCACATGTCCATCGTAGGCGTCCACGATCCCTCTCCTCAAGTCATTTGCAAGAATCTTGCAAGGGAGGTGTTGATTGCGCCCACGAAACTTCCAGCGGTGATTTTGGTGTTGGTGTCAATTTGAAGCGCCTCCAATTGACCAAGGCGGTCATTGGTAACACGAACGTCCTCATCAAAGCGCATCGGTGTGAAGCCTCATTTGGCGCTCGAAGTCTTTGTCAGACGATCCCCGTGTGCGAGGTGAATGTTGTCCCCCTTTATCGGCTTAGATCCTGCCATAGTTAGAAAACAAAAGAAAAAAAAGGCTAACACCAAGTAACAAGATTATCCCTATCTACAAGTGGTGTGCTAGTGTCAAATCGCTCACTCTCAACCTGTTCAAACAAGTTCTTACTGTTCTTACCAAGCTTTAGCAAGGAGGTGTTGGCAACCGACAAGACAAACAACGAGAGTAGGAGACAATCTGTGGAGCTATAGGTGGCTGAAATAGCACAAGGAGTAACCTTCACCACGTTAGTCACAGCAAGCTAAATAAGCGTTCTCTGACGGTGCCGTGCTGGTCCTAGTCCCGAACCGTACTAGAGATGCGAGCCAAGACACAAGCGTCGTCACGAAGCGCCCAAAACAGCAAGTTTTTTTTTTTTTGGGAGGGTCACAAAACTCTCTTAGATGAACTCGGAGACCCTAAAAACAAAATTTGCACAAAGGACTTTTGGCAAAACCAGGGTATAAAGGTAATTAAAAGATACTCTCTCTCTCTCTACGAACTTTGATTTGCAATTGATCTAGTGCGGCTTTTGAAATCTGCACTTGCCTTTTCTTCTACGATTTGGTGCGGCTTTTCTATACGCACTTGCCTTTTCTTTTATATATATATATTTGGAAACTGATATTTATTTTGGTAAACACGAGAGAATCAAGCGGATTAGTAAACAAAGCAAGAAATCGGCAACCCAATTTGATCTCCACACTAAGCGAAACAAACTCAACTCCGATCGATCTACTAACGAATCGACTCAAATTATGAGCATAAGCTGTGACAAAAACATGACTGAACTCAAAACTCTAAAGGATGAAACTAAAGACCAGCAACTTGACTCGTCGAAAGCAACCGTAAATTCAACAAGCCGAGAACTAAAGTAGCAAAAGCAAGGGCACAAACTGTTTTGGACAAGGGAGATCTAATCGCCTATTTATTTTTTTTATGGTTTTACGGATTTGTAGGTAAAATAATGGATGGGAAAAAAATCTCTCACCGATCAACCTTGAGCTCGATACCACGTGATAGAAGGATAGGTCCGACCTTTCGATGAGAGAGGATAGATTCGATTGGGTGGAAGAAGGCGTTGGCGATCCGACTACACCGTCCCGGATGATGCGCCTTAGCAATCGTTACACCGACTTCGAAGTTGTTATTGATCTTCTTTGGTGCACGATCAACACGACCACGAGGCCTTTGTCCTGCAAGCAATCGAAGAACACGCAAGAACAAGATGAACAATCACTGAAATTATAATTGAAACCACGAGTTCATTGAGAATCACAAAGAGGGTTTCCGATGACAAGTAATTGGGCGGTTTAGCCAACACGCGCGATTACAAGAAGTAGCAACTGCTATCTTTGATCTAAAAAAACCCCCATCTAATGGCAGCGGCTGGCTGTTTTTATTGTGGAGGCGTCTAGGAACCCTAGGGTGCAGCCTTAAGTGGGCTTTCCTTGTTACAAGGCCAAAGGCCCACTTTTGACTTGGACTGAAAAAGTGACGCTGCTTGATTGATCGATTCCCGTCAACTCAGAAGGAGTTTGGATGTGATTCCAGATCCGTTGGAAATTAGACTTGATAAGCTTTCAGTGAAGTACAAGAACGCCCAAAACGGAGTCCGGATGTAGCTATGGCGGCCGAAACAAGTCAGCCCTGTCCTGGAGTCGAATCTGAACCGAACTCGTGCACTTCTCTTCTATCCTTCATCTTGGTTGGTTCCTCACCCAAGTTCCTGAGGCAAAGGACATCATCACAAGAATTAAATAGCATTCCATCCATTAAAATATTCGTATGAAGCCGAGAGAGCGAATTCACTGGTAATTGAGTTGGCGTCGCGAGCTCGAGTGTCGGTCCATGTATTACAGCAACGGGGACCGATTGATGCGTAGGTGATGGATTTGCAGGTGTGGCTATATCCATAGAAGTGATGTCCTCATCAAAATCGGTGAGCGTTTTGAATCCGTCCGAGTGGTGCTAAAACTTCCTCACGGCGTGTCCCAACTTGCTTTGCACACTCCATTCGTGCGAACAAAAGTCATAGAGTGGCGGGTGACAAACACGCCGAATGGACTTCATATGCACCCTAAATCACATCGGTAAGAGTTTTGAATCCGTCAAAGTGGAGCTAAAACTTCCTCACGACGTGTCCCAACCTGCACTGCACACTCCAATCATGCGAACAAAATTCACAGAGTGAAACTGAGTGAGAAACACCCCGAATGGACTTCATATGCGCCCAAGCTCATATCGGTAAGTGTTTCGAATGCGTCCGAGTCGGTGTAAAAACCTCCTCACGACTTGTCCAACAGCACTGCACGCTCCATTCGTGTGAACAAAAGTCACGGATGAGACTGAGTGACAAACACCCCGAATGGACTTCATATGCGCCCTATCTCATATCGGTGGCGTTTGAATCCATCAGTGGTGCTAAAATTTCCTCGGCGTGTCCCAACCTGCACTACACACTCCATTCGTGCGAACAAAAGTCACAGAGTGACAAACACCCCGAATGGACTTCACATGCGCCCTAAATCATATCGGTAAGCTTTTCGAATCCGTCAGAGTGGTGCTAAAACTTCCTCACGATGTGTGCCAACTCTCCATTCTTGCGAACAAAACTCACGGAGTGGCTGAGTGACAAACACACCGAATGGACTTCATATGCGCCTAACTCATATCGGTAAGCATTTGAATCGTCAAGTCGGTGTTAAAAATTCCTCACGATGTTTCCCAAGCTGCGCACACTCCATTCGTGCGAACAAAAGTCACAGAGAGAAACTGAGTAACAAACACCCCGAATGGACTTCATATACGCCCTAACTCATATCGCTAAGCGTTTCGAATCCGTCAGAGTGGTGCTAAAACTTCCTCACGACGTGTCCCATCTGCGGTGCACATATCCATTCGGCGAACAAAAGTCACAGGGTGGCGGGTGAGAACACCCGAATGAAATTCATATACACTACTCACATCGGTTTGCGTTTCGAATCCGTCCGAGTCGGTGTAAAAACTTCCTCTTGACTTATCCCCCTGCACTGCAGGCTCCATTCGTGCGAACAAAAGTCACAGAGTGAAACGGTGACAAACACCCGAATTGACTTCATATGCGCCTAACTCATATCGGTAAGCGTTTGAATCCGTCGAGTAGTGCTAAAACTTCTTCACGGCGTGTCCCAACCTGCACTATACACTCCATTCGTGTGAACAAAAGTCACAGTGGCGAGTGAGAAACACCCGAATGGACTTCATATGAGCCCTAACTAATATCGGTAAGCATTCAAAATCCGTTAGAGTGGTGCTAAAACTTCCTCACGGCGTGTCCCAACCATCGCACACTACATTCGTGCGAACAAAGGTCACGAGTGGCGGGTGAGAAACACACCAATGGACTTTATATGCGCCCAAACTCATATCGGTGGCGTTTGAATCCGTTCAAGTTGGTGTAAAAACTTCCTCACGGCGTGTCACTTTGCCTTTGCAGGATCCTTTCATGCGAACAAAAGTAGCGAGTGGCGGGTGACAAACACCCGAATGGACTTCATATGCGCCTAACACATATCGGTAAGCGTTTGAATCCGTCAGAGTGGTGCTAAAACTTCCTCACGATGTGTCCCAACCTGCACTGCACACTCCATTCGTGCGAACAAAAGTAATAGAGTGGCGAGTGACAAACACCCGAATGGACTTCATATGCGCCTAACTCATATCGGTGGCGTTTGAATCCTCGGGTGGTGCTAAAACTTCCTCACGGCGTGTCCCAACCTGCCTGTACACTCTATTCGTGCAAACAAAAGTCACAAAGTGGCGAGTGTGAAACACCCGAATGGACTTCATATGCGCCCTAACTCATATCGGTAAGCATTTCGAATCCGTCAGAGTGGTGCTAAAACTTCCTCACGACGTGTCCCAACTGCCTTTGCACACTCCATTCGTGCGAACAAAAGTCACAGTGAAAGCGGGTGAAACACCACGAATGGACTTCATATGCGTGCTAACTCATATCGGTGGCGTTTTGAATCCGTCCGATTTGGTGTAAACACTTCCTCACGACTTGTCCACTGCGCTGCGAGCTCCATTCGTGGGAACAAAAGTCAAAGAGTGGCCGGTGACAAAAACCGAATGGACTTCATATGCGCCTAACTCATATCGATAGCGTTTGGAATCCGTCAGAGTGGTGCTAAAAATTCCTCACGACGTGTCCCAACCTGCTGCACACTCCTTTCGTGCGAACGAAGTCACGAGGCGGCAGGTGACAAACACCGAATGGACTTCATATCGCCTAAATCATATCGGTGGCGTTTGAATCGGTCAAAGTGGTGCTAAAACTTCCTCACGATGTGTCCCAAACTGCGCATCACAATCCATTCGTGCGAACAAAAGTCACGAGTGGCGGGTGAAACACCCGAATGGACTTCATATGCGTCCTAACTCAAATCGGTAAGCATTTTGAATCCGTCAAGTCGGTGTAAAAACTACCTCATGGCGTGTCCACCGACCTTTGCGAGATCCATTCGTGCGAACAAAAGTCAATGAGTGGCGAGTGACAAACACCGAATGGACTTCATATGCGCCCTAACTCATATCGGTAAGCTTTTCTAATCCGTCGAGTGGTGCTAAAACTTCCTCACGGCGTGTCCCAACCTGCCTTGCACACTCTATTCGTGCGAACAAAGTCATATTGTGGCGGGTGAGAAACACCGAATGGACTTCATATGCGCCTAGCTCATATCGGTGGCGTTTGAATCCGTCGAGTCGGTGTAAAACCTCCTCACGACTTGTCCAACAGCAATGCAGGCTCTATTCGTGTGAACAAAAGTCACGGATGAAACTGGTGACAAACACCCGAATGGACTTGATATGCGCCCTATCTCATATCGGTAAGCATTTGAATCCATCAGTGGTGCTAAAACTTCCTCGGCGTGTCCCAACCTGCACTACACTCCATTCGTGCGAACAAAAGTCACGAGTGAAACTAAGTGACAAACACCCGAATGGACTTCATCTGCGCCTAAATAATATCGGCAGCGTTTGGAATCCGTCAGTGGTGCTAAAACTTCCTCACGGCGTGTCCCAACCTGCCTTTGCACACTCCATTCGTGTGATCAAAAGCCACAGTGAAACTTAGTGAGAAACACCGAATGGACTTCATATGCGCCCAAACTCAAATCGATCAGCGTTTGAATCCATCCGAGTCGGTGTAAAAACTACCTCACGGCGTGTCCGCTTGACCTTGCGAGCTCCATTCGTGCGAACAAAAGTCAAAGAGAAGCGGGTGACAAACACCCGAATGGACTTCATATCGCCCTATCTCATATCGGTGGCGTTTGAATCCGTTCGAGTGGTGCTAAAACTTCCTCACGACGTGTCCCAACCTGCTTGCACACTCCATTCGATGCGAACAAAAGTCATAGAGTGGCGAGTGACAAACACCCGAAAGGACTTCATATGCACCTAAATCATATCGGTAAGCATTTGAATCCGTCAAAGTGGTGCTAAAACTTCCTCACGAAGTGTTCAAACTGCACTTCACACTCCATTCGTGCGAACAAAATTCACGAGTGAAATTGGTGAAAACACCCGAATGGACTTCATATGCGCCTAGCTTATATCGGTGGCGTTTGAATCCGTTCGAGTCGGTGTAAAACCTCCTCACGACTTGTCCAACAGCATTGCAGGCTCGTTTCGTGTGAACAAAGTCACGGATGGCGAGGTGACAAACACCCGAATGGGCTTCATATGGGCCCTAACTCAAATCGGTGGCGTTTGAATCCAGCGAGTGGTGCTAAAACTTCCTCACGGCGTGTCCCAACCTGCACTACACACTCCATTCGTGCGAACAAAAGTCACAGTGGCGGGTGACAAACACCCGAATGGACTTCATATGCGCCTAAATCATATCGGTGGCGTTTGAATCCGTCAGTGGTGCTAAAACTTCCTCACGGCGTGTCCCAACCTGCCTTTGCACACTCCATTCGTGCGAACAAAAGTCACGAGTGAAATTGGTGAGAAACACCCGAATGGACTTCATATGCGCCCTAACTTATATCGGTAAGCATTTGAATCCGTCAGTGGTGCTAAAACTTCCTCACGGCGTGTCCCAACTTGCCTTGCACACTCCATTCGTGCGAACAAAAGTCATAGAGTGAAACGAGTAAGAAACACCACGAATGGACTACATATCGTGCTAACTCATATCGGTGGCGTTTGAATCCGTCAGAGTTGGGTAAAACTTCCTCACGATGTGTCCACCGACGCTGCAGGCTCCATTCGTGGGAACAAAAGTCAAAGAGTGGCGAGTGATAAAACCGAATGGACTTCATATGCGCCTAACTCATATCGATAAGCGTTTGAATCCGTCAGTGGTGCTAAAATTCCTCACGGCGTGTCCTAACACTGCTGCACACTCGCCGTGTGAGCGAAGTCACAAAGCCAAACTGGTGACAAACACCCGAATGGACTTCATATGCGCCTAAATCATATCGGTGGCGTTTGAATCGATCAAAGTGGTGCTAAAACTTCCTCACGGCGTGTCCCATCCTGCACTTCACACTCCATTCGTGCGAACAAAATTCACAGTGGCTGAGTAAGAAACACCTGAATGGACTTCATATCGTCCTAACTCAAATCGGTGGCGTTTGAATCCGTCCGAGTGGTGCTAAAACTTCCTCACGACGTGTCCCAACTTGCTTTGCACACTCCATTCGTGCGAACAAAAGTCATAGAGTGGCGAGGTGACAAACACGCCGAATGGACTTCATATGCACCCTAAATCACATCGGTAAGAGTTTGAATCCGTCAAAGTGGAGCTAAAACTTCCTCACGGCGTGTCCCAACCTGCCTTGCACACTCCATTAATGCGAACAAAATTCACAGTGGCGAGTGAGAAACACCCGAATGGACTTCATATGCGCCTAGCTCATATCGGTAAGTGTTTGAATCGTCAGAGTCGGTGTAAAACCTCCTCACGACTTGTCCAACAGCCTGCGGGCTCCATTCGTGTGAACAAAGTCACGGATGAGGCGAGGTGACAAACACCGAATGGACTTCATATCGCCCTATCTCATATCGGTAAGCCTTTGAATCCATCAGAGTGGTGCTAAAATTTCCTCCGGCGTGTCCCAACCTGCACTACACACTCCATTCGATGCGAACAAAAGTCACGAGTGACAAACACCGAATGGACTTCATATGCGCCCTAAATCATATCGGTAAGCTTTTGAATCCGTCAGTGGTGCTAAAACTTCCTCACGATGTGTCCCAACCTGCTTTGCACACTCCATTCGTGTGAACAAAAGTCACTGCAGTGGCGAGTGAGAAACACGCGAATGGACTTCATATGCGCTCTAACTCATATCGGTGGCGTTTCTAATCCATCAGAGTTGGTGTAAAAACTTCCTCACGGCGTGTCCCTACACGCTGCGAGCTCCAATCGTGCAAACGAAAGTCTCGAGTGAAACTAAGTGACAAACACCCGAATAGACTTCATATCGCCCTAACTCATATAGGTAAGCGTTTGAATCCGTCAGAGTGGTGCTAAAAATTTCGACGGCGTGCCCCAACCTGCACTCGCACTCCATTCGTGCGAAAAAAAGTCACGAGTGAAACTGGTGGCAAACACCTCGAATGGACTTTATATGCGCCTAACTCATATTGGTAGCGTTTGAATCCGTCGAGTCGGTGTTAAAAATTCCTCACGATGTGTGCCAACTCTCCATTCTTGCGAACAAAACTCACGGGTGGCGAGTGACAAACACCCGAATGGACTTCATATGCGCCTAACTCATATCGGTAAGCATTTGAATACGTCAAGTCGGTGTTAAAATTCCTCACGATGTTTCCAAAGCTGCACCGCACACTCCATTCGTTCGAACAAAAGTCACAGAGAGAAGCGGTAACAAACACCCGAATGGACTTCATATCGCCCTAACTCATATCGGTAAGCGTTTGAATCCGTCAGTGGTGCTAAAACTTCCTTACGGCGTGTCCCAACCTGCAATGCACAAATCCATTCGATGCGAACAAAAGTCACAGGTGAAACTGGTGTGAAACACCCGAATGGACTTCATATCCGCCTAACTCATATCGGTAAGCGTTTCCATCCGTCGAGTGGTGCTAAAACTTCTTCACGGCGTGTCCCAACCTGCCTTTGCACACTCTATTCGTGTGAACAAAAGTCACAGTGAAACTGAGTGAGAAACTCCCGAATGGACTTCATATCGCCTAACTCATATCGGTGGCGTTTGAATCTGTCAGAGTTGGTGTAAAACTTCCTCTGGCGTGTCCCTACACCTTTGCATGCTCCAATCGTGCGAACAAAAGTCACGAGGAAAGCGGGTGACAAACACCCGAATGGACTTCATATGCGCCTAACTCATATCGGTAGCGTTTGAATCTTTCAGAGTTGGTGTAAAACTTCCTCTAGCGTGTCCCTACACCTTTGCATGCTCCAATCGTGCGAACAAAAGTCACGGAGGAAGCGGGTGACAAACACCCGAATGAACTTCATATGCGCCTAACTCATATCGGTAGCGTTTGAATATGTCAGTGGTGCTAAAACTTCCTCACGGCGTGACCCAGCAGGCGCTACACACTCCATTCGTGCGAACAAAAGTCAAAGAGTGAAACTGAGTGGCAAACACACCGAATAGACTTTATATGCGCCCTAACTCATATCGGTGGCGTTTGAATCCGTCAGAGTGGTGCTAAAACTTCCTCACGGCGTGTCCCAACTGCCTTTGCACACTCCATTCGTGCGAACAAAAGTCATAGTGTGAAAGTGAGAGACAAACACCCGAATGGATTTCATATGCACCCCAAATCATATCGGTAGCGTTTGAATCCGTCGAGTGGTGATAAAACTTCCTCACGGCGTGTCCCAACCTTCACTTCACACTCCATTCGTGCGAACAAAATTCACAGTGTGGCGGGTGAGAAACACCCGAATGGACTTCATATGCGCCTAACTCATATCGGTAAGTGTTTGAATCCGTCGAGTCGGTGTAAAACTTCCTCATGACGTGTCCACGCGCTGCGAGCTCCATTCGGCGAACAAAGTCAGAGTGGCGGGTGACAAACACCCGAATGGACTTCATATCATGCCCTAACTCATATCGGTGGCGTTTGAATCCGTCGAGTGGTGCTAAAACTTCTCCACGACGTGTCCCAACCTGCACTTGCACACTCCGTTTGTGCGAACAAAAGTCACGAGAGGCGGGTGAGAAACTCCCGAATGGACTTCATATGCGCCCTAACTCATATCGGTAAGCGTTTGAATCCGTCGAGTGGTGCTAAAACTTCCTCACGGCGTGTCCCAACTGCTGTTGCACACTCCATTCGTGCGAACAAAAGTCACATAGTGAAACTGAGTGAAATTCCCGAATGGACTTTATATGCGCCTAACTCATATCGGTAAGCGTTTGAATCCGTTCGAGTTGGTTTAAAACTTCCTCACGGCGTGTCCCTTTGCACTCTGAGGCTCCATTCGTGCGAACAAAAGTCACAGAGTGAAAGCGAGTGATAACACCCGAATGGAAATCATATCGCCTAACTCATATCGGTGTCGTTTGAATCCGTCGAGTGGTGCTAAAACTTCCTCACGGCGTGTCCCAACCTGCACTTTGCACACTCCATTAAATGCGAACAAAGTCACGAGGTGGCCCGGTGAGAAACACCGAATGGACTTCATATCGCATTAAATCATATCGGTAAGCGTTTGAATCCGTCAGAGTTGGTGTAAAACTTCCTCATGACGTGTCCCCCTGCTGCTGCGAGCTCCATTCGTGCGAACAAAAGTCACGAGTGAAAATAAGTGACAAACACCCGAATGGACTTCATATCGCCTAACTCATATCGGTGGCGTTTGATCCGTGAGAGTAGTGCTAAAACTTCTTCTCACGGCGTGTCCCAACCTGCTTTGCACACTCAATTCGTGCGAACAAAAGTCACAGTGGCTGGTGAGAAACTCCCGAATGGACTTCATATGCGCCTAACTCATATCGGTAGCGTTTGAATCTGTCGAGTTGGTGTAAAAACTTCCTCACGGCGTGTCCCAAAGACTGCGAGCTCCATTCGTGCGAACAAAAGTCAAAGAGGAAGCGGGTGACAAACACCCGAATGGACTTCATATCGCCTAACTCATATCGGTAAGCGTTTGAATCCGTCGAGTGGTGCTAAAACTTCCTCACGACGTGTCCCAACCTGCTTGCACACTCCATTCGATGCGAACAAAAGTCATAGAGTGGCGGGTGACAAACACCCGAATGGACTTCATATGCACCTAAATCATATCGGTAAGCGTTTGAATCCGTCAAAGTGGTGCTAAAACTTCCTCACGACGTGTTCCAACTGCACTTCACACTCCATTCGTGCGAACAAAATTCACGAGTGAAATTGGTGAGAAACACCCGAATGGACTTCATATCGCCTAACTCAAATCGGTAAGCATTTTGAATCCGTCAGAGTCGGTGTAAAACTTCCTCATGGCGTGTCCACCAGCACGCTGCAGGATCCATTCGTGCGAACAAAAGTCAATGAGTGGCCAGGTGACAAACACCCGAATGGACTTCATATGCGCCCTAACTCATATCGGTAAGCGTTTGAATCCGTCGAGTGGTGCTAAAACTTCCTCACGGCGTGTCCCAACTGCACCGCACACTCTATTCGTGCGAACAAAAGTCATATTGTGGCCGGTGAGAAACACCCGAATGGACTTCATATGCGCCTAACTCATATCGGTAGCGTTTGAATCCGTCAGAGTGGTGTAAAAACTTCCTCACGACTTGTCCAACAGACAATGCAGGCTCTATTCGTGTGAACAAAAGTCACGGATGAAGCGAGTGACAAACACCCGAATGGACTTCATATCGCCCTAACTCATATCGGTAAGCGTTTGAATCCGTCAGTGGTGCTAAAACTTCCTCGGCGTGTCCCAACCTGCACTACACTCCATTCGTGCGAACAAAAGTCACGAGTGAAACTAAGTGACAAACACCCGAATGGACTTCATATGCGCCTAACTCATATCGGTAAGCGTTTGAATCCGTCAGTGGTGCTAAAACTTCCTCCGGCGTGTCCCAACCTGCTTTGCACACTCCATTCGTGCGAACAAAAGTCACGAGTGAAACAGTGAAACACCGAATGGACTTCATATGCGCCCAAACTCATATCGATAAGCGTTTGAATCCATCGAGTCGGTGTAAAACTTCCTCACGGCGTGTCCCATGACCTTGCTGCAGCTCCATTCGTGCGAACAAAAGTCAAAGAGGAAGCGAGTGACAAACACCCGAATGGACTTCATATGCGCCCTAACTCATATCGGTGGCGTTTGAATCCGTCGAGTGGTGCTAAAACTTCCTCACGACGTGTCCCAACTGCTGCTGCACACTCCATTCGTGCGAACAAAAGTCATAGAGTGAAACTGGTGACAAACACCCGAATGGACTTCATATGCACCCTAAATCATATCGGTAAGCGTTTGAATCCGTCAAAGTGGTGCTAAAACTTCCTCACGAAGTGTCCCAAACTGCACTTCACACTCCATTCGTGCGAACAAAATTCACAGTGAAATTGGTGAAAACACCCGAATGGACTTCATATGCGCCTAACTCATATCGGTGGCGTTTGAATCCGTCAAGTGGTGTAAAACTTCCTCACGACGTGTCCAACAGCATTGCGGGCTCGTTTCGTGCGAACAAAAGTCACGGATGGCTGAGTGACAAACACCCGAATGGACTTCATATGCGCCCTAACTCATATCGGTAGCGTTTGAATCCGTCAGAGTGGTGCTAAAACTTCCTCACGGCGTGTCCCAACCTGCACTACACACTCCATTCGTGCGAACAAAGTCACAGTGGCGGGTGACAAACACCCGAATGGACTTCATATGCGCCTAAATCATATCGGTAAGCGTTTGAATCCGTCAGTGGTGCTAAAACTTCCTCACGGCGTGTCCCAACCTGCCTTTGCACACTCCATTCGTGCGAACAAAAGTCACAGAGTGAAATTGGTGAGAAACACCCGAATGGACTTCATATGCGCCCTAACTCATATCGGTAAGCGTTTGAATCCGTCAGTGGTGCTAAAACTTCCTCACGGCGTGTCCCAACCTGCCTTTGCACACTCCATTCGTGCGAACAAAAGTCATAGAGTGGCTGAGTGAGAAACACCACGAATGGACTTCATATCGTGCTAACTCATATCGGTAAGCGTTTGAATCCGTCAGAGTTGGTGTAAAACTTCCTCACGATGTGTCCACCACCTGCTGCGGGCTCCATTCGTGCGAACAAAAGTCAAGAGTGGCTGAGTGATAAAACCCGAATGGACTTCATATGCGCCCTAACTCATATCGATAAGCGTTTGAATCCGTCAAGTGGTGCTAAAAATTCCTCACGGCGTGTCCTAACCTGCTGCTTGCACACTCAACCGTGTGAACAAAAGTCACAAAAGCCAAACTGAGTGACAAACACCCGAATGGACTTCATATCGCCCTAAATCATATCGGTAAGCGTTTCGAATCAGTCAGAGTGGTGCTAAAACTTCCTCACGACGTGTCCCATCCTGCACTTCACACTCCATTCGTGCGAACAAAATTCACAGTGAAACCGAGTGAGAAACACCCGAATGGACTTCATATGCGCCCTAACTCAAATCGGTGGCGTTTGAATCCGTCGAGTGGTGCTAAAACTTCCTCACGGCGTGTCCCAACACCTTTGCACACTCCATTCGTGCGAACAAAAGTCATAGAGTGGCCGGGTGACAAACACCCGAATGGACTTCATATGCGCCCTAAATCATATCGGTAAGAGTTTGAATCCGTCAAAGTGGTGCTAAAACTTCCTCACGGCGTGTCCCAACTGCACTGCACACTCCATTAATGCGAACAAAATTCACGAGTGAAACGGTGTGAAACACCCGAATGGACTTCATATGCGCCTAACTCATATCGGTAAGCGTTTGAATCCGTCCAGAGTGGTGTAAAAACTTCCTCACGACTTGTCCCAACAGCGCTGCAGGCTCCATTCGTGTGAACAAAAGTCACGGATGAGGCTGAGTGACAAACACCCGAATGGACTTCATATCGCCCTAACTCATATCGGTAAGCGTTTGAATCCATCGAGTGGTGCTAAAATTTCCTCACGGCGTGTCCCAACCTGCACTACACACTCCATTCGTGCGAACAAAAGTCACGCGAGTGACAAACACCCGAATGGACTTCATGCGCCCTAACTCATATCGGTAAGCGTTTGAATCCGTCGAGTGGTGCTAAAACTTCCTCACGATGTGTCCCAACCTTTGCTTTGCACACTCCATTCGTGTGAACAAAGTCATGAGTGTGGCTGAGTGAGAAACACCCGAATGGACTTCATATGCGCTCTAACTCATATCGGTGGCGTTTGAATCCGTCAGAGTTGGTGTAAAACTTCCTCACGGCGTGTCCCTACACGCTGCGAGCTCCAATCGTGCAAACAAAAGTCTCGAGTGAAACTAAGTGACAAACACCCGAATGGACTTCATATGCGCCCTAACTCATATCGGTAAGCGTTTGAATCCGTCAGTGGTGCTAAAAATTCCGACGGCGTGTCCCAACTTTGCACTCGCACTCCATTCGTGCGAAAAAAGTCACGAGTGAAACTGGTGGCAAACACCTCGAATGGACTTCATATGCGCCTAACTCATATCGGTAGCGTTTGAATCCGTCGAGTCGGTGTTAAAAATTCCTCACGATGTGTGCCAACTCTCCATTCTTGCGAACAAAAGTCACGGAGTGGCGGGTGACAAACACCGAATGGACTTCATATGCGCCTAACTCATATCGGTAAGCGTTTGAATCCGTCAAGTCGGTGTTAAAAATTCCTCACGATGTTTCCAAGCTGCACCGCACACTCCATTCGTGCGAACAAAAGTCACAGAGAGAAACTGAGTGACAAACACCCGAATGGACTTCATATGCGCCTAACTCATATCGGTGGCGTTTGAATCCGTCAGTGGTGCTAAAACTTCCTCACGACGTGTCCCAACCTGCAATGCACAACTCCATTCGTGCGAACAAAAGTCACGAGTGGCGGGTGAGAAACACCCGAATGGACTTCATATCGCCCTAACTCATATCGGTAGCGTTTGAATCCGTCGAGTGGTGCTAAAACTTCCTCACGGCGTGTCCCAACCTGCCTTTGCACACTCTATTCGTGCGAACAAAAGTCACAGAGTGGCGAGTGTGAAACACCCGAATGGACTTCATATGCGCCCTAACTCATATCGGTAGCGTTTGAATCCGTCAGAGTGGTGTAAAACTTCCTCACTGGCGTGTCCCACACTGCTTGCATGCTCCATTCGATGCGAACAAAAGTCACGGAGGAAGCGGGTGACAAACACCCGAATGGACTTCATATGCGCCTAACTCATATCGGTAAGCGTTTGAATCCGTCAGAGTTGGTGTAAAACTTCCTCACAGCGTGTCCCTACACGCTGCTTGCATGCTCCATTCGATGCGAACAAAAGTCACAGAGGAAGGCGGGTGACAAACACCCGAATGGACTTCATATGCGCCTAACTCATATCGGTGGCGTTTGAATCCGTCAGTGGTGCTAAAACTTCCTCACGGCGTGTCCCAGCATGGCGCTACACACTCCATTCGTGCGAACAAAAGTCAAAGAGTGGCCTGAGTGGCAACACACCGAATGGACTTCATATGCCCTAACTCATATCGGTAAGCGTTTGAATCCGTCAGAGTGGTGCTAAAACTTCCTCACGGCGTGTCCCAACACCTTTGCACACTCCATTCGTGCGAACAAAAGTCATAGTGTGAAAGTGAGAGACAAACACCCGAATGGACTTCATATGCACCCCAAATCATATCGGTAAGCGTTTGAATCCGTCAGTGGTGCTAAAACTTCCTCACGGCGTGTCCCAACCTTCACTTCACACTCCATTCGATGCGAACAAAAGTCACAGTGGCGGGTGAAACACCCGAATGGACTTCATATGCGCCTAACTCATATCGGTAAGCGTTTGAATCCGTCCGAGTGGTGTAAAAACTTCCTCATGACGTGTCCCGCTGCGAGCTCCATTCGGCGAACAAAAGTCACGAGTGGCGGGTGACAAACACCGAATGGACTTCATATGCCCTAACTCATATCGGTAAGCGTTTGAATCCGTCGAGTGGTGCTAAAACTTCTCACGGCGTGTCCCAACCTGCCTTGCACACTCCATTCGTGCGAACAAAAGTCTGAGAGGAAGCGGTGAGAAACACCCGAATGGACTTCATATCGCCCTAACTCATATCGGTAAGCGTTTGAATCCGTCAGAGTGGTGCTAAAACTTCCTCACGACGTGTCCCAACTGCTGCTGCACACTCCATTCGATGCGAACAAAAGTCACATAGTGAAACTGGTGAAAACACCCGAATGGACTTCATATGCGCCCTAACTCATATCGGTGGCGTTTGAATCCGTCGAGTTGGTTTAAAACTTCCTCACGGCGTGTCCCAACTGCACTCTTGAGCTCCATTCGTGCGAACAAAAGTAGCAGTGGCTGGTGATAACACCCGAATGGACTTCATATCGCCTAACTCATATCGATGTCGTTTGAATCCGTCGAGTGGTGCTAAAACTTCCTCACGACGTGTCCCAACCTGCTTTGCACACTCCATTCGTGCGAACAAAAGTCACAGAGTGGAAGCTGGTGAAACACCCGAATGGACTTCATATGCGCATTAACTCATATCGGTAAGCGTTTGAATCCGTCGAGTTGGTGTAAAACTTCCTCATGACGTGTCCCCACTGCTGCAGCTCCATTCGTGCGAACAAAAGTCACGAGTGAAAATAAGTGACAAACACCCGAATGGACTTCATATCGCCCTAACTCATATCGGTAAGCGTTTGATCCGTGAGAGTAGTGCTAAAACTTCTTCACGGCGTGTCCCAACCTTGCTTGCACACTCATTCGTGCGAACAAAAGTCACAGTGGCGGGTGAGAAACACCCGAATGGACTTCATATGCGCCTAACTCATATCGGTGGCGTTTGAATCCGTCAGAGTTGGTGTAAAAACTTCCTCATAGCGTGTCCCTACGCACTTCATGCTCCAATCGTGCGAACAAAAGTCACAGAGGAGGCGGGTGACAAACACCCGAATGGACTTCATATGCGCCTAACTCATATCGGTAAGCGTTTGAATCCGTCAAAGTGGTGCTAAAACTTTCTCACGACGTGTCCCAACGTGCGCTACACACTCCATTCGATGCGAACAAAAGTCAAATAGTGGCCAGTGGCAAACACACCTTATGGACTTTATATGCGCCTAACTCATATCGGTGGCGTTTGAATCCGTCAGTGGTGCTAAAACTTCCTCACGACGTGTCAACCTGCGCTTGCACACTCCATTCGTGCGAACAAAAGTCATAGTGTGGCGAGAGACAAACACCACGAATGGACTTCATATGCACCCCAAATCATATCGGTAAGCGTTTGAATCCGTCAGTGGTGCTAAAACTTCCTCACGGCGTGTCCCAACCTGCACTTCACACTCCATTCGTGCGAACAAAATTCACGAGTGGCCGGGTGAAAACACCGAATGGACTTCATATGCGCCCTAACTCATATCGGTAAGTGTTTGAATCCGTCCAGTCGGTGTAAAAACTTCCTCATGACTTGTCCACTGCTGCTGCGAGCTCCATTCGTGCGAACAAAAGTCACAGAGTGGCGGGTGACAAACACCGAATGGACTTCATATGCGCCCTAACTCATATCGGTATGCGTTTGAATCCGTCGAGTGGTGCTAAAACTTCTTCACGACGTGTCCCAACACCTGCTTTGCACACTCCATTCGTGCGAACAAAAGTCCGAGTGGCCGAATGACAAACACCCGAATGGACTTCATATGCGCCTAACTCATATCGGTGGCGTTTGAATCCGTCGAGTGGTGCTAAAACTTCCTCACGGCGTGTCCCAACTGCTTTGCACACTCCATTCGTGCGAACAAAGTCACATAGTGAATCGGTGAGAAACACCCGAATGGACTTTATGCGCCCTAACTCATATCGGTAAGCGTTTGAATCCGTCGAGTTGGTTTAAAACTTCCTCACGGCGTGTCCCACGCACTCGGGCTCCATTCGTGCGAACAAAAGTCACAGAGTGAAACTGGTGATAACACCCGAATGGACTTCATATGCGCCTAACTCATATCGGTGGCGTTTGAATCCGTCGAGTGGTGTTAAAACTTCCTCACGGCGTGTCCCAACACGGCTGCACACTCCATTCGTGCGAACAAAAGTCACAGAGGTGGCGGGTGAAACACCGAATGGACTTCATATGCGCCTAACTCATATCGGTAAGCGTTTGAATCCGTCCGAGTTGGTGTAAAACTTCCTCATGACGTGTCCCCACGCTGCGGCTCCATTCGTGCGAACAAAAGTCACGAGTGAAAATAAGTGACAAACACCCGAATGGACTTCATATCGCCTAACTCATATCGGTGGCGTTTGAATCCGTCGAGTGGTGCTAAAACTTCCTCACGGCGTGTCCCAACCTGCCTTTGCACACTCCATTCGTGCGAACAAAAGTCACAGTGAAAGCGGTGAAAACACCCGAATGGACTTCATATGCGCCCTAACTCATATCGGTAAGCGTTTGAATCCGTCAGAGTTGGTGTAAAACTTCCTCACGGCGTGTCCCTACCTGCACCTTGCATGCTCCAATCGTGCGAACAAAAGTCACAGAGTGAAGCGAGAGACAAACACCGAATGGACTTCATATGCGCCTAACTCATATCGGTAAGCGTTTGAATCCGTCAGTGGTGCTAAAACTTCCTCACGATGTGTCCCAACGTGCGCTACACACTCCATTCGTGCGAACAAAAGTCAAAGAGTGGCGAGTGGCAAACACCCGAATGGACTTCATATGCCCTAACTCATATCGGTAAGCGTTTGAATCCGTCAGAGTGGTGCTAAAACTTCCTCACGGCGTGTCCCAACCTGCACTTGCACACTCCATTCGTGCGAACAAAAGTCATAGTGTGGCGAGAGACAAACACCCGAATGGACTTCATATGCACCCAAATCATATCGGTGGCGTTTGAATCCGTCAGTGGTGCTAAAACTTCCTCACGGCGTGTCCCAACCTGCACTTCACACTCCATTCGTGCGAACAAAATTCACGAGTGAAACGAGTGAAAACACCCGAATGGACTTCATATGCGCCTAACTCATATCGGTAAGCGTTTGAATCCATCGAGTCGGTGTAAAAACTTCCTCATGACGTGTCCCTGCACTACGAGGCTCCATTCGTGCGAACAAAGTCCGCAGTGGCGGGTGACAAACACCCGAATGGACTTCATATGCGCCTAACTCATATCGGTAAGCGTTTGAATCCGTCGAGTGGTGCTAAAACTTCCTCACGGCGTGTCCCAACCTTTGCTGCACACTCCATTCGATGCGAACAAAAGTCACGCAGTGAAACCGGTGAGAAACACCCGAATGGACTTCATATGCGCCCTAACTCATATCGGTGGCGTTTGAATCCGTCGAGTGGTGCTAAAACTTCCTCACGGCGTGTCCCAACCTGCATGCGCACACTCCATTCGTGCGAACAAAAGTCACATAGTGGCCGGGTGAGAAACACCCGAATGGACTTTATATGCGCCCTAACTCATATCGGTGGCGTTTGAATCCGTCGAGTTGGTTTAAAAACTTCCTCACGGCGTGTCCCTTTGCACTCTGGGCTCCATTCTTGCGAACAAAAGTCACGAGTGGCGGTGATAACACCCGAATGGACTTCATATCGCCCTAACTCATATCGGTAAGCGTTTGAATCCGTTAGAGTGGTGCTAAAACTTCCTCACGACGTGTCCCAACACGCACTTGCACACTCCATTCGATGCGAACAAAAGTCACGAGTGAAGCAGGTGAAACACCGAATGGACTTCATATCGCATTAACTCATATCGGTAAGCGTTTGAATCCGTCAGGAGTTGGTGTAAAAACTTCCTCACGACTTGTCCCCACGCTGCTGCGAGGCTCCATTCGTGCGAACAAAGTCACAGTGAAAATAAGTGACAAACACCCGAATGGACTTCATATCGCCTAACTCATATCGGTAAGCGTTTGAATCCGTCGAGTGGTGCTAAAACTTCTTCACGGCGTGTCCCAACCTGCTTTGCACACTCCATTCGTGCGAACAAAAGTCACAGTGAAACTGGTGAGAAACACCCGAATGGACTTCATATGCGCCTAACTCATCGGTAAGCGTTTGAATCCGTCGAGTGGTGCTAAAACTTCCTCACGGCGTGTCCCAACCTGCTTTGCACACTACATTCGTGCGAACAAAAGTCAGAGTGGCGGTGAGAAACACCCGAATGGACTTCATATGCGCCTAACTCATATCGGTAAGCGTTT